>CM070724.1:2403454-3603454 GCA_036346275.1 Otatea glauca
AAATGGGCGATATTCTATCACCAATTCGATATTGTGTTACGTGCCACAAAAAGCCAAGAAGGTAGCTCTTGCGGAACTTTTTGGTGCACATCCAGATCCTGATAATTTCCCCCATCGATATGACTTATCGGATGAAATGTTAGTCACATCAGTCACTAATTCAACATGGCAAATGTATTTTGATGGTGCTTGCAGGCATTGAGGCGAAGCGGCGTCATTTTTATACGCCGTGGGGGAATAATTCCATATTCATCCACCTTAACCTCGGTTTCAAATAATTCTGCTGAATATGAAGCCCTCATTATTGGACTTGAAATGGCTCTAAATATGGGATTAAACCGTTATCTATGCATGGGACTCTCGATTGAGTTGTTAACCAACTTTTGGTATTTACATGGTAAAGAAAGAAGAATTAATGCCATATTTCCTTAGAGCAAAGAGCTTATGTCTATGTTCGCTAGCTTAAATATTGACATGTCATCGAAGCCAAAATGACAAGGCTAATGCATTGGCGAGTTTAGCGCCTAGCATGTCATTAAATTACGGTGAAACAATGGATGTGCATGTGGAGGCGAAGAATCTGCTATTCTAGTTGATGAAGAAGAGGCAACAACCTCTATCAGCGATGTGACAGATATTTGTGAAATTGAAATAGGAGATTGGCGAACTCCCTTTCTTGATTACTTACTCCATGGATATCTACCTTTGGATTCTTGCGAAAGGTCTAGAATCAGCGGTCAATCCATTACACATGTATAAATGACACACTTTATCGGCATTCATATGATGGTATTTTGATCGTTGCTTTGCGAAATGAAATAACGGAAGCATTAAATGAAGTACAGCTGAAATTTGTGGTGCACATCAATCTGGTCCTAAATTGCACTATCAATTGAAACACTTAGGTTATTATTGGCCTACAATGTTTGAAGATTATATGAAATTTGCAAAAGGTGCCATGAATGTCAAGTACATGCTGATTTTATCCATCAACCACATGAACCACTACATCCTACAAACATGTCTTGGCCCTTTGAAATGTAGGGAATGGATGTAGTCGGACAAATCAACCACCATCGACCAAAGGCATAAATTCATTCTTGACGACAGCCGATTATTTCTCGAAATGGGCGAGAAGTCATGGTTGAGAGAAGTTAAAGCGAGCGTAGAAAATTTCATAGAACTCATCTTATATATCGCTTTGGTATCCCATCTCGAATTATATATGATAATGGGACACCTTTTAAAAATAGGCGAGATAGAAAGATTGTGTGCTAAATTCAAAATAAAGCACCACTTTTCTTGACATATAATCGTCGGCTAACGGACAAGCGGAGCATTTAATAAAACCCTTTGCAAGTTATTAAAAAGGTGGTATCAAAGAACAAGCGAGTGGCATGAAAAGGCGCTTGAAGCCTTGTGGTATATAGAACCACTACGCACACCATGGAATGATGACTTACTCCCTTGTATATGGAGGGCGATTTTACCATTAAGTACAAATTAATTATTTGAGGTCATTATGAATGAGAAACTCTCTGAAGGCCGTTAAATTACGCTTTGAAGAGTTAGAAAGGCTTGAGGGCGACTTCAAGCATTACAAAATTTGGGCGTACCGAGCTAGAATGTCTCGAGCTTTTGATAAGCGCCATAAAAGAAGTCATTCAAAGAAGGAGATTTAGTTCTCATTATTAATATAGATATTACACGAAGGATGCAAGGAAAATTTGAGCCTAAATGGGAAGGCCCTTATATCGTAAAAAGTTTATTCAAATGGCGCATATAAAGTTATTTCTCGGATGAATATTCTCCATCACCGATAAATGGAAAATTCCTAAAAGCTATTTTGCTTAAAATATGGCATACATAATATAAAAAATGCTCCAATTCATACGAGCCTAAAGCGTGGTGAGCGTTTAAAAAAAGCTCCAAGCAGTATGAGCCTAAGCTGCGGGATATATAAAATAAGCGAATAAAGGTGCTCCAATTCCTTACGAGCCTAAGCGTGGTAAAGGTTAACAAAACACTCCAAACCGTATGAGTCTAAGCGTGGTATATATAAAATAAATGAATAAGCGGCTCCAATTCCTTGAGCCTAAGCATGGTAAAAAACTCCAAATCCTTACGAGCCTAAAGCGTGGTAAAGGTAAAAAGAAGAAGCTCCAAATCCTTACGAGCCTAAACTATGGTAAAGTTAAAAAATATCGCACCAAATCATTCACGATTCTAAACTCACGGTGTACATAAAGGTAAAAAAAGGAAGAAAGCTCAAAATCGTTAGAGCCTAAAGCGTAGTAGCGTTAAAAAAATCGCTCCAATTCCTACGGTAAAGCGTGTAGCGATTAAAAAATCGCTCCAATTCATACGAGCCTAAAGCGTAGTAAAGGTTAACAAAGCGCCCCAATTTCTTATGAGCCTAAAGCGTGGTAAGCGTTAAAAAAATCGCTCCAATTCCTTATGAGCCTAAAGCGGGGTAAACTTTAAAAAAATACGCTCCAATTCCTTACGAGCCTAAAGCGTGGTAAAGGTTAACAAAAGCGCTCCAATTCCTTACGAGCCTAAACTGTAGTAGCGTTAAAAAATACGGTCCAATTCCTTACGAGCCTAAAGCTGTAGTAAACATTAAAAAAATCGCTCCAATTCATACAGCCTAAAGCGTAGTAGCGTTAAAAAATATGTTCCAATTCCTTACGAGCCTAAAGCGTGGTAAGGTTAACAAAATGCTCCAATTCCTTGAGCCTAAGCGTGGTAAGGTTAAAAAAGAGCTCAATTCATACGAGCCTAAAGCGCTGTAGTAGCGTTAAAAAAATTAGGCGAATTCCTTGAGCCTAAACTTTGGTAAGCGTTAAAAAATGCGCTCCAACTCCTTACGAGCCTAAAGCGTGGTAAAGGTAGTAATAAAGGCGCTCCAATTCCTTACGAGCCTAAGCTGTGGTAAAGGTTAAAAAATAAGGCGCTCCAACTCCTTACGAGCCTAAAGCGTGGTAAAGGTAGTAATAAAGGCGCTCCAATTCATACGAGCCTAAAGCGTGGTAAAGGTTAAAAAAATAAGATGCTCCAAACCGTATGAGCCTAAGCGTGGTATACATAAAAGCGGATAGCTCCAAAGCCTTACGATCCTAAAGCATGCTATACATAAAGGTAAAAAAGAAAAAAATTCTTACAGTCTAAGCGTAGTGTGTAAAGATTAAAAAAAAGATGCTTGATTCATTACAAGCCTAAATCGTGGTGTACATAAATGTTATACTCAACGCTTCAAGAGTCTAAACAAAAAAATCCATAGTTGGAACAAGCAATTAGTTCCACCAATGTGAACAAATAATAAAGAAAAAAAATTCAACACATGCATGGTTGCATAGTCGATACATACCGTCACAAAGCGTGTTCATATAAAGCCCAATAGCTCGAACCCGACCACAATCAAATACAAGTGTAAGCTAGGCATAAAATATACACTATATGTATTTTGTGAATAAAATAAATATGAATCACGGATGTCGAACTCTGGATCCAAAACAAATATTTTGTACATCCGGACCTCGGGGGCATCTGTTGACAATTTTGTCTGATTAAATAAAAATAAAATAATTACATAAAAATAATAACATCAAATAAATAAAATACACGATAGCTAAAATCCGTTAGAACATAAAAAAATGACTAAAGGGTGTGAGTTATATTTAAATAATAGTCGTTATGATATATGGACTATATGACTAGCAAATAGTCCGATGATCAATATTAGTCGACAATAAAATACCAGTGTACCTAAATATTTAATAATGTTTATGGTCATACAGGTCGAGGCCAATTGGTTGGATAACCGCATACATACACATAAATTATGCACCCATTAACTTAATTTTTAGTCAAAGATTAGACTACATGTAGGCCCACGTCGCCGTGTGGCCTTACATACTCATGTAACCGAAGTCAAGCGAAAAGAAAAAGAAGTGGCACATATCTAGCAGCGTGATCAAATCTTGCATCGAGACTAAGCAATCCTATAATTAACTACTAATTAAGAATAATCGAAGGAGCTCTTATGGTGGCCAAATTAATACATGGTAACATCTCTCCCATCACATGTTTGCAAGAAAATGGCATCATATGCATGCATATCATTGATAGTTTAAATTAAGAAGAAAAGATCATGGCGCACATGGTAGTTAAAAAAATTGCTCGTCGCTTCTCCATCTACGTTAAAAAAATGGTTGCATGCATCGAGGTTAATTACAGTTATTTGCATGGCCGAGCATGCATGTGTGCGCCTCGAGATATATATACATATGCACCACGATCAACAAGAAAATGAGAAGTAGCAACTCTGCATACCTGTCGTCTTGCGGTGGTCAAGCCAAGAAAAATGCTAAAGCGCTACAACCTCCCCTGGCCACTATCCCGATTAGAAAGGAGTGCATGCATTGACAAGGCTTTCATGTACTAATCCGTTTCTCCATTAGCTAATTGCGGCAGCATGCATGCATGCACATAAATCTGAGGAGGGAGGTTGAAGTATTTACCATTTTCCTTAATTAACTTTTGGAGGCGCAGTACGCACATAATTGCGGCATGCATGCATGCACATCCATACGTGCACACACATGCAGAGGAAAGAAGGAAGTGGCGACAAGTGATGCATCTTTGCCTTTTGAGGAGAGTTCTTGTAACCTCCTCAAACAGCCACCGACTCATACTTGCTCTATAAATAGGGGTGAAGTAGAGAGAAAGAGAACCTTTGGTTGGAGGCAAACACGGAAAAAACACTTGAGAGAAACCAAAGAAAGGAGAGCAAGCAAGCTGCCATTTGAGAGGAAGAGCTTCAAGCACAGAAGGTAAAAAGGTGAGAATCATGTTCTTCCTTAGCCCTAAGCTTGATCAAATGATACAAGTCGAGTGCTCTTCTTCCTCCCATCCTCCTCCAAGTCAAGATGCATTCTCATCAGGCCTCACTTCCTAATTCCGTCCGTAGTGGACATGGATACAAGCGAATCCAAAATCTTCGTTTCTTAGTATCGGGCACTACGTTTAGAAATGAATCAGGGTGAAAAATTCGATCAAGACCTCACCTAATTCGGTCCGTAGTGGGCATGGATGCAGGCGAAGATCCAAAATCTTCCGTTTCTTAGTATCGGGCACTACATTTGGAAGCGAATTAAGGGTGAAGATTCAAGACCTCACTTCCTAATTCGGTCCGCGTAGTGAGGCATGGATGCAAGTCACGAAGATCCAAAATCTTCGTTTCTTAGTATCGGGCACTACGTTTGAAGCAATTTAGGGTGAGAAGATTCAAGACCTCACTTCCTAATTCGGTCTGTAGTGGGCATGAATACAAGAGCGGAGATCCAAATCTTCGTTTCTTAGTATCGGATACTACGCTTGGAAGCGAATCAGGATGAAGATTCAAGACCCTGTTTAGTAGATTCGGTTCCTTAAAGCGGATCTGAATCATGGCGGGTATATCTTTGCAAAAAAGTAATAAAAAAATCGTCAATCAAATCAAGCTTTGTCGGTTATACTACTGGGTTTCATATTTGTGAATACCATGTCAAAAGTAGTAGCATGGGCCAAACAAAAAATGAAGAAAGAAATATACTTGACATACGCATGGCGGCCATACATCATATCTTAGTGGTCGTTCTCATGCATGCATAAGGTAAATCTTGGACTAGTGAAAAAAAGAAAAGCGAAAATATAGCGAAATAAACACATCATCCCACGTCACACATAAAGTGGCATGAACTACAATGCATGCATGCAGCGATTAAATCCTTTTCATTAGAAGAATGAGCATGCATGGCCACATTAGCGTCAAAGAGCATATCTACGTGCGTAAAAGAAAGTGGTTGCATGCGGTCATTTCCTTCTTGGAATTAACTAGTGATAAAGAGCCACGTAGCAATCAAAATATCCATGCAAATCGGTAAACTACTATACGGTGCACGTCTTGCACTACATGCGCAGCGTGGTGCATCTAAGTGAATCATAGTGTTAAAGACACTAGCTCACGTCCAAGATGTATTCATGCAAGCACTTGATTAATTAAGGTGCTAACCGTGAAAATAGCATCTGCTGCATGTTGAATTGATAGCCTAGTCAAGTTGCATGACCTTTCACTTGCCCATAGCCATGCATCATCTGTGGTTATGCTCATGCATGTATGAGCTAAATACTCAATTAATGGATAAATCAAATTGACAAAGAAAACAAAAGGAATAGGAACCACACTTAAGCCCATGTCTTGCATATACATGCACAGCGTGCTGACATGACCAAAGAAGATGCCAAAATTAGTGCATACATGCATCAAGAGGATAATTATCATTCCAATTACTCAAATTAGCAAAGATGATTGCCACTAACCCATGTCCACTACAACTCTGCATCCTAAATGCATGCATGCAACGCAATGGGAAGTAGCCTTTGCTAAAAAATTTGATTAAGGTGAAAACAATTAAAATATTCCCGGCAAGCTTCCGTCAGCGGCGTCAAGATTGAAGACTTTTTATAGTTTTGTAATGTCACATGTTGCAATTTGGTGTAGTTTCATGTTGGAATTCTTAATGAGGTTTTTCATAAGAGATGTAATTAACAGAATTTTTATATAAATGTATGAATGCGGAGTAATGTACCCATAATACTTGATACTTGATGTTAGTCTCATATTCAATTAAAATTTAAACAACTTGTCTCTAATGGCGTGAGGCGGGTCCGCCCATTTTCGTCATCAAAATTTTATCTCTCCATGTGTTTTCATATCGGCCTTCATACTAGAAATCGGACATTCGGCCTTCATATGAATTTTACCATCCTTCAATCATAAGACAGCTCGGCTTTGGCGAGGTGATTCCAAATCTGCCACTTCTATTTAGACTTACGCTAGGCGAGGGTCCATAATGCCACATCGGAGATAGTCTTAGAATTAGCGATGAGCTTCAACTCTTGATCTCCACTATCTGAGCAGCTCATGCCGGGCGGAGCTTCACAACATGTTGGTCGGCTATTGCGAATGTATATGCATGGAAAAACTCCGTCGTTTATAATCAAGGAATTCTTTAGGGCTTGCGAGACTATCTTTGGTGTCTAACGGTGATTCTAGCGGTGAAGCTAGTTCATCGGGTTACACTAACACAAGTCTTATAGATATATCGGCTTGAATAACTTTTCTCCGTCGCTAGCTCTTCTACGGACATATTTTACGACCACTTTTATTATTATATTGCGGAGACTAAAGCGGTTGGCAAGAAGCCCATTTCGGCCAATCGGCGGTGGTCAAGCAAAAAGGCCCTCGGTCGACCGGCCTAACGGGGTATACCTCGGGTACCCTAGAATTGAGTCCATCATATCGAACATTGAAAAAAACAACCAAGTAAGCATAAACATAATCGTTGATTTTTGCTTTCCTTTTCTCAAGCGACTTTTAGCGATCATATTCTCGAAAAAGAAAACAAAGTACACAAGGCTCTGCGAAAAGGGATCAAGCCCCAAGAGCAGTGGCGAAAGTTAAGCCTACGCGTCGACCAACTGCGAGTAAATAATCGTACCTTTAAGTAATTCTTGTCTTTCAATACGTCAAACACCCTTTATTTTGCTTCTTTTGACGCAATTAGCTCAAGTCGCGAAGATCTTGGCGATCTTAGAAGATTTCTTCACGATCTCTCTACAACGGTGACTCAACAGCTCCACTCACGATCTGCGAGCTTTACGACCCAACAAATCTATTGGGCTTCTCCTTGGCGATCTCGTGACGGGAGATCTGTGGCCCGCGATGACTCGATCTTTGAGATCGGAAGATCCTTGAAGTATCGAAGGCGTCATTTGCGATCCACCTACCCGGGCACTAAAGAAAAACTTAATAAGCTTTTGACCTGGTTCGAGGCGCAATCGGAGATCCTGGCAAACAACCCGCCGATTCGTGATGCTTTGGCGCGGTTGAAGCCGATCGCCTCGAGAGGCCATGGAAGCTCTCCTCAGCGTCGCCACGGATGAGAGAAATCGAAGTGGAGGGTGAGGCAAGAATAGCTCGGCGTGACTCAATAAGCCGACCGAGAGAATTGCAGGGCCAGGCTCGTCGTGATGCAAAGCCAAGAAACAAAAGTTTGATCCGTCTGGTGATAAAGACCACGAAGAACTCTCTCGATCAGCTCGAATCGACTAGAAGTTTCTCATGGAAGAGTTGGCCAAGGCGGAAAAGCTAATCACGAAGGCGGCAAAACAGAAAACTTCCTCGGCTATCAAGGATCGGTGGGTCTTGCGGTGGTCGTGGTCGGCGTGAAAAGCAAATGACCAAAGTGGTGCGAGTGCGGGAGCGCAGAAAGCGATCGCATCATTGGCGAAGTTCAATGTGTGATTGCAAAAATTCTTTGTGCCTTTGTCGGCTTTAGGCACCACTCTCCCGAGCTCAGTATCTAGAATTAAATCTTGAAATGTAAAACTTCATTGGTTGTTTGGAAATACTTATCGCACTCTTGTAACTCTTATAATCGGTGATTTGTTTGATTTTAATTTCTCTTTCTAGTAAATGTATTTCTTGAGTCTACAATCCTTTTAGCGATTAACGACATCGTGTTAACAGCCTTTTGAATGTGATCCTTAGTCGGCTAGGCTCCATCAAGCGCTAGGATAGTACTTCTTTAAATATTTCCCATTAATACCTTTAGGCAATACATATCCTTCAGCGCCTCTATTACGTGCAATTTCCACGATTATCCGATTGACTTTGTATGGTCCTTCCCACATAGGTGACCATTTTCGAATCGGTTATCTTTGAACCAACGAGGCAATATCGTTTTCCATACTAAATCGGCTTGATCGAAAGATTTAGGCATGACCTTTTTATTATCGCCCTGCATAACCACGATTTTATTCTTCTTAAGCGATCAAGTGTAGACAAGCGTAATTTTGCCAACTCATCCAAGTTGTCCGATCATCAAATTGTTATAATCTGAGTGACAAACCGTTTTGTCGGCCACTCATATGTATTCAATGTTGATCTCCGCGGGTAAAAGCGGCTTCTTGACCATATACCAAGCGGTAAGGTGAAAGCTTCATTACTCGTTGATAAGCTAGCGATCGCCCAAAGCAACTCGATGAGTTGAGTGCCAATTCCTCTGTTTTCATCGATCTTTCTTTTGATCAACTTGATTAACGTTTTGTTGGGCGACTCGGCTTGTCCATTATCACAGCGTAGTATGGGGATGAATTCAATAGTTTAATCCTAGACTCATCACATAACTCTGAAACTCATTAGACATGAACACCGTACCTTGATCGGTCATAATTGTTTGTGGTATTCCAAACCCGATGGATAATGTGCTCATTAATAAAACCGATGGCCGACCTTTGGTCACTTTCTTGAGTGGTATAGCTTCAACCCATTTAGAAATAATAGATTGCGACCAAAATAAATTTGTGGCCTTTACTTGACGAGGAAATATTTGGCGATTATATCTATTCCCAACCTCTGAGCGGCCATGGCTTAATAATTGGGTGCAAAGCGATCTTTGGCGCTAGTTGTATGTTGCCAAACTTTTGTGAGTCTGACATCCTTTATAATACTTGAAACAATCTTCTAGCATCGTCGGCCAAAATAACTTTGTCCATCGAGCATCCATTTCATCTTATGAGCGATTGGTGAGAACCGCAAATGCGTTCATACTTCACCCATTGCTACCCGTGCTTCGGCTCCAAGACATCTCAATAGCAATCCTTCCATCGTCAGATAATACAGCGTATCGTCCATAACAATGTATTTTAAAGCTTGTTGCCTAATCTTGCGTTACAGCCGGTTTAGATGGATCAATCGAGGTAATTCTTTATTTGCGTTCTCAATCCCACGATATCTCACATGGCGGCTTTATTCACTAGCTCGATTACGGATATCGGCCTAGTCTTTGTATCGATGCTGTTGAGCGGGCATTAGCTCTATCGTTCAACTCTCGAGGACATGCCGATGAAAATGATGTAAATGAGTCGATGATCTCGAAGCATTGTTCTAAATATTTCAACGATGCCGCCGTCTCGACATTGGTATTCTCCTTTTATCTGTGCACAATTAACATAGAATCGTGCGCCTCAACGCTTTTCGCTCGATATTTTCTAATAATTGCAAACCCTTGAGCGGCCTTCATAATGCTGATTATTTGAGCATCGGTACATTTTAACAAGCATAAATTCAAAGTTATGCCCTTTGGGTGATATGAGCACTATCTGATTCCGCCGCCCTTGCCTCTGGTCAGTCAAGAACAATTACCAGAGAGCTACGGATACCAAGTCTGCTTGGCAGTGTCTGTATCTGTTATAATCGGCGAACTTGTCCATAAGCGCTTTATCGATTAAGTAAATCGGTCGAACTCTATCAAGGCATAAGCCCCTTACGATCGACCTCATAATATCGGGCTGATAACATATATTTTATAACATCGGTTTCTGATTACTTTACAAGCGATGCTAGAATATAATATCTTAGCTTTGTATATGAAATATAAAGACAAGCATAATTTCTCGATGAAAGAATTACGACTTCAGCATCAAGAAGGCATCGGCTTAAATAAAAGATAACCCTTTCCTTTCCATCGACTTCTTGTGCTAAGACATACCGATAGTCTCCTTTGGTAGATATATAACTGAATGGAATCCCTTTTGTATGACCAAAACGGATTGGCTAAATAGTCTTTGGCGTCGTCGAAAGCCTTTTCGGTCGGTACCCATCCGAATTCTTGATTATCTTTTAACTTCAAAGTGGGGTAAAAGCATGGATCAAACCAGAGAGATTCGAGATAAACCTTGGAGATAGTTTATTTTCTTAGATCAAACGCAATTCATTTTTGCATGTTGGTAGCATTATGTATGCGACTATGGCTTTAACTCTTGCTTGATTGACTTCAATACCTCTTTCATGTATCATAAAGCCTAAAATTGCCCGGTAGACCGTAAGCGCACATTTGAAAGCTTTCATCTTCAAGCCATGTGATCTTATGTTACGAAAACCTTTAAATCGGCCAAATCTTGCAAATCATCGCGATTTCACTCATTTATCGTCGATATATATTTCAACGGTGACGATTAAGTCATGAAAGATCAGATTCATGGCTCGTTGATATATTGCCCGGTGTTTTTAAGCCAAAAGTCATAGCCGTCCACTCGAATAAACCTATGGCACGGGACATACGAAAGTTGTTTTGGTATATCGACACGCCATGAATATCGATTGTATCCATTCCCATCAAGAAAACTTATGATCTTATTCACGATGCAACATCGATAAGCATATCGGCTATTGGCATCGGGTATTCATCTTTAGGTGTCGCTTTGTTCAAATCTCTAAAGTGACACATACTCGTAGTTTTCGTTTTTCTTCATGGCCGGAACAATGTTGGAAACCCATTCGCATATCGGCAAGGCTTTATAAATTTAGCTTCAACAATCGCTCTATTTCTTCTTTATAATTTTATCTGAGGGCAGGATTAAAGCGCCTAGAGTCTTTTTTAAGCAGTAGATAACCTTGCTTAATGGGTAGCGATGTTCTACCAACGCCGGCTTAAACCGGGCATCTCGTGATACTCCCAAGCAAAACAATCCTTATATTCTCTAAAATTTCGATTAACTTTTCTTTATATTTTACATCTAATTTCACGCTAATAAAGTTGGTCTTTTTCTATCACCACTACCTATATCAACTTCTTCGCGGATCGGTGGGCGTGAAGCCTTGACCCAACTTTTCAACCTCTTGAAAGTCTTCTATAGCCTCATAGCTATCCGTTGTTTGCCGATAGCTTTGCATTTTGTCTTGTAATGTCTTCACTTGTTTTCTTGTCCCCATCGTAATGCCCGTTTGCTCGATCAAGCGTGCACAGGTGACATTGATCGGCACAAGTCTGTTTTGCTACGCAGATGAAATCGCGATCTTCTAGTGTTTTTCGATATGCATCCGGCTTCTTCATGTTGCCAATTCGCCGAGAAGCGGCCATGGCAATATGGCGATGTGTCGGTCGTGACAACTTCAACTTCTTCTCCGTTTCCTTTGGACAGCGCTTGATGCATAGTCGATGGGATGCGGCGGTTGGCATGAATCAATCTCTTCCAAGCGAGCATTGTAATTTCTTTTGGCGTCAATAACAAAAAATGCGGTGCGGCAAAGTCTTCTACCACCAGTGGATTACGTAACCATGGCGCTGGCTTACGGAGGATCGCTGTGAAGTCATTTAAAACCATGTTAGTTTTAATCAAGTCTTCATCGGACTTACCAGTTTCTTACAAGTCGTATAGGACATCAAGTTTCTTGTGGCGCTCAGTCTACGATATCCTTGATATCGGCTTTCCATTTATATACCCTTTGATATAATGGTTTGATCTGATGATCATCTCTTAGTTTTTTCAAAGATAGCGTTTTGAGCGCTTTGAACATGATTGAGTAAAAGTTTCTTTAGCGATCTTGTTTTGATCTTGAATCGGCCGTGATGTGAACACCATATTGATGTCCATTGGAGGTGTATCGTCCTAATCATAGGAGAATCTAGATCACTGCGATTCAAAATCTTCCTCGGCTTGTTCCTTTTCTTCCACTCTTTCTTGACAACTTTATTTGGGTGGCTCGTTGAAAGTATCATCCCTCTGCTTTTACTGCGTCGGCTTCGGATCTCTTGAGTCCTTAGCCTCTGAAGGCATCTGCTTGTTGATCGGCTAAGGCGGAACGGACTACAGGCTTGGGCTCTCACGGCTTCGTATTCATGACCAAATCTTCTGATGCGAGTTGAGCCTTAAGCGTTTCGACTGGTCGGTTTGGGTATTCTTTAATGAACAGGCCTTACGTAACGTCGCCTTGATCTCGAATTGGCGAACGACTTATCTCTAGCGATTGTCTTGGTCAATCGTCTAGAATGCTCCATCGGACATGTATCTGGAGATGGTAGTGCTACTCCCTTTCCCAACAAAATTGCTAAAGGATATCTGGGCCTCTCACATTTTGATTGATATAAATTATCAAATGGCCGAGTAAGTATCGTGGTCGACTATTTATCCTTTCATACTTCTCCATCAAGCGAAAACTTTGGTCTCGGCCTTTTAGTGATTGCCTTGATGGCGATTTTTAAGCTTTGTATCATTTACCCACGAGGATTTCCCTTGGGTTTAATGGTCCTCAATTTTCCTTCGCCGTGATCGGCTTCTATTTATAATGAGGTCGTAATTTTCAACGTCGGCCACCGTTTGGTCGTGAATATTGACTTGCCGCTCCTTCTTTGGCTCATCATGCATCGGCTCCTTTCCTTTAGCGAACATTGAACCATGTTAATTGGGAATGGGTTGGCGTCAACTTGCATAGTCGGCTCATCGACAAATTTTAGCCGACCATCTTCAATAGCGATTGGATCTGTTGATGAAAAATATTGCAATCGTTAGTATTGTGAGAAAAGAATGGTGCCACTTGCAATACCTGCGTTTCTTGATCTCGTCGGTGATGGTATAATATGTCCTCGGGCAGTATTATCTTTTCTTGTAATAATAAATCAAAAATACGATCACACTTGGAAACATCAAAGGCATACTTAACTTTGACTTATTTCTAGTCGGCTTTAGCCAGAAACGGACTAGGACTTTTAGACCCATTTACCCATTCGGCTATATTTATTTCTACTTCATCGTCCTCGAAGAATCGCTTGGACAATAATCAACCATATTGACTTTAACTTTATCCTTTTCTTTATTGCCGTTATTTTTGAATCTATCTTTAAACACTTTGTTATCCAGGAATCGGCTTTCTGAGCGATACGATAAAACAAATAAGCTTAAATCGTTGAACTCTTGCCCTCAAACTTCTCTCTAAGTGGTGGAATTAATCCTTGAAAAGCTAAATCGCAAAGCTGGTTATCGGGTAATGTGACACTAAAACATCGATTTCTAGTTTCTGAACCTTTTAATGTAATCGATTCTGGATTCTCCAAATCTCGCCTGGCGAAACGGAACTTAGGTCGAAATCACGAGTTCTAAAGCGCACGAGAAAAATACTAGTGGAATCGGCTTTCAAAATCATTCCATAAGTGGACCGAATTTGAAGCGAACAAGTAAACCAAGTAAAGGCTGCCGGACAATGATAGCGAGCACGGTCTTATTTTCGATCCATCGGATTGACCGCCTCGCCGCATTGGCGATAAAGCGTCCGATGTGTTCTAGAGTAGTAGTCGAGTCATCACGAGAGAATTCCGCAAAATCGAGACTACGAAATTGTGAGGGTAAGGCATCGATGTATGTAATCGGAATCTGGCTTCTGTGGCGATAACCTTCCCCTTTGGTTGTATGCGAATTGGTCCCTTAAAATAGCGGAGATCCTGGTGGCCTAGTTTGCATTATCGGCCATTGGAACCGCGAGGCCCCGATAATATTGATCATAGTTGGCATTACGAGTGCAAACTCGGGTTGCCAATTATCGAGCCGTGACACAGTATCTTGATCATACCTATTATGCACGATTTGTGGTTACGGTATTGGGACGAAGGCTCGAATAAGTTACTACCCTATGGACCGATTTCTAAGCAAGGTAGGTTCGTGTGGGTATCTTCAGCCCAATGCCCGGTGTGAAACCGATTGTGGAAAAGCATAGAATGGAGCCGGCCGGCAGTTTGTTGATGCATCTAACTTAGCGGCATTGGTGTATGCGTGGTAATGGCTCACCCACTTGTAGTGGGTCTCTAGGCAATATTATAGTGGGGTGAGTAGGCATCATGGTAGGGGTGAGGTTATAGCCAATGGTTTAGGATCGGCGGCGTGCTCTGCGTATTTTGGGTCCTTGAAAAAGCAGGATAATTCGGTGAGAGCTTGCAATGGGTCAAGCGGACTACTGACGAGGCTAACTCCTAGGCTATAGTTTTAACACTATGTTTGCTATCATCGGCAAGTGTTGTCACAGGCGATGATTGGTTTATTAAGGCGTGGTGCATAGGCGATTAATCATAGCCGATAATTCGGCGAGCGGTATCGCTTACGGTTACTGTAACACCCGCATCTCCCGGTGTTGACCGTCACAGGTGGATTTTGAGTGGCCATGCGTCTAGTTTTTCGATAATGTTAGCATCATCTCCTCCAGCGCGATCTTGAGCTTCAATCTCTTAACGTTGTTCTAGCGGTCAAATCGTCCATTCTTTGGGGCGATTATGGCTTCGTGTTAAGATCGGATGGCGGAATCGACTTTCCGATGAAGACATTGTACCTTTAGGCGTGCCAAGAGTGTGTTGGCGTCAAAAACTTGATGTAGGGTTTCGGCGGCACACGGATGAACACCGGTTGGAGCGTGCCATCGATTTGACACATGGCAGAACAAGGTAAAAATATAAAATTCACTCAAAAGCCGATCATGAAGATCAATCGGCTTGGACCCAAATTAACGAAGCCGTCGAGATCGAAGTAGCGAGATAAGTCTAATTAGCGATTAAGGCTAATCGGATGATAAAAGCGGAATCGATTACGAAGAAGGCGATACACAAAATCGAGAATAAATCAAACACAGGCGTAATTGATGAAGATCAACAATCGGCGATGCACAACTTTATTGATCAAATCGATTACAAAGACTAAGTTACTGAAGCTACTCTAGTCGGCGGGAAAAAGTAAGAGTAAAGGCTAGTTGATTGTATTGTGTTGGATCTTTCGCGATTTGCTTTGACCCTTCTTTTATACCATGTCGCCGATCGTGTCCTTTTACAACGTCTCAAGTCCTCGATCCGTATCGGCCTTATCTCGGATAGTTATTTCCTTAAAGATCTTGCTGCTACCAAATATCTTCAAATCTTTCCAACACGTAGTTAATTTCGCGTGTCTAACTTTTATTTGTCGATTTTGACTAGACTTGCCAAATTTTGGTGCAAACACATCTCAACTAGGATTAAGCACCAATTAAACAATTTTTAAATAATACATTTTTATTCAAATTACGAAATATACCTCGATCCGAAAAAATTACAAAAATATACCTGTCACCATATGGTTTCTTGACAAGTGTGCAAAAGCGAGAAAAAAGTCGATCTTGATGTGGCCAAATTTTAGAGGCGGGAGGACTCGTCGCCCACCATTAGGCGACTTCGACTGCTGTCGCCCCACCATTGAGCATTATCTTGAGTCGCTTCACTATTAAGCGGCGGAATAGGTCGCCCATCATCGCGACAGGCAACAAAGCCTCGAATAAATTGTAAAATCATGAAAAAAATTTGGAGGAAATTAAATTTATGAGGAACTATTTTGCACTAATTTTATTCAAAAAAATCGCTGTAACTTGCCAGCATTAAAAATTAAAAATCTGTATTATTTTGACGGTTGCTAGAATTTTATAGTTCAAACTAGGGTTCAATAAATTCAAAAAAATTCATATTTGTCGGTGATAATCATAATTCATGTAGTGTTTTACAAAATTATGTGTCAGTTAATTATTTTGACAAAAAAAATCAAATTTTGTTGTTCCTCATTCTCTTTTCAGTGTGCGACAAATTTAACGATAAAACATAGTAAAATATTGGAAATGAATAAAACCCGACATTGATATTACAAAGTGCGAGCTAAGTCTGGCAAAGCGGGATACAACATAGGTACATGCCTTAAGAATTCATAAAGCGGGATACAACATAGGTACATACATACCTTAGAATTCATAAAGCGGGATACAACATAGGTACATGCCTGCAGTGAAGGACTAAGTACATTCTATGGCCATAGTTGTCGAAATAGGGTATGGTCAAATGGACAATAGTTATCTATTAGTTCTTGTGGGTACTACGTTTGGATACACGATAGGGCTTAATGTAATTTCATCGTCGGTTGGAAGACTCGGAGAAGCGCAAGGTTCATGGCCTAGGTGGCATGAAATCATCGTCATTTATGCAGTTGGAGGTACCCTCCTTGATCTTGGTTGAACGTCCTTTTGCATTGTTGCTTGAACGGCCTGTTGTAGTAGTGCTTGAATGTCTGTTGTGGTAGTGCTTAAATGTGAAGTCTAGGTGACATGAAATGCGTCATAAATCGTCGTTATTTACGTAGTTAGAGAGCAAGCCCCCTTGGATAGTGGTTGAACGCGTCCTCTTGAACTTGCCTGCTTGCGCAATACTAGGTCGACCTCTACCCCTCAAGTTAGATCCTCTTCTACGTCTTCTGCGCGAACCAGGTATCACACCCCCGCCGAAGAGCATATACATCGTTGAATTACAGGATATCTTTGTTCAACAACTCTTTATCCTCAGGAATGACTAACACACAAACGAGCATACGAATTAGTGAACCTATGGATAATGCTAAAAAGATTAGTAGGGTGAACAAATAAGAGATAACTAACTTTAATATGTTTTGCATACTGATCGGGCAGCATCATTATCCTATAAAGTCTCGTAGAGAAACTTGTAGCAGAAGGGTGGTCGACTAGTTCGCACACCCAAAAATACCTTTGACACCACCCTTGCAAGTGCGTCTTGAGGTCGTCGGAGATCACAAGATTCAGGCCAGAGGTTGTCACGTTATGCCTCAATAATGTCAGACGCCACTCTTGCAATTTGGACACCACTTTACTTAGTTCTCCTCCTTGAACAGATCATCCTTCCCATTACGTGTAACCTTCAACGTGTAATGAAGGGCAACACTGCTCATATCAGGTGTCCACGAGAATGCTCTACTAGAGGATCCAGCCATGGTGAAGTGTAAGTGGGAGATGTGTATGTGTGCCTGCGGTTTGACCTTTTATAGAATCAAAGGGGTGGTGTATGGACTAAGTGTTGGAAGGTAAGATTCAAACATGCAGACGGATAGCAAAACTTTGGAGTGTGTAGTCAAGTTGAATTTGGCGATCATGCATGCAAGGTGTCGATCTTGACAAATATCTTTATCGTGCAATAAGTGGTCACTTGAGTTAAAAGTAAGCGGTGAGTGGTCACTTCGAATGTGTATAGTGTTGTCGTCGTCGGCTGAAAAAGTTTAAAGCATTAGGCGAGTGTTACAACATGTCATTGCAAAGGTGATGGATGTTTTCTTTTTGACAACTCATCACGACAAAGCGCTACACATGACTTGTCTGTCGACGACAAATTGCATCGTGAGTTGTCTAATCGCCTAAAAAGCTCATGGAGTTGTCTAAACAAAGGCTTAAGTGTTTTAGAATCTGCGCCTATAGTGATCGTTTAGAGTGTTTGCTTTAAGGGCGAGATTGAGATGCAAAGCAAGGTTTAAATAGGATCTTTTCTAGATTATGGTAGTACAAATATCAAAGGCTATTTTAGGCTATTCCTCCATAATTTTTCATTCAAACATGTTATTTTATGGTGCGAAAGCGGCAAGTGACCATGCGGATTTACATGATTGCGGTCCAGCTTTTCTTTCTAAGTTTGTGTATAGCATAGGATATTTTAACCATTTTGAGGCATTAGTAGCGTATATTTTAACCATTTTAACTAATTGACTCTATGCTTGAAAGTAAGCCCTATAGTAAAAAATAATAGTATTGCATAACCAAATATAATAGTTCGTGATCATAAAAACCATATGTCATACAACATATAGGAGCAGTTAACTAAATACATAAGATAAAAGTTCCATCAATCCAAAACATAAGAAACTCTTAGGCCCCATTTGGGCGTCTCCTGTGTTGGGCGGGCCTCCCTGCGAATCTGCCTCTGAGTAGGTCAACTCGCGTGGCATGGTGGGCCCTCGTGGTCTAGGAGGTGTAGCGTACTCACGTGAGAAGGTTGTGTCGGTTGTGGTGCTCCTTACAAGCTGCGATGGTCTAGGCTCATCCGCATCAGCAGTAGCTCGACACAACACCATCATCAGTCGTAGTCCTATGGGCTAGATCATCAGGTTGCCCTCGTGATGTCGTCAGTCGGTGAAGGCGTGAGCGGAACCATCGTTCTTGTGAGCACATAACACATGAAGAATTGTTGAGAGCATTCAAAAAGTGATTGCAAAACATGGAAAGTGCGATTAAGTACTCACCTCAGGCATGGCGGCTAAACCGGGCGTGTCGGCCACACCCTCTCAGAGCGGGTGTATGCGGTGCCACGGGAGGTTGTAGCATGTGAAGATGTACTGCGGCAAGCCCTACCTCCACTAAGCGGCCGCGCCATGAGCCACATCGGGAGTGGCGGCATCTCGCCAATTCAAGGATGCGCCTCGAGCTCTCCTAAACCTCGCGAAAGAGGTCACCTCCTCTCTAATCACATCAACCCGTGGGTTAGACAAAAGAGCTCCTGACTCCTCGTAGTATCTTGGCCTAGTACATCGATCTGAAATATATATTACGAATTAGTTAGCACCTTTACCAACTAATGGAAATGAGATCGTATATTGGACACAACATACCACACTTCGTGCGGCAAGTGGGGTATGGGTGGGATCGTGTCCCTCACCACGGAATGTGTCTAGGAGGATCGGAGGTCGACACGTACCAAGACGCAGTGCAGAAGTGTACCCTGTCGGTGGGCCGAGAAGTGCATGGTCTGTGATCAAATGCCGCATCCTCAACATGGATGTCATCTGGGGCTCCTCCCACTCCTCACCCATGGCGCCATCGTTATGTGTGCGGGGTGGCCCCATGTATGCCCTTCTAATCTACCTCTGAATAAGAAATAAATATAGCATTATTAGATGGCATTACGATAATAATTCTGAACATCGATGCAGAAACTTACGTGTGGGGCACCGTGTGGGACCTCCTGGTGACACAATGGGAAATCTTGTCGTGAACCGAGCGCCTCATCACTCGATGGACCAGTGCATGTAAGTCGATTTGGGCCCCATGATGGAATCTCTCATATGCCCAAAGGCATAAGCAAGCGGTGGACATGCAGTGAAGGTCGACTGTCGTGATCGAATCGGTATCACCTGCATATGGTGCGTGGCGCATAGTACAGCAGGCCCCAGTGCGTGGCATGATGTCAAGGTGCGTCGCAATCGCCTCATGGCCCTGGACGAGTGCACATCCATGCTATCCATGAGCTCGTGAACATGCACCAGCCAAAGAGCCATAGTAGAGTGCGCCTCCGGTGGCTCACTCTCACCTCGTCGCGGAGCTCAGCGATGCTTAGCATGTAAATTTAAGCTTTCTTGTTAGTTTAGCCGGTATATGCACAATTAAGCTTTAAAGGTTAGTTGCGTACCACGAGTATCGAGAAGCTATCTCGATGTCGGACCATGTGTCTTTGGTGAAGGAATCGGTACAGTGCGGTAACACACCTTGAAACCTCTCAAGTAGCTCCTAGCGCCACGTTGCATCGACATCCTGGGGCACCACAGGGTCACCGGCAATTGGGAGTCCGAGGAGGTACGAGACGTCCTCCAAAGGATCGCCATCTCCCCGACAGGTAGATGGAAGGTGTGCGTCTCTGGCCTCCACCGATCCAACAGAGCGGTGAGCAGAAACCTGTCAAATGAGAACCAACGACTCACGTCACGTCACGTCCCTGCACATCGTCGTGCACCCCCTGCACCATCCGGACGAGTGGCAGCAATCCTGATGCTCGAAGCCTACGAAACAAAAATGTGAAATTAATATCAACACCACACTAATTAATTAATATACTTTATGATACTATATCAAACATATTTATAAATTTGAAGAACGATGTTACACAGGGATCAATGAGGATCTATCGTCGAAGCGCTACGGTGGCCTCGATCGTAACTGCCGAGGGACGAGAGGATCCTATCCTTCCTCTAGAAAAGCGGATGGCGTAGTGGGCACGATGATGACGATCAACGATCGGATCTAACAACTCAAATGGCCAGTCGTCATCTCCATCCTGGTGAGCCATACCTGCAAATTACAAAATGAAAGTTATATTTCAAATGCATATAGAAACAAATGCGTACAAAAAACTATATAAGCATCATAACAATATATACAAACAAATGCGTATAAATAACTACACAAGCATCATAACTATATATAGAAACAAATGCGTACAAATAACTACACAAGCATCATAACAATATATTGAAAAAAATGCGTACAAATAACTACACAAGCATCATAACAATATATTGAAACAAATGTATAAATAACGTGGGAGCACACGGTGGGGAGATGTCGGAGTGAGGAGGCGATGGGGATCTTGGAGGCGGGGATGTGCGTGAGGGTCTTTGTAACACCCCAAATTTTGCTTTTCTTGATTTTTATTGTACTTTCTATTTTATTTGAATTTTTTTAATTTTAATTATTTCATGTTGCATTTATTTAATAGAGACTCTTTTATTATCTTTGAGTTTACGAGAAAATTATGAATGATCTTTCTTGGAAACATTTAATTTGAGTTTGGAATATTTAAACTTGAAAATGAACCATTTGCATTTTTCTTGAATTAATATCAGCTTAATTTGACTTTTCTAAACAATGAAAATATTTATTTCGATTAATATGTTCCTCAAACAAAAGATTTCTAGTCATGATTGTGTTCATTGTGCTTCAAGGATTTTTACAGATTTTGGAATTTTACGAATTTATTGCTAATTATTTGAATTCCTAGAATTATATTAATTGGAAATGATTTTAATTTTCTAAAATCTCCTGGGCCGAATCTCATGCCGGCCGCTCCTATTATTCCTTCGGCTTGCCTTGGCTCCTTCGCTCGCCGCTTCCGCTCGCCATGCGTCCAGTGCTTGCGCGTGGGCGGCAAGATGACTCCGCGCCAGTTGCCTCAAACCCTAAGCGCGCCATTGTTTGATCTCGTCAAGCACGGGTTTCGTCGAGCGCGTGGTGTTCGGTGTGGCCGTTGGATCTGCGCGCCGTGTGCGGTCGGATGGAGCCCACGCTCGCCCATGCGGCCGTCGTCGCCGAAACCCTAGCCGCCGCAATCTCCGCAGCGTCGCGTCGCCATGCCGTCTCGGTTTCCGTGATTGGCGCGCCTCCCGAGCTATTTAAGCCACCGCCGCACCTTGTCAGAGGTTCGCCTCGTTCGCTCTTTTTGCCCTAGCACGCGCTTCCGAGTCGCGCCGTTCGCGTGCGAGCTTCAGCGAAATTCGCCGAAGCCACCGCCGGTTTTTGTTGCTTGCTCCCGTTCGTTGCGTCTCTGCGGTCGCCGTTGGTACCGTGTACTCATCGCCGCGCCGAGCGACGAGCAGCGCCGAAGATGTCGCCGGAGATCTCAAGGCGCCATTGTGCTCGTCGTCTTCCTGACTCATGTGAAAAAACGCCGCCGTGCCATCGCCGCGCCGAGGAGCGCCATCGACCGTCGATCGCAACGGTAAGGATCAAGCGCGTTACCTTTCTCAAGATAAAAGCTCCATCAACCTTAGCGTTAGATCTTTATCGTGCGGATTCCGATCTCACAGCGTCATCGTCGGTTGCCGCCCGATAGCCGCCGTTGGATCGCGTCGGTCGGTTTTGATCATCTTCTTTGTCGTTGTGGTTGTCGAGATCCGAGCCGTCGATTCAAACCAAGCGGTTGGGATCGCACAGCCTGCGACCGGCCGATCCCGCCTTGCGTGTCGTCGCGGATCGGCGTCGCCGCCGGCGGTTTCAGCGACATCACGCCTTTGATCTTCGCCATCCGATCTGAAATAAGCGATTGAGATCGCCGCTGGCGTGTGTTTCGCGTCCGTTGGATCGTGCCACGAGTCATCCATCCAAAGGTGCCACGCGGCGTGCTTGCGTCGGTGGTGCAGCGAACACAGTGCTGCCGGTTCACCAGTGGACTAGCGGCGTGCGTGGATCGGCGTCCATCGCCGGTGTGACGCGTGTCGCCGTGCTTGTGCCGCATGTCGGCACCCGATTGGGCCCACGTGTCCGATGCGTCGACGCATGGCGTCATAAATGCTATTTTCGTGTAAAGTAATTTAGTAAATTCGGATTTTCTATTTTCAGCAATTTGATATTTATTCCAATCTTTGAATAGTTATATCTTTTGCATTTAGACTCCGATTGAGGTGATTCCAGTTTCTAAAAATTTGTAAAATCATGCCCTATTTAATGGTGAATTGTTTTTAATTTTTAGAGTTGATATTGCTCTCTATTTTGGGTATTTCACTTTCTCCTTCGTTCACAGCGTGAGGCGTTGTATTGTGCGCCTTGTCAGGAAAATTCGTCGACTCAAGACCAAAGTCCAGGGAAGAATAAAAGCTTTTCTAAGGCAAGTTGTGCTTTGATCATGTTGAACCCATGTTTACAAAATCGCTATACCGCTTGTTTTACTCTATTGCATATTATTTCAAGCATACAATTGTTTTCAATTTAAATTGGGATTAGCTATGATTCCAAATTGATCAATATCCTACCTTGCCAATTGTATGCCATGATATAATTGTCACCCTAGAATGTGGAATTATAGTTGGTTAGTATTAATAATCAACATGGGAGGATTTAGACCGTAATAGTTGCTTAGCCATGCCACGTCATCACATGTTCTGGAATCATTGATAACTAATCTTGAATAATGGAATATGGAACGATGTTATGAACTTGTGTGTCATGTGTGGTCACGATGAGATTGAGTTGTGGGGCGAGAGGATGTCCTGCAACGAGGTTAAATTGTTGAAGGCACATGGTGCTTGGTAATCAACTGGGGTGATCATGTTTTAGATTGTGGCAACTGGCAAGGGGAGAGCATGCCAAGGTGGGCCCGATGGGTAGGGGGTATGTGGAAGTCTTGCCTCGATCATCCTAAGGACCTAACCTTGCAAGCCTTTGACTCGAGTCTTACTTGCAACCACGTCGCCCGAATGGGACAGACCTAGTTGATTAGGGTTACGATATCTTTCCTCTGATACCACGAGGTGACGGTACAGGGTGTATCTACATGCGGGGCGTGCACGTGCTACGGCTTGGTGCCCATCCAACGGTGTTGGCCTGTCCTATACCTCGGCTGGCACTGCGTGAGAGGAGTGGTAGTGAAGGCAATACCGGAGAGGTTCTTTGGTTAAGGTAGAGGTTCTTGAAAGGCTTTGTCGTGAATTCTCTGCGGTACACCAAAGGAAGTGCGCTAATGGCTGTGCAAAGAGAATATCACGTCGTATGGGTAAAGTGCATATCCTCTGCAGAGTGTATAATCTATTCGAATAGCCGTGCTCGCAGTATTGAGCAATGCTCGGGAATTACAGTCAAGGGTTAGACTTTTGTTAAACAAAACTTATTGGTATGGCAGGATGCCATGGGAAGTGGAATTTGACTTAGGATTGGAAACTTGGTTTACTTGTCAAATGTTGAATCTATCTATTATTATTATTTGTTTTACTGCAATTTCAATCTATTTACTGTATTCTTTTATAAATGTTGCTTTACTGCAAAATAGCCATGATAACCATACCTTTGTACTAAGCCATGCATATAGAATACTAGACTTGCATTCATGCACAACTTGTTGAGTGCTTTATGTACTCACCTTGCAACACACAAAATCATCGGTTGAGGAAGACTACAACTTGAAGGAGGAGAAGTTCCACGAGGAGGCGATTATCTAGGAGTTGAACCTGGGTTGCAGTGGTATATTGATGGGATTCAGTCGGCGTTCTTCATTCATTTTGTTTATTTATTTTGAGTTGAAGCCACAAGGCCTCACAAGTGTAAGTTTGACCTAAGGTCGTTCAATAGTTCTATATTAATAGATGAAATCTTTATTTATTATTCAGCTGTGTATGATTGTGATATTTCATCTATATTGAGACTTGTGCACTAGTGTGATCTGGACTAGTCTTTGAATAGATAGAGGTTCGATTTGCATATTCGGGTCCCGGCAGGTGGTATTAGAGCCATCTTGACTTTAGGCCTTGACCTTAGATAGATGCAGTGGTCTCTATATGACCTTCAAAATTATTTTCTAAGGAAAGAACTAACCATGAAGAATAACATGTTCTTGACTTATCTCATTCTTCTATTCTTTTCCTTTCTTGAGAATTCTTTCTCTTACACAGGTAAAAACAGGTTAAAATCTTACGAAATGTATCTCTAATAGAAGCGATGTGCCACACCTTAGGAGAAGGCATCAAGTATTGTTGTTAACCACGAAGATCATGAAAGAAGAAATCGTCGAGATCAAGGAAGGAGCAAATCTACTAAGTGTTTTACGAGCTACAAGACCCGAAGCTTGGTGGCAGGATTGAGACTCATGTGTGGGAGTCGCGTCTCTTAAGCTAGGATCGCCCATGTAGACGGTAGTTTTGTGTGCTTAAGTTGATTGGTTCTTCCTTGATTGCTAAGAATGCGTATGTGTTGCATATCTCTTAGGCTTATATAAGCAACCATACCAAGTTATCAATATTTGTTTGCTTAAGATGTTGGGTTAAACCTATCTCCCTGTCTTAGGATTCACCTTCTTACCTAAGCTATTTCTTTTTCCCTAACCCATGTGAAGCAATCAAGCGGATGGTTGGTGGTGGGCAACGGTAGTCGTGAAAGTGATAATCAACTCGGTGAGAACCCCAATGATGGACCGAGTTTTTAAGTTAGCGCGAGATGGATATGTAGAATTTGAGAGAGCTTTTAGGTATTCGATCTGGGCGAGTTGATGCATCCAATGATGAAGCAAATGCGAGATATAGCTAATCAAGCCAACACCGGATAATACATCTCAAAGTGTCATCAATGATCCTTGTTCTTACTCAAGGTTATCAAAATTCATAAGGACTCGTCCTCACGATTTTTTTGAAATGTTTCACCATCGGAAGTGATGATTGGATCAATACTATTGAGAGGAAGTTGCTCATTGCTCGATTGTAAAGATGATAAGAGGGTCTTGTATACTTCTTATCGATTACAATTAATTCTTCTTTGAATGGTGGAAGGAATATTGTGCTAACCATGAAGCCGAGAATATCACTTGGAGTGAGTTTGTCGCTATTTTTCGTTATCTCTTTGTTTCACGGAGCGGTGTGGTCACAATGAATTCAAAAAGAATGCTATCCCCGCACCTCATTCGAAATCGGGGCGATGTTCTCGAAGTGTTACCACCGGACCAAAGTCGAGAAGATCGTGTATGCATTATTTGTGAGAAATAGGCCATCTGATGAGCATGTGATCAATTGCTCGATTGTGAAGAAGTCATCCTTTCGGAGAGTGTCCTATGAGCAACATCACATGTTACCTATGTGAAGGTCGAGATCATTGCCCTACTCAATGTCCCTTGGATCCAATAGTTCTTGCGGTGATGACTGTCGTGAAAGAATCTTCGAGCGATTACTCAGAATTGTCAAAAAGGTGTAATATCGGTTATGTACGAGAGCGCCACTTGAAAAATAAAGGCGACCTCTGATCTTGGCTTTCGTCATCAAGAAAGCGATAAGAAATGTAACAGCATATTTCTTATGTGATGAAGAAGGTCATTGGTCTAGAGAATGCCCTCCTGAAGCAACGTACGAATTACGGAAGGACAATAATGAGGATACAATTATACCCAACAATACACAACGGCGATCACGTTTGTGCTACTACTATCATGAGGAAGGCCATTTTGTTAAGAAATGCCGTGGAAGAATCTAGAGTCCCCCTGACGGTGCGATCCTTCCAGGAGATTACCTCGGTCAAGTTCAAGCGCCAAAGGTAAGCGATAAAATTTCAAGAAGTTTGCCCGGAGAAGGTTGAAGAAAAGGCGTTTGAGCAGAAAGCCTTTGCGGTCGTGAGTGCCCAGGAAGAAAATTGACCATAAACTCATTATACCATGGCGAAGCCCGACATTTTGCCAACAATTGCCCTCGGAAGAAGCAATCACGCGGTTCAAGTTATTCTCAACTGCCTACGGATCAAAACCTCGGTGCCAATGCCAATCGAGGAAGTTCAAAGTCAATGATTTTACCCCTGAGTGTCATAACTCATTTGTAAAGTGAGGAGATTAGTAATGAATTCAAGGTAAAGATTTCCTTGCAAAAGAAATAAAGTAGAGATGAATGTTATGATGGTATGAGAAGTTTGAAATAAAAGCATTAATAGTAAATGAAGGATCGGATATTTCCACGGATATTTGTCTATATTGGTGGTTCACTTGAAAGTGATCGTGTGTTATAATGGTCAATTCGGTACCATTTAGCGTGAAGCTTATGCGCGAAGATTTGTCATTATTAGAAGGTAATCAATTATGCTCGATCTAACCTCGAAGTTTGAGAGTTCAATTACTTAAAATGGAGTATGGCTCCAAGCGAATCGTATTGTGTTGGATACCTGAATAGTAGGCATTATTCTTGGAATGGAATGGTCCTTTAAGTATAAAGTTGCTTTGGATTGTGGTCAAGAGTTGTGTCGATTAGAGCACCACATAACACCCTAAAATTTGCTCTAATTTAAATTTTGGAGTATTTTTATTTTGAGAATTTAAAATTTATTAGAATTTAAATTGGATTTATTCATTTTGACCTTTCTTGAATTTAATTAAATTCATGCAAAGTTTTATTGGAAATATTTTATCAAAGTTCTAAATGTTCAAAATATTTTCGAAATTTTTCTCGGATTTTCGGTATTTTGCTATTTATTTTGGCTTTGTTTAATGATCTGTTGTTTTAATTAAAAGGGTTTTAAAAGCGCAAATGAATAATCTTGGGCGGCCAAGATCGTGCTGCCCGGCCCCGATGCGAAAACCTAGTAGCGCGCGATTCGGACCGTTGGATCGGGATCATGCTATTGTCGTCAATCGCCCGTCACCGTAGCGTCTTCGGATAAATCAGCGCTTGGACGGTCGTGATGGAGCCACGTCGGCTCGGTGAGCGCCATCGCGGATGAAGCGCCGCGGCGAACCGCCATTCCGCTTTGTAAGCGCGCACGCGTCGGCGCTATTTAGTGCACCGTTGTCACCGTCTTGCGCATTTCGAGATGCTCCGTAGCACTAGCTCACGCCTCCCGAGCGCCTCGTTTGTAAAGCTCGCCGTAGTTGTTTCCTTTTGTGCGCGCTGTTCCGCCGTTTCCTTCGCCGCTTCTTCGCCGGTCCATCTCCGCCATCGCCGCAAAGGTCAGGATACTCGTCGAGTCGAACGCGTCGAGTGAACCACTTCTTCGTCGAAAAACCACCGTAGCGCCGTCGACGCGCGTCGTCTTCCTCATTTCGAGCCACTTCTATCGCTCTGGCCGTCGCGACCTTCCATAAGCTTCATCGACCATCAGATCTTCATCCAACCACTGCGGTAAGTCCACGTCGCCTTTCACCATTCTAGCCTCGTTTAGATCGTAGCAGTAGATCTTTCTTTGGGCGGCTTGGATTAGATCAAGTGTACGTAGCAGATTAGATACGGACCCTTGGATCATCTTTGGGCCAGCGTGGGATAGCGGCTGCGTGGCTAGAATATCTGATAAACCACTGGATAACGTGCACCATCGGATCGGATCGGCTGTCACGGTAGAGATCTAAGCATTGTCGCGTGGTTTAGCGTGGCCGATTCGATCGTAGATCTTGCTTGTTGTGATGCGTACACGGCGTCGTAGTTTGGCTCGTTCGATTGAAAACCTTTATTCATTCCGAATGTCGTGCGTGAGATTGCGTAGAGCCCTCACCGAATCAGCGTCGCGGATCGTGCGCGCATTGATCGAGGCAATGACTCGGGATTGATTCCAAGCGGGACCGTTCGCGATCCGCCCGTGTCTGGCGGAGATCGTTGCGTCGCCCGATCTGCGTGGATGACCGTTGGATCTGTGAGAATCGATGGATGGATGGCGCGGCGCGATCTCGGCGTCGCCGAGTCGTCGGAAGTGAGATCGGCCGTTGGTTGAGCGAAGCAGTGCAGATCTTGCCACGTGTCGCGTCGGGATTGGTTGTGCATCGTCGGCATGCCACGGCTTGCACATCGGCTGGTGCCGCAGGCGCGATGGCGCATCCACGGTGAACCAAAGCACGTCGTGGACCCGATCCATGGGCCAGCGGCGTGGCGACCCGAGCATGCCGCGTGTCGGACGGCGTCATCTTGGCGTCATTTCTCGAAAAAATATTTTGACCAAAATTCATTTCGTGCTAACGTCATCATGATACAATCTTCGTCATAAATGCGATTTTTCGATATAAAAGTAATTTAAAAAAATCGGATTTTCTAATTTCGTATTTTGATTTTATTCAAACTTCAACGCCATAACTTTTGCATTTTAACTTTCAGTTTGGGTGATTCAAGTTTCTAAAATTTATAAAATTGTGATCTCTTTAATGGTGAATTTTATTGGAATTTTTATGAAATTCAGTATTCTATAGTAGTTATTTATTGCATATATTGTTTGTATGCGTGAGCGCAAATTTGCAGGCAGGTTTAGGAAGAGTCGCTCAAGACCAAGCTTGAACACGACCAGCAACTCTTTGAAGGCAATTGATGCTTTGACCATTTTGATCAAGTTTCTAAATGTACTTTGCTTTGAAATTATGCATGCTAAATTAAGTAAAATGGATTTAAACTACTTTGGGATAATGTAGGTAACCAACCCATTTTATTCGCCACCTTGAAATTATTGATTGAATGCCTAAATCATCTTTGTTCCCCTATGTTTGATTGTATTAGTTGGATGTTAATATTGTGCTAACACGGGAGGCTAGGACCGTGAGTAGATGTTAGCCTTACGATGAATCTTGAATGATCTTTCGGAAAATGCTACAATATTGATTAAAGAAATATTGAATGTATTTTGAAAGTGGTGTGATGATGCCACATGATGAGATTGAAGTCTGAGAGACACCATGTAGTTCTGTCGATGTTGAGTTATTCTTGGCATGTGTTGCACAATAATCAATGGGGTGGGAAATATTTTAGGCTGGAAGCTCGGCAAGAGGTTGTGTGCTGGTGGGCTGTGTGGCAATGGGTTGAAAAGTGATGTGAGTGCAGTGGCACATTGGGGTTGTGTGCCTTTGTTGAGTGATGGAAGTCTTGCCTTGTCGATTAAGGACTTCGCTAGCAAGCCTTTGATCTGAGTCACCGTACAACCACATATCCGTGCGGGGAGACCTAGATTGATTTGGGTTACGATATCTTTCCTCCGATACCTTGGGGTGGTGATTGCGGGGGTGTATTCATGCGGGGAGCATACGCACTGCTTTATTACTTGGTGCCCATCCAGCGGTGATTGGCTGTCATATACTTGGCCTCTGTGTGAGGAAGTGATAGTGAAGGCAATCACGAGAGGTTCTTTAGTTAGGTAGAGGTTCGAAAGGCTTTGTTCACTGACGATCACACATGTGGTGAATGGTACGTATCTTGTGGGTAAAGTGTACAACCTCTGCGAGTGTATAATTTATTGAATAGCCGTGCTTTGATATTGAGCATTGCTCGGGATTCTGTCGAGGGTAGATCTTCAAAACAAAATGTGGAAAGGGTGGCTTTGTGCCGGTGTTAAAAAGAATCTATTGAGAATACATGGTGTGTGCAGAGAATCTTGAAGAAAAACCATTTGAAAAAATTAGTATTATTTATAACTATTTCCTTTGCTTTAATCTAAATAAGATACTTCTTTAAAAATGTTGTTTGATGCAAAAGAACCAATTAAGCCAATCCTTTGGAATAAGCTTTGCATATAGTAATAAGCGGCGCATTACGTGCATTACTTGTTAAGTGCCTTGTGTACTCACCCCTCCTTGCTTATCAACCCCAACATCGGTGGAGGAGTCTACACGGTGTGAGAGGAGGAGTACAATGAGGATCCGGATAATTAGGGCAAGCCGATCCGGTTGCTTGTGGCAAGATGAAGGCTTCCACGATATTTATTTTTATTCATTGCTATTTCATTTACTCGAATAATGTAAGCCTGCGTGGTGATTTTATGTAAGAGACCATAAGTCATACAACTCTTTTATATAAATGTTTGCGCTATTTATTCTTATATCGCATTGTGAATGTTTGTGATGTGCAACCTGTAAAGATTGTGTGTGCTAGCGTGATCTGGACTATACGAGAATACATAGAAGATGTGGATTTGCATTGGGTCCCAGGACAGGAGGTGAGTATCGAGGCGGGGCTTCTGTAGGTCTTGTGGATAAAACTATTTTCTAAAATTTAACAACTTGAGCAAGAATATCAATGAAATCTCGACTTATCTTTTCTCTCTTGCTACATATCTATCTTTGAAATCTTATTATTGTCATTTAATTTAGCGAGGTTTGTTTTGGCGAGATGAGGTGATCCACACCTATGGAGGCCTTGATGTTGGATTAGCCGTTGAGTTATGGCGTATGATCACATACTTTCGCTTGGGTTTAACGGACCACTTTCGGAGGACCAACGTAGTGAGCGAGGACTTGATATCGCTGGGATTTCAAGATCCTTGTCTCGCTTGGGAGAGGACAAGGCGGCCAGTCCTCTACATCACCACCGGAGGACTTCTTTTGTTTGGATCCGAGCGGCGCGTCTTGCGTCTGCGGTGCCCTTGCTTACCGCCGAGTTGGAGGCGCATTTTTGTCAACACCCTGCAAGAGATAATCGCTATGGCGGGATGGAGCTCATGGAGGAGGCGCCACGATCACTCATCTGGCGGTATGTCATCGCCGGAGGCGCCATGGATGAGGACGTTGGGGGCTGTGAGGACGTGGCGAGTCCCGGCGAGACTCAAGCTGCGGGAGGCTTAGCTCACTCCATGCGAGGAGGATCGAGGCTGAGATGGACTGTATGGACTGACACGAGCGATCCACGAGGCTACCGCGATCGGATCGGAGGAGCAGGCGAGGAGGCACCGGTCGAGAGCCGCCCGACAGGAAGCGAGCGACTAGGACCCGGCCAGAATCGGTGAAGTCGATCATCCAAACCGTTATGGGCATTGGACCGATTTGCCCCTATCTTGCCCGCAGCCGCAATACCCGCCGGGAGGACCGCGCCGGATGGTTCGGTGTCGAGTTTATTTTCTTTTAGAGTTGACTCAAATGTTGAGTCGGTCTTTTGAGTCTAGTTAGTGAGTGTCGGGACTCAGAGTGTTGAGTCGCGTCTTTTAGAAGTCACCGAGTGGTGTGAGTCGTTGTTGCTTTTAATGTTATGCCTTGTTTACATTTGGGAGTGTCTTGTATGTGTTGCATTGCCCTTAGGCACTTGTGAGCAACCATACTATTTTATATTAATAAATTGTGAAATAATTTAAGTTACTGTTTCCCCATAAGTTCTTTTACTTGTCTATGCTTTCTTCTTTTCTTAACCTTGAAGTTTGCAGCGAGATGGTGAGGACTGTGAGCAGCTGGAGCCAGCGGAAGTGGAGCTAATCGGTGACAACGAGGAATGAGAGCCAATTCCTCAACCACCTCGGGTTGATCTGCGGAATTTTGGAGCTTTTACGGCTGCCCAAACTCAACTCATGAGACACAATAGTGCAGACCATGCGGCGGATCTCCAATCAATCTGCTGCGAATGTTCCACAGGGGTAACCATGGACCACACCCCTATTCAAGGTTGTCGGAGTTTATGCGAACTCATCCTCCCACCTTCTCGAACATGTAATCCGTTGGAGCGGACGGTTGGGTGAGGACAATCGAGAAAACTCGTAACCCGATGTATGGGACATGAGAGGGTACTCTATGCCTCTCGGACTAGAGCGGAACCACCTTAAAATGGTGGGAGAATTTACATCTTTTGTGAGAATCCCCAAGAAATCACTTGGGAGAATTCACCTCGACTTTCGTCAATACCATGTCGGAGGGTATCATGGATCTCAAGGAGAATTTGGAATCTCAGCGGGGTGGCGGTCGGTGGCCGACTACTTGAATAAGTTTACCCAGCTATGCGCTTTCACGAGCGGAGGCGTAGCTACGGATAAAGCCGGACAATCCCACTTCATGAAGAGATTGAATGCGAGGGCTACAAGTGGGGTGACCACCCACATTTCCCGACTTCAAAAGGCTGGTTAACAAGGCTCTTATTACGGAGGACAAGCGTCGAGGTGGATGACAGCGGAAGCCTGAGAATGGCGCAACAAGGAGGGCGTCCGGACCAGGCGAGGCAAGGGCGACACCCCAGCAGTTCATCTGGTTCCAACCCGAGCGGTGACAAAGCACCCTTTGTCGGCCGTCGTCTAGTGGGCGAGAATGCAGACTCGGCCAGGAAGCGTAGTGCAGGTGGAGGAACCTCACAGCGGCGGAAGGCGTTGTTATCCTTTAGCGGGTGGGGCACTTCTCCAACAATTGCCCAAGAAGGAGAGTGTCACCGGTCCGATTTAACACAGGAATCGCCTACAAGGACTCGGCGCCAAATGTGAACCGCAGACATCGACATCGACAACTCCATCTCAAGGAGCGCACAAGGCGAGTCAACCACATTCTGGAGATGAAGTCGAGCGCCTCGAGACATTGTCTTTGGTAAGTTCCTAGTAAACTCGATGCCGACTCTTTGTTTTATTTGACTCAGGACATCACATTCATTTGTGTCTCAAGATTTTGCTGTTACAACAATTTGGATATTGTGGAACTTAAGTGTACTTGGTCAATCCACGGATCGAACTCCGATCCAATGTAGGATGTTACGGGTGAGACTAATAATTAATGGAATGAGTTCCTAAGCGAACTTAGTTATATTGAATACCCAAACCTGGATGTTATCATGGGAATGGATTAACAAACACAAAGCGATCTTTGGGCTGCGGAAAAAAGATATATTAATCGAGAGCGGAAGGGAGAAGGGTTGAGTTTGAAGCAAAAGCGATGCGAGATGGATAATTGATGGTCAACGGCATGAACTATCGGCTTGGAGGAAGTTTCCATAGTCAATGAATATCCGGATGTTTTCCCGGAGGATTTACGGAATCGCGAAAAAGAGATATCGAGTTCGTGATAGAACTTGTTCGAGGACAACTCCAATAGCTAAGAGACCTTACGGGATGTCCACGGAGGTTAGTGAAATGAAGAAGCAAATTGAAAAGGCTGGAAAAAGTTTATAAGACCTAGTTCATATGGGGCGCTGTCTTGTTACGTCAAGAAGAAGGGCGGGAGTTTTAGGATGTGTATAGACTATCGTGCACTCAATGATGTGACGATAAAGAATAAGTATCACTACCGGGATTGATGATCTATTCGATCAATTGAGAGGCGAGTCTTCTCCAGATTGATCTCGATCGGGATACCATCAGCGAAGATCCGATCGGAGGATATTCAAAAGCGCATTTCGTCAAGATATGGACATTCACGAGTTCTGTTGATGTCTTTTGGTTTGACAAATGCAGCATATTCATGAACTTAATGAATAAGGTTTTCATGGAATACTTGGATAAGTTTGTCGTTGTGTTTATAGATGACATCCTTGTCTACTCCAAGACAAAGGAAGACCGTCGAACATTCTGATTAGTCCTTGAAAGTTGAGGAACAACGGTTGTATGCTAAATTTAGCAAGTGTGATTTACGGAAGAATAAGGTGGAATTTCTTGGACATATAATGGCTGCGGAAGGAATTGAGGTAGATCAAAAAGAAAGTGGGCGATATTACATTGGGAACCACGAAGGCGGTAACAAATCAAGTAGTTTAATTGGAATGGCGGGATATTACGTCGTTTCATGAAGGATTCTCACGTTCTTGAGACCCTGCATAATTGTTGAAAAAGAAAAAATTCTTATGGACACACGAGTGTGCGAAGAGTTTTGAGTTGAAGAAAAGATTAACGGCATTTTGTAGTTTTTGGCGTTCATCAAGGCTTGACATCTATTATGATGCATCGCGTCAAGGATTGGGATGTGTATTGATGCAAAACCGAAGGTAATCGCATTATGCATCAAGGCAATTGAGGCGCATGAGAGAACTATCAGACTCATGATTTGGAATTAGCTACCGTGGTGCATGCCCTAAAAATATAGCATCACTATCTCCTTGAAGCAGATGTGAAGTGTATCTTGATCATAAAAGTCTTAAGTATATCTTCATGCAAGTGACCTAAATATGAGGCAAGAAGATGGCTAGAACTAATCAAGGATTACAATGTTGGAATTCATTACCACGAGGTAAAGCCAATGTTGTGGCGATGCCTTGGCCGGAAGAACCCGCAGCGTAAATATCTTATTAGAACCAAGTCGAATAGGTTGTGTAAGGATTTCGGAAGCTAGGATTGGAAGTGGTGCGGAAGGATTTTGGCTACCTTGAAAGTAAAACACATACTGGAAGATCGGATGGGGAAGGCAAAAGATGGCGATAAGATCAGAGGATTAAGTCCAAGATGGATCGAGCAAGGCAAAGGATTTCAAAGCGGATGAGCAAGGTACTATGTGGTTTAAAGAGGTGTTGTGTGCCAAATAAAGAGGATCACGAAGCAGTTAATTTTGGAGAAGCCCATGACTCAAGTATTCAATCCATCGAGAAGTGCAAAATGTATCGGATTTAAAGAAAGATTTTGGTGGCATGAAGGCGAGAGATTCTTGAATATGTTGCATTATGTGACATATGCCAAAGAGTCAAAGCTATGCATCGAGCGGCCGAGGACTATTGCAACCCTAAAGATACCATAATGGAAATGGGAAGAGATTGGTATGGATTTCATAACGATTTACCGGGACTCAGAATGGATATGACTCTATATGGGTTATAGTGGATCGTTTGACCAAGTTGCACATTTTGTACATGAAGACCACCTCGATAAGTTAAGCGAGAACTCTATATGTCAGAATTGTTTGCTTGCATGGAGTGCAGAAGAAAATAGTGTCGACAGTTTAATTTACCTCAAGGTTTTGGAGAGGCATGAAGCCATGGGAACTTCGTTTGAACTTGATCTGACATACCATCCATGACGGATGAACAAACCAAGAGAGTTAACGGATACTTGAAGATATCTTTGAGAGCATGTGCTTTATATTCTACTTCATGGGACAATGTTTGCCTTATCTTTGAGTTCAGCTACAATAACGATTATCAAGCGAGTTTACATATGTCTCCATTTGAAGCTCTGTATGGTCGATCTGTCGAACACCCTTGAATTGGAATGAGGCGGGGCGGCATGTTTTTGGACGGATATTCTTGACAAGTGGAAAAACGGTCGCTATGATCGAGAAGGATTAAAAGATTGCACAATCAAAATGAAGAGTTATCACGGGCAATCGTCATGAATTGAGTTTGAACACGAAGATTATGTATACCTTAGAGTTACACCCTCTCGGGAGGTTGCAAAGGAATTGCGGATATGTCGGACCATTCAAGATCTTGAGTGCGAGGTGAAGTTGCGTACCAGTTGGGTGCCATTCCTTGGCGAAGTGCATGATGTATTCCATATGTCTCGATTGAAGAAGTGTCTCCAGTACCAAAGAACAAAGCCAAAAGCAATCGAGTTGCAAGAAAGATTTAACCTATAAAGAGCATCGGTGAAGATTCTAGATCACGATGGGCGAGAAAAACAAGGAACAAGTCTACGCTTTTGCGAGTCCGGTGGAGCAACCACTCCGGAAGGTGAAGCAACTGGAAATGTGAAGAAGATCTAAGGTTCCCTAACCTATTTAAGACAACCCTGAATCTAGGGGAGATTACATTAAGAGGAGTTTAACACCTAAAATTTGCTCTAATTTAAAATTTAGTATTTTTTATTTTGAGAATTTACGAGAATTTATTAAATTTAAATTGGATTTATTCATTTTGACCTTTCTAGAATTTAATTAAATTCATGCAAAGTTTTGGAAATATTTTATCTGAGTTCTAAATGTTCCAAAATATTTTCGAATTTTTGGATTTCTCAGTATTTTGCTATTTATTTTGGCTTTGTTTAATTATCTGTATTGTTTTAATTAAAAAGGGTTTAAAACACAAATGAATAATCTTGAAGTTTGCTTGACAACGGCTTTCGGCCCGGCCGATGCGGAAAACCTAAGCCACGCATTCGGACCATTGGATGGGATCCATTTGTTGTCGTCGCGCCCGTCACCCTGCGTGCGCCTCGGATCGTCAACGGGCGGTCGTGATGGAACCACGTCGGCTCGTAGGCTTGCCATCGCCGGAGGATGCAAGCGTTACCGCCATTTCCGCCGTACTTAAGCCCAGCTGCGTCGGTAGCTATTTAGTGCACCATTGTCACCCCGTCGCTGCGCGTTTGAGATCTCCCGTCGCGCTAGCTCCGCCTCGAGACACCTTCGTTTGCCTTAAAGCTCGCGTAGTTGTTTTTTCCTTTGCGCCGCCGCTATTCTTCGCCATTTCCTTGGCCCGAGTCGGTCCATCTCAGTAGTCGCCAGGGAGTCCCGAATTACTTTCGTAAAGTCGAACGCGTTGAGTGAACCACTTCTTCCGTCGGAAAACCACCGTGAGTGTGCGTCGACGCGTCGTCTTCCTCGACTCAAGCCACTTCTATCGCTACTGTGCGTCATGACCTTCCGCCATAAACTTCATCGACCATCGATCTTCATCCAGCATATATGGTAAGTCCGTCGCCACTACATTCTAGCCTCGTTTAGATGTAGTAGATCTTTCTTTGGGGGCTTGGATTAGATCAAGTGTCGTGCTTAGATTAGATCTGAACCCTTGGATCATCTTTGAATGTGGGATAGCGCCCGTGGCTAGAATATCTGATGGCTTCGCTCGGATAACATGCACCGTCCGATCGGGATGCATGCGGTAGAGATCTAGCGTTGTCGGCGTAGTTTAGCCGTGGTCGTTCGATGTAGATCTTGTGGTGTGATGCGTGCGTCGGCCGTTAGGCTGCGTTGCCCGTTGAATCGGCACCGTTCATTCCCGATCTTGGTGAGATTGCAGAAACCCTCATGTGAATCGCGTGCGGATCGTCGCCCGATGGCTGAGCAATGACCGGACCTCGACCGTTGATTCCAAGCGGATGATTCGATCCAGGCGTGTCTGCGCGGAGATCGAAGCGTCGCCCGATGCGTGGATCACGGCCAGTTGGATCTATGAGAATCGATGGATGGGCGAGCGTGGCGCGATCTCGGCGTCGTAGAGCGATGCAGTGAATCTTCGGTTGGTTGAGTGAAGCAGTGCGGATCTTCTGCGGCGTCTAAGCGTGCTGATTGGTTGTGCATAAGTCGTTGGCGCCCGCGGCTTACATCGGTGAGGTGCCGAGCGCGCAGCACTTCCATCACGGTGAACAAAAGCCCGGTCGTGGACCTAGTCCATGGGCCAGAAGCTGACGTCGTGACGAGCATGCCACGTGTCGGATGGCGCATCTTGGCGTCATTTCTCGGAAAAATATTTTGACCGAAATTCATTTCTGTCTTTGGCGCCATCATGATGCGATTACGGCGTCATAAATATGATTTTCAGTATAAAAGTAATTCGGAAAAAAATCAGTTTTCTAATTTACTGTATTTTGATTTTATTCATACTTTACGGCCATAACTTTTGCATTTTAACTTTCGGATTTGGGTGATTCAAGTTTCTAAAATTTATAAAATTATGATCTCTTCTTTAATGGTGAATTTTATTTGAATTTTTGATGTTATTTAGTCTTCTGTAGTAGTTATTTATTGCATATATTGTTTGTATCGTGAAGCATAAATTTGCCACGCAGGTTTGAGGAAGGTTAAATCGCTCAAGACCAAGCTTGAACCACGACCAACAACTCTTTGAAGGCAAGTTATGCTTTGACCTATTTTGATCCAAGTTTCTAAATGTACTTTGCTTTGAAATTATGCATGCTAAATTAAAAATGGATTTAAACTACTTTGGGATAATGGTAACCAACCCATTTTATTCGCCATTAAATTATTGATTGAATGCCTAAATCCTTTGTTCCCCTATGTTTGATTGTATTAGTTGGATGTTATTATTGTGTGCCCTTACGGGAGGCTAAACGTGAGGAGATGCTTAACCTTGTGAATCATGAATGATCTTTTGAAAATGCTACAATATTGATTAAAGAAATATTGAATGTATTTTGAAAGTGGTTATTGATGATGCCATATGATGAGATTGAGAATACGAGACATGTGGTTACATGCAGATGTTAGTATTGATCCAAGCAAAGTTGAAGCTGTATTTGCACAGGAGCAACCAAACCCGATTACTCAGTTAAGTAGTTTCACGGAATGGCGGGATATTACTGTCGATTTATAGAAGGATTTTGACGATTGCGGACCCTTACGCAATTGTTGAAAAAGTAAAAGTTCCTTTGGACCGGATTGTGAAAAGAGTTTTTAGGAGTTGAAAAGAAAGCGGTTGGCGTCGGCACCGGTACTAGTTTTACACGATGTTCATCAAAGTTTGATATCTATTGTAATGCATGGCGTCAGGGAAGTGGGATGTGTAATGTCACGAATGGAAACGTTGTTGCATATCGTCAAGGCAATTAAGGCCACATGAAGAGAATTATCAACACATGACTTGGAGATAAAATTCTTTGTGAGTGCATGCTTTGAAATTGTGGCGTCATTATCTCATTGAAGCAGATGTGAGATACACGGATCACAAGTTTAAAATATATATATTCACCCGATCGGATCTTAATATGAGGCAAAGGAGATGGTTGGATTTGATAAAAGATTATAATATGATTCATTATCACCGAAAAAGCTAAAGTGGTATTGAGCTTTGGTCGTAAAAACCACATTGCCAATATGCTAGTTCACGGATCGGTCAATTAGCAAGGAGCTACAAAGTTGAAATTGGAAGTTGTTAGAAAAGGTTCTAGCCACTTTGGAGGTGAAGCCAACTCTGGAGGATCAAATCGAGAAGGTCGAAAGTTCGGGACCGAATTTGCAAATCCGACCCTCTCGTATACCGCACTAGTCCAGATCACGCTAGTGCACACAGCTCAACATAGATGCTATCATAGTCACACACAAATAAATATAGCATAAACTTCATTAATTAATAATAATCGTTGTCTTACATGAATAATGCCTCACAGGGCTTAAAAAGAGTATCAATGAGAAGCAATGAAATAGAATAAACGCAGTGGCGCTCCGGGCCACACAGCAACCGACGAGGCTCTGACCCTAAGCATTCGTGATCCAAGTAATCCTCCTCCATGAATGGTATAGATTCCTCTTCTTCGGTTGTTGTTGTTGGGGTGAGTACATAAAGCACTCAACAAGTTGTGCACAACAATGCAAGTCTAATATTTTATATGCTTGGCTTAATCCAAAGGAATGGCAAGTAAGGGTATTTTGCAATAAAGATTTAACAAGAATACAATAAATAGATTGGAAAGCAAGAAAACAAATACAAGAATTAATAAATTCAAGATTTCAAATACACCAAGTTTCCAATCCTAAATTAATTTTTCCACTTTCCATGGCACCTTGCCATCCCAACAAGTTTTTGTTTAACAAAAGTCTAACCCTTAATCAGAATTCCCGAGCATTGCCCAATACCGTGAGCACGGCTATTCGAATAGATTGTACACTCTGCAGAGGTTATGCACTTTACCCACACGATACAACCAAACACCACCAAGGCGAGTGATCATAACAAAGCCTTTACAATGCTACACCTAGACCCAAGATCGCTCGCTAAGGTTTCAACACCAAGGGTTAAACCACCACAACAGGCCCCCTCTTGCGCCATGTGAGTTAAACCTAACCCGGACTCACTATTCACCACGACAAGATCAAATCTAGGTTTCACAAATTATTCAAACTAGGTGTCCCATTCCTGCATGTGGTTGCAAGAGAGACTCAGTCAAAGGCTTGCAAGGTTAAGTCCTTAAAGTGATTAAGGCAAGACTTCCACATACCCCTGCCAAACTGCCCACCTTGGCACACCGCCCTTGCCACTTGCCTCAATCTAAAATCATTACCACCCTGGGCTTGATTACCAAGCACCACATGCCATCAACATTTCAATCCCGATGTGTGACCTCCTCGCCACGACAACTTGATATCATTGTGTGACAACACATGACACACCAATTCATAAACATTGTTCCATATTCCATTAGTCAAGATTAAGTATCGACATTCTGACACATGTGATGACGTGGCATGGCTAAGCAATCTATGACGATCTAACTAGCCCATGTTGATTATCAACTATAATTCCACATCCTAGGGTGACAAATAGATCATGGCATATAATTGACAAGGTATGGTTTAATTCAAATAGGCATATTATCTAATTCCCAGATTAATTGAAATCATTTATACACATAAAATATCATGCATAAAGTTTAAAAGACAAAATAGCGATTTGGTGAAAATTAGGTGCAACATGATCAAAGCACAACTTGCCTTGGAGTAGGTGCTGGTCTTGATCTGAGTTTGGGTCTTGAGCGACGAATCTTCCTCCGATCACCGAGCGGCCTAACGCCTACGCTAAACGATGCCAAAATAGCAAATAAACACCAAACCAGAGAGCAAACAAACTCCAAAAATAAAATAAAATTCACCAATAAATAGATATTGATTTTACAATTTTTAGAAATTTGAATCACTCAAATCCGAGTTAAAATGCAAAAGATATAGCCTTTGAAGTTTGAATAACATCAAAATACGTAAAATAGAATTTCGATTTTTCTGAATTATTTTTCTATTGAAAAGATCTTTATTGCGCAACGCCGACGCCACCGACTCGACCAATCAGCGCCGACATCGCCGCTCGTCCATGGACTCGGTCCACGAATCGCTCGTCCACCGTGGACGCGCCCACGGCGCCCGCACCACGCGCCCGACACGCGGCGCATCGATTGGTCGCGACGCCGCCGCGCGATGTTTCGACACGCGGCGCGCCGATCGCGCGACGATCCGACGGCCACCGATCTACCCTACGTGGCTCAATCCCGATCGCCTATTCGGATCTAACGGTTAGAAATCTACCCGAGCTAAACATCGATGAAGAAGCGACGTGGCTTGATCTCGACGGTTCGGCGAAGATCCAACGGATGCGCCAAGCTCGAGACACGGCGCGGGCTTGCACCGAGCGAGGAAGACGACCACCCAACGGCGCTTCGACGCGACCGGCGAAGAAGGGGTAGACTCGACGCGACACGACGCGAGGAACTTGGATCCGAACCGATTCGCGGAGGATGCTCGACGGCGCGGAATGGCGCAAAAACTCGCGCGACACTACAAAGAACTACGGCGAGCCTCGAGCGATGATGGCGTGAAACAGCGAAGAGGCTAGAGCTATCGGTCGCGCAAGGAACGAGGAACATCGGAGTGCGGGCCGCGCTTTTATAGCCTCGATGCGCAAAGGAAGGAAACCTAAATCACGCGGCGCGACGGCAGCGGCGCGATTCGAAACCGAATCGGAGACGACGATCGAGACCGTCCGATCCAAGATGAGCGCCAAGATTAGATCCGGCGATACGATCCGATCCGCTCTTTCCAAATCCAACTGACGAGATCTAAACTTACCAAAACAACGCTGGTTTATCCCGACCACTTGATCTCGATCCAACGGCCGCAAAGACTAGGGTTTCGCGAAAGGAGGCACCATCCGATCTTCATCCAACGGTCACACACGCAAGGGCGGCGGGCAGTGCTAATGGGTCACAAGACGCACAAAGGCCGGGCTTGGCCCAAGATCGCTCACTCGATTTTCAAAAGCTTTTGATTTAAAATAATTCCTAAATTAGATTAATCTATTTTAAGTAATTAAAATATCAGAAAAATCCTTAAAATCTCATAAATACTTTGAGACATTCTCGAGCTCAAATAAAATATTTTTTGTAAAACTTTATATTAACTTTATCTATATATATTTAGTTTTCACCAAAGGTTCAATATACTTAATTAAAATAAATTTAGATAATTTCTGAAAAATCCAATAAATTCGTAAAATCACAAAATGCACGTGAGCGAAATTATAAGCCAAATTTTGGGATGTTACAAACCTCCCTTAATGTAATCTCGACCCTAGATTCAAGGTCGACTAGGAATAGGTTTGAAATTCCATCTTTAGGTCCTCTTCACGCCCCAAAGTTGCCTCATTCTCGTAATGGTTGCTCCATCGAACTCGCAAAACGAATCGACTTGTTCCTGTTCTCATGTCCATGACATCCAAAATTTTCATTGATGTTCTTTGTAGGTCAAATCCTTCTCGCAACTCAATCTCTTCCATAGGTGTTCTGCTCACTGCACCAAGACACTTCTTGAGTTGTGACACATGGAACACATCATGCACGCCGCCAAAGAATCGCGTAATTCCATCTCGATAAGCAACCTCCTCGACGGCTCAAAATTTTGAACGGTCCAACATATCTTGGGGCGAGCTTTCTTTAGCGTGGAACCTTTAACTCCTTTCGAGGGGTAACCCTAAGATACACGAAATCATCGGGCTCAAACTTAGATCACGACGCCGATTATCGCCAGAATCTTTTGCCTTGATCGCGATTTTCAACCTCTCTTATCATAGCAACTTGCTCTTCACTTCCTTGAGAATATCGTAGGCCAAATATCATACGCCTCCTGTCTCATTCCAATTTAGCGGGTTACGACAGGCACGACCATATAAAGCTTCAAATGGCGACATCCGCAAACTAGCTCGGTGATCGTTGTTATAATCAACTCGTGATATGGCAAACATTTATCCCATGATGTAGTGTAGGCTAAAGCACAAGCTCTAACATATCTTCCAAAACTGATTTATTTTTTTCTGTCTCGACCATCGGTTCGAGGATGATATGTCATGCTAAAGTTCAAACGCTGCTCCCATGGCTTCATGCAATTTATCCCAAAATCTCGAGGTGAATCGAGTACCTCTTCGACACTATTTTCTTTGGTACACCATGCAAACACACGATTCGCAATGTATAGTTCTCGCTAACCGTCCCCGAGTAAGTTGTCTTGACTGGAATGAAGTGAGCAACTTTGGTCAATCGATCCACAATGACCCATATAGAATCATACCCATTTTGAGTTCTTGGTAATCCGTGATGAAATCCATACCGATTTCTTCCCACTTCCATTCTCGGGACTTTTAGCGTTGTAGCAAACCCGCTGGTCTCTCGATGTATTGCCTTAACTCTCCGCATACATCGCACAAGGCAACGTGTTCGCGACTTCACGCTCATATTCGCCACCAAAACCTCTCCTTTAAGTCCCGTACATCTTAGCGCTCTCGATGAATTGAATACTTGGAATCATGAGCCTCTTCCAAAATCAATCGCTAAGTTCTAGTCTGCTTGGCACACAAATGCGAATTCTTGAACCACATGGTACCTTGGTCGCCCACCAGAAAGTCCTTTGCTAATCCTTCATCCTTTTAGCCTTGATTCGCTGACTTTCTCATCATCTTTTGTCCTTCCCGAATTTGATCTTCGAGCATTGGCTTCACTTCCAAAGCAGCTAGGAATCCTTCTAAAACTACTTCCAATTTTAAATTTTGCAATTCTCTCGCATGCTCGATCGCCCTTCCCGCACCATCATATTCGCCACGTAGCTCTTGCGACTTAAGGCATCGCCTACCACATTTGCTTTTCCCTGATGGTAATGAATTCCATGTTATAATCCTTGATTAATTCCAACCATCTCCTTTGCCTCATATTGAGATCCGATTGAGTGAAAATATATTTCAAACTCTTATGGTCCGTATATATCTCACATCTATTTCCAATGAGATAATGACGCCACAATTTCAAGGCATGCACCACGGCAGCCAATTCCAAGTCATGCGAGGATAATTTCCTTCAGGCGGTCTTAATCGCTTTGACGATATGCGACCACTTTACCCTCTTGCATCAATACGCATCCAAGACCCCGCCTTGACGCATCACAAGATATATCGGGTCGTTTCAACATTAGGCAAAACCAACATCGGGCTGTTGTTAAACGCTTTTTAATTCCTCAAAACTCTTATCACAATCAAGGCCCATGAAAATTTCTTTTCCTTTTTCAATAACTGAGTAAGAGGTCTCGCAATCGCCGAAAATCCTTCTATGAACCGCGATAATATCCCGCCATTCCCGTAAAACTTGGACTTGAGTGACAGACTTTGGTTGCTCCTAATGCAACATCGCTTCCACTTTGCTTGGGTCGACAAAGAACTCCTTCTCAGCTCATGACATGACCGAGAAATTCCACCTTTTCCTTCCAAAAGTCGATTTATCGAATTTAGCATACACCGTTGCTCACGCAGCCTTTTCCAACACTAGCCTCGATGATTTACGTGTTCGCTTTGGTCTTCGAATATACCAAAATATCATCTATGAACACAACAACAAACTTGTCCAAGTATTCCATGAAAATCTTATTCATCAAGTTCATGAAATATGTCGCGCATTGGTCAATCCAAAAGACATGACCGTGAACTCATAATGTCCATATCTTGAAGAGAATGTGGTCTTTGGAACATCTCCGCCGAATCTTTAGTTGATGATATCCTAACGAAGGTCTATCTTGGAGAACACTCACTCCTCTCAATCGGTCGAATGATCATCAATCCTGGCAACGGATACTTATTCTTAATCGCTACTTCATTAAGTGCACGGTAATCAATACACATTCTAAGGCTTCCATCTTTTTCCCGACAAACAAAATCGGCGCCCCATGGCGATTTAACTTGGTCTTATAAAACCTTTCTAATAACTCGCCGATCCGCTTTCTTCATCTCTACTAACTCACCCAGAGGCATCCGATAAGGTCTTTTGCTATTGGTGCGTTCCTGCTAACTCAATGACGAACTCGATGTCACGGCCTAGCGGCATTCCCTAGATCTTCCGAAATACGCCCGATATTCCTTGACTACCGCATGTCCTCTATGACGACGGTTCTCATGCTATTAACCATTAATTGACCTCACGAACCGATGTCGCTCGAATTCCACTTTTCTCCTCTAGGGCTCTCAATGGATACAACCCTTCACCACAATCCAAAACTGCCTTATGCTTGGTTAACTACCCATTCCCAATATGACATCTAAAACTTGGGCATCTAGAATAATCAAGTTCGCTAGAACTCTACCCCATTAATTATTAGCTTCACCCCAAACACCCAAGGTTAGATCTTAACTCGATCCCGGGCTTGTACTAGCATCACACACTTAAGATTTTTCATGCTCAAACCATTTTCGATGCAAAAGCTCGAGAGACAAAGGAATGCGAAGCTCTAATCAAATAATACCGCTATGGGTATCGAGTTTACCAAAACTTACCCAAGACGACGCCCGATGCTTCCTCGGCTCCATCGGCGTGATGTGGTTGACTCGCCTCGAATAGTAGCTTGAGGCGCTACTCCCGCCGCCCAGCCTCGATTCGCTCTCGCCATCTGGTGCCTTAGCAGTGTCGCCCAAGGTTGAAACGCATCGGCGTGATTCCTCCTTTCGGGGACATCTATTAGCATAATACCCCACCATTGCAATCAGTAGCACCTTCTCGCGGTGATCACGACTTCTTGAGCATTGTTACCTTGGGCCGGCTCGATAACCTTGTCCCGATGGTCGCGGTGCGTGTTGTTGCTTGTTAACACTTGTGGTTGGAACCTAGCAAACCGCTATGTGTCATCCTCATTCGCAGGTGGTTAGGCGCCCACCGGGTTAGTCATCAAGCGCTTGCGATTTTCCCAAGCTCCTTGCGCTTATCCTCCGTAATCAAAGCCTTGTTTACCAATTCTTGGAAATCGAAAAGTGTGGGTAATCACCCACTTGCAGCCTCAGTTTAGTCCTTTCATGAAGCGGATCGCTCGCCTTGTCCGTCGCTACGCCCTCGTAGCATAGCGAGCTAATCGCGTGAATTTGTTTAAGTAATCGCCACCGTTGGCTTCCTGCTTAAGCGCCCAACTCTTCCTTTTCAGTCCATCATCCTTCCGACATGGTAATCGGCGGAAGGCCGTTGCAAACTCTTCCCATGTGATTTATGGGTGCTTCATGAGCAAAGACAATAGTTCTCCTACCATTCCGCAGCTGTTCCTCTAGTCGATGGGATGCGAAGAACCTTCTCATGGCCTTCACATTGAGTGATGTACAATTTCTCTCAATGGTTCTCACCAATCATCCGCTTCCAAGGGATTGACATTTCGAGAATGTTGGTGGTCGGGTCCTCATGAAGTCCGACAACTTGGAGTAAGGACGAGGCCCGCCATTGTTGTTCGAGCAATGGGTTGTTGATCGCAGCCATATTGGTCATCTCGCGCATCATAGTCTCGATCAACCGAGTTTGCGCAGCGAGAAAAGCTCCCAAGTTCGTGATATCCATCCGGCGGTGCTTGCGCGTGGTGCTCCTTCATTGGGATTGTTGCTCGAGCGCAGACCACTTCCTCAAGCCCCATTGTTGCCGCGAGTGTTCACCATCCGCTTGATTGCTTCTTGGTTAGGAAAGATAGATGTAGCATAGATAAGATGCAAGAATTTCTAAGGCGGGAAACAGTTAAACCCAACTTAAATAATCTTTATTATTATTACTTGGTATGGTTGCTTACAATGCCTAAGGGCTTTGCAACACATACCGCACACTCAAAGAAACAATTAAGAACCAAACTAAACATGCAACCTTAACGCCTACTAAAAGGTAAAGGCTAACTTAAGAACGCGACTCAACACTCGAGTCTCAACACAACTCTAAGACCAACTTCACTCATCCACCACTCGGTCGAGACTCGATCCGTGCATACACCGTGGGTGGGTGCATGGGTGCGAACCTATCCCGTGACCTCTCGCTCCTCAGCTCCCACTCACACTCTTCCGGTCTTCTTCTTCCTCCTCGGCGACTCATCCGCCCCGGACGACTGGTCCGCTAGCTCCCGGCCACCGCAAGGCTTCCTCCACCGCCGATGACTCGGCCGCAAGCGCCACGGGTCTTTTGAAGCTCGCCCGCCACTCGGCGCCTCACACTGCTCCAGCCTCCGCGCAGTTGTCCTCGTGTGATCCTCCGGGCGGTGGCGAACTCAAGAAGGTGTACTGCAGAGCACACTCTCCTCCACGATCCGCCGACGCCTGCACGCCGCACCGTCGGGTGAAGTCGAAACACGTGTCGCTAAGCTCGAGGCGAGTCGTGGCGATCCGCCAGAGAGCAAGTCTAGCGCCCTCCCAACTCCGGGCCTCGTAAGTGAACCTCCGAGCGTGATGTGGATCGGCTCGTGGTCTCGCCGCACTCTCGAGCGAAGATGATCACCTGCGTAAGAACCCCGATGCACACCGCTGACGCCCAGCTTGCTTCCTCAGAGAGCGGACGATCAAAGCCTCCAATCACTTGAAGAACTCTCCACACCCATGGCATAGCCACCCTGCCTTGACTCAAGGATCGAAGATCGGCATCTATTCAAAACAAAATTTTGAATAAGATCTCCACTCAAACGGCAACGAAAAAGAAGGTAATTTAGCAAGGATGAGAGTAGGAGGATGAGATAAGCCAAGAGTTTCATATTAGTCAATTTTACCTTTCTTTAGAAAATAATTTTGGACACTCCTAAGAGATACCAACTACCTAGGCCAAGACCTATAGTCAAGATGACTCGATACCACCTCCGCTTGGGACCCGAATTTGCAAATCCGACCCTCTGTATACCGTGACTAGTCCAGATCACGCTAGTGCACACAGCTCAACATAGATGCTATCATAGTCACACACAATAAATATAGCATAAACTTCATTAATTAATAATAACTGTTGTCTTACATGAATAATGCCTCACAGGCTTAAAAAGAGTATCAATGAGAAGCAAATGAAATAGAATAAACGCAGTGGCGCTCCAGCCACACAGCAACCGACGAGGCTCTGACCCTAAGCATTCGTGATCCAAGTAATCCTCCTCCATGAATGGTATAGATTCCTCTTCTTCCGGTTGTTGTTGTTGGGGTGAGTACATAAAGCACTCAACAAGTTGTGCACAACAATGCAAGTCTAATATTTTATATGCTTGGCTTAATCCAAAGGAATGGCTAGTAAGGGTATTTTGCAATAAAGCAAAGATTTAACAAGAATACAATAAATAGATTGAAAGCAAGAAACAAATACAAGAATTAATAAATTCAGATTTCAAATACACCAAGTTTCCAATCCTAAATTAATTTTCCACTTTCCATGGCACCTTGCCATCCCAACAAGTTTTTGTTTAACAAAAGTCTAACCCTTAACTCAGAATTCCCGAGCATTGCCCAATACCGTGAGCACGGCTATTCGAATAGATTGTACACTCGCAGAGGTTATGCACTTTACCCACACGATACAACCAAACACCACCAAGGCGAGTGATCATAACAAAGCCTTTACAATGCTACACCTAGACCCAAGATCGCCGCTAAGGTTTCAACATCAAGGGTTAAACCACCACAACAGGCCCCTCTTGCGCCATGTGAGTTAAACCAGAACCTGACTCACTATTCACCACAACAAGATCAAATCTAGGTTTCACAAATTATTCAAACTAGGTCTGTCCCATTCCTGCATATGTGGTTGCAAGAGAGACTCAGTCAAAGGCTTGCAAGGTTAAGTCCTTAAAGTGATTAAGGCAAGACTTCCACATACCCCTCGCCAAACTCTGCCCACCTTGGCACACCGCCTTGCCACTTGCCTCAATCTAAAATCATTACCACCCCGCTTGATTACCAAGCACCACATGCCATCAACATTTCAATCTCGATGTGTGACCTCCTCGCCACGACAACTTGATATCATTGTGTGACAACACATGACACACCAATTCATAAACATTGTTCCATATTCCATTAGTCAAGATTAAGTATCGACATTCTGACACATGTGATGACGTGGCATGGCTAAGCAATCTATGACGATCTAACTAGCCCATGTTGATTATCAACTATAATTCCACATCCTAGGTGACAAATAGATCATGGCATATAATTGACAAGGTATGGTTTAATTCAAATAGGCATATTATCTAATTCCCTGATTAATTGAAATCATTTATACACATGAAATATCATGCATAAAGTTTAAAAGACAAAATAGCGATTTGGTGAAAATTAGGTGCAACATGATCAAAGCACAACTTGCCTTGGAGTAGGTGCTGGTCTTGATCTGAGTTTGGGTCTTGAGCGACGAATCTTCCTCCTGATCACCGAAAGCGCTCAACGCCTACGCTAAACGATGCCAAAATAGCAAATAAACACCAAACCAGAGAGCAAACAAACTCCAAAAATAAAATAAAATTCACCAATAAATAGATATTGATTTTACAATTTTTAGAAATTTGAATCACTCAAATCCGAGTTAAAATGCAAAAGATATAGCCTTTGAAGTTTGAATAAATCAAAATACAAAAATAGAATTTCGATTTTTCTCAATTATTTTTCTATTGAAAAGATCTTTATTGCGCAACGACGCGTCACCGACTCGACCAATCAGCGCCGACACGTCGCTCGATCCATGGACTCGGTCCACGAATCGCTTTGGTCCACCGTGGACGCGCCCACGGCGCGCCGCACCACGCGCACCGACACGCTGGGCGCAAGATCGATTGGTCGCGACGCCACCCGCGCCGATGCCGACACGCTGGCGCGCGATCGCGCGACGATCCGACGGCCACCGATCTACCCCTACGCGGCTCAATCCCGATCGCCTATTCGGATCTAACGGTTAGAAATTTACCCGAGCAAAACACCGATGAAGAAGCGACGTGGCTTGATCTCGACGGTTCGCGAAGATCCAACGGATGCTCAAGCTCCGAGACACGGCGGCGGGCTTGCACCGAGCGAGGAAGACGACCACCCGAACGGCGCTTCGACGCGACCGGCGAAGAAGGGGCGACTCGACGCGACACGATGCGAGGAACTCTGATCCGAACCGATTCGGCGAGGATGCTCGACGGCGGCGAATGGCGCAAAACTCGCGGCAGATCGCAAAGAACTACGGCGAGCTCCTCGAGCGATGATGGCAAATAAACAGCGAAGAGGCTAGAGCTACCGGCCGCGCAAGGAACGAGGAACATCGGAGTGCGGGTCGCGCTTTATAGCCTCGGATGAGCACAGGAAGGAAACCCTAAATCACACGCGGCCGACGCAAGCAATTGGCGGCGGATTCGAAACCGAATCGAGACGACGATCGAGACCGTCCGATCCAAGATGAGCGCCAAGATTAGATCCGGCGATACGATCCGATCCGCTTTTTCCAAATCCAACTGACGAGATCTAAACTTACCAAAACAACGCTGGTTTATCCCGACCACTTGATCTCGATCCAACGGCTCGCAAAGACTAGGGTTTCGCGAAGGAGGCAAACCATCCGATCTTCATCCAACGGCCACACGCACGCGCGAAGCATGCTAACGGGCCGCGACAAAGAATGGTCACAAGACGCACAAGGTCGGGCTTGGCCCAAGATCGCTCACTCGATTTTCAAAAGCTTTTGATTTAAAATAATTCCGAAATTAGATTAATCTATTTTAAGTAATTAAAATATCGTGATGAATCCTTAAAATTCTCATAAATACTTTGAGACATTCTGAGCTCAAATAAAATATTTTTGGTAAAACTTTATATTAACTTTATCTATATATATTTAGTTTTCACCAAAGGTTCAATATACTTAATTAAAATAAATTTAGATAATTTCGAAAAATCCAATAAATCGTAAAATCACAAAATGCACGTGAGCGAAATTATAAGCCAAATTTTGGGATGTTACATCCGGGTACAAACTGTAATGATGTCCCACATTTTCTCGTGATATTACCCGAATTCGTAAATTTTGAGATTTGTACTCTAACACCGCTCAATCCCTACTATGAAAGAACTCCATGGGGATCCGCAGCGTTCTACAAATTGCATCGAATGGGTGGCCTATGCCGACGCCTCGTGTGTAAGATGAAATTTTTGGTCATCCCGATTCCCGGCGTCCCCTATGTTAATACCGCAAGGGTTCTCGGATGGTCTGCGTAACGCGTCAAGGATTTGTTTCGTGGTGCGGACCTTGGTCTACCGCTCCCTTGTCCCTTCCTCTTCGAGAGGAGGTACCTCTGCACCTCTCGCTGAGTGGGTCGCTGGCGGAGACATGCCGAGACGCCTGCCTGCTTTCACCGCACTCCACTATATGGTGCAGAGGTGTGTGTTGGGCTTATCCTCAGTACAACCGAAGCGTGCCTCGCAGTCAATGCAAGATGCCCGCTTGGTCGCTGAATAACACCGTAGGCGTACTTGGGGTCTGGTTTTTCTGGGCGATAGTAGCACCACGGAGAGGGTTGCTCCCCCCAGTTATCCCATATAGGAAGTTTGAGATGTGGGTGGTACGTCTCCGGGTCCACCCAATTGAAGTAGCCGCACCATTCATCCTCGGCCAAGGGGCACCGGTAGAATCTCCGGCCGCTAGATCATCGAGGCAGGTATCAAACATTGCCTGCAGGCCGTGTTCGCAAAAGTCGGGGCTTTCGGGTGGCCCTTGAGGAGGTTTCTCCTTTGACTCGAGCAATTTCGCAATTTTCTTTTTGAACTCCTATATGCAATGAACTGGTTTAGAATTACTACTTTGTGAGTGAAACATGAGTACGTCGCATGAAACTCACCGATTGGTTGGCCCCTTGCCCACCAGCCCCAACTCGGTCGATCTAGAGCGGACATGTCCCGCGCCCTCTCCCACTGTGAACTTCTGCCAAGAGGGGTAGGCGTCATGGCAGTTGTAGATAAATTCGATATCACGTCATTCTGGCTCGTCGATCCATTGGAAGAAGTAACACCGGTTGTTGTGCTAAGATAAGAAAGAACGATGCATGAAATTTTATCATACTCAGATTGTATGAACACCGTGAGGTTTACCCTGAGGGGCGGTACAACAAAGAGTGAGCGTGGGCGCCGTCTCTCGTGGGTAGATTGCATCATCTTCGCCGGAAGGTTGCAATGATTTGGGTCGTGGCAACTCGGCAGAATCGAGCGCCAACGCTACTAGTATCCGGTACTCGGCGGATGACTTCGCTGTCAAGAGGCGACGTGAGAACGACATCGTGCCCTAATTTGTGTAGATTCAGCTGACGTGTATTGCTGGTTTGGCGGTATTGGATGTCTACCCCTCGGTCGGTTTTACAGCGGTGGTGAGGGGTTGCTCCATACAACTACAGCACTGATGGGCCAGCATCCTTATGAAAAGCTGCATGACGTGTCACCCATCTTCAAAGCTGCACGACAAGGCTGACAAAGCTGATGCATGTGAATTGTCTAATCGGCCTGACAAGGCTGACAAAGCTGATGCATGTGACTTGTCTACTCGGCCTGACAAGGCTACACGCCCGTGAGTAGGCTATTCGCTCTGAAAAGCTGCTACACGCCAGTACTTCGTTATGCTTGAAAGCAGGGCTACTGTAACAAAGAATAACAATATTTCATAACCATAACAAAAATATATCGTATATAACTAAATACATAAGATGAAAAGTATGTCACAATGTAATAACTAAATACATAAGATAAAATAACATAACAAACTACTGGAGCCCTGCTTCACGCCCACGCACTGAAGGCCTCTCGCGAACCTTCCCGCAAGTAGGTGAACCGATCGGCGTGGTGGGCCCTCCGTGGTCTAGCCGAGGTGTAGCGACGCTACCGAGAAGGCTACGCCGGTGGTGGTGCTCTCGCAATCGCGATGATCCGTGCTCATCCGATCAACGGCATCTCGACACGCCACCATCATCGAGGTCGAATTGCATGGGTCGATCATCAAACCGCCTCATAGTCGCCAAAGGTGAAGCCGCAGAGGAGAACCACCGCCTCGTGAGCTCTGTAAGAAGTGAAGAATTGTTGGTAACATTCAAAAATAATTAGACAACATACGGTTTGACGGTACTCACCTCCGACGTGAGGGGCTAGACCAACAGGTCCAGCAGCCGCCTGCCGCGTAAGTCGATGTGACGGTGGGACAGAGGCCGTGGCGTGTGAAGATGTACCGAGCACTTCTCCTACACGAGAAGTGGCATGCCGTGAGCGCCGCCACCACATCACGAGGCATGCGCATCCTCGCCAACTCGAGGGTGCGCCCGCGCGCTCCCCGAACCTCGCAAGAAGGAGGTCACGCCCTCTCCGATCACGCCTACCCTACGAGACAGACGAGAAAGGAAGCTCCCGGACTCCTCATAGTACCGGGCTAGCACATCAGTTGGAAAAATACATTACGAATTAACCTAACACACTAATCTAGAAAATGCAATACAAAAATACATCATATATTAGACAAAACTTACCGCACTGCGTAACCGAGTCCGTATGGGGGGATACGTGTCCTCACCCGGGATGTGTCTAGAGGATCCAGTCGACACGCACTCAAACGCACATGGGTACGGAAATGTACCACCGCCGGTACCACCGGTACGCCTCTACGGTCGACGCGCGCATCCTCGCATGGACGCCATCCAAGGCTCCCCCCACTCGACCCATGGCGCCATACGACGCGCCATGGGGTGCCCCATGCCCGCCTCCTAGTCCGCCTCGCGATAAGCAAAAATATAGCATTATTACATGTCATTATACCAAATGATTAGAGAACATCGATGTAGGGAACTTATGTGTGACACCGTGGGACTCGCGCCGACTCGACCGGAACTCCTGTCAGAGACCGAATCGCTTTATTACTCGATGGATAGTGTAGCCTCACCAGACGCCGAACACGAGGAACCGACGCGGTACCAAGACGCCGCTCTATGCAGTGCATAGGGTGGACAACCCACCGCACACGAGCTTCGATGTCTCCTGGCAGGTAATGGCGTCCAGCCAGACGAGGTCCTCAAGGAGGTGGTCGAACGCAGCGACGAATCGCGGGTAGCTAAGCCACACCGCGGCCGTGCCCACCTAGGCCGCAGCGATGACGTAAAAACAACATTACCATTAGTATCGACAAATGTTAAAGCGTAAGTTTCACAACCGTGGTTTGCAATATCTATTCTGCCGGTGGCACCGTGATGGTGCCCATAGTCGCCGCGATCGACATCATCGCTACCACCGCAGGCAAGAGGACTCGTGTCGATGCCGGGAGCTCGACCGAACCTCTCAGATGCCCAAAGCCGCAGGCGGACACCGGTGAGGATCAACCCGCCGACGATCCGCCCACACCGCCACAGAGCCCATGGTACGTCAGCGTGAGGACCGCCGACCTTCGTGAGTACCGCAAAGACGGCATCAAGGGGTGCGCCTCGACGCTCGCGAACCGGACGGCGCTCGCCCACACTATCCCCGTGGAGCTCGTGAACATGCACCAGCCAAACAGCCAGAGCAGTGCACGCTCAAGGTGGCGGCTCACCCTCTGCTCGTCCGTAGGATCGACAATGTGCTCCGCCTGTAAATTTAAGTTTTCTTGTTAATCTAGCCAATATATGCGCAGTTAGGTTTGAAAGGTTAGTTGCTTACCACGAACTGTCAAAGCCACTTGTATGTCGGACCATGGGTGCTGGTGAAGGGTCGGTATGCAGCAGGCGGTAGCACACTATGGAACCGCGCAAGTACCTGCTCGCGCCACAACGGGTCGACGTCCTGGGGCACCATAGGGTCACCAGCGATCGGGAGACCGAGGAGGTAGGAGACATCCTCCAAAGTGATCGCCATCTCTTCGACGGGTAAGTGGAAGGTGTGCGTCTCCGGTCTCCACCGATCCACCAGAGTGGTGAGAAGGGACCTGTCAAACGGGAACCGGTGGCTCGCGTCTTCTCCCGCGCACTGCGGCGCCGACCATCCGTGCTGGCAAGAATCCCGCCGCCGCAGCCTTATGAAACATGAATATTAAATTAATATGAGCACCGCACTAGTTAATTAAAACAAATTATGATACTGCATCGGGGATATTTTGAAATTAAAAGATAAATACGTTACTTGGGGAGCCAACGTGGATCGAGGGTCCAGAGCTCCCGCGGTGGCCTCGGCCGTAGTACGCAGAGCTCCTGAGGATCCTGTACCTCCTCTGGTGAAGTGGTGGTGAAGTGTGCACGGTGACGACGGTCAACGACTGGGTCTACCAACTCAAAGGGTCATTACGTCATCTCACACCGTGAGCCATACCTGCAAATTACAAAAAGGAAAGTTATATATAGAGAACTATACAAGCATCAGAACAATACATGAACCAAATGCGTACAAATAAATACACAAGCATCAAAACAATACATCGAACTAAATGCGTACAAATAAATACACAAGCATCAGAACAATACGTAGAACCAAATGCGTACAAATAAGTACACAAGCATCCACAAAATATAATCAAATAGATTACAACGCACACTACATCAGCAAAATATATTCAAACAGATTACAACACACATTACATCATCAAATTATATTAAAACAAATTACAACGCACATTACATCATCAAATTATATTAAAACAGATTACAATGCACATTACATCAACAAAATATTAATTTGACATATAGCATCTAATAGTTCAAATAGCTTCTCCAGAGTCCGATGACGCCGCCCACCACGCCTTGCGCATTTACGATCCTTCCCCGCCGCCGGGTCGCCATCTCCTCCTTCATCCTCTTCGTTATGTGGCTGGCAGTTCTTGAACGTGTGTCCTGTTCGCTTGCACAACGAACATTTCTTTACGTGCTTACCAGTTTCGGACTCATCCATGTCATTCCTGATATGCCTTGTTTTGTGACGGCCTCCTTTGTATGATCTTGCATCAAAGTCAGGGACCCAGAACCTTTCATAGACACTAGGGGTTGTGGTGAAAGAACCGACAACACCACAACCATATAGCTCCTCACCCCAGGTTGCCATCACCTTTTCCTTTGTAAAATATTCAGATAGATATGTACCAGGTCGCATTCCAAATAATGCACATGCAGCTATCACATGAGAACATGGCCTATGCAACAGGAAGGGTTTGTTACACGAGCATTGACATTCAGCCTGTAAGATGCACTCTTGGGTGATAACCTTCTGGTTTGTTCCACGCCGCCCTTATCCCCGCATATCACCTCGGCGTGTGTTCGTGAACCTACTTTGATAGCTCTATGATTGCCTGCCTTCTTACTCTTCTCATCCATGTATTTACTTATCATGCTTGAGTACAAGGCATTCTCGTCTCTCATTACTACTTCAGCAGCTTTATGCCTATCCACAAAATACTTGGTTGTACCCCGCAGCACTCCCTCAACAATTCCTACCAACGGGAAACACCTCATCCCTCTCATTACCCAGTTGTACACCTCCGCCAAGTTGGTCATCATGACACCGTATCTAGCACTATGTGTGTCATGTAACAATGATCACTTCTCTTTGGGCTCGTGCTTTATCCAGTCAGAGAAACATTTGATCGGCCTTTGCCTTCGACGACGACTCGTCGCCTCATCTTCTCTGCCGTGAGGGAATAAAGGCTCGCCGCTCCTATGTTACACCGCTAGTAGTCTCTTTGTGTTTTTTGTTAGCTCATCAAGATTCTTCCAAAGAGTGCGGAACTTGCTATCTTGGTTCTCGCTTACATAGCCTCTTGAACATGTTCATCGCCTTGTTCTGAATTGCTTATAGAAGTTCGCGCCAAATGCCTCATGCACCATCGGCTCAGAAGTTAGTCCAGGAAATGGCCTCTTCCCTCGCTTGCAACCGTCGATGGCACTAAATGCACTCAAAGATGCCGGCCATGCAAGATGCACACATGTTGGCGAAGCCACCACCCGATCTTCAAGTTTCGCAGAACCACACCAACTCTCATAGTTCTCGCTATCCATAAAGGCAAAGGCAACAGCGTAATCTGTTGTTCGCACGACACCCACAAACGCCATTATTTGTCCTTTGTATTTTCCGACAGGAATGTGCCGCCCACACACAACAATGGACGGCAGTGATAGAACGCCCTAATGCAAGCTCAATGCGAAGAAAACTCTCTTCGATGCCTCTTGTTCGCCACTTGCTTCACTGACACCCGATAATCATAAAAGTACCAGATTTCTTCCTAAATGCAACCGAGCAAAGGGGAAGATTATGGTACGAGTCTTCAAATTTCCCAAATCTCATTTCCAAGGCCTTCTGCTTCGCCCTCCATGCCTTCTCATAGCTAATTTTGTACTGATATTTATTCTCAACTGCTTGGGTAATAGCACGGGGCTCAAAATTAGTTCTCAACTATCTCCGCACATGACACTCGCGATATACCCGACGATAGGTTCCTCGTGAGCTACTAGGGTTTCTCACCATACAACTATGTTGTTCAACCTTCAACATAGCCGCAAGTGCCCCATTTGGCTTGTACGTGTGCACTCTCCAGGCACCCTTCCATCTCGCACACCACGTCGTAATAGGTTGGGGTAGACTTCTTAACCCTGTAAGTTCTTCTTAGTGATAAGGCCCAATCTTTGATAGCATCCCCAGACCGCTTTTGTCGGGTAATGTCGCTAGGCCTCACCTCATTGTCGCTATACTTCCAAGGTGTATCATTGCCTTCATTTACAACCTGTGTTATTAAATTGTTGCGTGGCTCCAATCACCGCATAAGTGGCTCAACATCTTCATCTTCCTCATCCGAGTTATCGCTGCCTTCCACTTCTATTTGTTCATATTCAAGGTCTTCCTCTTCCATCTGTGCTATTACTTCCTCACCTTCGCCTACTTGCCCCCGCAAGATCTTGCCCAATGTTTCCATCATCCTCCCCAATCTCAACTTGCTCACCACTGGTAGACGATATCCTCATTGCAACCCCGAACATGCCGCCCCGACTAGACTCCCAATTCAAAGGTCACCATAAGTGAACCCATTTTGAGGCTCACTACACTCACCGCGCCCACCGCTTCTGGCAACACCCTTTCATACGCTTGCACTAAAAGCACCCGACACCATCCACGTTGCTCCGCCCCCCTCACATATGACCTCCAAGATGTAGTTCCCTTCAGCACAACTAACTCCCAACAAACAGGATCATCTCGCATGGTACAAAGGCAAGATAACTTGAGTTGGCACTTCTCTGGTTCCATCCGAAATGTATAATACAACCAATTCAACACAGAAGCAAATGTCCGTTCTTCAACCCTACTTAAACTTCTGTCCACATACTCAAAGTTACTTAGATCCGCACCCTCTGAACCATACATGACAACCCCTTCTCCGTAAAAGATTCTAAATAGAACTCGTTCTAACATATCTGCGAACCGATTCATTAACACACGAATTAATTACTCTTCGTAAAAAGTACTATAAACTATACGTATGTATATCTACACTTGCGAAAAATATCTACATTACTAAAAATATTCATCTCTGCACTTGTATTTCTAAAAAACATCTACTGACTGTATGTACAACGCAGATAATCGTATGTTTTAGGTAGATAATTACTCATGTTTTGGACCGTTGTTTGTTAATGGGCCATCCTTACCCTAAACACTAAATTACTAAAAATATAAGCACTACATTTAACTACATCTAACCATAAACACTAAACAAAATAAACCGCAAAACTAAATAGATCTAACCCTAACCCTAAATACTAAACAAATTAAACCGCGAAAATATTTACATCTAACCCTAACCCTAAACACTAAACAAAATAAACAGCGAAACTAATTAGATCTAATCCTAACCCTAAACACTAAACAAATTAAACCGCGAAAATATTTACATCTAACCCTAAACACTAAACAAAAAAACCGCGAAACTAATTAGATCTAACCCTAACCCTAAACACTAAACAAATTAAACCGCGAAAATATTTACATCTAACCCTAACCCTTCCTAAACACTAAATAAAAAAAACCGCGAAACTAATTAGTTCTAACCCTAACCCTAAACTACATAAAATGAAGCGTAAAAAAATTACCTTCGCAACCGCCGCTCTTCTTCCCCTTCTTTTCTTCTCTTCCTCCCTTCTCTTTTCTCTCTTCTCTTCTCCCTCCCGTTCTTCTTCTCTCGGCCGAGCGTGCGGTTTTTGAAGCCCCTCAAGTCGCCCTCTGGTTGGGCGACAGGAGGCCGCCCGCGCGCCTGTCGCCCAATCGTTCATCGATTTTCTCGATGTCGTCCGTTGGGAGGTGTCATCCGTTGGGAGGGCGACAGCGGCAATGGCCACCTGACGTGGCACTTGTCGCCACCTGACTGGGCGACATCTTGCCAAGTCACCAAACCCTAGGGCAATTAGCCCCTGTCGCCCAACCAACGGGCGACAGGGGTATATTTCTGAAATTTTTTTATTTGGTGATATATTTTTGCAATTTGAATTAAAAATGTATTATTTAAAAAAAATTTGGGCTTTGATCATGTTGCACCTAGCTTTACAAATTCGCTATGTTGTCTTTTAAGTATTGCATAATATTTCATGAGTACAAATAGTTTTGATTACTTGGGGATCTAGTTATTATTCCTAGTTGAGATATACCCTACCTTGTCAATTTATGCCATGATCTAATTTTCACCCCAGGATGGTTAAATTACTAGTTGGTTATTATTAGCAATCAACATGGGTTGGTTAAACCGTGTTAGTCTGCTTAGCCATGCCACGTACATGTCACATATTTGGAATATTGAAAGTTAATGTTGACTAATGAGATATGGAACAATGATTATGGAAATTGGTGTGTCATGAGTTGTCACATATTGATATTGAGTTGTTGTGGCGGGGAGGTCATACAACGAGATTGAATTGTTGATGGAACGTGGTGCGTGGTAGTCAACTGGGGTGGTAATCATTTTAGATCGAGGCAGGTGGCAAGGGGCAGTGTGCCAAGGTGAGCCAGTAGGGCAGAGGTATGTGGAAGTCTTGCCTCGGTCATTCTAGGGACTTAACCTTGCAAGCCTTTGACCTGAGTCAATCATGCAACCATATGTCTGGAATGGGACAGCCTAGCTGACTAATTTGTAATATCTAGATTTTAATGCTGCTGTGGTGAATAGTAGGTTACAGGATTGGGTAGACTCACATGGCGCAAGAGGGGGGTCCTGTTGTGGTGGTTTAACCCTTCAGTGTTGAAACCTTAGCGAGCAGTACTGGGTCTAGACGGAGCATTGTAAAGGCTTTGTTTTGATCACTCGCCTTGGTGGTGTTTGGTTGTATCATGTGAGTAAAGTGCATAATCTCTGCAGAGTGTAGAACCTGTTCGAATAGCCGTGCTCACGGTATTGAGCAATGCTCGGGAATTACAGTCAAGGGTTAGACTTTTATTTAAATGAAACTTGGATGGGATGGCAGTTCGCCATTGGAAATTGGAAGATGATTAGGAGCTAAACTATGTTTACTTGAGAAATGTTGCAAATTATTAATATTGATAGTTGTTTTACTGCTTTCAATCTACTTACTATATTCTTTATCAAATGCTGCTTTACTGCAAATTAGTCATTCCTTCGGAGCAAGCCTTGCATATAGTTACGGTAGAATGGCATTCTATGCACAACTTGTTGAGTGCTTTATATACTCACCCCACCTATAACAACAACCTTAGAGGATGAAGAGGCTACACTTACTACGGAGGAGTACCATGATGGTGCGAATGCTTAGGGTTCGAGCCTCGTCAGTTGCATGTGGTGAACTGGGGAGCCACTACGTTCGTTCATTTTCCGCTGCTGCATATTTCCTATTTCTCAGCTTAAGCTCTGCGTGGCAATAATCATGTAAGTCACAACAATTAATACTAATTAATGGAACTATTATCTTATTCCGCTGTGTATGATTGTGATAACATCTATGTTGAGCTTGTGTACTAGCGTGATCCTAGACTAGTGCGATATACACAGAGGGTCCGGATTTGCATATTTGGGTCCCAACATGTTCGTTGGATGGAGAAGGGAGATGTTTGGATTGTCGACTTTGGTTGTTCTCGCCATATGTCACTTGGATAATTTTCAAAGCTCCCTTAGTATGCATTTCTGGCATACATTTAAAAGAGGGAGAAAATTCCATCTTGATGCCTATATTGCCAAAAGGGAAAGAAAAAGATAAAAAATGTGAAAGCTTATTTGGTTTTTATGATCTTTGTAAAACTTTGCTATTTCTTATGGATCATAATCACATTTGGATTTAAGATTGGATTTTAGAGTTTTTATGGAAAACTTGCTCTTTCATAAATTTAAAAATCCAAATCCTCTTGATTTTAGCTTTAGCTCCAAAATCCCTTTCATCAACTTGGTCATGATCTCAATTCTTTTCTTTGGACCGAGTTTGACTTTGCAACTAAAATTGCTTTCTTCTTCATTTTTCAAAATCAAAACTTATGCCTTTTCGTGTGTTTGTCAATATACTCATCAAGGGGGAGATTGAAGGACTATGTGGAGGTCTACTCAAGTTTGTGATGAGTATTTTGACTAAACTTGATCTTGGTATGCTTTGATTTGAGTTTGATTTGAATTGGATTTGAAATTGGAAGCAACTTGTGCCCTGATCTGTATTTTCGGTGCTACCGGATGGGCGGTACACCGAACCAAATGACCGGTGTGAAATTTATAGAGAGGGTGTTTTCAGGGGATTTTGCTAGGCGGTGCTACCAGCCATGGTAGCCCAGTGCTACCGGGCGAGCGATAGCACCGGCTCTTGGAGCAGTGTGAAAAATCCAGAGAAGGTGTTTTTCTAGTCTAGCATAGAGCGGTGCTACTAGCCTGGGGGTGGTAGCACCGGTCCACTATAGGCGAGCACCGGCCAAGATGAATAAAGTCGAATTTCGATTTGTGGACTTTGATGAATCTATTGCATATCTTTGTGGGAAATGTTATGTGAGGTGTTTCCCTGTTTTTGATGGTTGAAGGACGACGGTGCTAGGTCATGGTGAGGCAAAGGATGACCGGGACTAGGCGAGGAGCGTCGGAGGTCCAAACGGTCAGGGATCGCCGAAATATGATCGAAGATGGAGTCCGTGCAAGACAGAAAGACAAGGAACGAATGAGATGCTAGCTAGACGCTGCTCAGATCGATGAGGGCCTTCGGATCGCGGTCTAGTTGATAGGATAGCAGGTCTAAGTAGTATGCTTTGAAAACCGTGCAAGAAAACCCGTTATGTGTGTGGGCTTTGGGTAAGCCCTTGCATGGCTGTGTGACTGGGTCAATCCTAGCCCTTGATGGAGTGCTCTAGGGTTTAGAGGCTCATCCAAGGGTGGTATGTGGCCCAAGAATAGTATAAATAGAGGGGGAGGGGTAGCCTTCTCCTCTTTGAAGGTTTTGAGGTTTTTGTGCTCCTTTGAACTTTGCCCACTTGTTGTGAGGCTTTGTAAACCTCTCCTTCCTGAAATGAAAAGTTTTTTATTCATGTTCAATCTCATTTACGCTTTTACATTACGCATTTAAATTACGCAATTTAAATTCCGCATTTACTTTCTTGCAATTTACATTTAAGCAATTTGGATTTGCCTCCTCTCCTTCTACATGCTTATGAATCTTTTGCTGAGGATGATGATTGATGGATGATTCTTCCCTTGAAATCATGTTCCAATCATCTAGGCAATCCATGTGTTTTTCTTGCAAGAAGTTGATTTTTGCGTTCTTGAATGTATGATTTTGTAACTCGCATTCCCTTGAGTTTAGACTTGTTCTTTTGCTTGTTGTGATGTGTGGGAGACTATCCAAGATCATCTTGATCATCAAAACCCCACGAGCAAGACTTGAATCAAGCTCTTTTCGCTTTACTCGAAACTTGGTGTGTTCTTCCTTCCCGGGCAAAAAGGTCGGAACTTTGACGTCAATCCTTGCGATTGAAGGTTGGAATAAGTTCCCTGAGATCCTGAGGATCTTATCTACCAAGTTCTGTGAGTTTTTATCCAGCTGATCAAAAGATTCCTCGAAATTTATTTTAGGTCGTGCTGATTTTTTAGGTTGTTCTTGAGCCCAGTGCTACCGCCCCTTGTGTGGTGCTAACGGCCTCCGGTGCTACCGACCCTCCTACAGTAGCACCGGCCAGACAGCAAGTGGCTCATTTTGATCGGCTCCTTTCATGTGTTTTTCTTCGCGGCCTTGTTTGGTTTATTTTTGGGGGAAAATTTTTCAGTTGCGCCCATTCACCCCCTCCCCCCTCTCTGTTCGCCATCTCAATCCTTCACGAAGTGTGAAGCTAACTCGGATTTGAACCTACCCGAGCCACATCCCAACTGGGAAAGACACAATTGCCCTCAAAATTGTACTAGAACCAGGGTAATCATATAGTTCTGCCTTTCATCCTATAAATAGGCCTAGTTATCTTAACTAATAAATGAATGAGTTTATCCCACACCCTTGTGGCCACCCCATATCCTCTCGATGAACCATTCATGTGTCACGTCTTGTGGAATATATGAAACCAGGTATCTCCATGACCGGCCCAGCGTCACCTGAAGAGAAGAAAGGCCTAGAGAGGAGGCCCCAAAGGTTGTGCCCGTGCTGCCAAGCAATGCACGGTAGGGGGTATATCTTATAGACAATTGAATATGTATTTGGATATAGAAGATACGATTGTAACTGAGTCGCTTATAGGCGATAAAGATGTAAAACTCTATCCTCAGAATCGACTAGAATCTTGTAACCGATCAAATCGCAAACCGATCAGACTCAGATGCCGTACTCACCCCTGTGATATAAGGGAGAGGGTGGGAAACAACAAGGCATCAAGCCATAGAGCATAGCACACCTCATATCGCCCATAGCACATTGCGCTTTGAGCAATCTTAGATCCAAGAGATCCACATAATCCCAGCACACAGGATTAGGGTATTACCTCCATCGCTGAGGGCCTGAACTTGTCTAACCCCTTGTCTTGTGTGACCTTCGAGTTTGAGATCTAGCGCCTGCCCCATAAATTTATTGCCGACTACGAAAGTCGACTGTTGGCACGCCAGTTAGGGGAAGCACTATAATCTTTTCCTACATACTCGATGGCAGCGATCGGCGAAATCACCGCCACCATCGTCTCCGGCCAGGCCTTCCGCTTCGAAAGCCTGGACTTCGTCGTAGACGTGCACGGAGAGCTCGTCTGCCTGGTCCAAAACCAGATCCAATCTAGCGAAGATCAGGCCAACCCATCTCAGGTATGCCGCTCTGAATCATCCGAAAAACCAGTCGACATTTTAAGGAACTGCTGCGATTTCCGTGGCGTCTTCGCGATAGAGGAGCAGAGGACCGATCTCCATCAAGAAGACCAAGAAGCTGTGGAGGAAGATAGTCTTCGTAAGGGAAAGGAGGCACAGACGCGATCTCTTCGATCGCGCGACTACAATGTCCATGAGGACATCCTGCAATCCAGGTTGAGAGACCAATCCGTCTTCCGCATGCCGAGGCAGAACGTCGTTGCCCCCAAAAAGCTTCTCGACACGCTGGACCCGATGATTGCATCGGACAGCCCGGCGGCCCCGATTGTGGCCCAGATCAAGGCCATGGTGATGGCGGCAGCAATCCAGCAGAATCAGGAAAAGCCAGTAGGTGAAGTGCACTCGCGCTCCCAAGCGGCAACCCATGTCGCCAGTAGTCGGACTGCAACCAGTCGGAACACCGACAATCGGCGCCATACACCACCATTCGGAGACGCACGCCGAATTATCAACCGCAACCTCCGCCAAGACATCACCGCCAGATGGTAGGAGCGGGACGAAGAAGAGCGACGCGGGCGCCACGACGACTACGAGCGTTTTAGCACCGGCCACGATCGACGAAGTGATCAAAGGTACGACGACCGCGAAGACCACAGAGACCACCATCGCCGGGGTCGGAACGACGACGAACGCCGAGTCATGGACTCGCCGCGCCATACTCTGCCCCGGCATGTTGATGACCATCACCGAGCCAGAGGCTCGCCACGCCGGACTCCCCCTCATCATGATGAGAGATTTATTGACGGGATCTGAGCTTTTACTCCTCGACTACGCCGAGTGGTGTGGCCCGAAGGATTCAACACCAAGGGCATCGTAAATTTTGACGGGAGGAGATCCTAAGCTTGGTCAGAGGTTTATGCCCGGCGGTAAGGTCACGGAGGCAATCGTAACGTGATGGCGAATTATCCGCCGGTCAATCTCACCCCTTAACTCAAGCTTGGCTCACGTGGTTACCGACGAACTCGCGGACTCTCGAGCGATCTCTCGCAACAATTCATCGCGAACTTTCAGGAACCTACGAGAGGCCCGCACTCGTGGGACCTCTACCACTTCACCGTAAGAAGGACGAGATGCTAAGGGACTTCATCCGCGCTTCATGCGTAAGAAGAACACCATCAGGGATGTATCTGAAGCGGTGGTGGTGGCGGCCTTCCAGAAAGGGGTAAGTGATCCTGATCTAATCAAGAAGATGTCCAGGAAACCCTCGACATCCGTGAAGGAGATGTTCGCGCTGGCCGACCGCTACGCCGCGGCCTCAGATGCCCTGGATGAGCGCCAAGAGGAGCGCCCACATCCAAAGAACAAAGGCGATAAGCCCGAGTCCTCCAAGAAAAAAGACAAGAAGCGGAAGGGCGAAGAGCTAGTCGCGGTGGCCGAGCGCAGCCGGCCCCGAGCCATGTGGAGGAGGCGCCGACTACAAGACTGCCATGGAAGCGACCGTCCCTTCCACCCTAAAGGAAAGCACGCCGCCAAAGATCGCTTCACCTTGAAGCGCTTTGCACTAAGAGCAACAAGCACCTACCCAAAGAAGGGACGAGGTGGCAAAGAAGAAAGACCTTCCAGACGAGGATGATTATCAAGAGCCCGAGCACGAGCTAAACTACATTTACGGGGGCTCCACCGGATACGAGTCCAAGCGAAGCGAAAGCTTACCGCCGGAGATCAATGCAAGGGAACCACCACTTCAATATCTAAGGTGGTCCGAGGTTCCAATCACATTCGACCGATCGATCACCCCAACCGGTTCTACATCCGGTAAGTTCCTCTAGTGCTCGACCTCGCATTGCAATGTGAGGCTCAAGAAGGTCTTAATCGATGGAGGAGTGGACTCAACGCCTTATTCTCCAAAAATTTCAACGACATGAACATTCCTCGCCCGAGCCGAGGCCAAGCACTCACTGCTCCATGGTGTAATCCCTAGAGCGCCATCGCCTCGCCGGCAGATTTCTTTGCCCGCCACCTTCGCACCAAGGACAACCACCGGACCGAGTACATAAATTTTGAGGTAGCGAACTTTGAGACTGCCAGATCACGCTATCTTGGGAAGACTCGATTGGCTCGGTTCATGGTCGCCCGCACTACACCTACTTGACGATGAAGATGCCGGACTAAGAAGCGCCATCACCGTCCGCAATGACGCCAAGCGTCCCTCGGCGCGATCGAGAGAACCATGAACTTGCCGAAGGCAGAGGCAACGCGAAAGAAAGGAAATCCAAGCGAAGCGGTTACGCAGGTGAAGAAGGCGATGTCCCGCCCAAGAAGAAGGCCACGCCGAATGAAGCTCGCGAAGGAACCAAGAGAATCAACCTCGACCCGTCCGACTCGCCCAAGACAACTCGACGGACAGGCTCAAGGTAAATAGGAAAGCACGCCGTCACCTTTCTTAAAGCTAACAAAGACATCTTTGCCTGGAAACCATCCAACATGCCGGGTGTTCCTAGGGAGGTGATCGAGCACTCCTTACACGTCGACGAAAAAGCAAAACTCATCAAGCAAAGGCTTCGGTGATTCGCTCCAGACCGCCGGAACGCCATCAAGCAGGAGATCACCAAGCTATTAGTTACAGGTTTCATCAAAGAGGTGTACCACCCCGATTGGTTAGCAAATCCTGTACTAGTTCAAAAGAAGAATAAAACATGGCGCATGTGCGTTGATTATACTGGTCTCAACAAGGCATGTCCAAAGGATCCCTTTAGGCTGCCCCGAATCGATCAGGTGGTTGACTCGACCGCCGGGTGTGAAATTTTGAGTTTTCTCGATGCCTACTCAGGTTACCATCAGATTCGCCTAAAGGCAGAAGATCATATCAGGACTTCGTTCATCACACCTTTCGGAGCCTTTTGCTATACCAGGATGGCGTTCGGGTTGAAAAATGCTGGTGCAACGTACCAGCGTGCAATTCAGCGATGTTTTCACGCTCAGCTCGGACGCAACTTGGAGGCATACGTGGACGATGTTGTGGTAAAAACTTGGGAGAAGAAGGACCTTATCACCGACCTAACCGAGACATTCGAGAGTCTAAGGGCCTTCAGCATGAAGCTTAACCCCGAGAAGTGTTTTTCGAGTATCTTCGAAAACCGCTTCGTTTATCGACGCAATGAGGCATTGAGGCCAACCTAGAGAAGATCAGGGCCATATCAAATATGAAACCGCCGACTTGCCAAAAGGACGTCTAGAAGCTCACAGGATGCATGGCCGCACTCAGCAGGTTTATTTCTCGGTTGGGTATGCGAGGTATGCCATTCTTTAAACTCCTTATGAAGCAGGACAAGTTTAAGTGGACTCCAGAGGCACAACAGGCGTTTGAAGATTTGAAGACCTTCCTGACGACGCCCCCGATCTTGGTTTCACCGATACCAGAGGAACCTCTGCTACTTTACATCGCAGCAACGACTCATATAGTCAGCGCAGCGGTCGTCGTAGAAAGGGAGGAGCTGGACCACGTGCAGAAGATCCAACACCCGGTCTACTTTGTCAGCAAAGTCCTGAGCGAATCCAAGGTGCGGTATCCGCAAGTTCAAAAATTATTGTATGCTGTGCTCCTAACGTCTCGCAAACTCAAACACTACTTCCAAGAGCACACTATTTCGGTGGTCACCTCCTTCCCAATAGGAGATATACTTCACAATCAAAAGGCCACTGGGAGAATTGCAAAGTGGGCGGTTAAGCTCGGAGCTTTCGACATTCTATTCAAGCCTCGCACTGCCATCAAGTCTCAAGCGCTCGCCGACTTCACGGCCGAGTGGACAGAGCTTCAAAGCCCGGCGATTACCAAGGAACTCGAGTATTGGACGATGTACTTGGATGGTTCCCTCATTCTCAGCGACGCGGGGGCTGGTATTGTGCTCATATCACCAAGCGGGGAAAGGTTGAGGTACGTTCTGCAGATACTTTTTCCTGCATCCAACAACGCCACCGAGTACGAGGCACTCATCCATGGGCTCCGCATTGCCATATCACTCGATATTCGACGTTTGATGGTTCATGGGGATTCAATGCTCGTGGTCAATCAAGTGCAGAAGGAATGGTCCTGCATCGAAGACGGCGTGGCGGCCTATTGCCAAGAGGTACGCAAGCTAGAAGGTAACTTCAATGGCCTGGAACTCATTCATGTGCTCCGTCGAGACAATGAAGCGGCCGATGAGCTAGCAAAAATGGGATCTTGCCGTTCTACGGTACCCGTGGGCGTATTCATCGAAGAAATTCATAAGCCCACGATTAGCACTCGACCAAAATCGGACGTCCTAGGAGAGAAGAGCGACGAGGCTGAAGTCTTGGTCATTACCCCCGATTGGACAATTCCGTACCTGGACTACCTGATGAAGGATGAACTACCCGAAGATCGCTACAAGCCGAACGAATAATGCGTCAAAGCAAGAGCTATGTGGTGATCAGGGAAGAACTCTATTGCAAGAGCTCCTCTGGAGTACTACAACGGTGCATATCAGAACAAGAGGGAAGAGATCTCCTCAAGAAAATCCACTCGGGAGTTTACTGGAATCATGCGGCATCATCAACCCTAGTTGGCAAGGCTTATCGTCAGGGATTCTTCCGCCGATCACTATTATCGATACGTAAGACATCGTCCGGACATGCGAAGGATGTCAGTTCTTTGCGCGTCAGATGAACAAACCAAAGACAGAACTACGCACCATTCCCATAACTCCGGTTGCTTATGGTCCGGGGCTTGACATGGTGGGACCTTTGAAGAAGGCGCAAGGCGGTCATACCCATCTCTTCGTGGCTATTGATAAATTCACCAAATGGGTGGAGGCCAAGCCAGTCGCATCAATAACAGCGGCGAAAGCCAAAGAATTCTTCAACGAAATCGTGGTTAGGTTCGGTGTACCAAACCGAATCATCACGAATAACGGCACCCAATTCAAAAGCGGCGTATTTCAAGACTGGTGTGACGAACTCGGAATAAAAATCTACTTCGCATCAGTAGCGTACCCCCGGAGCAACAGGCAGGTCGAGTGAGCCAACGGCATAGTGTTACAAGGCCTGAAGGCAAGGATTTTCGATCGGCTAAAGCCATACGCCACTCGGTGGGTGAAAGAATTGCCTTCGGTACTCTGGGGGCTACGAACCACCCCCAGCAGAGCAACCGGGCAGTCACCTTTCTTCCTGGTGTACAGCTCGGAGGCAGTCCTCCCCACCGAGTTAGAATTCGGATCCCCGCGGGTCCGGAGCTATGAAGAAGTCGCCTTGGAAGAAAGCCGACTAGAAGACCTCGACCGACTGGAAGAAGCCAGGGACGTCGCAACAATTCAATCGGCAAAGTATTCCAGCGCCTCACGCGCTATCACGGTCGCAATGTGAGGAGCCGCGATTCTCCAAGGGAGATCCGGTCCTTAGAAAGAATCGAAATGCGAGCATAAGCTCTCCCCAAGCCGGGAAGGCCCTTACGCTGCCGATGAAGTGGTACGCCTGGGCTTACAAGCTCAAGCGAGAAGACGGCACGGCAATCAGCAACACTTGGAACATAGAACAGCTACGTCGTTTTTTCACTTGAACTTTGTAATTCAAATTGTTCCTTTATGAATGAAAAAGATCGATATTAAAATTATTTTTTACATAATCTTCTCAAAATTTATGCGTCCGAGTGCTTCGCTCCTACGATTTTTAGACTCTGAGACATGCGTCTCGAACCATGCCTCAGAGCCTGTGGGCTGGACTACTCGGACACGATATGTCAAAACCACTAGGGCAAATATGCATGTTTGAAATGGAAATGCAAGAACAAGGAAACACCTTTATATACATTCAATTTACAGGTCTAAAGTTTCTACAATGGACAAAGAGGTGTCCTTGACTTCCTCCCAGAGCTCGGCGGCCCGGTCCTCATCTACGTTGCGAGCGTAGCCTTCCTTAATGGCCTCAAGATCCACTCGGGGATAAAGCGACTTGGTGATCGCCAAAGCGAGGCTAGCACCATTGGTCGCTGTCTCCTTCAAGAGACTCTTGAGCGCCTCGAGGGCTTCCTCCACCGAGATGACACAGTCCTGCCGAGTGGCCTCGCCCCGGGATGAAGCGAACTCAGCAGCGGCTCGGAGGCCTCCTGAAGCTTGGTGCAAGACGTTTCAAGGGCTTCAACCCTCTCATTAAAGACGGCATACTGCGCCCGCATTTTGAATTTATAGTCTGCAAGACAGAAACATCAGAGAAGGCAACGAAGACATAGTAGGGCCAAGTCGCCGGTCATACCTTCAAGCTCCTTCTCCGATTTCGTTCTGGAAGCCTCCGCGGCTTTAAGTTGTTCTTGAAGTTTCGCGACGGCGGAATCCCGAGCTGACATGGAGATAAGAAGATCAAGAAACCAGATGATTAAATTAAAAGCATGTGGTAGCCTAGAAATAGCTACCTCAAAGGAGCCAAAACGCCCGGCTTCTCTCCCGGCGCAGAGCCTTCGCTCCTCTCATTAACGCTCGACCTCGGCCAAGAGATCGCAGCTCGGCGCAAGCCCGCCTTGATACGCTCCATTCGCCGGATATTCCCGGCGCGTTGGATTTCGTGAAGCATCTTCGAAGTATTCGCTTTCTTTTGAGCACTCCTATTTTCTCATAATCGCCATAGGAAAGGTAACTACATGATAAATGACGGAAGTAGGAAGATAGCAAGTGTAGAGAAATGCTTACCCGGGCCAGGCGCGCGCAAGCCGTGGCATGACTATAAAAGTCATTTCTCTCCTTCTCCTCCTCCTCCAGATCGTCCAGGAACTTCAGGCCTTCCTCCTAATCAACCCACGTAGCTTGCATTATGAGCTGGGGGCGAGCAGGGGTCGGCGGAACTTGGAGGATCTCCTCGATCTCGGGGGACGGGCGGGAGGCCGGCTCTGGAACAGCAGGGCCCGATTCAGAAGCGGCAGGAGTCGGAGATGGCGCCAGGGGCTCGGGAAGCACTTTGGTGTCCCTCGGCCTCCACAGGGGCCCTAGACGGAGTCCCGACAGGAACATCAAGCGAAGGATCCCTACGAGAAGAACTGTCAGCAAGCTAGCGAAACGAGTCAAATAAGAGTCGATAGGGTAACAAACCTGTTGAACTTCATCATCCTCATCGGGGGTTTTTTTCGAGTGGCCGAGCCGCCCCCAGAGGGACCACTCGGGACGCTGCCGACTGGAGCCTTGGGCTCCCCCTAACCGCCCGAGTCCCTCGGAATTGGACTCAGCTGCGCAGCGGGCTCGTAGGAGAGGGGAGCCGGAGGCGCTGGGGCTCGTGCTGATGGGTCCCAGATCTTACGACCACCAGTCGGGCACCGGGGCATCGTGAGTTCTTTGACCACCGTCTTTTTCCCCTTCTTGGCAGCGGGATCTCCCGTAGGAGAGCTCACTCGCCGCTTCGGGGAATCACCTATACAAGTAGGCATTTCCGGAAGGGGCGCATCACTGAAGAAGGCAACGCGATCCTGGAAAGGAAGGTTAAAAGTTAAAAGACATTCAGAGACAAAGGCCAAAAATCTCTCAGCCAAACTCGCCTACCTCAGGAGGGGGCGTGAAGCGGTGAAATACTTTGGGCATCTGACAGTGGATACGTCGACGCTTGGGATGAAGAATTCGCCAACCCGAGCGAATATTTGTTCCTTCGACAACTCATCGGGCAGTTCCCGGGTCGGGTCATCTTTCCCTTCGTATGCGAATCCTAGATGAACTCGGTCTTTCAGGGGCTGTGTCCGGCGAGCAACAAAATGGAGAGCCAGACCTACCCCTGTGAGACCATCCTCCTTCAATTTCTCAATCAGCGCTAGAAGGTCATACACCTGGTCCATGTCGGCGAAGTTAGGGGTGGACACCCAAGAAAGAGACGCCTTAGGACGGCACCCAGCAAAGGAGGGAAGGGCAGGATTAGGGTTGGTGCAATAGAACCACTCTTGATGCCAGCCTTTGTTGCAGGTTTTGAAGAGAATTGCGAAGTAATTTTTCTTCAGCCCCTCCCGCGGCTGAAATCCGGCTCCCCCAACGACCTTAGGGTCGCTCTTTGAGGGATAAGGTTTCAAGAGGTAAAAATGGTGAAACAGATCAAAATGGGGGCTGACGCCTAAGAAGGCTTCACAAAGATGAACGAAAAGGGAAATCTGCAGTATGGAATTTGGATTCAAGTTCACCAATTCAATCTCATAGAAGAAGAGAAGGCCACGAAGGAAAGCGCAGGCGGGAAGGCCCAGCCCGCGCTGGAAGAAAGACTCAAAAACCACTACCTCTTCAGGACGAGGAGTGGGGACGGATTCACCGGAAGCCGGTCGGGCGAAGATCAAGGTCATGTCTAGGAGAACTCTGTCATTCACCATAGACTGCAATTTCTCCTCCGTTGTAGTCGAAGTCATCCAATCCTGGGGCAAAGGCTGCGAGGAGGAAGGAGAAGACATCCACGAAGGAGAGATCAACGGCGGCGCAAAAAGGCGAAGCGCAGCAGTGGTTAACCCTAGCGGCGGAGAAGTCAGAGAGACAAGGAAGCAGAAGGGGGCAGGAATGTGCACTGAAAGGATGAACCGTCGGGCGACGCATGGCCTAACCTTCAAAGGAGGAAAAGATTAGGTTTTCGCCGAACCAGCGGGAAAAAGATTGCGAAACGTCTCGTCTTTCCTTATGCCTCTTAAATGATTTGCGAGCCCGCGCTCGACTTACGTAAGCAATCGCGGTTTGACCAAGTCATATATGAGACACGTTGCTCCCCACGATGGGATGTTTAACCACTTACTGTGCTAAGCGGGATGTGGGCATTCTCCAAACGGGATAAAAATATCTTCTTGTGATATACCCCACGCTGGGTCGCTAGGTGGTTACCGCATGTTGGAATCATATATCACGGGTCGAGCCCAAACGGGAACAAATCCAATGGTATGCCCCATGAGGGTCGAAAAGTTGTGCGTCGTAATAAACGAGTACAGATACCATTCGGATAAAACCTTGATATATCCCAAGTTAGACCAGAGATGTATCCTACACCAGTCGGATACAGGTATCACTTGGCCATAAGCCAAGAAAAATCTGGTACGCCTCACATTAGGCCTAAGCTATATATTACACCAGTCGGATATGGGTACCACTCGGCCAAGAGCCACGTATGTTTGGTACGCTCCAAATTGAGCCTAAGCTGTATCCTACACCAGTCAGATACGGATATCACTCGGCCAAAGAGCCACGCAGACTTGGTACGCTCCAAGTCGGGCCTAAGCTATATCTGGCAACCGTCAGGTATAGGTATCACTCGGCCACGAGCCAAGCAAATGTGATATGTCTCGAGATGGACCGGAGCAAAATCCTGCAACGGTCGGGCGTCGACATCGCTCAGGCAAGTACCGCGTGAACCCTAAAATGTCCCGAGTTGAATCTAAGGTGAATCTCGCACCAGACAGATCTGGGTGTCGCACGGCCAAGAGTCATGCGAATTTCAATGCGATGTGCTCTACGTCAAGCCTAAGCTACGTCCTACGGCAGACGGACGCGGATATCATCAGATTGAAGAGCCATGAGAATTCTGAGATGCCCTAAGTCGGATCTAAGCCACGACCAAAAGATAAACATGAACTTCATTGGTAAAAGGTACTTCTTTACTATATATAAATTCCCTAGGCATTATGCCCAGGAAACTATTACATTTACAAGAGAGCTACACCTCCCCGCGGCGCGCCCGGCCAAGCGCCTCGACGAGAGCTTCCCTAGCCCTGTAAAGGGCAAGGAAGATCTTAAGGAAAGCGTCGATGGTGGCGCGGTCGCGCTCCACCGCCTTCTCCTCGGCCAGCTCTGCCATGGCGAGATCGAAGCACCTCCACAGCTCTACGAGCTCAGGGTCATCCCTGTCGTCCTTGAACTTTCTCTTCGGCATGAAGAAGATAGGAATTCGAAACAGAAGGGAGAAGGGCTAAGAGTGAAGGGATACGTCCCAGAAGCACGGGATCACCTTTTATAGGCGATGCGGCAAGTACGAAGTAAATGCGAAAACTAGGAGACTGTGAATTAAAGGTCATCCCAGAATCCGAAGGGGTTTTTGGAGAAAGAGTTGGCACAGAAAATCAAGACGACCTCAAAGACTGTCCGGTGATTATCCATGAAGAGAATTAAAACTTCGGGCGGGGAAAAATATCCAATCTACATTTGAAATATGAGAAAAGGTCCACGAGGCTGCTCGCAACAAGCCTGCCCGATAGAAGATTATACTCATTTGAAGCAAAAATTAAGGGTTATATTCGAGTCCTTCATAATTCGCTCGCTGCAAGAAGGAGCCTTCAAACCAAACGAAGAAACCAGTCGGAAGTTTATACAGGAAGTCCGGGACAATGATTCAAGCTGAAACCTAATTAGAAACGTAACGATCGGATCATGAAGCACTCAGGGGCTATTGTGGAATATATGAAACCAGGTATCTCCATGACCGGCCCAGCGTCACCTGAAGAGAAGAAAGGCCCAGAGAGGAGGCCCCAAAGGTTGTGCCCCGTGCCAAGCCAAGCAGCCGTACTGTAGGGGGCATATCTTATAGACAATTGAATATGTATTTGGATATAGAAGATACGATTGTAATCTGAGTCGTTTATAGGGCAGATAAAGATGTAAAACTCTATCCTGTAACCGACTAGAATCTTGTAACCGATCGAAATCTGCAAACCGATCAGGACTCTGTAAGCCGCACCACCCCCGGTATATAAGGGAGAGGGCGGGCAACAACAAGGCATCAAGCCATAGAGCATAGCACACCTCATATCGCCCAGAGCACATTGCGCTTTGAGCAATCTTAGATCCAAGAGATCCACATAATCCCAGCACACAGGATTAGGGTATTACCTCCATCGCTGAGGGCCTGAACCTGTCTAACCCCTTGTCTTGTGTGACCTTCGAGTTTGAGATCTAGCGCCTGCCCCATAAATTTATTCCCGACTACAAAAGTCGACACGTCTCCTCATCAAAAACCACTCCCCTACCACTGCGAAATGTAGTTACTCCTTATACTGTATCTCACAACATATAGAATATCTCACGCAACACAGTATATGTCTATCTAGCATATGAATATATAAGATCACCTATATGCGTTTCCAGATGTGGTATGTAAAACCATGGACTCCCTTGCAATTTTTTTCATGTGTACCACATTGGATTATCTTACAATTAGTATATGAGTGTACCTAAAATGATAAAGGAATATTTTAACTTTGTTTAGATGATATATTAGAGGTGGGAGTAATTACACATGAAAGTAGAAGATATTTTTCCTATGTATATATTAAGAGAGTTTTTCCCATCCTTGAGAGGTACCACCAAATTACCCTTAAACTCATATACCTCTTGATACCTCCACCCTTTAAACTTTTGGCACCTCTTGATGCTAGTTCAATGTATATTTTGATATCTCCCAGAGATGGTAAAACATGTACATATGTATATATGTAACAGCCCAAAAATTCCAAAAATAAATAAAGTTTAAAATACAATTTAGAATCTTGATCATGTTCTGAATTTTCATCTTTTTATGCTTTCTCTTGGATTTATGGTTTTTGAGAAATATTCCTTTTATTGCTGAAAATATGTTTCTAAACTTTGAAGTTCAAAATCATGTAAACATAAAATCTAAAGAAAATTTATTTAACTCCTAATCCAACTCCAGAATATATCCAAGAAGTTTTAGGAGAATTTAAAAGAATTAATGCATTTAGAAAATAAAAAACTGTAAGGATTCAGAAATAATAATGACACTATTAGATTTTTTATAAAAATATACATGTTTGTTCTTCCTCTAAAAATTTGGTGGTGTCATCTGTGAGTCCCTAGATCATAGAAAATTTTCCAAAGGAATTGAACCTCATTTGACATCTTGGCAAAATCAAAATTAGAAAGCTCCTGTCTGAGACAGTAGCCTTGTCAGATTTTTTATAGAATTGTGAAAGTGTGATCATTATCTAAAATTTTTATGAGAGTATGAGAACTTCCTTAGAACCATATACAAAAAGTTTCAAAAATTCTGGACCAATCTTATTAGCTCAACCAAACTAAAAACCTCTTTTCTGTATAACAATACCTTAGCAATTTCGGTCAGCCTTCTTCCATTTGATTCTGTGCCATGTATGGTTCACCATTATCTGGCCCACCTAGCAGTGCCCCATCACCCTCTGTCTCACCACCCCTGGCATGGATGTCTGAGCCATCTTCTCCAAGCCGACGCCATTCCTCTGCCTCACTAGTCAAATCGAGCCGAGCCGCCCAGCGCCAAGCTTACCATGTGACCGCAAATCCTTGCTGTGGCAGCTAGCACCCATCCTTTCCTTCTACCATGGCACAGCTTCCCCATGCTCACAAAAAGCCAGTGCACACACCCACGCCGTGCGTGCCTAACCCGGCTCTTTCTACGCCACCATTACTCCCCTATCCTCTCTTCTCTGTCGCATCATTGCCCAACAAGGTTTTCGCTCAGTCACACCATGTCACAATGCAAGTCAGCACTGAAGTCATCCCCCAAGGTTGTGCCTCACCCCAGTATGTAGTGAGCCTTGTCATGCAGTGACTCGCCGTCATTTCCCTCGTCTTTCCACCATCTCCCATGTGTGCGTGACATCCCGAGGACTTGTTCCTCACTCCGCCCTATCCCCTTTCTTCCTTGGTCATGGTCGAGCTCGCTGATGCCATGTCACTATTTCCTTCGCCTTTGCCTATAAATACCGATCAAGCCCCATTGAGCTCCCTATGCACATCCCTGAACTTCCTCATTTGAGCTGGCTCCAATTTCTCCTTCGTGCCACCATTGCTGAAGAACATCAGAAAAGGGGGAAAGAAGTGAATTGAATTCTTTTTCTGATCCATTTTCCAATTCGATTTCACTTTAGCACTTTGGGCACCTAATGATCCTTTCCCCTCATTCAATTGCAGCTACCTCCATTTCGATCACAGTGTGACAGACCACTCCGGCCAACCTCCGCTGCAACCAAGTGGTAAAATGGAATCCCCTGAGTCCCTTGATGCTTAGCCCCATGTTTCCCGAGGTCAAGCTATCTTCTTTCTCCCTTTCGACCATCACCGTTGACATGCGTCGCCCATCGCTGCCACTGGCTAGCTTTGCTGTCGTTCTGCTGTCATCGGTCGGTGCTTTGGGACCCTGTGACCCCCACGAGCTCCCTGGGCCCACGGCTGGAGGAGGTCAGCCCTTGCTTGCCACTGACAAGACCTCAACCGAGGTGCTCTATTTCGTGTCACCGACCTGCGGGCCCACCCTATCAACCATTGGTGTCTAAGAGAGAAAAACCCAAAAGTCCAAAAGGCGTTTCCCTTTTTGGAAGGCACATTTTCTTTTTTTCTATGATATTTCATAACCGAGCCTATTCGAATGTTAATAACTTTTCCATCTTAAGTCCAAATTGGACCAAACAAGTTTATAAATTCATCTAAAATTATAGGTTTTCTGAAAATGCAAAAAAATTTAAAGCCTTCTCTCTTTTTGAAATTTTAATTCAAAATTTAAATGTAGATCTAGAACATGCACTATTTAAAATTTCTGCAAATGAACCCTGAATTTAGTGCAACAAATTTTTGAATACTTCTAATATCACAAGAGCCTCAGTTCTGTAAAAATATTTAAGAGTGAATTTAGTTTGAACTGCATTCATAAATGACTTCACCTCTAATGCATGAAAGATTCAAATATGAACTACCTTCACAAATAATGTTAAAACCAATGAGACCAGCTTCAATATATTCCAGAGGTCAGGACCCTCTGATGTTGCAAAGGTAATTGTATCTGGATGTGTTTTGCACTTAATTTCTCCTGGAAATTTACCTTTATAACAAAAGCAAGCAAGTTTAAATATTGAGAAATCAGTAATTTAAACCTTTTATCATCAGAACCTTCTATTTTAACCCATAATTGAATTTGGTGTTGTTTATTTTATTTGTTCTTATTGCTGCTTTTACATTAATCACGTGTAGATACCTACATTCTAGAACCTGCCGTTGTTGACTCCGACTCCGTTCAAGAGTTCATTGATCAAGGCAAGCACTCCATTTGACCATTATAATCCCATTATTTTACTTATGTTATGTTGCTTTAGATAAATCTATGTATGCATGCATTATCTTCGATAAAACTGCTAAATTGTGGTATTGGTATATATAACCATTATTTTATTGGACTTAATCAATATTGACCTGACAACCTTGGTAACTTTAAGTTAGGTTTAAACAATTAATAATGTCAAAATGGGTATACTTGATTATATATGAACTTGCTTAGTCATGCTTTAGTAATGGGATAATAGATGATTAGACATATTGTTTCATAGTAAATAAAAGTATTGGACATAATTAAAGGTTGTTGATATCTTGTTAAAAATAAAAATAAAACTATGATTTGACGCAGGTGAGATATGACAATAGCCGGATGTGCATAGAACTTGCATGTAGATAGGGAGTTCTTGGCTGAGTCAGATTAAGGACCGAACATAGTGTTGTATAATTCAAAAATATTAGTACAACTACAAGTACTAGTATAGAATGACCTTAACCTATTAAGTTACTTAGGTTTAACTTTGCATATTGAAAGGCTGAAGTAGTACGAGTTTTCCGGGATAGATTGCTCAAAGGGGTGCCCTCAATGAGGTGTTGGGAATAACACCTGCCGATACAACGGTATACGCCTTACTATAGGGAAAAGTGTGACAATGGGGTATATAACCATTAGTCGTACGATGATTGTACAAATATCTTCTATCACTGTAGTAAGGGTTTGTTGTTGCTGAACTGGTGCAAAGCTAGGTTTAGGTAATGTAAAGATTATGTTATAATCCCTCTGTCCCACACCAAAGGAAATGTGTTAATAACTTGGCAACAAATGACAGTCATGACTTATGAGTAAAGCTGTACACCTCTGCATAGTGTAAAACTTTTCAAAAAGCCATTCCCGTAGCTATAAGAGACTTGGTGCACTGACACTAGTTAGAAGTTTTGATATTTTTATAAAAGAAATTAAATTGGAAATAGTGGTAAAAGAGTTTTTGTTTTAAAATATAAGTTGGGGACAAGGAAATGGTGTGGTACTCACAATGATGGAGGATTGTGAGTTTACATCTTTGCCCTCATAACTGTTATTTACATATTGATTAAAATGCTCTTTAAAATACCGCTTCAAATTTAATACTTGTTATCAATGTTAAATGTTGCTTTATGCAAAAATAAATTTAGTAGCCCTTCACTTGACATAGCCTGTATTTACTATACTTTTACTATACAATATAAGTCTTGCTGAGTAAAAAAGTACTCAATCTTGCTATTGTGGACATTCAATAGATGAAGAATTGGAAAATCCCAATGACGCATTCTATAACGCAAGTTACAGGGATTTCACTTATGCGTCTTTTTAAGGGTTTATCCTTATCAATTGCCTGAGGGTTGTATGGGCAAACTACAAGACTTATGTATTTCTGTTGAATTTTATTTAGGCTTATAAGACATTATTGCATAATTATCTTCCGCGCTCATATGTATAATATTGTTTATGGATGTACTATCAATATTGTAAATGTGTGTACTAGCCACTAATCATAGGACTAGTACTGTACGTACATAGAACCTTCCTTGGTATTCCAATCCATAACGGGGTCCCCAAAATATATACATACATATATATACATATGTGTGTGTATGTGTTCTGTGCAAACCATCATTATCGTGTAAACTCTGTAAAAGGCACATTTGCATGTTTTGAAAAATTCTCAAAAAATTACCATACATAGGGGGAGGTCAGCTTCTACAACCCTGTAAAATTTGATGACCAAAATCAATAGAATTAGAAAGATATGAAAAAGACAAACTTAGTAATAGTGATTTTTGCTGATAAGCACTATTCAACTGACTGCTTATCAATTTCATATCTTTCGAATACGAATGAGTTTGGTCTTCAAATTTTTATAGGTTGAAGAAGCTCACTTCCCCTACGTATGATAATTTTTGAGAATTTTCAAAATTTGTACATGTGGTTTTCATGAAGTTTACTCAGTAAGGATGGTTTCCACTGGATATATATGTGTGTGTGTGTGTGTGTCAAATATCTAAATATATGATATGAGTATGTACCGAAAACACGAAGGCTATACCATATATGCTCAAGCAAGTGTCGGGACACGAATATGCAAATCCGGACCCTCTGTGTATTTAGCACTAGTCCAGGATCACGCTAGTGCACACAGTCTCAACATAGATGAAATATTACAATCATACACAGCGGAATAATAAATAAAGACTTCATCTATTAATATAGAACTATTGAACGACCTTAAGGTCAAACTTACACTTGTGAGGCCTTGGTGGCTTCAACTCAAAATAAATAAACAACAGCGGAATGAAGATCGTCGATTTAATCCCATCAATATACCACAGGCAACTAACAAGGTTCAACTCCTAGATAATCGCCTCCTCGTGGAACTTCTCCTCCTTCGAAGTTGTGGTCTTCTCCTCAACTGATGATTTTGTGTGTTGCAAGGGGGTGAGTACATAAAGCACTCAACAAGTCGTGCACAGAATGCAATTCTAACATAGCTATATGCAAGGATTATTCCAAAGAAATGGCTAACATGGCTATTTTGCAAAAGCAGCATTTGTAAATTAATACAGGATATAAATTGGAAAGACAAGAAACAAATAATCGTATTAGATAGATTCAACATTTCTCAAGTAAAACAAGTTTCCAATCCTAAGTCAAAATCCACTTTCCATGGCATCCCGCCATCCCAATAAGTTTTGTTTAACAAAAGTCTAACCCTTGATCTGTAATTCCGAGCTTTGCTCAATACCGTGAGCACGGCTATTCGAATAGGTTTACACTGCAGAGATTATGCACTTTACCCACACGACGTGATATTCTCTTTGTGCACGGCCATCAAGACACTTCCTTTGGTGTACCGCAGAGAATTCACGACAAAGCCTTTCAGAACCTCTACCTTAACCAAAGAACCTCTCGGTGTTGCCTTCGCTATCACTCCTCTCACGCAGCTGCCACCAAGTATAGGACGTGCCAACACCGTTGGATGGGTACCAAGCGCAAAGACAGTGCGCTCCCCATACAGTACACTTCCGTCTTCGTCGCCCGAGGTATCGGAGGAAAGATATCAGAACCCTAATCAACTAGGTCTGTCCCATATCAGACATGTGGTCGCATGATTGACTCAGGTCAAAGGCTTGCAAGGTTAAGTCCTTAAGATGATCGAGGCAAGACTTTCACATACCCCCTGCCCATCGGGCCCACCTTGGCATTCTCGCCCCTTGCCACTTGCCCCAATCTAAATCATAACCACCCTATTTGATTACCAAGCACCACGTGCCATCAGCAATTTAACCTCGTTGCGTGACATCCTCTCGCCACCGCAACTCAATCTCATCGTGTGACCACACATGACACACAAGTTCATAACATCGTTCCATATTCCATTAGTCAAGATTATTTATCAAAGACTAAAGTACATGTGATGGCGTGGCATGACTAAGCAACTAATACGGTCTAACCATCCCATGTTGATTATTATTACTAACTAACTATAATGAACCAATCTAGGGTGACAATATATCATGGTATACAAATGGCAAGGTAGGGTATAGAGCAATTGGGTATAATAGCTAAGTCCCAAATTTAATTGAAGACATTTGTACATGTCAAATAATATGCAATAAAGTAAAACAATATAGCAGTTTTTGTAATCGTAGGTTCAACATGATCAAAGCACAACTTGCACGGCACTTGCTATAAACCGCTCTTTACTCTTTTTAATTGATCTTGGCTTCATCAACCTTTGGCTCTTCAATCGAATGCTTGACTTCCTCGTCCTTGACTACTTGGTAACTTCGAACGACACGTCTAACGACAAAGAAGCACAAATACAACAAAACTCAAAAGCAATTCAAATAAACTCCAATTTAATATTAGATTGGTACTGAGCGGAAGGATTGAATTTAGGAACTTAGATTTGATCGAAGATCGGATGAAAGAGAACAGCTTTGGAAGATTTATCGAGAAGGTTACGATCGATAATTAGGGAAAACGGAGTATATTCCAGGGATATCCTTCGAGATTAATTAACTCGATTGGACAAATATTGACATATGGGCTCTTGATCTATAGATCGGGTCCATAAAGATATGTTAGTTCATGATGAACTAAATCGATGCTCAATGTTGACTTTTGTTGACTAAACAAATACACGCTAGACAAAAGAAAGATAGACTAATAGAATAGATATGGCACGAGGATATGACATATGGCCAATGGTCTATCGACCAAGTCCACGAATGAATTCAGGGTTAATGGCGATTAGATTTTCGAGGATAAGACAGGGCGGATGGAATCGACATTGATGCGATCCGATCTGGGGTTGATCATACATCAACGAAGAGACTTGATGATAACAGGGCGATGACGATATGTAGTAAGACAGTACAAATATCTTACTATGGTGGACACAACGTGGAAAACCGCAATACCGGCAGCGCGGCTCACGATGAACTCAGTCCATCGAACCGGTCTTAAGTTAGGTTTTGGTCCGCTGCGGATGATAGAAAGATAAAGCCAGACTCACAAGAAATGGGGTTAGATCACGATAGGACGATAGAAAGGATAATGACATCGCGCTACGCTCTTGCTGGAATGCGCATATGCGATGATAGCGAAGCGAGAGCAAAGCGTTAACGGCGGAACGTTAACAAAGAAACGTTAGCAGCGAAATGTTAACGATGGACCGTTAACGGCGGGAGGTTGACGACGGAACGTTGACGACGGAACGTTGACGGCGGGAAGTTAACGGCGGGAAGTTAACGACGGGACGTTAACGGCGGGACGTTAACGACGAATTGGACCAAGGGTTAAGTCCGGGTTTGAGCGAAACGATTCAAGGATGAATACACTTGGTATAGGGTTGGATGGTTGGGTTGGCTCTGCGATTAAAGGTTTCCAAAGATGGCGAACCGAAATGCGCACCGACACGAAGGACTAGGCCAAAAGACGTCGGATAGATTCTAGAACATGGCTTTGACGGCAACCGGGGATCAATGAACTTCAACGGTGGGCAAAACAGGGGATAAGGATTTTCTGGACACAATGACATGGCCACGACAAACCAAAATGGTTGGCGGCACAAGACGACGCGCGGCGGTGGCAAAAAGGCGATGGTAACGAATATTAAAATTTTTGGTGGATGGAACAGCAGAGGGGAAGTGAGCACCACATAGAACGCGGTGACACGAACTCAACGGTATATCCGGATTTGGAAGCAACCCAACGGACAGATCACAAACTGCCGATGAACGGCTGCTAAAGCTAATAGATCAAACGGTCATAACTATGAAAATAATGGATGAAACCTAACCAAATTTTACAGAGAGCTATCTGGGATCATTTGGCACGATATGACGTGAACGGATCTGAGTTTTACCTTCGGATCAGCGGGAACGCGCGCGAAGTTTTCGCGTGCGTATGCGATCGATCGGGAAGATTGAATTTTCTGCAGCAATCCCTTGTACAAAACCTTGAGTTAGTGTGAGCAACGTGTAGAGGACATCAAGAGGAGTCTACAGAAAAAATTTCACAGTCAAACTCGCAAAAACGAAGGAGAACGGGTGACGGCAATATTCGAGATTGGAACGGCATAACTTTTGATTTCCTTTATGAAACTGCACCAAATTTGGTGGAGAGATAGATCTGACCATATGGCACGAGATGACGCGAGAGGATTTTAGAAAAACTCAACGGTATGACGGGGAACGCGATGCCAACATCGGCCGGCGATGGCGGCGCACCGGAAGAGCTCGTCGACGTTGTAGGAGAAAAAGGGTCGCCGGCAGAGCTCTGTTTGGAATTTTCTAAAACTGTTTCACAGAGGTGTTGCAACCTTCAAGGGGGTGCTCTACAAACAATTTGAGGATGAACGGAGTTCGGGAGCGCCCTGTAGAGCTCGCCGAAGTTCTTACCGGAGTTAGGGAAAAAGGTTTGTCGAGGGATCTCCGTTGCGATTCTGATGCTGATATTTTAGTATGATGTGGGGAATCAGGAGAGGCATCTAGGGTTCAATTTTCAGCTACAAAGGAGCAATGGATCAACGGGAAAAGCTCGCCGGAGTTGGGAGAGAAATCGCTGGCCGGAGGTGCTCCGGTAGGCATTTGCAAAATCTGATTTTACTGGATGTAGAGGACAGCAAGAGGAAGCTCTGGTAAAAATTTCAGATCAAAATAAGATCGGGAGTGACCAGGAGAGCTCGCCGAAGTTATGCCTGAAAATCCGCCGAAATTACTGTAGCAGTTACTGATTATTTAATCCGAATTATTAAGTATCTCCCATAAAATCGAAATAAATATCAAACAACCGTTTAAAAATCAGAGAAAAATCTGGAACGTGACCCACAGCCTTAGTAACATAAATAAAATATTATTACATAAAATAATAATTTTATTCGTGTACAGTAAATACTTTTATATTGTTTTAATATCTTTTAATTTGGAAAATACTAAAACAACCCCAAAAATTCTAAGAAAATTCAGGGAGTTTAATTAGGACATTTTGAGATCAAATAAAATATTTTGGTACCACCAAATATTTTATTTTTATACCCACATATATTTTTATTTTGTTAAAGCTTTCGGAAAGGCTTTAGAAAATATATAATTTGACAAATATAGAAAATTTCACAGAAATTCCCTTAGGTTTATTTATATTAAATAAGATAGTTTTAGCAAAACCAAATCTTTTATTTTGTCTCCAAACTATATTTTAATTGATGAGACTTTTGGAAAGATTTTGAAATCAGGATTTTAACAAATAATGGGAAAATTCACCGAAGTTCCTTGTGATATATTTTTTTAAAACAATTAATTCCAACTTAAATAGGGTTTTGTTTTTAGGAAATAATTTTAAGTTTTTCTAAAAATAGGCAAAAGTCTTTTTCTTTTGAACTCTAGAGAAATCCAGAAAATAAAGAGGAGACAAATAAACTTGAACAACCGATAAAAATAATAATTTAATTTTTTTTTATCCTATTTTTGAAATGAAAATTTGGGATGTTACAAACCTCCCCTCTTAACAGAATCTCGTCCCCGAGATTTAGGCTGGCTATAGAATTGGTTCTGGGAGACTCGACCTTCGAAGCTTTCTGCACTTGCAGACAACTTCACATGACGGCGAAAGCAACTTGCTGTCTGCGGTCTTGGTGAAGATTGAACATCATTTCGTTGAGTTGGTTCTTGAGAACGACTCTTGATCCGAGGAACTCAAGCTGATTGATAATTGCTTCTCTGCAATTCAACGTCTTGAACGATTCCTTGATCCTTGCAAATTCACTACCAATGACCTTCGGAGTAAGGGACATTGACCGAAATGAATCTGGCAACTCTTAACATCATGATTGAGTCATGGAATTACAAGATTCGAATTAGTTTTATCTTATTGGACTTGTCAAAAGCATGGATAAAAATACCACTCTGTTGATCTGTTGGTCCGATACTATCTTTGTCGGTTTGGTTCTCAAGTAGCGATCGGAAATTTATATCTGCTAGATATTCTTTCCATAACAATTAATGCTTCAATTACCATTGAAGTAAAGGTACTTGATCTTCAATATGCTAAATCAACAAATTTTGTCTCTACATCACATTCTTGTGAATTCGGGCTCTATGGCCAACATACACATGAACATTATCCGTAAAGTGAATGCTCAAAGACATATCAAATCCTTTATTGCCATTAATACTTTTGATTTTGAATTACGGGTTAGATCGAGCATAACCGAATACCTTCTAATAATGACAAATCTTACGCGCAGACAAGCTCCACGCTAAATGGTGCTGAATTGACCATTATAGCACACATATCACTTTCAAGTGAACCACCATTGCGCACAATATCTTCATTTACTATTAATGCTTTTATTTCAAACTTCTCATACCAACAAAACATTCATCTCTACTTTATTTCTTTTGCAAGGAAATCTTTAGATGGAATTCATTACTAATCTCCTCACTTTACAAATGAGTTATGACACTCGCTCAGGGTGAAATCGTTGATCTGAGCTTCCTTGATTGGCGTCGACACTGAGGTTTTGACTGTGGCAGAGTTGAGATTGGCTTGAACCGGCATGATTGCTTTCCTCTGAGGGCAATTGTTGGCAAAATGTCCGGACTTGCGGCAGGTATAACAGAGTTTATGGAAAAAAATTTTCCTTGGGCATTCGCTGACTGGGGTAGTGTCTTCGCTCAGACGTCTTTTCTTCAACTGGTTCTCTAGGCAAACATCTCTTACGGTGTCACCACTCACTCTTGGCGTTATGTACTTAACTGAAGTAACTTCTGGAATAACCACGGTTGCAGAAAATAATTGTCTTCTCTGTGGACATCGGTTAGCATAATGACCTTCCTTCTGACAGTAGTAGCACACACGTTTGCATCGTTGTGCCTTGTTGGGTATAAATGTATGCTCATTATTGTTCTTCTGGCAATTCAGGGCTGGTTGCTTCAGAGGGCATTCTCTAGACCAATGACCTTGTTCATCACATAAGAAACATGTTGTTGGCGATTGCCACTTACTACTTTCTTGATGAAGACAGCCAAGATCAGGAGGCTGCATCTTTAGTTTTTCAAGTGGCGTCTCCTGTACAACTGATATTACACCTCTTTTTCACAATTCTTGAGTAATTGCAGCTCGAAGATTCTTCTGCTGACGCTGAGTCACTGCAGTAACTATTGGATCCAAGGGACATTGAGCTGGGCAATGATCTCGACCTTCACATAGGTAACATGTGATGTTGTTCATAGGGCACTCTCCGAAAGGATGACTTCCTTCACAACTGGAGCAATTGATCGCTGCTCATCAGTGGTATGGCCTATTTCTCCACAGTGAATGCATGCACAATCTTCTGACTTGTTAGGCTGACAACACTTCAAAGAACAACGTCTAGATCTTGAATCAGATGTAGAGGTAGCATTTTGATCTGAATCTATCATGATCACACCATCTTCTGTCGAAGCAAAGGAATAGCGAAAAGCATCAACGAACTCATTCCAGGTGATACTCTGCGGGGCTTCGTGGACATCACAATATTTCTTCCACCATTCCGCAGCAATTCCTTCCAACAGATAAGAAGCATACAGGGCCTTCTCATCATTTCTGCACTGAGCAATGAGTAACTTCTCCTCAATGATCTTGAGCCAATCTTCCACTTCCGAAGGAAAAACATTTCCGAAAAATATCGGTGGACGAGTCCTTATAAATTCTGATAACCTTGAGCAGGAATAAGGATCTTGAATGGTAGTTTGAGACACTACGTTGACATTGGCTTGATTATTCATATTCTGCATTTGCTTCATCATTGTATGCATCAGTTGAGTCTGAGTATCCAGAAACTCTGCATATTTATCTGTATTGACTGTTGCAAAACTAATCCATCATTGGGGTTCTCACTGAGTTGATTTTCACTTCCACTGACTTCACTGGTTCCACCAGACTGCACCATCTGCTTGGCTGCTTCACATGGGTTAGGGAAAAGAGAAATAGCATAGGTAAGAAGCAGGAACACTACTACAGAATGGTACATCACTATCGCTTCATCTGTGTCGGTTCTTAAGTTTTTAGGAAGAAACGATTGTGATAGATGACTTAGGAGAGGCATTAATCATAATCACTATCGGTTCTCAGGTTAGAAGTGATAGTGATGTAGCACTGGGAACATTACAATCGGTTCTTATGCGAGAAGTGATAGTGATGTGCATCATCATCACTATCGGTTTTCATATAAAAAGCGATAGTGATGAGCACGTATACATCACTATCGGTTCTTATTTAAGAAACGATAGTGATGATAATGCACATCACTATCGCTTCTCACAAAAGAACCGATAGTGATGAGAACGTACACATCATTATCGGTTCTTATTTAAGAAGCGATAGTGATGATAATGGACATCACTATCGCTTCTCACAAAAGAACCGATAGTGATGAGCATCATCACTATCGGTTCTTTTGTGAGAAGCGATAGTGATGTGCATTATCATCACTATCGCTTCTTAAATAAGAACCGATAGTGATGTGTACGTTCTCATCACTATCACTTCTTATGTGGAAACCGATTGTGATGACTATGATAATCACTATCGCTTGTCTTATAAGAACCGACTGTGATGTGCATGATCACATCACTATCGCTTTTTATATGAGAACCGATAGTGATGTACCTCGTTAGGTTATTTATACCACTCGAGCTGAACTCTTCTCTTATTGTTCGGAGGAGGTTTCTCCGCCGCCACCGAAAAATAGCTCATATTACGTGGTTGGAAGCAATACTTGGGTGAGAAAATTTGAAATCCTCAAGGGTGGGTGTTAAGAGGGTAAATTTGAAGCCCTAACTTGAGGAGATTTCCCATTTTGCATAATTTGTGGTTTTCTTCAAAATGTGAGCATTCCTTCAAACCCCTTTAATTTTGCACTATGTAATTTTGATATGTCGCAAGAAAGTTTAGATTGCCTTGGTATTGTGTATGTCCTATCGATTTCACACCCTTTTATTTCACAAGCATGTATACATGTAGTTAATTATCTTAATTTGTAGTGCTTTGATGTTAATATGGAATTATTATTCTTTGTCACCTAATGCATGCTAGAGTTTAGGGTGCGGAACCTCGTCTCCGTTCGAGCATGCTTGTTTATAAATATACCGAACGAAATGACATATTTATAAGCGGCGGTCTCGAATTGTCCACGTTCTTTGGGCGAGGAGGATATGTGCTTGGGCAAGTTCTGATCGGCGGTGTTGTACAAGCTGCGAGTAGAGATTTGATAGCGTCTCCCTGGTATTCTCCAGATACACACCCCTCTTGACCTGTTGTCGAGACGTGTATATGGAGAATAGCGGGGAGATGCTGCCGAAATTTTCTCTGGAGTTGTACAACGGCTTAGGAACTTGTCAGAACCACATATCCTCGAATGGGATTAGGACCAAACCTATTTAGAGATTGGGAGTCATCGTTGGTACCCTTGTTTTGTTTCGTTGTAGTCAAAAGATCTGTAGGCTACCGCACTATATAATTAGATTGTTTGATATAATTGTTGATGTTAAAAATGTATGTCTCCTATCTAGGGAATTGGAAGCTCTAAACCAGGGAAGAATCTAGGTATCGATTAGGAGAACACATTTTATATATCTTGCAGGGAACTTGCGATCCTCTATTTTGCAAAGGTAATATTAAATGAAATGATGTCTTAATATTTCAAATAGCTAGCTAGCTTCTTTGTCGCTCCAGATTCTTCCTTAATTTATTGTGTGAATTTTAATTGCGATGGACCGTAAGGAATGGATGTATGACAAAAGTCGTGTGAGTCTTTGAATTTGAGAGGTGTGTTAAGGAGTTCAAAAAATTGCGAGCAGGACATGGTGAGGAGGGTGTAAACTTCATATATTGTCCTTGCATTGATTGCACCAATCGAGAAGATTTAACAACTCGGCTCAAATCGAGGACCACGATTCGGCGTGGCCGTGAGGAATTACACGTCTTGGATCCATCACGGGAGACAGTAGTACCCTTCCGGTATGCAACGAAGACACGGTGGAACCGGATGATGAGTTGCGGCCTGATATGTTTGAGGAGGAGAATTTGGAGCAAATGTTGCGGGATGTGGAGGTAATTACGGAAAGAGAGTTTGAAAAGTTTAAAAGCTTGATGGAAGGCGATGCCAAACCATTGTTCACAGGTTGCAAGCGAGAATACACCAAGTTGGGTTCGGTCCTTGCATTGTTCGAATTGAAGGCAAAACACCGTTGGACAGATACAAGTTTTAATGCACTTCTAGTTCTTCTATCGGATCTACTTCCGGAGGGAAACAAGTTGCCAACAAACATTTATGAAGCGAAGAAGCTACTATGTCCCATGGGAATGGAAATAGAAAGGATACATGCATGTCCGAATGATTGCATCTTGTACCGTAACGCACATCAGGAGCTGCACATGTGTCCGGTTGTGGTGTGCCTCGGTACAAACAAAAGGAGAAGCGTAACGACAAGAAGCGTAAGAGCCGGGGCAACGAGGGTGAAGAGGTCACTAAAGGTGCACCGGCCAAGGTATTGTGGTACTTGCCCATCATTCCCCGTTTGGAGAGGTTGTTTGCAAATCCTAGAGAAGCAAAATTATTGCGTTGGCATTATGAGTCTCGAAAGGAAGATGGCAAGCTGAGACACCCTGCCGATTCGGCTCAATGGAGAAACATTGATTGGAAACATGAGGAGTTTGGTGCGAAATGAGGAACATAAGATTTGGATTGAGTACTGACGGAATGAATCCGTTTGGTAACATGAGCGATCGTCAAAGACGTGGCGCTTCATTGTATATCTACAACCTCCCTCCTTGGTTGTGCATGAAGCGGAAGTATATCATGATGTCGTTGCTAATCTCGGGACCCAAACAGTAGGAAATGATATTGATGTGTACCTCGCTCCATTGATCGAGGATTTGGTAAAATTGTGGAATGACGGGTCATTGTGTGGGATGCATCTGAAGAGCATTTCACCTTACGGGCTATGGTATTTTGCACCATAAATGATTTCCGGCTCTTGGTAATTTGGCGGGCTCTGATGCGAAAGGAGCAAAAGCGTGTCCTATTTGTGTAGAGGAGACCGAGAGCCTATGGCTGCGGAATTCTAAGAAAACTGTGTATATGGGTCACCGTAGGTTTCTACCTCGAAGTCATCGATACCGTAAGATGGATGACAAATTTGATGGGAAAAGGGAAGTCCGTTCGGCACTGCAGCCTATGAGTGGAAGGCAAGTATATTTACGTGTAGAGGATATCGATGTTCAGTACGGAAAGAGTCGTAAATCTGTTCGTTCTAGGACCATTTGGAAGAAGAGGTCAATATTTTGGGACTTACCGTACTGGAAGGAGTTAGATGTTCGGCATTGTATTGATGTCATGCACGTTGAGAAGAATGTCTGCGACAATTTGGTTGGTATCCTGCTGAACATACCTGGAAAGACAAAGGATGGTGTAAATGCTCGTTGCGACATGGCCTACATGGGAATCAGGCCTAGGCTTGCAGTGATAGAGGAGGATGGAAAAGGTCCGTATATCCCCGCTGCATACTACACCCTGTCCAAGAAGGAGAAAGAGGACCTTTGCAAATGTCTCCATGGTATTAAAGTTCCATCTGGCTACTCCGCGAACATTAAGAAGCTTGTGTCCATGGATGATTTGAAGTTGTTGGGCATGAAGTCCCACGACTGCCATGTCTTGATGACCCAAATGCTCCCAGTTGCAATCCGAAATATTCTGCCAGAGAATGTCAGGTTGGCAATCACGAAGCTGTGTTATTTCTTCAATGCGATCTCCTGCAAAGTGAGGTGGTGCAGACTCTGTGTCAGCTTGAGATGCATTTCCCACCATCGTTCTTCGATGTAATGGTCCACCTTGTGGTTCACCTAGTCAGAGAGATTAAGATATGTGGACCCGCTTTCCTACGTTACATGTATCCGTTCGAGAGGTACATGGGTATATTAAAGTCCTACGTGAGGAATCGGTTGAAGCCTGAGGGTAGTATTGTTGAAGGTTATGGGACTGAAGAGGTTATTGAGTTCTGTGTGGACTACCTAGGTAAAAGACAAGCAATCGGTGTTCCTATATCTCGTCACGAGGGCAGACTTGCTGGTAAAGGAACCGTTGGGTCCAAACTAATGAGTCCGAGGTTTGATATGTATTACAAAGCGCATTTGACAGTCTTGCAGAACAACGCAGAAGTTCGTCCATACATCGAGCAGCATAAGTTGATATTACGGGAAGAGAATCCATAAATGGATGAGCTTTCCATCGCACAAGAACACAATGATCGATTCCTCACATGGTTCAAAGAAAAAGCGGAGGTCTCCTTTTGTGAGAATGTAAAATGGTTGGCTGACGGACCAAGATTTAATGTCTGAGACATGGCGAGGGTGCGATATTAATGGTTACACCTTTTACACCGATAGTCAAGATGCCAAAAGTCTTGTCCAAAAGCAGTGGTGTGTGCATAAATGCTTTCTCAGACTATCATCACTCGAAAAGAGTCTCCCGACCACAATGAACTCCTACTATGGGTTGATCGAAGAAATTTGGGAGCTCGATTACGGAATATACCAAGTTCCATTGTTAGATGTAAGTGGGTAGGACTTCCACATGGAGTGAAGGTCGACAAGAGAGGCTTTACTATTGTGGATCTCGATGAGACTCGCCTACAAAGATGACCCGTTCGTCCTTGCGAAGCAAACAACTCAAGTCTTCTACGTGCGTGATCCGGCCAATCCGAGGTTGCACGTCGTTCTTCATGGCAAGAGACGGATTGTAGGAGTTGAAGATGTTGTAGATGAAGAAGAGTATAACCAATTCGATGAGATACCTTCATTTGCAGATGGGGCCTGTCTTAGCGGGGATGATGACACACATGGAGCCAATTACATGCGAGTAGATCATCATGAAGGACGGTATTGTAAATAAATGGACTACTGTAATGTTTGTTGTAAAAGTCCAAGGTGAATTCTTTGTTGGAGGCTTTGATGGAAATGCAATTTCTCTTTATGCTCACTTTGTGCCATATGTTGTGAAAGAAAATTCCATTTGACAACATTATTGATGGGAAAGCTTGTAAATAGTGGAAAGTTGATTTATGGAAATTTTCATACAATTCGGATTAATTTAAAAAGTTTTGACTTTTCTACGCTTTATGCACAAATCATGTCTACGAAATGAATTTGGGCATATTTCTTGAATGAGTACACTTTTTCCAAAAATTATTTTATAAAAAGTTTTGCAATATCCTGAAATATGTTCTGTAAAATTTGTAATAATTTCAACAAAATATGAAAAAGTTATGATATTTTCTCTCTTTGATGAAAGGTGAAAATTCGAACTTGCGGACTGTGATAAAGATATTGAGGCACATCGTTGTCGGTTTTCTTTAAAAAGTGATAGAGATATTGATACATATACGTGTCGGTTTTATTTTAAAAGTGATCTGATTAGACACATCGATGTCGGTTTTAAAAAAGCGATACGGATATATGACTTTATCGATGTCGGTTTTATTTATAAAAGTGATATGGATATTGAGACACATCGATGTCGGTTTTCTACAAAAAGCGTCTGAATCTTGATAAATATACGTGTCGGTTTTAGTTTAAAGCGCGATCACGGATTATACACATCCGTGTCGGTTTTTGCTTAAAAACGATACGGATATTGTGACTAATCGTCGGTTTTACAAGAAGCGTCTTGATGAATGAAATCCCCATTTTATTCCCGCGAGCACACTATTGCGCGTAGACATTGCTCTCATTAGCCTAGCTTGCTCCGAGTCGACGCGATTCCGGCCGGAGGCCCTGTCGCCTCGCTCGGCCTCACCCGACGCCCTCACCGCCCGCCGCCCGTCCCGACACCACGAACCGCCCCAACGCCCAGCCCGCCGCCCCGCCCGCCCGATGCCGCCGTCCGCCCGCGCCGCCCGCCCCCCCCCGCCGCCCACCCCCCGCCCGCGCCCACAGGCCCCGCCGCCCCCCGCGCCGCGCCCGCCCGCCCGCGCCGCCAACGGGCCGCATCATCAAGGTCGTCAAGAACTTCCGGAAGGTCGACGACCCTCCAAGGTATGTTAGGATCAATTCAAGAATCGAGACGAAGTTCACCATTTTATCTAGCATTTCGTGGTTTTTTTGGGTGAGGACGAGGAATTAGCATTTTTGGGTGAGGACCGAGGAATTACCTCATCTGTGTGTGTTTTTGTATATGAAGGCAAATCAAGTGAGCACTTATGTGATGCCTTGGTGCACATGCATCGAGAACCCAGAGATGACTTGTGAAGAGCGAGAAGATCATTGGGAAATCTTGTTCTCTTGCAATCAATTCTCGGATAAGCGAAGCTCGCTCAAGTTGGTTGGTTGATGTTGTGGCCATTGGCTCAATCTTTGGTTCCAATTAATTTCTCGATTAACATATCCAAAAGCATTTCTTTTTAGATGGAATCAAGGTATTACTCGTGGATAAGGAGGGTTTGTTTTGGCTTCGACTTGCTAGGTTCTTGACAACCTTGGATGTAAGCGATTTACACTTAATAGGGCAACTAGAGAACAATTTAGTGATTTACTTACGATTTTAGTTTCAACGGGGAGGTTGATTTTCTGAGAATCGTTTTTGACATTTGATTTCCTAGTATCGAAAAGGAAATACAAGATGCTAAACCTTTTGATAAGGTGGATACCCAAATTCTAAGTCGCTTGATCTTGCTCTTTTCTTTGGTATTTGGTTTGTAGGAAAGGCATCTTTGTTATCATGGGTTGCTTTAAAAAAAGAGCATTGCAATTTTAGAATTTCAAATCGATGGTAACCAGTCAATTCCTTGTTTTCTTGATTTCAAATATCTAGTATATGTATCCCGATTCTTGAGCTCTAGCATATGTACCGATTCTTGTCTTTGTTGGATTAAAACAACTCAACAATATGTTCCCATGCATCATGGAGTCATGGTGTGATCTTGGATTACAACATTGTGTTTGGTGGTGCATTTGCTAAAAGATTAGGTTTACATGTTGTCCATGGTTTCTAGGAACCCTAATAAGATAGTGTCAACCACCGAACACGCGTTCTTGTTCATTTTGTTGCTCTGGTTTTCTTGATCGAACCAACGTTCATCAATGAGAAAAGAACGCTATCTGGCTGGTTGTGTTTATGTATGTATTCTCTGCGTGTATCTAACCTTGTACTTGATATGGTCGCGCTTGATGATTCGCTAATACATTACTAGACTAACTCTAACTCGCTTGACTTTGTGTGTTGCGAGTGGTTCCTCTGTTCTTTGTTACTACCGGACAATCCATAGCCTCCCATAAACCATCACCCATCTGCTACCAACTACTACTTAAGGTACCAAGTACTAACTACCAAACCTCGTTTTCATTAGCACACAAAATCGTAATAAGAGAGCTTGATAAGTAAATGTTTGATAAGTAAGACATGGATATATGTTCCGAATGCTTAAATTACCATGTTCACTTTACATCTACTTGCTTGTGATTATTTTGCAAACATTTCTTATTTCAAATTTCGTAATGAATGCTTTCGTCATCTAACGCAATTCTGATAATTAATTTTTACCTACATGTTACTATAATATGATCTACGTTAGAGTTAAAAATGCGTAACTCTCGTCTCCCATTCGAGAGTGCTTGTTTATGAATATGCCATTTCGTCACATTCATAAGCAAGCGGTCTCATTATCCCGATTTTTGACGAGTTCGAGGATATGTGGTTCGGGCAAGTTCTGAGTGTTGTACAAGCTGCGAGTAGATTTGGTAGCATCTCCTATGGTGTTCTCGGGTATACACCCTCTTGACTGTTGTCGAGGCGTGTACCTAGAGAACAGCGGGGAGATGCTGCCGAAATTTTCTCTGGAGTTGTACAACGGCTTAGGAACTTGCTCGAACCACATATCCTCGAATGGGATTAGGACCAAACCTATTTAGAGAGTAGGGGTTATCGTTGGTACGTATTTAGGTGGTCAACAGATAAACTTATTGCTTTACATGATTTATTGTCAAGTTCACAAAATAGGTATGCAATTGCTTTCTCTCATGTCAAATATATGACCTTACGGATAAGAAAACTCAAAATGTCACAATTAGAGCATCGGCTCCTCGCATGACAGTAGAAGGTGCTCCCGAGGGGCCGAGCCAAGTTCCAAATGTTGAGAGGCCGAGTAAGGTGAGGAAGGCCTGAGGACCGAACAAAGGGGCCACAGGGAGAAAGATGAACAGGTTCTTCACTTCAATGCCACAGGTTCTTCACTTCAATGCCACGAGTGTCCGCAGGCCCTCCCAAGTACAAGGGGCGATACCGTTCATTCCTCGGTCAATTGGTGAGGAGAGAGCCCATAACGATTAAGGATTGGAGGAAGGAAGTCGGCGCGAGCGGAAGAATCGATCGTGGGATGAGGTTAAGGGCAAGTGGATTATAGAGGAGGAAGATGAGCATAACGCGAGGCAGTGCGCCTTGAAGAGGATGGGTGTGGCCTTGAGGCGCCGAGGTCCTCATGCACGGTGAGTGCGTCTTGAAAGGTCGTATACCATTCGAGAGGTATCCATTCGTTACTACGGATGTTTGGGTGGAGTTCACGACGACGAAGAATGCGCGCCGAGCGACTAAGAGAGAGGAATACCGCTATCTAGAGGCACAACACGCACCCGCACCACCTCGATGACAGGCGGCTATGAGGGGAAGAAGGCGAGTGGGCGCGACTAGCCGAGAGTGCGCGAACTCGGGACGACGATGCCTTACTCCCACATATGTGAAGAGACGCATGGCTCGGGTATTAGCGAGGACAAAGAAAACCCACGACGGGCGGCTTGTAGTCGCAAACCCGCTCTGCGCGCGTCGTCTCGCCATCGTAAGACATCGACTTAGCACATTGCATTTGGTCTAGCTTGTTGTATTTGGATCTAATTCGTACTCGCTTATTACGGGAGGAGGTAAGCCGGCGAAAGAGCGGGGACCTTCGAGCCAAGGGTCGAAGGATATCACGTCGTCTGCGATCGGGAAGCCCGATCATAAGGGCCGGGTGCTCGGCGCGGGTCGGGCATCTGAAGAAGTCCTACTTCCAAGATGGCGCTCGAGTGCTAGATCAAGATCATGGGAGGCACGCGCGAGCGCTCAAGGAGGCGCTCGGGGAGCGGTGAGGAGGAGATCAAGGATGAGATGAGGGGAGATGATGGCACGTGAAGATGAGATAAGGGCTGAGATGATGGCACGTGAGGCGCTGAGGGCCGAGATGATGGCGATGATCTCCCAGTCGAGCAGAATCCCTCACCTCTTGTAGAGAAGCTCTGTGCCCGACCTAGCACCGTGGTTCCAAAATGATAAGGCCGATCCCCATCGAAGGTAATAATTAATTTTTCCTAACTTAAAGCTACAAGTGTAACTCCCACAATGTTTCTCCTCAAGTTGCGTACATCTTGCGTGCCCACGCTAAGTGCCGACTCACCACCACGACGGAGGACGGATTTCTGTCGAGGTGCACGCGGGGTTGCATTTCCATGGAAGGAGACCGACATTGTGCATGGTCGACCTTTGGGAAGGGCTACATGAGGTGCGGTGGACTCGTCCACGAACACTTCTTATCACATGTGCTCGAGTTCCCCCAGCGAAGATATCGGCACTCTCGGGCAAGCACGCATGTCGTTCATCAAGTGACCCACGACGGTGTCGTCTTGGTCAAGGTAAAAATTCCCGCGTCTTCTCGACCATTCGGTAGAGTAATCGCAATAAGTTAAATATATGCGTGCTGCGGGTTCCTACCGTACCTATGCTTGCTCCTGCTGCGCTACGTTCCCACCACCGTAATGAGTCCTACAGTCAGAGCTCATGTGTAAAAGGACAAGCACGACACCATGAGAACCACACGAGGCCTCTGAGACTCCTTCCGCCAAGAAGGCAAAGTCGATAAAAGCCACAAAGCCCCTTGAGGTACTTGAAAAGCCCACTACCCTCACCTCGAAGACTCCTTGGCCCGAGAAGGAAAGTCGGCCACAGCCCACGACATCCCTTACGATTTTAAGGCCTACGTACATGGAAAGCCTCTGCTTGCATCCGACGAACTAAATGATCTAGGCAGGTGGACTCGCATGCTCCATGGATGGTACATTGATAAGGTGAATGAGGAAGAGCGTCGAGTTGACTTCAATGTGATGTATAAAAGGGTACATTTCCACCGTGACGAGAATGGGATATTCCTCGTCAGTTTTGAGGATCTGTTTCGTGTGTACCAATTAATGGCCGTCGATATTTCTACTTTACGATCACGGGCCGTGAGTATCGCACCATACATCATGGTCGCGACTTTCATAGGATTTTGCATTATGTTTTCTAATATTAACACGAGTTGCGGGGCAATGAGACAACGAGCCGTGACGAATCAAAACCAAGTTGGGTTAAATGCGACCCGAGCTTATGTCTGCGACCACGGCTAGGCTACATCCGATGTTTGTTCTTGGCTCGTCAAGGGGTATTCATCTTGAGTCGACGAAGGACTTCGTTGTAATACCGTACCACGAGGAGTAAGTAGTACAAACCCTTCAATTACTTGTACGCACTTAATCCGTATGCGAACTTATTTCCTTGCACTACATTCCATTTAATAAGCAACCATTGGGTTCTACTCGTCCTCGTTAAGTGAAAACACAGTACATTTTTAACTCAATCAAGAAGAGACCGATGGCCTCTGCGATCAAGTGTCCTTTGCGTAAGTAAGTACATTACCGTAACCTAATACTTTCTGAATTTAACTATATTTTTTACTCAATGGCATCTCTCCAATATATGTAGGGGTTTCTCGGACTATGTCGATGAAGGAGGGTCACACGATAACAAAAAGGGCAAGACATTTGGAGTATAAGAAATTCACGGTACAAGTGCCTAGCACATATACGATTAATTTTTACGACATCTAATCTTCGTGTGTTAATTTCTTTCTCTCTTCACGTTGTCATCAACAGGCGCGATGACTGTGCGGCTTCTATGTCATGCAACACATGTTGGTTGTGGTCGTGGCTCACACCTTTTTCCTAAGGTATATGTACATGCATACTTAGCCTTTCACATACAAATTTGAAACTTAAATTCACGCACTCATTTATGTTTTGCGGAAGATCAATATCCCCGTAAGAGCTTAGGCAGAAATCACTCAACAATTTACGAGACCACTTATGCCAATGGTACTGGTTAGAAGTTATATCGGAGGACGGTAGGTTTAGAGATCCTGAAGCGTCCTACTAGTCCATATGGAAACAATATTAATTGTATATGTCAATGTGATATATATGCACGTGTACTGATTGTTAAGCATGTTTGTGTTTGTATGTTGTGAACGAATGGGCTATATGTATTGCAATTTACGTATTCGTGTTCTGTGAATGTGATATGTGCATTCTCTGTTATGTATTGTCAATGTGATATATATATGCCCAATGTTAATATGTGTGTTATTTTGGATAATATGCAAAATTGAAACACCCCCATGAGGGTCATCAGAATCGGTTCTTATGAGGCGGTTGTGATGACCTCTCATCAGAATCGGTTCTTTTAAGAAAGCGATTGTGATGACCACATTAGTAGAATCGGTTCTTTTACGGAAGCGATAGTGATAACCATACCATTACAATCGGTTCTTGGAATAAAGCGATTGTGATGATACATTATCAGAATCGGTTCTTTAAAGGAAGCGATTCTGATGACCCCCTCATTAGAATCGGTTCTTTTTCGGAACCGATTCTGATAACGTGGTTATCGGAATCGGTTCTACAAAAGAACCGATTCTAATGAAGTCATCGAATCGATTCTTTAAAGGAAGCGATTACGATGACCTCATTAGAATCGGTTCTTTTGCGAAACCGATTACGATAACGTGGTTATCGAATTGGTTGACAAAAAACCGATTCTAATGAGGGGGTCATCAGAATCGCTTCCTTTAAAGAACCGATTCTGATGACCCTTTATCAGAATCGGTTATTAGAAAAAACTGATTGTGATAATGTGTTCATCAAAATCGGTTTGATCTAAGAACCGATTCTAATGAGGATTTATCACAATCGGGGTAAAACCGACTGTGATAACTCCACCTCATCACTATCCAAAGACTTCGTATCGCCACTTGAACTGATTGTAATGACAAAAAAGAACCGATTCTGATGTACAATTCTGTAGTAGTGGAATCCTAAGACAGGGGAGATAGGTTTAACCCAACATCTTAAGCAAACAAATATTGATAACTTGGTATGGTTGCTTATATAAGCCTAAGAGCTATGCAACACATACTGCACACTCAGCAATCAAGGAACAACCAAATCAACCTATACACACAAAACTACCGTCTATAAAGGCGACATTCTAGCTTAAGAAGACGTGGCTCCCACACATGAGTCTCAACTAGATACTCGAAGCACTGGGTCTTCTAGTTTCAGGAACACTGCATCGATCCTCCCTTCCTTGAGCTTGACGATTCCTGTCTTCACGATCTTAAGGTTCAGCAACGAGACACCCAGTACTTTCTCCTTAAGTGGGAGACATCGTTAACTACTTAGAACAACGCAGGTAAGATTTTTATTTAAACCAGTGAGGAAAGATGAATAATTTTTTTAGCAAAAGGGGAAAGAATGGAAGAATAAGATAAGTCAAGAACTTATTATTCTTTCAAGTTAGATTTTCACTTTTAGAAAATACTTTTGAAGCTCCTAAGGAACGGCCAAACTATCTAGGGTCAAGACCTACAGTCAGTATGGCTCTGATACCACCTCTGTCGGGACACGAATATGCAAATCCGGACCCTCTGTGTATTCAGCACTAGTCCAGGATCACGCTAGTGCACACAGTCTCAACATAGATGAAATATCACAATCATACACAGCGGAATAATAAATAAAGACTTCATCTATTAATATAGAACTATTGAACGACCTTAAGGTCAAACTTACACTTGTGAGGCCTTGGTGGCTTCAACTCAAAATAAATAAACAACAGCGGAATGAAGATCGTCGACGAATCCCATCAATATACCACAGCAAGCGACAAGGTTCAACTCCTAGATAATCGCCTCCTCGTGGAACTTCTCCTCCTTCGAAGTTGTGGTCTTCTCCTCAGCTGATGATTTTGTGTGTTGCAAGGGGGTGAGTACATAAAGCACTCAACAAGTCGTGCACAGAATGCAATTCTAACATAGCTATATGCAAGGATTATTCCAAAGAAATGGCTAACATGGCTATTTTGCAAAAAGCAGCATTTGTAAATTAATACAGTATATAAATTGGAAAGACAGTAAAACAAATAACTGTATTAGATAGATTCAACATTTCTCAAGTAAAACAAGTTTCCAATCCTAAGTCAAAATCCACTTTCCATGGCATCCCGCCATCCCAATAAGTTTTGTTTAACAAAAGTCTAACCCTTATTTGTAATTCGAGCTTTGCTCAATACCGTGAAACACGGCTATTCGAATAGGTTTACACTCTGAGAGGTTATGCACTTTACCCACACGACGTGATATTCTCTTTGTGCACGGCCATCAAGACACTTCCTTTGGTGTCTGCGGAGAATTCACGACAAAGCCTTCAGAACCTCTAACTTAACCAAAGAACCTCTCGGTGTTGCCTTCGCTATCACTCCTCCCACGATGCGGTACCAAGTATAGGATAGGCCAACACCGTTGGATGGGTACCAAGCCGCGGCAGAGTGCGCTCCCGCACAGTACACTTCCGTGTCTTGTCGCCCGAGTATCAGAGGAAAGATATCAGAACCCTAATCAACTAGGTCTGTCCCATATCAGACATGTGGTCGCATGATTGACTCAGGTCAAAGGCTTGCAAGGTTAAGTCCTTAAGATGATCGAGGCAAGACTTTCACATACCCCCTGCCCATCGGGCCCACCTTGGCATTCTCGCCCCTTGCCACTTGCCCCAATCTAAATCATAACCACCCCAGTTGATTACCAAGCACCACGTGCCATCAGCAATTTAACCTCGTTGCGTGACATCCTCTCGCCACCGCAACTCAATCTCATCGTGTGACCACACATGACACACAAGTTCATAACATCGTTCCATATTCCATTAGTCAAGATTATTTATCAAAGACTAAAGTACATGTGATGGCGTGGCATGACTAAGCAACTAATACGGTCTAACCATCCCATGTTGATTATTATTACTAACTAACTATAATGAACCAATCTAGGGTGACAATATATCATGGTATACAAATGGCAAGGTAGGGTATAGAGCAATTGGGTATAATAGCTAAGTCCCAAATTTAATTGAAGACATTTGTACATGTCAAATAATATGCAATAAAGTAAAACAATATAGCAGTTTTTGTAATCGTAGGTTCAACATGATCAAAGCACAACTTGCACGGCACTTGCTATAAACTGCTCTTTACTCTTTTAATTGATCTTGGCTTCATCAACCTTTGACTCTTCAATCGAATGCTTGACTTCCTTGTCCTTCAACTACTTGGGTAACTTCGAGCGACCGTCTAACGACAAAGAAGCACAAATACAACAAAACTCAAAAGCAATTCAAATAAACTCCAATTTAATATTAGATTGGTGCTGAGCGGAAGGATTGAATTTAGGAACTTAGATTTGATCGAAGATCGGATGAAAGAGAACGAGCTTTGAAGATTTATCGAGAAGGTTACGATCGATAATTAGGGAAAACGGAGTATATTCGAGGATATCCTTGAGATTAATTAACTCGATTGGACAAATATTGACATAAGGGCTCTTGATCTATAGATCGGGTCCATAAAGATATGTTAGTTCATGATGAACTAAACTGATGCTCAATGTTGACTTTTGTTGACTAAACAAATACACAGTTAGACAAAAGAAAGATAGACTAATAAAATAGATATGGCACCAGGATATGACATATGGCCAATGGTCTATCGACCAAGTCCACAAATGAATTCTGGGTTAATGGCAGATTAGATTTTTCACGGATAATACAAGGACGGATGGAATCGACATTCAGTGCGATCCGATCTGGGGTTCAGTCATACATCAACGAAGAGACTTGATGATAACAGGGCGATGACGATATGTAGTAAGACAGTACAAATATCTTACTACGGTGGACACAACGTGGAAAACCGCAATACCGGCAGCGCGGCTCACGATGAACTCAGTCCATCGAACCGGTCTTAAGTTAGGTTTTGGTCCGCTGCGGATGATAGAAAGATAAAGCCAGACTCACAAGAAATGGGGTTAGATCACGATAGGACGATAGAAAGGATAATGACATCGCGCTACGCTCTTGCTGGAATGCGCATATGCGATGATAGCGAAGCGACAGCAAAGCGTTTACGGCGAAACGTTAACGATGGACCGTTAACGGAGGGAGGTTGACGACGGAACGTTGACGGCGGAACGTTAACGGCGGGAAGTTAACGACGGGACGTTAACGACAGGACGTTAACGGCGGGACATTAACGACGAATTGGACCAAGGGTTAAGTCCGGGTTTGAGCGAAACGATTCAAGGATGAATACACTTGGCATAGGGTAGGATGGTTAGGTTGGCTCTGCGATTAAAGGTTTCCAAAGATGGCGAACCGAAATGCGCACCGACACGAAGGACTAGGCCAAAAGACGTCGGGTAGATTCTAGAACATGGCTTTGACGGCAGCGGGGATCAATGAACTTCAGCGGTGGGCAAAACAGGGGATAAGGATTTTCGACACAATGACATGGCCACGACAAACCAAAATGGTTGGCGGCACAAGGCGGCCGCGGTGGCAAAAAGCGACGATAACGAATATTAAATTTTTGGTGGATGGAACAGCAGAGGGAAGTGAGCACCACATAGAACGCGGTGACACGAACTCAGCGGTATATCCGGTTGGAAGCAACCCAACGGACAGATCACAAACTGCCGATGAGCGGTGCTAAAGCTAATAGATCAAGCGGTCATAACTATTAAAATAATGGATGAAACCTAACCAAATTTTACAGAGAGCTATCTGGGATCATTTGGCACGATATGGCGTGAACGGATCTGAGTTTTACCTTCGGATCAGCGGGAACGCGGCGAAGTTTTCTGCCAGTGCGTCGCGATCGATCGGGAAGATTGAATTTTCTGCAGCAATCCCTTGTACAAAACCTTGAGTTAGGGTGAGCACCGTGTAGAGGACATCAAGAGGAGTCTACAAAAAAAATTTCACAGTCAAACTCGCAAAAACGAAGGAGAACGGGTGACGGCAATATTCGAGATTGGAACGGCCATAACTTTTGATTTCCTAGATGAAACTGCACCAAATTTGGTGGAGAGATAGATCTGACCATATGGCACGATGACGTGAGAGAAATTCAAAAAAACTCACCGGTATGACGGGGAACGCGATGCCAACATCGGCCGGCGATGGCGGCGCACCGGAAGAGCTCGTCGACGTTGTAGGAGAAAAAGGGTCGCCGGCAGAGCTCTATTTGGAATTTTCTAAAACTGTTTCACAGAGGTGTTGCAACCTTCATGGGGATGCTCCACAAACAATTTGAGGATGAACAGAGTTCGGGAGCGCCCTGTAGAGCTCGCCAAAGTTCTTACCGGAGTTAGGGAAAAAGGCTTCCCGAGGGATCTCCGTTGCGATTCTGATGCTGATCTTTTAGTATGATGTGGGGAATGAGGAGAGGCGTCTAGGATTCAATTTTCAGCTACAAAGGAGCAATGGATCAACGGGAAAAGCTCGCCGGAGTTGGGAGAGAAATCGCTGGCGGAGGTGCTCCGGTGAGCATTTGCAAAATCTAATTTTACTGGATGTAGAGGACAGCAAGAGGAAGCTCTGGTAAAATTTCAGATCAAAATAAGATCGGGAGTGACCAGGAGAGCTCGCGAAGTTATGCCTGAAAATCCGCCGAAATTACTGTAGCGATTCTGATTATTTAATCCGAATTATTAAGTATCTCCCATAAAATCGAAATAAATATCAAACAACCGTTTAAAAATCAGAGAAAAATCTGGAACGTGACCCACAGCCTTAGTAACACAAATAAAATATTATTACATAAAATAATAATTTTATTCGTGTACAGTAAATACTTTTATATTGTTTTTAATATCTTTTTAATTTGGAAAATACTAAAACAACCCCAAAAATTCTAAGAAAATTCAGGTAGTTTAATTAGGACATTTTGAGATCAAATAAAATATTTTGGTACCACCAAATATTTTATTTTTATACCCACATATATTTTTATTTTGTTAAAGCTTTCGGAAAGGCTTTAGAAAATATATAATTTGACAAATATAGAAAATTTCACAGAAATTCCCTTAGGTTTATTTATATTAAATAAGATAGTTTTAGCAAAACCAAATCTTTTATTTTGTCTCCAAACTATATTTTAATTGATGAGACTTTTGGAAAGATTTTGAAATCAGGATTTTAACAAATAATGGGAAAATTCACCGAAGTTCCTTGTGATATATTTTTTTAGAACAATTAATTCCAACTTAAATAGGGTTTTGTTTCTAGGAAATAGTTTTAAGTTTTTCTAAAAATAGGCAAAAGTCTTTTTCTTTTGAACTCTAGAGAAATCCAGAAAATAAAGAGGAGACAAATAAACTTGAACAACCGATAAAAATAATAATTTAATTTTTTTATCCTATTTTTGAAATGAAAATTTGGGATGTTACAGCAAGCATCTAGAAGCAACGGATATCTCGGACCCGACCTTACGGGATAAGGTATATACGGAGAGGATATCTCTATATTATGAAGGACTCGATCACTTTCTCGATACGAGGAAACCGACTCAAGTACGCCTAGTATCTAGGGAAGTTTGGATATGCTGCGAAGATCGACACGACGATGGACTCCTCATCAACTACGATCTAGTCTCCCAAGCCGACTACAACTCAACTTGAGGCAGTACTACCCTGACTATATAAAGCCGGGGGTAGATATCCTCAAGTGGGAGAGAGCTTTTAGAAGACGCAGGGTAACCTGGAGCCTACAGACCATACTTCATCAACCTCTAGCCATAGTTTAGCCATTGTTTAGATCTAATCTTCATTGTAACTAGAGCTAGACAACTTTTCTATGTACTCGATACACCAAATACATACATCATGCGCACAGGACGTAGCGTATTACTCCATCCGGGAGTCCGAACCTGTATACATCATGTGCCGCTGTCTTCGTGCTTGACTCTAACACCGAAGGTACACATGATCATAAGTTGATTGTCAATTCGACCTTGAAAATATATATATATATATATATATATATATATATATATATATATATATATATATATATATAGAGTATACTCAAAAGGATAAAGAGGTATAACAACATCATTTAAACGTACACCCAGGAGTATGGAATCATTTTCTTATATATATATACTAGAAATTTATGCGCGGCGTACCACGCCGCGGGCGTCGCTGTCCACACTAGAAAATCGACAAAACACGCGATTGGCGCTCCACACACGAGTAAATCAAGAAAACGCACGAAAAAGATATAAAAATAAGCCTGTGTTTTTCGCAAAAGGGCTTAAGCGTAATGCTAGAAAAAGTGGAAAAAGTACATAAATGCAATGCATATTTTTTTTAAAAAAAAGATATGCTTTTTTTCTTACAAAAAGGACCTGAACGTAATTTCGATTTTCCTAAAAAGTACCCGAGCGCTACTCCTAAAAACGTTAAAAGGGCATAGACGTAATTTATAATCTTTTTTCAGAAAAAGGACCTAATCGTAATATATTTTCCTGAAAAGGACCTATCCGTAATATTTTTTTTAACAAAAGGACCTGGATGTAAAAAAAATTAGCCGGCTCGGCTCGAGCTGCCCCCTCCCAGCTCAAAACGTCCTATGCGTGGAGATTCTGCAATCTATAGTACAGGTAGTAATGTAGTATGCAGTTTACAGATCCTTTTGTCATGGAACAGTGTGTCCAAATTAATCTGTAAATAAATATAAAAGTTGGCATGTATTACTCGCTGGACATAGGTACACTCGGGCAGTGAAGTTGACATATTTTTTAGGTCGGACCCGAAATGAATCTGAAATCAGTTTTGGGTGGAGACCCTGTTCACAAAACCGAATTTCGAAATTCACGGTACGAAAACCAAAATAAACCGCTCAAAAACCATCAAAAACCGAAGGGTTAATAATTCAATTTTTTTCTAAAAATTTCAAAAAAAATAGAAAAACCGCTGCCAACTAGATGTTCATCGCAAAACGGTTTTTGACGAAAACCGCGGTTTTCGGCGAAAAACCGAGCGCATAAATTTTTTCAAAATTTTTAAATTTTTTTAAAATTTTTTTGAATGAACCGGTTTACCGAACGGTTTTTGATTTCAAACCTCAGCGTTACGCTTGAAAACCGCGGTTTTCGTCGGTTTTGTGAACACGGGTGGAGACAGATACGTAGGCGGAAATGGTTTTTTTATTCATCTCACATGACGCCCAACAAATTGAAGCCACCATGGCTTTGCTCGCCCACCGAGGAATCCATCTTAGCAATGATTCCCTTAATAATTCCGACTATCAACTGAAAAGCAAAATGGATTTGGTGGCGCACTCGAGCCGGTTTCTGCAATAGTAATTATTTATTAAGAAATCAAACTTGGAGTGGAGTACATCTGAGAGAAAATTCTCACCGGCTAGGCATTGTAGTCACTGGCTAATCCGTTTCATGCTCTCGATCGACCATTCGTTCCAGCTGAGAAATTAATGGAGGCTTCCTCCATCTTGGCAGCTCTCGCAGCAGTAATCCTTGCTGCACTTGTCGCGTCGCTCCCGGTGCTGCACCACCACAAAAGACGGCAGCTCTCCGCAGCTGATCTTCGCGTCGGCGACGACAAGAAGCGGCGCCAGCTGCCTCCCGGCTCCTTCGGGCTTCCCGTCGTCGGCCAGACGCTCGGGCTGCTGCGCGCTCTCCGCGCCAACACTGGCGAGGAATGGCTCCGACGGTGGTCCACCGCGTACGGTCCCGTGTCGAGGCTGTCGCTCTTCGGCTGCCCAACGGCCTTCCTCGTCGGCCCCTCATCCAACAAGTTCCTCTTCGCCAGCACCGCGCTGACCGCCAAGAACATGCCGTCCTTCAACCGGATGGTCGGCTGGCGGACGGTCCGGGAGGTGACCGGCGACGAGCACCGCCGCGTCAGGACCATGATGGTCCAGTTCCTCAAGCTGGACGCCGTCAAGAGGTACGTCGGCAGCATGGACGACGAGGTCCGGCACCACCTCCGCACCTGCTGGAGCGGCCGCGGCACCGTCGCGGTGATGCCGTCGATGAAGTCGCTGACGTTCGACATCATGTGCACCGTCATCTTCGGGCTTGGGAGGGGAGCCCATGACGCCGTCAGGCGGCAGCTGTCGGCGGAGTTCCAGCAGCTGGTGAGGGGCATCTGGGCGATCCCGGTGAACCTGCCCTTCAGCACCTTCGGCAAGTGCCTCGCCGCGAGCCGGCGCGCCCGGCGGACCGTCGCCGGAGTCATCGAGGAGAGGCGGGCCAAGCTGGAGCGCGGGGAGAGCTCGCCGGGCGACGACATCGTGACCCACATGCTCGCCGAGGGCCTCCCCGACGAGGAGATCATCGACAACGTCATGTTCCTGATGGTGGCCGCCCACGACACCACCGCCATCCTCCTGACCTTCCTTATCCGGCAGCTGGATAGCAACAGGGACGCCTTCGACAGAGTGGTGAAGGAGCAGGAGGAGATTGCGAGGTGCAAGGTTGCAGGGGAAGCTCTGACATGGGACGACCTTGGCAAGATGAGGTACACATGGGCGGCGGCGATGGAGACGCTGCGGATGGTTCCCCCCGCGTTCAGCTTGTTGAGGAGAGCGCTCGACGACGTGGAGTTGGACGGCTACCTGATACCCAGGGGATGGCAGGTGATGAACGCGACGAACATGACGCAGTGGGACCCGGCCGTCTTCGCGGAGCCCGGCAGGTTCGAGCCGGCGCGGTTCGAGAACCCGTCGGCGTCGACGATACCGCCCTTCAGCTACGTGCCTTTCGGCGGGGGCGTGCGCGTGTGCCCCGGGAACGAGTTCGCGAGGGTGGAGACGCTCGTGGCCATGCACTACATCGTCACCGAGTTCAGATGGAAGCTCGCCGCCGGCTGCGACGGCAGCTTCTCCAGGTACCCGCTGCCGTACCCGTCTCAGGGCCTCCTCATCGACATCGAGCCAAGGGAAACGATTCCGATTCCTCGTGGCAACTAGCTAGTGAACTCCGGACAGCATGGTGCGTGCTACTATGTCAACTCATACCTAGAGCAGAGTAAGCCAGTAATTAGCCTGAAATGTATGGATCATTCAGCTGTGCCATTACAGGCAAGGCAACAAATGCGCATGCTCCAAGTATATTTGGAAGACAATACTATGTCTCTCTGTCTGTAAGCTTTGACGAAAGAACAACGAACAATATCTGGAAAACACAAAAGGAAATTGTGACGCGAACTCAACTTCTTGTTCTATTTCTCTCTTGCTCCAAGTAAAAACGATTACAGAGACTTGAACTTAATCCATACGGTGGATACTAACTGCCGATCCGATACTAACTTACCAACTAAATGCAGATAAAGACTAACAACTCAATCTACCTGCTACGTGGAAAAAAAAACAACTATTGTTTGGCTAACAAGACATGGACTGTAACAAGATTAAAGTCTAGCAAGCTTGTCGTTATCTTGAAGATGCATGCGGTGGCAGCTGGAGCTCTGCAGCAGTGCTCTTCTCCAGCATCTCGACGACTCTGCTCATGGAGGGCCGATCCCAAGGCGACATCTGTACGCACCACAAGCCGACTATCACCATCTTCCTCACGAGCTCCGTGGCCGCACCATCGATCTCGCAAGCGCTTGCGCAAAACTGATCTAAGCCTTCATATAAGCACTGAGGAAAATACTTGCTGCTGGTTTCTGAACCGGCAACATCGATGCTTCTCCTAGCCCCGGCCATCTCGAGAACCATCATGCCATAGCTGTAGACGTCAGACAGTGCAAATGCAATCCCAATCCATAGCAAATTCATCGAAGGATTGTGCTAGAAATGACTAAATGGAGATCGCCTTGCAGCTTGTTCTTGTTGCAAGTGGAAGGAGATTGGGGCAGTCACCGGGAGGAGGAAGAAGAACGAAGACAAAGCAACAAGTTGACTTGAGTCTTGAGGTGTGAGTCTCCGCAGGAGCAGGTCAGAGAAGGCGGCTGCCCATTTATTCCAACGAAACCAATCTACACGGCATATTCAGGTACTTAAGGTCCGTATTAGGCCCTGTTTGGGTCGACCGGGGAAAGACTCCAACAACCGAGCACCACTAGTATTATCAAACAAAAGCTGGAGTCATCACTCATTTGTTTCTGAAGCTAAAGAGCAAGCACTATACAGCTAGATGCTGGACATACTCCACTTTTGGGACCTATTCTTTTCTCCTCAGTAGCCAAAACCATCTGCACCAATCAGGAAAAGAGCAGCAGTACACGGTACAGTGAAATTCAGTTTCATGAACAGCAAAGAAATAGTAGTATGATAATTACTTTGTTGGAATAGTAACAAACACCAATGGCAAAAGATCCCAGAGATTAGTCTTCTGATCAACATCATCACCCAATGTTAGAGATTCATGTGGCACTGTTTAGAATCAGGCACATTATAACCAGCAAATCCTCTCGCTCTAAACATGGAAATGCAATTTTGCAAGCATAAAAGTGAGGGGCCAAAGAAAAGACGAATATCATTCATACTGAACACCTGATGTTTCTTTGCTGTTCATAAACACAGCTCATACACCAGCATTCAACTCTTTGCCAGACGTGAGTTTTGGACAATTCAAGTATATTCATAATTCTTAGCGTAACTGTTGCAAATAATGCGCAGAAAAATAGAAAACAGGAGAAACGAATTTTTACGTGAAAAATCCTTACAAAAAAACACGGGCGCTTCAAGGCGATCACTATATAAGGAGATGTTTATAATAGAGCGCTTGCTCTTGCCTTAGGCTACAGGGTCATATTTATAGAGGTACAAATCATATTAGAGATAGAGTAGTTAATTAAAGATAGAGTAGGAATTTGTATCAGGCTCTAACTCAACAATCTCCACCTTGAGACGAATTCCTCTTATAGCCAAAATATAATGCAACTCTCTCATCGAAATAAATCATCATGAATACCTTGTGCGCCACAAGTCTGAAGCTCTACTGAGTGATACTAACTAAGTCTGAGTAAAGCTCAAACTTAGCTGTTGGAACTGGTTTTGTCAACATATCAGCTGGATTATCATGAGTACTTATCTTGCTGACTTTAATGTCACCTTGAGCAATGACACCTCGAATGTAATGATATCTGACATCAATGTGCTTTGTTCTCTCATGCAACATCTGATTCTTTGTAAGGTAAATAGCACTCTGACCGTCACATAATATTGTAGTGTAAGATATACTTCCACAAAGCTCAGTAAATAAACCTCCTAGCCAAACGACTTCTTTTCAAGTTTAAAAATAGCCATATACTCAGCTTCTATAGTAAACAAGGCAACGGTAACTTGCAGACTTGCTTTTCAACTAACGGCACATCCTCCAACAGTGAATACATAATCAGTGAAAGATCTTTTCTTATCCAAATCTCTAGCAAAATCTGAATCTACGTAACCCACGAGTCCATCTCTAGTTTTTCCAAATTGTAAACAAGCATTATAAGTGCCCCATAAATATATGAAAATCCAATATACTGCTTTCCAATGCTCTTTACCAGGATTAACTATGTATCTACTAACAGCACTCAATGATTGAGATAAGTCAGGAAGAGAACATACCATGGCATACATAAGTGAACCAACTGCACTTGCATATGAAACTCTAGACATGTATTCAATTTCATCATCTAAATGTGGGCATGATGCTGAAGATAGTCTTAAATGTGTAGCTAATAGAGTACTCATCGGTTTGGCTTTATGCATATTTAAACGATGAAGTACTTTATCAATATACCCTTTCTGACTTAGGTATAATTTTTCAAACTGTCTGTCTCTATTAATTTCTATACCAAGAATCTTCTTTGCTACACCGAGATCCTTCATCTCAAATTCACTGTTTAATTGTGCCTTCAATTTTGATATTTCTACCTTGTCTTTTCTAGCAATTAACATATCATCAACATATAGGAGCAAATAAATAGCTAAACCATTAACAGTCTTCAAATAAATACAAATATCATAATCTAATCTTTTGAAATTCTGAGAGATCATAAAGGAGTCAAATCTCTTATACCATTGTCTAGGTGATTGCTTCAAACCATAAAGAGATTTCTTTAACTTGGAGGCAAAATTTTCCTTTCCCGGAACGATGAAACCTTCCGGTTGCTCCATATAAATGTCTTCCTTTTGTTCCCCATGTAAGAATGCAGTTTTCATGTCCAATTGCTCACGCTCATAATTATGCATAGCCACGACGCTGAGTAAAATGCGAATAGAACAATGCTTGACAACTGGGGAAAAAACATATGTGAAACCAATACCTGGAATTTGGCTATATCATTTAGCAATGAGTCTTGCTTTGTACCTAACCTCTTCGATCGGTGATACGCCTTTCTTCTTTTTAAAGATCCATTTGCAACGAATAGCCTTCTTCCCAATTGGCAACTTGACAAGCTCTCAAGTGACGTTCTTCTCAAGAGATTGCATTTCATTATGCATGGCAATCATCCATCTTTCTGAATCACCAGAAGAGATAGCATCTGAATAAGTTGAAGGTTCTACAGTACCTTCAATTTCTTCTGCCATATTTAAACAATAAACCACAATATTAGCTTCTTCAATCAACCTCTTGGGTGCTTGAATATTCCTCTTAGGCCTGTCGTTTGCAACAGAACATTATGTTGGTTGTGTAATAACATGAACATCCTGTATATTTTCTGTTGGTGTTTCGAGAACCGGCGAGTGAATTTTTTAGTCAAGGGGCCGCACGTTCCCTATCCTTGAATGGTTAGACTCAAGAAGCCCAAGATGTATACTGGTTCGGGCCGAATGTCCCTACTCCAGTTCGTGTGGTGGTGCTATATTGCTTCGGATGCAGATGACTGCACGGTATTACAAGTGAGAGCTAAGGATTCGAACCCGTGGGAGCAAGAACGGCTTGCCCGTAAGAATCGAAAAAGGGGGTCTCTCCCTCTCTCTCAGAGGACCCTGCCTCCCTTTATACAGGCGGAGGGGACAGGTTACACGGGGAGTTGGGAGAAGAAAGGATGAGGTGTCCTAGGCTAGGAGTCCTGGTCCTTGGTCTTGGCGATTTGATCGGCGTCCACTTACGCCACGCCGGGTCGGTGGACTCATCGAGTGGCGCAGTTTTCCGTGTCATTAGGAAATAGCGCACCTACCCTCTTGTACATCCGTCGGATCTTGGCGCCTCAATGCAGCTCGGTCTTTGCCTCGGGAGGGCGCATCCTTACTATGACATGGTGGATGATGAGACTGGAGCTTTGACTTTGACAACCTCCTCGCTACCTTGGGAAGGAGCCACCTGCCCTCGTGTGGTCTTTTCGAGCTGTCGTGTCTGTGGGGCAGGTGGCCAACGGCCCGCGACGGCCTGGCACTCGGCCTTTGGAGGAGATTGCCTCGGCTTGGTCGGAGTTTGTGGGAGTCAGACCTATGGCGAGGGCGGGACGCCCCTGGTTGGTTTAGTCTAGGGCGAGTGTCGCCGTGGCCCGATGGGGCCTTTGGCGGTCGGGCTTAGGGCGGCCCGTTTGTCACTCGGGCGGCTGGGGTACCATGGTATGAGTACTCGTCGGTAGCCCCGAGCCCCGGCGAGTTAAATCGGATCTGATCGTGGGTTTGTCTTGGTCGGTTAAACCCGACCGAGTGCGGCGATCGGACTTGGTCGGCCGATCCGACTGACCTGGTCGGTCGGGTTCGACTGACTCGGTCGGTTGGTTCCGACCGGGTGCGCTCGAGTGCATCTGGTAGCTGGAGACCCCGGGCGGGTCGGAGAGCCAGTCGGGGAGGTATCTCTGCCGGCAGAGGCCTTTAATTGCCGTTGCCGCGCGCGCGTGCGTGGTTTGACAACTCTTGACCATACGCCTTCTTGGCGCTCGAAATCGTGAGGCGCTTCATCTTCCCGCGTCTGTATTTATTCAGGACCGTTTGGCTTCCCCTCTTCTGGGTATATAAGGATATCACCGCCTGTTTGAACGATTATCCCCATCCCAGAACCTTTCCTCGCAACCTTCGATGGCTTTGCCGCTGATCTTTGATTTTGATGCTCCACCGGCGCCCGAGGAGGAGGAGGACCCTCTAGCCGCGCTTTGGGCTGAGTACGACCATGCGCTGGCCGAACTTGTGGAAGAGGAGGCCATGGCCCGCGATAGCGCCGCTGTCGACGCACTGCTCGAGGTAGTTCCGAAGCTTTTCGAGGCGAGGAGCGCCCTTGTTGAAGCAGTAGGGCGTGCGCGCCGGGCGTAGACATTAGGTTCTTACAAAGTATTATGTAACGTTCGAACCATGGGTTTATAATAAAATTTCTTCCCCTTTTGATCGTGGCATCTGTCTGTGTGATGAGTTCGTTTAGGCACTTTTCCCAACTAACCCAGCCCCCGAGGGTTGGCAGTCGGTAAATGGCTATTTCTCTCAAGCACGGACACTCAGATGCCTTACGCGTTGCTTTGGTCGGCGCGGACGCCCAGATCCCTCTCGGGAGGTTCTGGTGTCCGAGTACCAGTTTTACGTCGTAGCTGGACGTGGCCTTGGTCGGCGCGGACGCCCAGATGCCTCTCGGGAGGTTCTGGTGTCCGAGTGTCAGTTTTACGTCGTAGCTGGACGGAGGGCGTCCATCCCAAGTACTCATCTGGTGAGGGTACCTTTGAGAGGAGTGGCCGCTGTTAGTCCCACGTGTACGCCCCATCCGCAGGTGTGGGACCTAGAGGGGTTGAGCGGACGTGCGTTTACCCACGTTGGTTTGAACGCCGTGCTCGTGTGAGCTAATAACGGGTGATCCGAGTGGGACCTGGAGATCCCTCCCAAGGGGGACCTTTCCAAGTGGACGATCCCGGCGAGGGTGTCCGGCCCGCTGGGGGCGACCCATGAGAAAACTTTCTTTACTCGATCCCGTATCGGACTCCGAGCCGTCCGCCGACCCAGAGAACAGCTGGCTGTTACCCATCGATGGTCCCGCGGGAGAGCGTGAAGTATGGTCTCAGACACGAGTTCAAACTATTGGGTCATCAGCCGACCCAACTAGAGGCCCGCTGGGGGCTCGCCTTGTCCTCACCCCTTGCTCAATTTTCTACTGGGGCGGCTCTGAACTCACTTGGTGGATCAGGCCTTTGGAACCCATAGCCTTAGACTGGGCCCCGGGCGCGAGCTATCGAGCTCTTTCTGCCACTTCGGGGCCGTTGCGACCCAGCGGGCCTTTCGTACCTGTTACGGTGCAGCCGACCCGGCCCGAAGGGGAACCCGAGAGGTCGTGGGGCGCGCTGCTCAGTACGGTGTCTTTTCACCTCCTGCTGTCCTGCCAAGTTTAAATGCGTAGAGGAGGAATTTAGAAATCATTGCCTTACCGTTGGCGCAGCAGTCGGAGGGATGGGATGCGCGACGCCTCACCTGAGGCGGTGTCTGTTCGGCTGGTGCCGGTTCGGCTAGCGTCTGTTCGGCTCCTATAAACTCGGTGCGGGAACACTGGGCAGGCGCTTGCCTTCGCTTTTCTCCGCCTTCCCGCCTTCGCCTGAGACAAGAGAAAAACAGAGCAAAGGAGCCAGAGAAGAGAGCTCCCCACCTTCCTCTTTTCTCACCTCTTCGCTGTTCTTTTTCCGGCGATGTCGTGGACAGAGTGCTCCGCTCAACCCAACCGCGCGCTTGGTTTGGAGAGGAAGGGGTTCCTACCTCCGCGAGATGTCTCGAAGTGGAGGGTGCCGACAGGGGTCGCCGTCCCTTCGCCGGGGGATGATGAAATCGTCGTGCCTGTCTCGTTCTTCGAGCGTGGGTTCGGACTCCCGCTACATCCGTTCATCCACGCGCTGCTGCATTACTACAAGGCGGAGGTGCACCACCTCAACCCCAACGGCGTACTTCACATAGCGGTCTTCATTACGCTGTGTGAGGCGTTCCTGGGGATCGACCCCCACTGGGCGCTCTGGAGGCACTTCTTTCACGCGCGGCCAAGGAAGGACAAGCCGACGGACACCTCGGCGCCCATAGGCGGCATGGTCTTCCAGCTGCGCGGTGGTCGCGGATCAGATTACATCGACGTGAAGCTACCGTCCTCAAATCGGGGTGGCTCGTCCGAACACAGGCAGGCGATGCCGGCCTTCACCGGCGGTTTCTGAGTGGGGCCCGGTGGACTTGGGGTGCCGACCGGAAGGAGAAGAACAAAGTGGCCGCGATCATCGACCGGATCAAAGTCCAGAGGGAGCGGGGACTGACCGGTGACGTTGTCGTGCGCGTGTTTATGAAGATGCGCGTCCAACCCCTCATGGACAGGGTGCGCCCTTTGTTTCAGTATGAGGGGGCATCCGACCCTATGATGATGGCGAGGTCGGAGCTCTCCGCGTCGGAGGTCAAGGCCCGGGTGTCCACCGTCACGGGCGGGAGTGCCACCGAGGCGGCGGGTGGTCACCCCAAGCCATTCTCAGCGCACAATCCCCCGGACTTGGTAACCCAAGCAGATCTCTTCCTTTTTTCCTCTTCCCCCTCAGCCCTTAGTACTTGGTCTGACTAGTGTTTCTGCGTTTTCCAGGGGCTTACCGGGATGGTCTCCCGGGCATGGCTGCCGGAGGAGAAGGAGTTGAGGGCTGTGGTCCGCGCGAAATCCGCGCAGCGTGAATCCGCCCTTAAGAGGCGGAAGGAGGAGAGGAGGAAGAAGAAGGAAGAGCACGCGGCGAAGGCCGCCCTCGGCGAGGAGGTCTCCGACACGACCACCGTTGAATCGGCCGGTCTGGGGTCGACCTCCGGTGACAGCAGTGACAGCGGCGGTGACGACCCATACCGCGGGCTCGAGTTCGGGCCGTTGACTGGTGGCGGCCCGGACGTGGGTGCCCGCGCGAGCGCCGCCATTGTCATGCCTCAGGTGGAGGCGCCCCTGGTGGAGGCGTCCTTAGGGAAGCGGAGGCGCTCCCCTCGCGAGGGCGATGAAGAAAGCGCGGTTGCCGCGCGCCGCTTCAGGCGCCAGTGAGTGTCCTCCTCGTCCCCGAGTCGCATTGCAGTAGAATAGTTCGAGTAATTTATAATCGACCGCTGTGTGCAGGGCTTACACGGGGGTGGTCGTGGCAGCGGCGGCATGTCCGGCGGAGGCCCCTCGAGGGCCGGCGCCATCCCTGCAGCCGGCGGGGGTCGAGGAGCCGTGGGTCGAGCCGAGGCTGCCGGCGGAGATGATGCCGTCGGCAAAATCGATAGGGGCCGAGGCACCACGGGCGGTGTCAGGGCTGCCGGCGGGGCCGACAACAGTCGCGGCGCTGGTGGCCGAGCCGGAGCGCGAGGAAGGTCCGACGACCCTTGGCGAGTGGGGGCCCCACACGGAGGCCGAGGAGGGTGAGGGGGAGCTCCCGCCATCACCGCCAGGGAAGCTGCCGGCTTGCACGATCCGGGTTCCTGGGGGGATCCTGCCATCGCCGCCCAGGAGCCCATCGGCGGGAGTGGCCTAGGCGTCGGAGGCGATCGTCGGTAGGCCGCCCCTTGCGCTGGACGACCCGGCGGAGCACGGGGAGTGGGAGGTCCTCCAGGAGGGCGCTCGGCACGCCGAGGCTGAGGTGAACCAGATCCGAAAGGGTCTGGCTCTCGCCCTCGAGTCTTCCAACAAGGCGTTGGATGCAATCACTGGGGGAATCCACCCGATCGACACGGTAAGCCAAACAAAACCCCGCCTTTGCAGTTGTCGACCAGTTTGTGGTGGAATAATAGGGTGTTTATGTTTCGCAGCACTTGCGGGCCCGTTCGGGGGACAAGTCCGAGCTCCTCCGGCGCTTGCACGGCCGGAGGACGACTGCTGAGGAGGAGTGCGACCGGCTGCGTCCTGAGCTACGCGATGCTCGGGGGGCCTTGGCTTGCGAGTAAGCGAATCTGGAGAAGGCCGCTGGAGTGGGTCAGTCCACGCGATTCTTGTTCGAGGCGTCGGACAAATAAGTCCTTGAGGCGAGAGTGTCGAGCTCGAGTCCCTCTGGCGAGGCCAATAAGCGCCAAGGGCGCTATCGTCGCCCTTGAGAGGGAGACCGCAGCGATTAGAGGGACCCGCCTCCAAGGTGACCGCGACACGGCCGGGGCGCCGAACAAATGCGTCTGCGGCGGGGCGCCGCTCGAGGAGCCTGGCCTTGGCAAGGAGACTGAGCGACGAATCGGCAGCCCTCGTCGAAGATCTTCGGAGGGATGTCGCGCGCGCCCAAGAGGCGCAAGAGCGGGCCCGGGCCAGGGCCGAGGAGGAGCTCCGTACTCTGACGAACTCCACGGCTAGTAAGTGACCCGACCCCTCAATCGATTTCGCGGTCGCGGCTTGTGGGGCGCGCTCCTTTGACGCTGTTTTGGTCTGCAGAGCTGCAGAAGAACTTCAGTGAAGCCATCGAGGCGCGGAGACTGGTGATGGAGGCCCGCGACGCGGTGTCCACGGCGCGGGACGTGACCTTAATGGCGCTGCAATTGGCGAAGGGGGATCGGTCTGAGCTGGACGCTGAGCTGGCGACCCTTCGAGGGGTCGACCGGGAGGTCTGCGACCGAGTGCTCGGAACCGTGCCGGGTCCAAATTCGCTTGCCACCGAGCTAGCCCGCGTGCCCGAGCACGTCGTGAGCTCGGTGAGCGAAGGCGTCGAGCTCGGAGCCTCTTCGGCGCTTGTCTGCTCTATCTCCCACTACGACGGTATCGACCTTGCCACTGTCAGCAGTGGGATCGCCGAGAATCGGACCGATGAGGAGATCGATGGGTTCGAGATCCAAGTCGAGCCGCACGCCCAGGTGATCGCTGACAGGATACCGCCGCAGAGCGTCCTCCACCGAGAGTAGGAAAAAAGTTAGATGTTTTGCCTTTTGTAATGTAAAAACCTTAAAGTTCAATGAATTTAAAGTTTCGCAAGTTTCGACTTGTCCTTTGCACTTTCCTACTGTTATGAACACTCGACGACCATAGCTTTAGAAACCGCAGAGGTTGTTCAAGCGTAGGTCGGTGAGTTAACATTTGCGAGGGAAGCGCGAAGAGAGCAAGAACAGCTCTGGCGCCCGGCCGCTTACGCGGGATAGGGGTGTTTTCGACCGACCATGGGTCGCTCCGTGTGGGCACTTCCTTCTTCCACGAAGCGCTACTTAGCAACCGTAGCCGTCGGGGCATAGGCCGTAGCGCTTGGGTCGAGAGGGTTACCTCTTAGGGGGAACCCATTGGCCGGTCGGGTCACCGACCCGTGTGAGTGAACAGGAACTTGGCTAGGAAACGTTCACCCGTACTCGCGTGGGAAAGGAGTGTTTCCGACCGATCACGGGTTGTTCCGTGTGGGTACTTCCTTCTTCCACGAAGAGCTACTTAGCAACCGTAGCCGCGAGGCGTGGTCGTGGCGCTTGGGTTGAGAGGTTACAGCAGGGGAACCCAATGGCCGGTCGGGTCACCGACCCGTGTGAGTGTGCGAGTGTGCCAACTGGTAGCCCCGAGTGGACTCGGAGGAAGGGCAAAAAGGTGCGAGGGATAAGAAAGAGTTTTAGGGATAGAATCGCCTTAACTTTTCTATGTTCCACGCGTTGGAGACGACGTTGCCATCTGCATCCTTGAGTCAAAAGGTACCGGGTCGAAGGACTTCCACCACGGTGAAGAGGCCTTCCCATGGGGGGAGAGCTTGTGGTTGTCTTTGTTGGACTGAATCTGGCGCAGAACCAGGTCGCCCACGTTGAAAGACCGGCCACGGATCTGACGACTATGGTAGCGTCGCGATGTTTGCTTGTTGCCAGCGTCGCGAGAATGGCCCGCGTCCGCGCGCCTCGTCGACCTGGTCGATGGTGTCTTGTTGTGAGTCAAGCCCCCGTGCCACGTTAAAGGCTTGTAGTCTTGGGGCGTCGTACTCCAGATCGGTTGGCAAGACAGGTTCGGCACCGAACGCCATGAAGAATGGCGTAAACTTGGTCGTCCGGGTCGGTGTGGTCCGCAGGCTCCAGAGGACGGAGGGTAACTCGGCCACCCATCGTCCTGCGAATTTCTTCAGTCGACTGAAGATTCGTGGCTTGAGCCCTTGGAGGATCATGCCGTTTGCCCGCTCGACTTGGCCGTTGGTCCGCGGATGGGCCACGGCTGCACAATCGACGCGGATGTTGAAGTCGTTGCAGAATTCGAGGAATTCCTTCCCCGTGAACTACGTCTCGTTATCGGTGATGATGGAGTTCGGGACTCCGAACCGAATAACGATGTCGTGGAAGAATTTGGCCGCTTGCGCCGATGTAATGCTGGCGACTGGCCTGGCCTCTATCCACTTGGTGAACTTGTCCACCGCGATGAGGTGGGTAAAGCCCCCGGGCACCTTTTTGAAGGGCCCGACCAGATTGAGTCCCCAGACCGCGAATGGCCATGTGATGGGGATCGTCTGTAAGGCTTGCACCGGAAGATGTGTCTGTCGGGCAAAGAATTGGCATCCTTCGTAAGTGCGAACGATTCGCTCGGCGTCGGCCATGGCGGTCGGCCAGTAGAAGCCTTCTCGGAAGGCTTTTCCTACGAGGGACCGTGGTGTGGTGTGGTGACCACAGACACCACCATGGATATCGAGCAGCAGCTGCCTCCCTTGGTCGGCCAGAATGCATTTCTAGAGGACCCCAGAGGGACTCCTCTTGTAGAGGTCTTCTCCGACCAGGACGAAAGATTTACGCTCTTGGAGCAGTCTTAGGGCCGGTTGAGTCGGCGGGGAGCGATCCGTCGATCAACCGGTCGATGAAGGGCTTCCTCCAGTCGGAATCGATCATCAGAACTTCGCGGCCCGACCCGGACAATTCCACGTTCGACCGCTCGGCGGTCGGAGCGATCGCGTCCAACAGGTCAGTCGCCCGCTCGGTTGCCGAGTCCAGTCTGATGGAAGGTTTATGAAGATCGCAAACAAAGATCCCAGGCGGGACCGGTCCTCTACTGGAGGCGAGATTGGCTAGGTAATCGGCCTCACCGTTGTAGTGTCTGTAGCTATGGTGAAGTTCGAAACCCTTGAACCATTCTTTGAGCTTGCGCACTTCCCGATAGTATCACGGCCATCTGAGCGTCTCGAGGCTCGCGGCCTTCATAGCAGTCGACGACAAGCTTGGAGACCCCATGCACATAGAGTCGGTAGCGCCGAGGTCGGCAGTGATTCGGAGACCATTGACGAGGGCCTCATACTCGGCGACGTTGTTGGTCGCATCGAAGCGATCGGATGGCGTCGAAGCTTGTTCCCAAGCGGGAAACAATGGCGACTCCTGCACGCGCCGCTCTGGTATAGGACCCATCGAGTATATTGTCGATGCTTGGGGTCTTGGCCGGTGGCGCGCTGGCTTCGGTCCACTCGGCAGCGAAATCGGCCAAGGCTGCGACTTGATCGCCGTTCGGGAGCGTATGATATGTCATGGCCGTTGAGTTCAGTGCCCTTGGCTATTCTTCTGTGGCGTCGCGGTTGTGGGCGATTTAAATCGGCGGTGGCGAGGTCACCACGGAGGCGAGTGCGGTCGAGTAATGGACCAACTTCCTCTTCGTGATGAGCACCGCGCCGGCGGTTTCTACACTGCGGGTGCCGAGCTTTGGACTCGGAGAGCACTTCAGCGATAAAGTAGATTGGCGTTGTACCTTAAGCCGTGGCCTTCTTTCGCTTGTTCCACGACAAGTGCCGCCGACGCGACCGGGTTGTAGCGGCAATGTAGAAGCGGCGATTCTCTGATGCCGAGGCGACCGGCAGGGGTGAGTCGGAATGTTTTGATTGTGTGAGGGCTTCCGAGCCTCACAGGTCGGTGAATTGATCGGACTTCTTGGCGGCTTGTAGAGCGGCATCCGCTTCGCCGGCGAGACATAAAATGACTTCGAGGGCGCAAGGCATCACATCGATTTTGGACTCCTTTTAGGTTGCCCGACGGGCCAATCTTCATGATCGTCGAGATCTTCTCGATTGGCTTCGATGCCACGCTCGAAGACGATGAAACCGAGTAGCTTTCCCTTGGGGACCCCGAAAACACATTTCTCGGGGTTGAGCTTTATCTGAAACCGTCGGAGGTTCGCAAAGGTTTCCTCTAGGTCAGCGATGAGGTCATCGGCCTTCTTAGTTTTGGCGACGATATCGTTGGCGTGCGCTCGACGTTACGGCCTATCGGTCACTAAAGCACGTTTGCATACATCGCTGGTATGTAGCGCCCGCGTTTTTTAGAACAAATGGCATCGTTACGTAACAGAACGAGCCGAACGGAGTGATGAAAGAAGTCGTGAGCTGGTCGGACTCCTTCACCGCTATCTGGTGGTAGCCCGAGTAGGCGTCCAAAAAGGACAGGGATTCGCACCCTGCGGTGGAGTCGATGACTTGGTCGATGCGGGGCAAAGGGAACGGGTCCTTAGGACATGCCTTGTTCAGGCTCGTGTAGTCGACACACATTCTTCATTGCCAAGTTTTCTTTTTTACAAGGACAGGGTTGGCCAGCCACTCGGGGTAGCGTACTTCTTTCACAAACCCTGCGACCAAAAGTTTGGCGATCTCCTTCCCTATGATCCTGCGCTTCTCCTCGTCGAAGCGGCGCAGGCGTTGGGCGACTGGCCCTGAGCCTGGTCGGATGTTCAAGGAGTGCTCGGCGACCTCCCTTGGGATTCCTGGCATGTCGGAGGGCCTCCATGCGAAGACATCTCGATTGGCGCGGAGGAAGTCGATGAGCGCGGCTCCAACCTGCACGGTTTTGGCCGGATCCTCGGGATCGACCGTGACCTCCTTCGTGTCTTCGACGGACTTGAAGGAACCTGGCCCCGACTTGTCGGAGTCGGGGGCGGACTCGGAGGTTTCCTTCCGGAGGTTCGTGAGTTCGGCTGATGCGATAACCGCCGATGCCAGCTCGCAACTGCTTCGCTCGCAGCTGTAGGCAAGCTGAAAGGATGAGGCCACGGTGATTACTCCCCGCGGCCCTGGCATTTTCAGCTTGAGGTAGGTGTAGCTGGGGACCGCCATGAACTTGGCGTAGCATGGCTTCCCCAAGATGGCATGGTAGGAACCGGGAAAGTCTACAACCTCGAAGGTGAGGGTTTCAGTGCGGATGTTGTCCGCCCCCCCGAAAGTGATGGGCATGTCGACCTGCCTGAGCGGGTGAGCCTGTTGGCCCGGGATGACGTCGTGGAAGGGCACCTTGCTCGGTCGGAGACTCGAGTGGGGGACCCCCATGGCGTCAAGTGTCTTGACATACAGGATGTTGAGACCGCTACCGCCGTCCATGAGCGCCTTGGTCAGGCGCTTTGTTCCCATGATGGGGTCGACAACCAGCGGATATCTCCCTGGCTGCCAAATGTAGTCGGGGTGGTCGGTTCGATCGAAGGTGATCGGAGATTCCTACCACCGAAGGTACGTGGGAATGGCGAGAGTCGCTGTGTGGACCTCGCGGAAAGCGAGTTTGAGCTGCCGCTTGTTGGCGTAGTACGCTAGTCTGCCGAAGATCATTAGGCAACCGTCGGATTCTGGGAACTCGGCGTCCACCTTCTTTTCCTCGGCATGTGGTGCCGAGTCTTGCTTCTTCCCCTTGCTCCACGACGATGTGGGGGTGCCGGAGAGGAAGCGCTTCAGGACTTTGCAGTCCCGGTATTTGTGCTTGACGAGATACCCGTGGTTCGAGCACGGGCTCTCCATCAGCTTCTCGAAGTGGTTGGGCGCCTATCACGTCTGCTGCTTGGCAGGACGGTCGGCACCCGCGACCAAGTGGCCTTCACGGCCTTGTTTCCCTTGCGCTTTAAGCAGCCGGAGCGGTCGGAGGAGCGATTTGGCGCGGGCTCGCTAGGCCTTTCCTTTCTCAAAGATGGCTCCCACAGCCTCTTCGCCAGAGGCGTGGTTGGTTGCGATGTCCAGGAGCTCCTTGGCGATCTTGGGCTTGACGCAGCCCAGCTTGTGCACCAAGGCTTTGCAAGTGGTACCGTAGATGAATGCCCCGACAACGTCGGCGTCAGAAATGTCGGGGAGCTCATTGCACTATTGGGAGAAAAGCCGGATGTAGTCCCGGAGTGTTTCCCGGCTGCGCTTGCGGCTCTTGAATCGAATTTACGGGCGCATGCGTGCCACGGAAGTTTTGGCGAAGAGGTTCTTCAAGTCGGTGATTCGGATGGTCTTCGTGGGCAATTACTCGAGCGGGCTCGGTGAGTCCGCAAGGTAGATGGGGAGGTACTGGATGATGAAGAGGTCATCAGTAGCTCCACCCGCTCGGCATGCGAGCCGGTAGTCTTCTAGCCAGACGCTGGGGTTTGTCGCTGTAACATCCCAAAATTTGAGTTTTCAAAAATCTTTTGTTTAGTTCATCTTTCCAAAAATCCCCGCTGATTTTCTCGCTTTAATAAAGCTTAATCTAAAATTTTTTAATGCTAAAATAATTTAATTTGACTAATATAAACTTCAATTAAAATAAATTTAGTTTTATTGAGTTCATTGTGCTTCAATGAATTTTACGTAATTTTTGATATTTTTGGAGTTAGTTTGCTATTCATTTGGAAATTAATTTAAATTAAGCCTCTTGTTAAATTTAATTAAATACTGTAAAAGTTTAAATAAAGTTTGGTTAAAAATATTTTATTCAAGCTCCAAATGTATCAAAATATTTTCTAGATTTTTTTAGAATTTTTGTGGTATGTTTATTGCTCTAAACGAATTATTTTAATTTCTGGAATTATTTTAATTCAGAAATTGGGCTAAATCGACGTGTCATCTTACGAGCAGCCCGTCATCGCCATCACTGCAGCCCTCGAGATCGGATCGGCGCACCACAATGAGCCACATCACCCGGTACTGTTCAATGTGTGCCAGGTGTTCGATCCAATCCGTTTTCAATCCAAATCCGGTTTTTCTTCGTGTTTACTTGTATGGCAGGACTCCTCAGCCTATATAAGTATCATAAGACCCCTTCCACGCAGCCCTAATGCCCAGAGCACCTCCTAAACCCTAAAATCCGCCACCATGTCTTTCCGGTGCGCCGCCATCATCGGCCGATCTTGGCGTCGCGTTCGCTGTCTTTTCGGTGAGTTTTTCTAAAATCTGCTCACGTCATCTCGTGCCTAATGGTCAGATATATCTCTCCACCAAATTTGGTGCAGTTCCATCTGCGGAATCAAAAGTTACGGCCGTTCCAATCTCAAATCTTGCTGCTGCCCGCTCTCCTCGGTTTTTGCGAGTTTGACCGTGAATTTTTTTCTATAGACTCCTCTTGATGTCCTCTACACGGTGCTCACCCTAACTCAAGGTTTGACCCACGGGATTTGGGCAGAACAATCAATCCTCCCCCATCAGATTGCGTTCCAACGGCAGAAAACTTCGTCGCGCGTTCCCCGTTGATCCAGAAGGTAAAACTCAGATCCGTTTGCGTCATATTGTGCCAAATGATCCCAGATAGCTCTCTGTATAATTTGGTTAGGATCAATCTATTATTTTAATAGTTATGATCGTTTGATCTATTGGCTCCAGCAGCCGTTCGTCGACAGTTTGTGATCTGTCCGTTGGGTTGCTTCCAAATCCGGATATACCGTTGAGTTCGTGTCGCCGCATTCTACGTGTTGCTTACTTTCCCTTTTCTGTTTCATCCTCCGAAAAGTTCAATATTCGTTACCGTCGCCTTTTTGCCACCGTCGCGCGTCGTCTTGTGCCGCCAACCATTTTGGTTTGTCGTGGCTATGTCATTGTGTCCAGAAGATCATTATCCTCTGTTTTGCCTACCGTTGAAGTTCATTGATCCCCGGTTGCCGTCAAAGCTATGTTCTAGAATCTACCCGACGTCTTTTGGCCTTGTCCTTCGTGTCGGTGTGCATTTCGGTTCGCCATCTTTGGTAACCTTTAATCGCAGAGCCAACCCTACCATACTACCCTATGCCAAGTGTATTCATCCTTGAATCGTTTCGCTCAAACCCGGACTTAACCCTTGGTCCGATTTGTCGTTGCGTCACGATATGTGTACCCTGCAGATCTCAAACCAAATTTGAGCCATGTCATGACCTCGCTGCCCTATCTTTCAACCGAGGGTTTCCACCTTATAATCTCATAAGTGTTCCGTTAACTCTTCACCTTCATCGTTAACGTTCCGTTGTTAACATTCTGTCGTTAACATCCCGCCGTTAACGTTCCATCGTTAACGTTTCGTCGTTAACGTTCCGTCGTTAACGTCCCGCCGTTAACGTTCCATCGTTAACGTTCCGCTACTAACATTTCTTCGTTAACGTTCCGCCGTTAACGCTTTGCTCTCGCTTTGCTATCATCGCATACGCGCATTCCGGCAAGACCGTAGCACGATGTCATTATCCTTTCTATCGTCCTATCGTGATCTAACCCCATTCCTTATGAGTCTGGCTTTATCTTTCTATCATCTGCAAAGTCGGACCAAAACCTAACTTAAGACTGGTTCGATGGACTGAGTTCATCGTGAGCCGCGCTGCCGGTATTGCGGTTTTCTTCGTTGTGTCCACCGTAGTAAGATATTTGTACTGTCTTACTACATATCGTCATCGCCCTGTTATCGTCAAGTCTCTTCTTTGATGTATGGTGAACCCCGGATCGGATCGCTTCAATGTCGATTCCATCCGTCCTTGTCTTATCCACGAAAATCTAATCGCCATTAACCTAGAATTCATTCGTGGACTTGGTCGATAGACCATTGGCCATATGTCATATCCTGGTGCCATATCTATTCTATTAGTCTATCTTTCTTTTGTTTGGTATGTATTTGTTTAGTCAACAAAAGTCAACATTGAGCATCGCTTTAGTTCATCATGAACTAACATATCTTTATTGACCCGATCTATAGATCAAGAGCCCATATGTCAATATCTGTCCAATCGAGTTAATTAATCTCGAAGGATATCCCCTGGAATATACTACGTCTTTCCCTAATTATCAGTCGTAACCTTCTTGATAAATCTTGAAAGCTTTGTTCTCTTTCATCGATCTTGATCAAATCTATGTTCCTAAATTCAATCCCTTCCGTTCAGTACCAATCTAATATTAAATTGGAGTTTATTTGAATTGCTTTTGAGTTTTGTTGTATTTGTGCTTCTTTGTCGTTAGACGTGTCGTCCAGAAGTTACCTAAAGTAGCTGAAGGACGAGGAAGTCGAAGCATTCGATTGAAGAGCCAAAGGTTGAGGAAGCCGAAGATCAATTAAAAATAGTAAAAAGCAGTTTATAGCAAGTGCCAGGCAAGTTTTGCTTTGATCATGTTGAACCTACGATTACAAAAACTGCTATATTGTTTTACTTTATTGCATATTATTTGACATGTACAAATGTCTTCAATTAAATTTGGGACTTAGCTATTATACCCAATTGATCAATACCCTACCTTGCCATTTGTATACCATGATATATTGTCACCCTAGATTGGTTCATTATAGTTGGTTAGTAATAATAATCAACATGGGATGGTTAGACCGTATTAGTTGCTTAGCCATGCCACGTCATCACATGTACTTTAGTCTTTGATAAATAATCTTGACTTTTGGAATATGGAACGATGTTATGAACTTGTGTGTCATGTGTGGTCACACGATGAGATTGAGTTGTGGTGGCGAGAGGATGCCACGCAACAAGGTTAAATTGCTGATGGCACGTGGTGCTTGGTAATCAACCGGGGTGGTTATGATTTACATTGGGGCAAGTGGCAAGGGGTGAGAATGCCAAGGTGGGCCCGATGGGCGGGGTATGTGGAAGTCTTGCCTCGATCATCTTAAGGACTTAACCTTGCAAGCCTTTGACCTGAGTCAATCATGCGACCACATGTCTGGTATGGGACAGACCTAGATGATTAGGGTTCTGATATCTTTCCTCTGATACCTCGGGGTGACAGTACACGGAAGTGTATCTGTGTGGGGGAGCGTACTTGTGCTACGACTTGGTGCCCATCCAACGGTGTTGGTCTATCCTATACTTCGGCTCCGCGTGAGAGCAGTAATAGTGAAGGCAATACCGAAGAGGTGTTAGTGCTATGCCCTTGAGGCAATCATTTAGATGATTGTAACATGACTATGTTTATGAATAATAATATGATTATTGGTCCAATGAATGTATATCATTGTATTGATCAACAAGTATGTGACTTGCTTATGAAGCTCTTTACTTATTGATATAATTCGATAAATATCTCTGATCGGATATCATCGTATAGGACAACGATGAATAGATCAGCACATGTAGTGATCGATGATCATGCTTCATAGATCATGGGATATAGAGATATCATCTATACATTGTGGACGCATGTTGAAGAACATGGGTTAGATAGACCCGCAATTGGACACTGTAAGAATGTTTCATTCTTTGTGTCATCAGTGTATCTCATACCTAGTAGATGTATGATCCTTAGACCTGAGATTGTCATATTCCCTACATGTGTAATAGTTTTCCTTGGGGCTATCAAACACTACTTCCTAACCGGATAGTTGTAAAGGTAGCTTTCATGTTTACTATGAAGCGTGCTGAGGAAGTGGCGATCAAGATGGAATTTGCCACTCCAATGAAGCGGAGATATATGACAAGGCCACTCGTGTGATATGATTAAGGAAGTGCATGGCCATGCCGTGATTGAGAGTCAATCACAACTTATTAATATATCACGGATCACGAGAGATGGATTGAATCATCAAAGGATGACATACTTCTGCCTTGAGTTCAATCTTCATATACTTGGCAAAGGGATTATTACATGAGTACTTTTGATAGGTTACATCGATTTGATCATAGTATGTTTGGGAGTTGGCATACTTTCCAAGGAGCGCTACCAACTATTGGATTGAAAAGGAGTTTTGAATCCATGTCAAGCGTCACGTGAACCTGCAGGTCACACACTTAATGGTGGGGCGCATTAATTTGGATTGGATCCATAATTAATGGACATCGTGGGTTTAGCACGATGATGGGCCTTGGTTTAGGGTTTCATCTCGTGGCTATATAAGGAGGAGGAGGGTGGGCGCAGGTGTGCTTTCCCACGGTTTAGAAGTGATTCACTCGAAACCCTAGCCTCCTCTTCTCGTTGCCCCCGCGGCGACCGGTGCTTGCACACCGCGCACGACGTTCCATCCACGGGCGTGTGGACTCTGCGGTGACAACTGCTGCGGCTGCGGCGTGGGAGGGCGATCCACGGCGGCGAGGGCGATCCGCTCCATCGACACAATGACTACGGCGAGGCGATCCACTACATCGGCGCGAAGGATTCATGAATCGGCGTCTAGTGGTAATCTTATCTGTGATCCCCTTCTTGCGAGTAGCTTTCTGGTTACGCGGTAGATTTTTTTTGTGCTAGTGTAGCATATCGCGTTCCTCTTCATGAGGTTCTTTGGATAAGGTAGAGGTTCCTGAAAGGCTTTGTCGTGATTTCTCTGCCGGCACACCAAAGGAAGTGTGCTAATGGCCAGGCACAAAGAGAATATCACGTCGTGTGGGTAAAGTGCATAACCTCTGCAGAGTGTAAACCTATTCAAATAGCCGTGCTCACGGTATTGTGCAAAGCTCGGGAATTACAGTTAAGGGTTAGACTTTTGAAATGAAAACTTGGAATGGGATGGCAGGATTGCCATGAAAGGTTAGAACTTGACAAAGGATTGGAAACTTGGTTTACTTGAGAAATGTTGAATCTATCTAATCTGATTATTTGTTTCTTGTCTTTCCAATTTATATCTGTATTCATTTACAAATGCTGCTTATTGCAAAATAGCCATGTTAGCCATTTCTTTGGAATAAGCCTTGCATATAGTTATGTTAGAATTGCATTCTGTGCACGACTTGTTGAGTGCTTTATGTACTCACCCCACGAATTTTTTTTAAATAATATATTTTATAATTCAAATTTCAAAAATATACCACAAAATCAAAAAATTACAAAAATGTGCTACTGTCGCCCTACCATAGGGCGACTTCTTCGATCAAGGCGGAGGTGGACTTCTTATCCGCACTGTAGTTGGGCGAGAGGAGAAGTCGCCCAACAGTAGGGCGACACGTGTACAAGTCGTCCCATGGTAGGGCGACATGGGATCATGTCGCCCAATGGTAGGGCGACATGGAGAAATCGCCCAATGAAAGGGCGACATGGGAGGAAATTTTGAAATTTTTGAAAAATTTTCTGAGAGACTTCAAAAAAGGTGAAAATATTTGGATAAATAGATTTAGGATTCAAGTAAATTATTTATGGTACAACACATGGATTATAAACACACATGGACACAAGGAATAACACAATTGCACATAGAGAATAATATTTATAGTATAACACAACTATCACATTTTGTTGTTCTCTTGCTCACTTGCTTATAAATTTTAGGACTACCAAGAAATTTATACTCTTAACCAGCAGTTCGAAGAATCAGAAACACATTCAAAACTAAATCAAGATCGAACTCTTTTCTTTTCTATTTCAGTTCGGACTCCTCTCTTGTTACAGGATTAATTAACTCTAACAATTGTAAATCAGACGCTTATTGCATGTCAACAATTCGCAGCATTCTGCGTGATTCCATGTGGACAAAATCGCATTTTTGCATGTGAACAATTCGTAGCCTTGTGCGTTATTGCATGTGGACAAAATCGCGTTATTGCATGTGAACAAATTGCGTTATTGCATGTGAATAAATTTACACCTTGCTTTGCATGTATTTTCCACTAGTACAATAACCCATAATTATTATATTCGACGACAACTCATGTTATGAATATTTTGTACGTAGCACTTAAACTATTTGTTGAACATACATAAGGGCAGATGCACCGAAAGTTTAGATGATAAAATAAGCAATAGATTAGATTATATTACAAGGGCATTACAACGATGTGAAAATTGCTTGATTTACTAACTAACGAAAGCATTGTTTGTTATGGTGGAGCAGATGATCATTTCGCCTATCTGGTATAGCGAATGATGTCCCACATTTTCTCGCATATTACGACCGTGTAAATTTTGAGATTTGTCTGTGAACACCGCTCAACCCCTACTATGAAAGAACTCCATGGGGATCGCGGTGCTCCCGGTGTCGCGAATGGGTGGCCTATGCCGTGCGCCTCGGTGTGTAAGACACAATTTTTGGTCATCCCGATTCGGCGTCCCCTATGTTAATACCACCCGGGTTCCCGGATGGTCTGCGTAGCGAGTCAAGGATTTGTTGCGTGGTGCGGACCTCGGCCGACTACTTCCCCTTGTCCCTTCCTCTTCGAGAGGAGGTACCCTCTTGCACCTCATTGCGTTGGCCATTGGTGAGACTTGCCAAGCGCTGCTCTATTTCGGCTCGCACTCCACTATATGGTGCAGGAGGTGTGTGTTGGGCTTGTCCTTGTACAACCGGAAGCGTGCCCTGCAGTCAATACAGTATGCCCGCTGTGGTCGTTGAATAACACCGTAGGCGTGCTCGAGTCAGCTTTTACGGGCGGTAGTAGCACCACGGGAGGTTGCTCCCGCTTATCCCATACGGGAAATTTGAGATGTGGGTGGTACGTCTCGGGTCCACCCAGTTGAAGTAGCCGCACCATTCATCCTCGGCCAAGGGCACGGTAGAATCTCGTCCGCTAGTTCATCGTGGCAGAATCAACCCTTTGCTGAAGGCCGTGTTCATAAAGTCCGGGCTTTGGGTGGCGCTGAGGAGGTTTCTCCTTTGACTCGAGCAAGTTCGCAATTTTCTTTTGAACTCCTGTATGCGATGGCTGGTTTAGAATTACTACTTTGTGAGTGAAGCATGAGTTCGTCGCATGAAACTCACCGATTGGTTGGCCTCTTGCTCACGGCCCTAAACTCGGTCGCTCTAGAGCGGGGCGTATCTGGCGGCCTCTCCCACGATTGAAGTTCTCGGGTGAAGCGGGAGTCGGCGTCGTGGCGATTGTAGACAAATTCGTGAGTCACGTCGTTCGGCCCGTCGATCCATTGGAAGAAGCAACATCGGTCGTTGTCTTTGAGAAAGAAAGAACGATGCATGAAATGGTAATGTTACTCTGTATTGTATGGACACGATGGGTTTACCGGTAAGCGAGCTACTTGATGAGTGGCGCGGGTGGCCGTATCTCCGTGGGTAGATTTCATCATCTTCGCCGGAAGGTTGCGATCGCAATTGGGTCGGGCAACTCCGTGAATCAGGCGTCAACGCTACTAGTATCCGGTACTCGGGCGGGATGACTTACGCTTCTTTGAAGAAGCGGTGAGAACGACATCGTGCCCTAATTTGTATAGATTCGGTGGCATGTATTGCTTGTTTGCGGTGTTGGATGTCTACCCCTCGGCGGTTTATAGTGGTGGTGAGGGTTGCCTCACACAACTCTGACGATGATGGGCGCCTGACGTGTCACCCATCATCAAAGGCGCGACAAAGTGACAAAAGTGATGCATGTGACTTGTCTAATCGGCCTGATAAGGCTGAGAAAGCTGATGCATGTGACTTGTCTAATCGGCCTGATAAGGCTGACAAAGCTGATGCATGTGACTTGTCTAATCTGCCTGACAAGGCTGACAAAGCTGATGCATGTGACTTGTCTCATCCGTCCGACAAGGCTGACAAAGCTGATGCATGTGACTTGTCTACTCGGCCTGACAAGGCTGCACTTCCGTGAGTAGGCTATTCGCTCTGAAAAGCTGCTGCACGCCAGTACTTCGTCATACTTGAAAGTAGGGCTACTGTAACATGGAATAACAATATTTCATAACCAAAAGTAAGAGGTTACTAATATAACAAAAATATATCGTATACATCTAAATACATAAGCTAAAATAACATAACAAACTACTGGCGTCCCCATTTCTGGGCGCATCCTTGCGACTGGGCAGGCCTCCTGCGAACCTGCCCCTGCGAGTACGTCAACTGCACCGGTGGGTGGTGGGCCCTCTGTGGTCTAGCTGGAGGTGTAGCGTACGCCGGCTGAGAAGGCTACGTCGGTGGTGGTGCTCCTTGCAACTACGATGATCCAGGCACATTCGGACCAACGAAGTATCTCGACACGTCACCATCGTCGAGGTCGTAATCCGCATGGTCTGCATCATCAAACTGCCCCTCATAGTCGTCGAGGGCGGTGAAGGCTGCGAAGGAGAACCACTGCGTGCTGTGAGCTGTAAGAAGTGAAGAATTGTTGGTGACATTCAAAAATAATTAGACAACATACGAAGTGTGGCGAAGTACTCACCTCGGCGTGAGGTGCTAGACTAGCGTGTCGAGCTGCATGCATCGCGTAAGTCGGCGTGGCGGTGGGGCGGGAGGGGCGTGGCGTGTGAAGATGTACACGAGCACTCCTCCTGCGATGGCGGCACGCCGCGGCGTCGGCCACATCATGAGGCGTGCGGCATCCCGCCAACTTCGAGTGCGTCGGCATCATTGTCACCATCGTGTAAAGAGGACTCGTGTCGATCCTGGGGTGCTCGATCTGGAACCTCGTATGCCCAAAGGCTGCGAAGCGATCGACACCGGTGAGGATCGACCGTCGGCGATCCGCCCACGACCATCGTAGAGCCCACGATGCGTCCACGTGAGGACCGGCGACCCCGAGTCTGCGCGACGCGGCGTCAAGGGGTGCGTTTGCGATCGCCCTCGTGAACTGGACGAAGTGCCTGTCCAAGCTATCCCCGTGGGAGCTGGTGAACATGCACCGACCAAGCGGCCAGAGCGTGCGCCTCAAGGTGGCGGCTCACCTGTGCTCGTCCGCAGCTCGGCGATGTGCTCCGCTGTAAATTTAAGTTTTCTTGTTAGTCTAGCCAATATATATAAGCGAAGTTAAGTTTGAAAGGTTAGTTGCTTACCACGAATCGCGAAGCCACGTAATGTCGGACCATGGGTCTTTGGTGAAGACTCGATCTGCGGCGGTGGTAGCACACCATGGAACTAGCAAGTACCTCATCCCGCCACAACGGGTCGACGTCCTGCGGCACCACAGGGTCACTAGCGATCAGGAGACCGAGGAGGTAGGAGACGTCTTCCAAAGTGATCGCCAACTCCCCGACAGGTAAGTGGAAGGTGTGCGTCTCCGGTCTCCACCGATCCACCAGAGCGGTGAGAAGGGACCTGTCAAACGGGAATCGGTGGCTCGCGTCCCTCCCGTGCGCACCTGCGTGCGCGTCCACCATCCGTGCCAGTGGCAGCAATCCTGCTGCTCGTAGCCTATGAAATAGAAATATTAAATTAATATGAGCACCGCACTAGTTAATTAAAACAGATTATGATACTGCATCGGGAATATTTTGGAATTAAAAGATAACTACATTACTTGGGGATCCAACGTGGATCGAGGGTCCAGAGCTCTGCGGTGGCCTCGGCCGTAGTACGTACAGCTCCTGAGGTTCCTGTCCTCCTCTGGTGAAGCGGTGGCGAAGTGTGCACGGTGAAGACCGTCAACGACTGGGTCTACCAACTCAAAGGGCCAGTCGTCATCTACAGCCTGGTGAGCCATACCTGCAAATTACAAAAAGGAAAGTTACATACAAATAAATACACAAGCATCAGAACAATACATCGAACCAAATGCGTACAAATAAATAAACAAACATGAGAACAATACATCGAACCAAATGAGTACAAATAAATACACAAGCACCAGAACAATACATCGAACCAAATGCGTACAAATAAATACACAAGCGTCCACAAAATATAATCAAACAGATTACAACGCACACTACATCAGCAAAATATATTAGAACAGGTTACAACGAACACTTCATCAGCAAAATATATTAGAACAGGTTACAACGAACACTTCATCAGCAAGATATATTAAAACAGATTACAACGAACACTTCATCAGCAAAATATATTAAAACAGGTTACAATGCACATTACATCATCAAATTATATTAAAACAGATTACAACGCACATTACATCATCAAATTATATTAAAACAGATTACAACGCACATTACATGAACAAAATATTAATTTGACATATAGCATCTAATAGTTCAAATAGCTTCTCCGGTAGTCCGATGACGTCGTCCACCACGCCTTGCAGACGACGATCCTTCCCCCGCCGTCGGGTTGCCATCTCCTCCTTCGTCCTCTTCGTTATGTGGTGGCGGTTCTTGAGCGTGTGACTGTTCGCTTGCACTGTGAACATTTCTTCACGCGCTTACGATTTGGACTCATCCATATCATTCACGATCGCCTTGTTTTGCACGGCCTCCTTTGTATGATCTTGCATCAAAGTCGGGGACCACTGAACCTTTAAATCGACACTAGGGGTTGTGGTGAAAGAACCGACAACACCATAACTATAAAGCTCCTCGCTTGAGTTGCCATCACCTTTTCCTTTGTAAAATATTCGGATAGATATGTACAGTCGCATTCCAAATAATGCACATGCAGCTATCACATGAGAACATGGCCTATACAGCGGGAGGGTTTGTTACTCGAGCATTGACATTCAGCCTGTAAGATGCACTCTTGGGTGATAACCTTCTGGTTTGTTCCCCGTCGTCCTTTATCCCTGCATATCACCTCGAAGCGCAGTGTTCGTGAACCTACTTTGATAGCTCTATGCTTGCCCGCCTTCGTACTCTTCTCATCCATGTATTTACTTATCATGCTTGAGTACAAGGCATTCTCATCTCTCATTACTACTTCAACAGCTTTATGCCTATCCACAAAATATTTGGTTGTACCCCGCAGCACTCCCTCGACAATTCCTACCAACGGGAGACACCTCATCCCTCTCATTACCCAGTCGTACACCTCCGCCAAGTTGATCGTTATGACACCGTATCTAGCACCATGTGTGTCATGTAACAATGACCACTTCTCTTTGGGCTCGTGCTTTATCCAGTCCGAGAAACATTTGATCGACCTTTGCCTTCGACGACGACTCGTCGCCTCATCTTCTGTTGCCAGAGGGAATAAAGGCTCTGCCTGCTCCTGTGTTACACTTCTAGTAGTCTCTTTGTGTTTTTTGTTAGCTCATCAAGATTCTTCCAAAGAGTACGGAACTTGCTATCTTGGTTCTGCTTACATAGCCTCTTGAACATGTTCATCAGTTCCTTGTTCTTGAATTGCTTATAGAAATTCGCGCCCAAATGCCTCATGCACCATCGGCTCTGCAAGTCAGTCCAGGGAAATGGTTCCTCTTCCCCTGTTTGCAACTGTCTGATGGCACTAAGCAGACCAGCATGCTTGTCATGTAGTATGCACACATGTTGGCGAGTCTTCACCACCCCGATCTTCAAGTTCCGCAAGAACCACAGCCAACTCTCATAGTTCTCGCTTTCCACGAAGGCAAAGGCAACAGGCAGAATCTGGTTGTTCGCGTCGACGCCCACAGCTGTCATTATTTGTCCTTTGTATTTCCCGGTCAGGAATGTGCCGTCCACACACAACAATGGACGGCAGTGATAGAACGCCCTAATGCAAGCTCCGAATGCGAAAAAAACTCTCTTCAAATGCCTCTTGTTCGGCCACTTCGTTGACGGACAGTCCTGATAATCATAAAAAGTACCAGGATTTCTTCCCTGAATGTAACTGAGCAGTGCGGGCAGATTATGGTACGAGTGTTCAAATTTCCCAAATCTCATTTCCAAGGCCTTCCGCTTCGCCCTCCATGCCTTCCCGTAGCTAATTGTGTACTAAAATCTGTTCTCAATTGCTCGGATAATAGCACGGGGCTCAAAATTCAGGTTCTCAACTATCTCCGGGTACATGACACTCGCGATATACCCGGACGACAGGTTCCTGTGAGCCACCAGGGTTTCCTCAATCATACAACTATGTTGTTCAACCTTCGAACATAGCCAGTGGGTGCCCCATTTGGGATTGTACGCGTGCACTCTCTAGGGGCACCCTTGCATCTCGCACACCACATCGTTGCAGGTTGGGGTGGACTTCTTAACCCTGAAAGTTCTTCTTAGTGATAAGGCCCAATCTTTGATAGCATCCTGCACTGCCTCTTTTGTGGGGTACATGCTGTTAGGTCTCACCTCATTGTCGCTATACTGCCAAGGTGTATCATTGCCTTCATTTACAACCAGGTTATTAAATTAATGCGTGCTACAATCTGCTGGCACAAGTGGCTCAACATCTTCATCTTCCTCATCCGAGTTATCGTCATCTTCCACTTCTACTTGTTCATATTCAAGGTCTTCCTCTTCCATCTGTGCTATTACTTCCTCAATTTCCTCACCTTTGTCTACTTGCCCCCGCGCATCTTGCCCAATGTTTCCATCATCCTCCCCAATCTCAACTTGCTCACCACTCTGGTAGCCAATATCCTCATTACAACCCTGAACATGCGGCTCCCAGCTAGACTCTCCAATTTCAGTGTCGCCATAAGTGAACTCATTTTGAGGCTCACTACACTCACCGGCGTCCAGCGGGTGCTACGGGGCAACAACCCTTTCATACGCTTGCACTAAAAGCACCCGACACCATCCACGTTGCTCCGCCCCCCTCACATATGACCTCCAAGCTGCAGTTCCTTGACTCAACTAACTCCCAATAAACAGGATCATCTCGCATGGTGCAAAGGCAAGATAACTTTAGCTGGCACTTCTCTTGTTCCATCCGAAACGTATAATACAACCAATTCAACACAGCAGCAAATGTACGCTCTTCGACCCTACTTTACCTTCTATCTACATACTGAAAGTTACTCAGATCCGCACCCTCCGAACCATACATGACAACCCCTTCTCCATAAAAGATTCTAAAAGGAACTCATTCTGACATATCTGCGAACCTATTCATTAACACACGAATTAATTACTCTTCGTAAAAAGTACTATAAACTAAACGTATGTATATCTACACTCGCGAAAAATATCTACATTACTAGAAATATTCATCTCTGCACTTGTATTTCTAAAAAACATCTACAACCCTAACAATATATATACGTGCACTTCTATATGTAAAAAAACATATCTACCGACATATATCTCTAAAAACCGTAACAACATATTATTATTCGTAAAAACAACTATGTACATGCGTTTCCACAAACCGACTAAATTACTAAAAATATAACTAGCTTTAACTACATTTTGTTGCTAAACACTACCATGATTTCTTCCTACACACTAAACTGCTACAGCCGCTACAGAAATACAACCCTAAAAACTAAACAAAATAAACACTACATTTGACTAGATCTAACCCTAAACACTAAACAAAATAAATACTACATTTCACTAGATCTAACCCTAAACACTACACAAAATAAATCGCAAAAATAACTAGATCAACTGAGTGTATGTACAACGCAGATAATCGTATGTTTTGCGTACATAATTACTTAAGTTTTGGACCGGTGTTTGTTCGTCGGCCATCCTAACCCTAAACACTAAATTACTAAAAATATGAACACTACATTTATCTACATCTAACCCTAAACACTAAACAAAAAAATCGCGAAACTAATTAGTTCTAACCCTAACCCTCACACTAACCCTAACCCTAAACTACATAAAATAGAGCATAAAAAATTTACCTGCGAAGCCGCCGCTCTTCTTCCTCTTCTTTTCTTCTCTTCCTACCTTCTCTTTTCTCTCTTCACCCTCTTATTTTCTCTCTGCGTTCTGCCTCTTCTCGGCCGTTTGGCCATTTTTATTTCGGGTGAACTCGCCATTTGGTTGGGCGACAGGAGGGCCGCCACGCGCCGCCTGTCGCCCAACCAGAGGTAGATTTGCTGGTTGTCGCCATTTGGGAGGGCGACATGAGCTGGAGCTGCTCACGTGGCACTTGTCGTCTTTTCATTCGGCGACGTGTTGCCGACTCGCCAATCAGTAGGGCGATTAGCCCCTGTCGCCCAACCAACGGGCGACAGGGGTATATTGTTTCAAATTTTTTTTGCGTGGTATAGTTTTGCAATTTGAGTTAAAAATTGTATTATTTAAAAAAAATCCTCACCCCACAACAACCACTTCAGAAGAAGAAGAGACTACGCCATTCATGGAGGAGAAGTATTGCGAAGGGACGAGCATCTAAGGTGCGAGCCTTGTCAGTTGCCTGTGGTATACTGAGGGGTCATCTACATTTTCTTTCCACTGCTGCTTAAATTGTTGTTCAGCCTTATAAGGCATAATCATGTAAGTTGACCATAAGGTCATGTAACTAGTTGTATTTAATATATGATATCTTTTATCTTTTTCCGCTATGTATGATTGTGATATTTCATCTATGTTGAGACTGTGTGCACTAGCGTGATCCTGGACTAGTCTTTGAATACAGGAGGGTGCAGGAATTGTATATTCGGGTCCCGACAGAGGTGGTATCGAGCTATCTTGTTGTATGTCTTGACCCTAGATAGTTTGGCCGTTCCTTAGGAGCTTCAAAAGTATTTTCTAAAAGTGAAAATTTAACTTGAAAGAATAATAAGTTCTTGACTTATCTTATTCTTCCATTCTTTCCCTTTGCTAAAAAAATTATTCATCTTTCCTCACTGGTTTAAATAAAAATCTTACTGCGTTGTTCTAAGTAGTTAACGATGTCTCACACTTAAGGAGAAAGTCTTGGGTGTCTCATTCTTTGAACCTTAAGATCGTGAAGACAGAATCGTCAAGCTCAAGGAAGGGAGGATCGATCGGTGTTCTGAAACTAGAAGACCCATGCTTTGAGTAGCTAGTTGAGACTCATGTGTAAGTCACATCTTCTTAAGCTAGAATGTCGCCCTTATAGACGGTAGTTTTTTGTGTATAGGTTGATTTGGTTGTTCCTTGATTGCTAAGTGTGCAGTATGTGTTGCATAGCTCTTAGGCTTATATAAGCAACCATACCAAGTTATCAATATTTGTTTGCTTAAGATGTTGGGTTAAACCTATCTCCCCTGTCTTAGGATTCTGCTTCTTACCTATGCTATTTCTCTTTTCCTAACCCATGTGAAGCAATCAAGCGGATGGTTCAGATCGGTGGAAGCTGTAGTCGTGAAAGTGATAATCAACTCGGTGAGAACCCCAATGATGGGCCAGTTTTTCAACCGTTAGCGCAGATGGATATGCACGAATTTGAGAGTTTTTAGCTATTGGACTCGGTTGATGTATCCAATGATGAAGCAAATGCGAACATGACTAATCAAGCCAACGCCAAGAATACATCTCGGTGTCATCAATGATCCTTGTTCTTACTCAAGGTTATCAAAATTCATAAGGACTCGTCCGCCGACTTTTCTCGAAATGTTTCACCATCGGAAGTGATAATTGGATCAATACTATTGAGAGGAAGCTGCTCATTGCTCGATGTAAAGATGATGAGAGGGTCTTGTACACTTCTTATCGATTACAAGGAATTCTTCTTGAATGGTGGAAGGAATATTGTGCTAACCATGAAGCCCTGAGAATATCACTTGGAGTGAGTTTGTCACTATTTTTCGTTATCTCTTTGTTTCACGAGAGGACGGTGTGGTCACAATGAATTGAGAAAAGAATGCTATCCCCGCACCTCGTTCGAAATCCAAACGATGTTCTCTGAAGTGTTACCAGCCGGACAAGTCGGAAGGTCGTGCATGCATTATTTGTGGAGAAATAGGCCATACCGCTGATGAGCATGCGATCAATTGCTCCAGTTGTGAAGGAAGTCATCCTTTCGGAGAGTGTCCTATGAGCAACATCACATGTTACTTATGTGAAGGTCGAGATCATTGCCCAGCTCGATGTCCCTTGGATCCAATAGTTCTGCGATGACTCGTCGTGAAGAATCTTCGAGCTGCGATTACTCGGGAATTGTCAAAAGAGGTGTAATATCGGTTATACAGAGACGCCACTTGAAAAACTAAAGATCGACCTCTCGATCTTGGCTGTCTTCATCAAGAAAGTAGTAAGTGGCAATCGCCAACATGTTTCTTATGTGATGAAGAAGGTCATTGGTCTAGAGAATGCCCTCTGAAGCAACCAGCCTTGAATTACCAGAAGAACAATAATGAGCATACATTTATACCCAACAAGGCACAACGATGCAAACGTGTGTGCTACTACTGTCAAAAGGAAGGTCATTATGCTAACCGATGTCCACAGAGAAGACAATTATTTTCTGCAACCGTGGTTATTCCAGAAGTTACTTCAGTTAAGTACATAACGCCAAGAGTGAGTGGTGACACCGTAAGAAAAGTTTGCCTAGAGAACCGATTGAAGAAAAGACGTCTGAGCGAAGACACCGCCCCAGTCAGTGAATGCCCAAGGAAGAAAAATTTCCATAAACTCTGTTATACCTGCCGCAAGCCCAGACATTTTGCCAACAATTGCCCTCAGAAGAAAGCAATCACGCCGGTTCAAGCCAATCTCAACTCTGCCATAGTCAAAACCTCAATGTCAACGCCAATCAAGGAAGTTCAGATCAACGATTTCACCCTGAGCGAGTGTCATAACTCATTTGTAAAGTGAGGAGATTAGTAATGAATTCCATGTAAAGATTTCCTTGCAAAAGAAATAAAGTAGAGATGAATGTTATGTTGGTATGAGAAGTTTGAAATAAAAGCATTAATAGTAAATGAAGGATCAGATATTTCCCTGGATATTGTCTGCAATGGTGGTTCACTTGAAAGTGATATGTGTGCTATAATGGTCAATTCAGTACCATTTAGCGTGAAGCTTGTCTGCCAGAAGATTTGTCATTATTAGAAGGTATTAGTTATGCTCGATCTAACCCAGAATTCAAAATCAAAAGTATTAATGGCAATAAAGGATTTGATATGTCTTTGAGCATTCACTTTACCAGATAATGTTCATGTGTATGTTGGCCATAGAGCCTGAATTCTCAGTAATGTGATGTAGAGACAAAATTTGTTGATTTAGCATATTGAAGATCAGTACCTTTACTTTAGTGGTAATTGAAGCATTAATTTGTTATGGAAAGAATATCTAGCAGATATATAATTTCTAGTCGCTACTTGAGAACCAAACCGACAAAGATAGTCTCAGACCAACAAATCAACAGAGTTGGTATTTTTTATCCATGCTTTTGACAAGTCCAATAAGATAAAACTAATTTAGAATCTTCAGAATTCCATGACTCAGTTGTGATGTTAAGAGTTGCCAGATTCATTTCGGTCAATGTCCCTTACTCCGAAGGTCATTGGTAGAGAATTTGAAGGATCAAGGAATCGTTCAAGACTTTGAATTGCAGTGAAGCAATTATCAATCAGCTTGAGTTCCTCAGATCAAGAGCTATTCTCAAGAACCAGCTCAACAGAAATGATGTTCAATCTTTGACCAAGACCGCAAAATAGCAAGTTGCTTTCGCCGTCATTTGCAGTTGTCTGCAAGTGCAGAAAGCTTCGAAGGTCGAGTCTCCCCGAACCAATTCTATAGCCAGCCTAAATCTCGGGGACGAGATTCTGTTAAGGGGGGACGTTTGTAACATCCCAAAATTTGAGTTTTCAAAAATCTTTTGTTTAGTTCATCTTTCTAAAAATCCCCGCTGATTTTCTCGCTTTAATAAAGCTTAATCTGAAATTTTCTAATGCTAAAATAATTTGATTTGACAAATATAAACTTCAATTAAAATAAATTTAGTTTTATTTGAGTTCATTGTGCTTCAATGAATTTTCTGTAATTTTTTGATATTTTTCGGAGTTCGTTTGCTATTCATTTGGAAATTAATTTAAATTTAGCCTCTTGTTAAATTTAATTAAATACTGTAAAATTTTAAATAAAGTTTGGTTAAAAATATTTTATTCAAGCTCCAAATGTCTCAAAATATTTTCTAGTATTTTTTTAGAATTTTTCTGGTATGTTTATTGCTCTAAACGAATTATTTTAATTTCTGAAATTATTTTAATTCGTAAATTGGGCTAAATCGACGTGTCATCTTCTGAGCCGGCCACGTCATCGCCCAGCTGCAGCCCTCAGATCCAGATCTGACGCACCACAATGAGCCACGTCACCCGGTACTGTTCATTGTGCGCCAGGTGTTCGATCCAATCCGTTTTCAATCCAAATCCGGTTTTTCTTCGTGTTTCCTTATATAGCACGACTCCCCGTCGTTTCGGTGAGTTTTTCTGAAATCCGCTTGCGTCATCTCGTGCTTAATAGTCAGATCTATCTCTCCACCAAATTTGGTGCAGTTCCATCCGCGGAATCAAAAGTTACGGCCGTTCTAATCTCAAATCTTGTTGCTGCCCGCTCTCCTCGGTTTTTGCGAGTTTGACCGTGAAATTTTTTCTGAAGACTCCTCTTGATGTCCTCTACACGGTGCTCACCCTAACTCAAGGTTTGACTCACGGGATTTGTGCAGAAAAATCAATCCTCCCCCATCAGACTGCGTTCCAACGGCAGAAAACTTCGTCGCGCGTTCCCCGTTGATCCAGAAGGTAAAACTCAGATCCGTTTACGTCATATTGTGCCAAATGATCCCAGATAGCTCTCTGTATAATTTGGTTAGGATCAATCTATTATTTTAATAGTTATGATTGTTTGATCTATTGGCTCGTGATTGTTAAATCGACAGTTTGTGATCTGTCCGTTGGGTTGCTTCCAAATCCGGATATACCGTTGAGTTCGTGTCACCGCGTTCTACGTGGTGCTTACTTTCCCTTTGCTGTTTCATCCTCCGAAAAGTTTAATATTCGTTACCGTCGCCTTTTTGCCACCGCCGCGCGTCGTCTTGTGCCGCCAACCATTTTGGTTTGTCGTGGCCATGTCATTGTGTCCAGAAGATCATTATCCCCTGTTTTGCCTACCGTTGAAGTTCATTGATCCCCGGTTGCCGTCAAAGCCATGTTCTAGAATCTACCCGACGTCTTTTGGCCTAGTCCTTCGTGTCGGTGCACATTTCGGTTCGCCATCTTTGGTAACCTTTAATCGCAGAGCCAACCCTACCATACTACCCTATGCCAAGTGTATTCATCCTTGAATCGTTTCGCTCAAACCCGGACTTAACCCTTGGTCCAATTTGTCGTTGCGTCACGATATGTGTACCCCGCAGATCGTAAACCAAATTTGAGAATGTCATGACCTCGCTGCCCTATCTTTCAACCGAGGGTTGCCACCTTATAATCTCATAAGTGTTCCGTTAACGCTTCACCTTCATCGTTAACGTTCCGTCGTTAACGTCCCGCCGTTAACGTTCCATCGTTAACGTTCTGTCGTTAACGTTCCGTCGTTAACGTCCCGCCGTTAACGTTCCATCGTTAACGTTCCGCTGCTAACGTTCCTTCGTTAACGTTCCGCCGTTAACGCTTTGCTCTCGCTTCGCTATCATCGCATACGCGCATTCCAGCAAGAGTGTAGCCCGATGTCATTATCCTTTCTATCGTCCTACCGTGATCTAACCTCATTCCTTGTGTGTCTGGCTTTATCTTTCTATCATCTTCAAAGTCGGACCAAAACCTAACTTAAGACCGGTTCGATGGACTGAGTTCATCGTGAGCCGCGCTGCCGGTATTGCGGTTTTCTTCGTTGTGTCCACCGTAGTAAGATATTTGTACTGTCTTACTACATATCGTCATCGCCCTGTTATCGTCAAGTCTCTTCTTTGATGTATGACTGAACCCTAGATCGGATCGCACTGAATGTCGATTCCATCTGTCCTTGTCTTATCCCTGAAAATTTAATCTACCATTAACCTAGAATTCATTCGTGGACTTGGTCGATAGACCATTGGCCATATGTCATATCCTGGTGCCATATCTATTCTATTAGTCTATCTTTCTTTTGTTTGACTGTGTATTTGTTTAGTCAACAAAAGTCAACATTGAGCATCAGTTTAGTTCATCATGAACTAACATATCTTTATGGACCCGATCTATAGATCAAGAGCCCATATGTCAATATCTGTCCAATCGAGTTAATTAATCTCGAAGGATATCCCCTGGAATATACTCCGTCTTTCCCTAATTATCAGTCGTAACCTTCTCGATAAATCTTCTGAAAGCATGTTCTATTTCATCCGATTTTCGATCAAATCTAAGTTCCTAAATTCAATCCCTTCCGTTCAGTACCAATCTAATATTAAATTGGAGTTTATTTGAATTGCTTTTGAGTTTTGTTGTATTTGTGCTTCTTTGTCGTTAGACGTGTCGTCAGTTACAAAGTAGTCAAGGGCGAGGAAGTCGAAGCATTCGATTGAAGAGCCAAAGGTTGAGGAAGCTGAAGATCAATTAGAAATAGTAAAAAGCAGTTTGTAGCAAGTGCCAGGCAAGTTGTGCTTTGATCATGTTGAACCTACGATTACAAAAACTGCTATATTGTTTTACTTTATTGCATATTATTTGACTTGTACAAATGTCTTCAATTAAATTTGGGACTTAGCTATTATACCCAATTGATCTATACCCAACCTTGCCATTTGTATACCATGATATATTGTCACCCTAGATTGGTTCATTATAGTTGGTTAGTAATAATAATCAACATGGGATGGTTAGACCGTATTAGTTGCTTAGCCATGCCACGTCATCACATGTACTTTAGTCTTTGATAAATAATCATGACTAATGGAATATGGAACGATGTTATGAACTTGTGTGTCATGTGTGGTCACACGATGAGATTGAGTTGTGGTGGCGAGAGGATGTCACGCAACGAGGTTAAATTGCTGATGGCACGTGGTGCTTGGTAATCAACTGGGGTGGTTATGATTTAGATTGGGGCAAGTGGCAAGGGGCGAGAATGCCAAGGTGGGCCCGATGGGAAAGGGGTATGTGGAAGTCCTGCCTCGATCATCTTAAGGACTTAACCTTGCAAGCCTTTGACCTGAGTCAATCATGCGACCACATGTCTGGTATAGGACAGACCTAGATGATTAGGGTTCTGATATCTTTCCTCTGATACCTCGGGGTGACAGTACACGGAAGTGTATCTGTGTGGAGGAGCGTACCTGTGCTACGGCTTGGTGCCCATCCAATGGTGTTGGCCTGTCCTATACTTCGGCTCCGCGTGAGAGGAGTAACAGTGAAGGCAATACCAGAGAGGTTCTTTGGATAAGGTAGAGGTTCCTGAAAGGCTTTGTCATGATTTCTCTGCTGGCACACCAAAGGAACTGTGCTAATGGCCAGGCACAAAGAGAATATCATGTCGTGTGGGTAAAGTGCATAACCTCTGCAGAGTGTAAACCTATTCGAATAGCCGTGCTCACGGTATTGAGCAAAGCTCAGGAATCACAGTTAAGGGTTAGACTTTTGAAATGAAAACTTGGAATGGGATGGCAGGATTGCCATGAAAGGTTGGAACTTGACATAGGATTGGAAACTTGGTTAACTTGAGAAATGTTGAATCTATCTAATACTGATTATTTGTTTCTTGTCTTTCCAATTTATATATTGTATTCATTTACAAATCTCGCTTATTGCAAAATAGCCATGTTAGCCATTTCTTTGGAATAAGCCTTGCATATAGTTATGTTAGAATTGCATTACATGCACGACTTGTTGAGTGCTTTATGTACTCACCCACAACAACCACTTGAGAAGAAGAAGAGACTACGCCATTCATGGAGGAGAAGTATTGCGAAGGGCGAGCATCTAGGTGCGAGCCTTGTCGGTTGCATGTGGTATCTTGAGGGTCATCTACGTTTTCTTTCATTCTTTGCTTAAATTGTTGTTTAGCCTTATAAGGCATAATCATGTAAGTTGACCATAAGGTCATGTAACTAGTTGTATTTAATATATGATGTCTTTTATCTTTTTCCGCTATGTATGATTGTGATATTTCATCTATGTTGAGACTGTGTGCACTAACGTGATCCTGGACTAGTGCTGAATACACAGAGGGTCTGGATTTGCATATTCGGGTCCCGACAGTCGCCCCTATGTACATGGCTATGTTAACCGACGCCCGAAACCTGGCAGGGAAGTCCGCGTAGCGGATCTCCCAACAGAAAGCCTGTGGTCCTGGGCCATCGGGGCTCGGGCTACGGTCGTTACGCCGACCGCTATCTACAACCCGTGATCGGGCTGCTTCATTCATTGCTTTTTTCCGCGCCTCGAGGGTGGCGCGAACGTCATGGTTGTTGCCGAGGCGCTGGCTCACCGGGGTGCGTGAGGCTAGGGGCTGCTCGTACTGTGCCGCCGTCTTTACTGGACCTCGCCGGTTCCGAGCGGCGGCCGGCTCGGGTGGCTGGAGGAGGCGCCCAAGTGGTGGGAGCCGGAGCCCTGCATGTGCAGCACGGCAGCATGTTCCACCAGTCCCTGGAGGTTCTGGTACGTCGCCTTGGCCTCCAGGTCATCCGGCTCGGGGATGCCACAGAGCAGCATCACGGCTGCAGCCACATTCTGGCTCGCGTGGGGGAAGAATGGGAGGCCATCAGATTCCTCCACCAGCTGGTGGTGTACCTGACGTGCGTGTGTGCGCGGGCGCCAGTGCAGTGGGGCTCGGTGACTCGCCTCGGTCGGCCTGGAGTTTGTCAAGCTCGGCCCTTCGAGCCTCCAGCTCATCGCGCTGTTGTTGGAGCTCGGCGCGGCGAGCTTGGGAGCGTTCAGCACGCCCGCGCTGATATTCCGCTCCCTGCGCTTCGGTGCACCAGACAAGAGTTCCCGTACTTGCGGGGGTTGCGGCCGGGTCGACCACGCCCGCCATGTTGCATTCGCGGGAGTGCGGTCCGTTCGCAGTGCGCTCCGTGTCGGAGCTGGAGTCGTGGCTGGAGGAGTCCTCCAGTAAGTCGTGGACGGAGGCCGGCACGTAGCCGTTCATTGCCACAAGCTATGAACCTACGGGGGGCAATGTCATCGCCCGCTCGAGTCCACGCGTCGCCGGGGGCGGTCACGGCGCTTGGTGGGCTCCGCCTCGGGAGTCGCCACGGGGCCTCGGCCGAGGTTGCTAAGGTCGCTGGAGATGGAGTCCAGGCTCCTAGCGGATGCTTGGTCTCGAGAGGTGGAGGGGATGAGCACGAGCTCTCCTACCGGAGCGGCGACGAAGTCGAGGGTGCCAAAACGGATCCAGCTCCTCGATGCAGACACTCCGTCGTGGCTGAAGGAAGCCATCAAGGAAGCAAATGGGAATCCGGAGATGATGATCAGGACGCGCGAAGGCCCCTACCTGACGCGCCAACTGTCGGTGTTTCGAGCACCGGCGAGTGAATTTTTTAGTCAAAGGGCCGCGCGTTCCCTATCCTTGAATGGTTAGACTCAAGAAGCTCAAGATGTATACTAGTTCGGGCCGAATATCCCTACTCCAGTTCATGTGGTGGTGCTATATTGCTTCGGATACAGATGACTGCATGGTATTACAAGCGAGAGCTAAGGATTCGAACCCGTGGGAGCAAGAACAGCTTGCCCGTAAGAACCGAGAAAGGGGATCTCTCCCTCTCTCTCAGAAGACCCTACCTCCCTTTATACAGGTGGAGAGGGCAGGTTACACGGGGAGTTGGGAGAAGAAAGGATGATGTGTCCTAGGCTAGGAGTCCTGGTCCTTGGTCTTGGCGATTTGATCGGCGTCCACTTACCCCACGTCAGGTCGGTGGACTCATCGAGTGGCGCAGTTTTCCGTGTCATCGGGAAATGCCGCACCTACCCTCTTGTACGTCCGTCAGATGCTGACGCGTCAATGCCTGGCTCCGGTGCTACCTCGGGAGGGAGCGCATCCTTACACTGCGCATGACTGGATGATGAGACTAGAGCTTTGACTTTGGCAACCTCCTCGCTACCTTGGGAAGGAGCCACATGCCCTCGTGTGGTCTTTCCGAGCTGTCGTGTCTGTGGGGTAGGTGGCCAACGGCCCGCGGCGGCCTGGCACTCGGCCTTTGGCGGAGATCGCCTCGGCTTGGTCGAAGCTTGTGTGGAGTCCGACCTATGGCGGGGGTCGGACGCCCCTTGGTTGGTTTGGTCGGGGACGAGTGTCCTTCGTGGCCCAGCGGGGGCCTTTGGCCAGAGCCGGGCTTGGTGCAGCCCGTTCGTCACTCCAGGCCACTGAGGGTACCCATGGTATGAGTACTCGTCATTTTCCTTTTTAGCTTCTGGTGTAGATCCTGAATCAATAACATGCTCCACCTGCACGCTTGATTTCTGTTGTTCCTCAGCGGGAACATTAATAGATGGTTTATCATGCAACATAATAGATTCATCAAAGGTAACATATCTACTAATAACCACCTTTCTAGTTTTAGGATTCCATAATTTATAGCCTTTCACACCAGACTTATAACCAAGGAAAATGCACTTAATAGCTCTAGGCTCCAATTTGCCATTATTAACATGAGCATAAGAAAGACAACCAAATATTCTCAAATTTGAATAATCTACTGGAAAACCAGACCATACCTCAATTGGAGTCTTCTTATCAATTGCCAGGTTTGGTGACCGATTGATTAAATAACAAGTAGTGGATGCGGCTTCAGCCCAATAACTCTTGGATAAGCCATAGTTTGATAACATCAATGTACCTTCTCCATGATGGTTCTGTTCATGCGTTAAGCCACACTATTTTGTTGAGGAGTACCTGGAATAGTGTAATGTCTCACAATATCCTCTGATCTGCATAAAGTTTCAAATTGTCCAAAATAGAACTCTAAGCCATTATCGGTACACAGCTTCTTTACATGCTTGCCAGTTTGTTTTTCAATCATAATCTTCCACTCCTTGAATGTTTGGAATACATCCGATTTTTGCTTTATGAGATATGGCCAAACTCTTCTTGAGTATCATCAATGATGATCAATATGTAGCTAGCACCTCCAAGCGATGGAACGCGGGATTCTCCCCACAAATCTGAGTGAACATAATCCAATATGCCTTTTGTAGAGTGAGTTTGCAGTGTTGAATTTCACCCTCTTTTGCTTGCCGAAGAACAATGTTCATAAAATTTCAACTTGTCGATACTTTGACCATCAAGGAGTCTTTTTTTGCATAACTCCATCATGCCAATTTCACTCATATGCCCCAGACACATATGCCAAAGATTAATAGCATCAGAATAAAATGATTTGTTTGAGGCAATAGCAACATTACCTGAAATTGCAGTGCCTCACAGATGATATAGGTTGGCAACCTTTGTAACATTCCAAAAATTTGGATTTCAGAATGTTTAAGTTTCAAAATTCACCATTTGCATTTCTTTGAATTAATTTCAGCTTAATAAGAATTTTCTATTTATAAAAGGATTTAATTTGGCTAATCTATCCATCAAACATTTGATTTTCAGTTTTTCTTTGGGTTCATTGTCTTTAAAGGAATTTTTCTGTATTTTGGAGATTTTTCTGAATTTATTTGATATTTATTTGAATTTATTTGCTTTTATTTGAATTTCTGGAATTTCTTTAATTCGAAAAATGATTTCTAATTCAAAAAATCCTTTGCGGGCCGAAGCCTTTCTCCGGCCCATTTTCCCGACTGCTTCCCGGCCCATCTCCTTCGCCCGCCCGCTCCGCTTTTCCTCTGCCCAGCCGGCCGGCCACGACGGCCGCCGATCGCGCGCCACGTGGGCGGCGAGATGCGCCCGCGTCGCTGCCGCCGCGCCGCCAAACCCTAATCGAATCCGCGCCCGTTTGTCCGTCGTGCCGCGCCCGCCTCGAGGCTATTTAAAGCCTCGTGGACCCCTTCCGAGGTTCGCCTCCTCGCGCCGCATCCGCCGCTCCTTTCCTCGTCGCTGAGACGCGCCGTCCTCCCGCGAGCTCGCGAAGTCGCGCCGCCGTCCGAGCCGTCTCGCGCTTTTCTTCCCTCTCGGTGAGCCTCCGTCGCCTCGTTTGGTCTCGCCAGGGTCCCGCGTCTCCTCTCTCTTTGCCCTACGCCCGCCGGATCCATCGCAATTTGCCCGTGTCGCCTTCTTCTTCCGCTCCGGTGAGCCGCTCCGTCCCCTGCGCCGCCGTGCCTCGCCGGCATCCGCGTCGGCGCCACGCGACGCCACGCGTCGTCCGCTCTGCGCCACCTCGCGCCAGCGTCGGTGCCGCGTCGATCCGCCTCGGCCGCATCGGCGCCGCCTAGGCTCCGTGCGGCGCCCGCGTCAGCCGCCTCGTGGCAGCCGCGTGGCTGCCACGTCTGCCCTATCCGCCGCGTGGCTCGCCACCTCAGCCGGTCTGCCGCGTCGGCTTCTCTCCGCCTCGGTGCTTCCGGTTCTTCGTGGACCAAGCCACTGACATGTGGGCCCCACGTGTCAGCGGAGTTTCTTTCCTTTTTCGATTTTCCGAAAACCGAAATTCCACCAATCACGTCTGCCACGTGTTAGCCTCTCTGATTTTTCTGATTTTCTGATCTGGAAATCTTCGAGGAGCCCGTTCTCCTTCGTTCGAGCTCCGATTCCAGTGATTCAAATTTCTAAATCCATCTAAATTCAAGATCTATCTTCCAGTACCATTCTTTTCAAATTTTGAATTTTATTTGAATTTTTTTTATTTATTTGCCTCGTTTCGCGTGTAGACGACGCATCAAGATCGATCGAATCAACGATCGGTAGAACCAAAGAAGAGGCGTGAAGGCAAGTCTTCCTTGAATATATTGATCCCAAATTTTACAAAATGCCTATATTGTTTTAAATTATGCATGCTTACTTTATGCAATGTACTTTAAACATAGTTTTAGAGTATAGTTAAATTCCATTTGTTATACCCTCATTGGTATTGATCATGTCGAACCTTTGACACCTAGATGATATATATACTAGCTATTTTATTTGGTGATATCCAGAGATTAGCATGGAGCGGTAGAATTGCTTAGTCCAAATTAAGCGTTTGGTATTGTGCCAATATGGGAATCATTTCAAATGTTGTTTAAACTTATTTGTGAGATTGCGGCAATTGGTGTTGCTGCTGTGATTTAAATGAATTAAAGTGGAAATGGTTTACACCGCGGATGGATGTGTGGCGGTGCGAAAGCACGAGACCTTGGTATGTGAATGTTCCGCCCTAGTCAATTAAGGACCGAAGCGTGTGTTACCATGGACCGAGCACTACCGTACAACCACAAGTCTATATGGGTACGACCTGGCTAAATAATTTGTGCGTCTCATTATTAGCTTCGCCGTTGGAGAGTGCGGATGTTGGCAGCGCAAGAGGGGCTTCAGATCTGGCGGCTAGAACCCTAACAGTGGTGAAACCTTAGCGGGCGAGGTTAATAGTGGGGTTGTGCATTGTAAAGGCCTTGTCATGATCTCTCTGCCGACACACCAAAGGAAGTGTGTTAAGTGCATGGCAACAAGAGTCGATCATGTCTTATGGGTAAAGTGTACACACTCTGCGAGTTAAAACTACTTAAGTAGCCGTGCCCACTGGTCAAGGGCAAAGTAGGCACGCTTGCACATTGTAGATTTTATGGTTTGGTTTTAAAGGAAATTGATGGTTTGGGAATCCGAGAGCAGATGGAACTCTTGGGTTATGGTTTGGCAGATGGAGCCCATCAGGTAGATGGAACCTGCTTTAATTGTTATATCAAATTCAATTACTATGCTATTACATTTTGTTCAAATGATGCTTTATGAAATTACTATTGGTATTTAAAGTTGAACTTTGCTTTATGCTAAAAAAAGCCATATTATGCCTTCAATTGTTTAGCCTTGCATATAGTTATCATGCATTATGTTTCCAAGACTTGCGGAGTACATTTTGTGCTCACCCTTGCAACATCCCCAACCTTCCACGAAGAGTTCGCGAGCGAAGGTGACTACGACTTCTACGCTTGTGGTTATGATGAAGGCGATCCGAATGCTAGGACGCGAACCCGGTCGATTGCTGTTGGGCAAATGGATGGGCTTACTTACTTTGTTTTTGTTATTTCGTTTCCGCTGTTTCTTGTTGAACTCAAGCTATGATGCTTCTTATTTGTAATAATTGGCCATAAGGCTAATATTCTTTTGCTTAATTAATATTACTTGCTTCGTGGTATGGATGTGTTGGCATCACTGTTTTCACTGTGTGTGCTAGCTTTTCCTGGACTAGCACAGGTTATACACAGAGGGTTCGGATTTGGAAATCCGGTCCCGACAACCTTCATATCACCCTTCATCACAACAAGAAAACCTTTGGAGACCTTCAAAATTCCACCTCCACCTGAATATTTGTACCCTTTTGCATCAAGAGTACTGAGTGAGATTAGACTTCTCTTTAAATTTGGGATGTGTCGAACATCCGATAATATTCTAACGGTGCCATCAAACATCTTGATCTGGATAGAATCAATGCCTGCAATCTTGCATAGTGTATTATCACCCATTAACACGGATCCACTGGGCGTAGCTTCATATTCAACAAAACCACTCACGGTTCGAGCTCATGTGGAATGTGCAGGCTGAATCAAGAATCTACTCGTCGTCACTTTTTGGCTTCATCCTCTTGTTGATCCTTTTTAGAGTTGTTATTCCTTTTCTCCTTTTTCTTTAACCACCAGCACTCAGATATGTCGTGTCCACTTTTCTTGCAATACTTGCACGACTTATACCTTCCTCTAGATTTTGATCTGCCTTTGTAATTTCTGCTTGGGCTTTTTCCTTTTGATTCACCGTTAGAACTCCTCTCCTATTGTCTGCCATGGACAATCAAGCATTCTTCATGTTTACTTGAACTTTCGTTCGAAACCATGAGTTTCATCTTTTCCTTCGCATGCAATGCTTCGTGCACTTCATTAAGTGTAAGAGTATCTCGGCTATATAGTATTGTATATCTGAACGTAGAGTATGAACTTGGCAATGAGCATGAAAGAATAAGACCCAAATTTTCATCATCATATTTTACCTCCATAGACTCGAGATCCGAGACTACTTCCTTGAATGCTGTTAGGTGGTTCAATAATGATCTTCCTTCCGCTATTTTGTGCGAATAAAGCTTCTGCTTCAAGTGCATCTTGCTGGTCAGATCTTTGGTCATGGAAATCTGCTCCAGCTTCAACCATAATGCGGCAGGATATTATTTAATAGATGAAGATGAATTTGAGATAAGGTTTTCTCCTTCAAAAGCTTCTGCAGGATATTATTTGATAGATGAAGATGAATTTGAGATAAGGCTTTACGATCTTTACGTTGCTTCTCGTCTAGGAACCATGTAGTGGGCATCTTGTCAATCCCCAAAAGAGCATCATTCAAATCGAATTGTGCAAGAACAGCTCGCATCTTGACTTACCATAGAGAAAATCTTGTATCTCGATCCAGCAATAGAAGGTCGTACTTCAGAGTCGTCATGTAGAAGAAACCCTAATATATTTTTTTCTTTTCTCTCTCTTGCTTCCTAGTGTTTTGCTTCTTGGCTTTACTTGCACAACCAGTGCAGCCACTTGAATGAACACTTGCTCTCACAGTCAGGGTTTACAAAACCGTTTTTGAAAAAAACCATTCAAAAACTGAAATTTGAAAATTGGAAAATCGAGTCGAAAATCGCTTGAAAATCATCAGAAATCGAAGAGTTAAGAAATCAAAAAATTTAGAAAAAAATTGAAAACCGGCCAGTTTTCTCAAAAAACAGTCGAAAACCGACCGACCAATTGAATGTAATTAGAGCCGATTTTTTAGCGATTTTCACTCGATTTCAGCGAAAATAGAGCGGTTTTCACCGATTTTTTTATCGGTTTACCTCGCATAAATTTTTCTAAATTTTTTGAATTCGAATTTAAATCGGATCGGTTTTTCGCTCGGTTTGAAATGCCGAACCGGCTCGGTAGGCTCGGTTTTCGCAAAATTCGACTGATTTTCGTCGGCTTTGCAAACCCTACCGACAGTACAGCCACTTGAATGTAGCTGCTGCCTCCTCGAACGAATCCTTTAGCCACTTGAATGCCGCCTGGCTTTTTATTGCGCCATGTCTTGGGCTTCAGTTCTTACTGCACGCAACCTTGGAACTGGGCCCGCACAGTACGTCGTATGCTTGGCTCTTCTACTCGCGGTCAGGGTTCGCAAAATCAATAAAAGTCGGTAAAAAATTACGATTATCGGCCGTATCGGCTCTGTTTCTAAAATCGCTCGGTAAGCCGGTCAAATTTAAAAATTCAGAAAAAAATTATGCGACGTAAACCGATCGAAAATTGGTGAAATTTTCAAAAAATCGACCGCAAAAAAGTTCAACTAGTCTGTGGATTTTCCATTGAAATGGTGGACTTTTTAATTTTTTTCCAAAAAATTTGATTTTGAAACTCTACGGTTTTTGATGATTTTCAGCTTGATATTTTTGATTTTAGAATTTTGAATTTCGTGAAATTTTCTATAGGGCTGCACGGTATCACCTAACCGAAAAATCCATGCCAAAAAAACCGAACCGAACCGGTCAACTCAGTTTGACCGGTATATGATATTCGGTATGGTATGGGAAATTTTTTACTTTTGGGATACGATTTTTTAGTAAAACCCGCGAGTAAAACGAAATAAATCGAATACCGGAATAGAAACAAATATACATGTATAAATATAGAAAGTAATGGTCAATTGTGTATAAAGTATAGTTTCACATGGAAATAATATCACTAGATTTATCAAAGTAATGGCCAAATATGTGTAATATTTTTTACTACCGTATAATTATATAAAGTAATGGTCAAATGAGTGTATTAGAAACCGTATCGATGTTCAAATGATAAGTAAAAAATAACAATTCACGCTAGTTTGGTAAATATGGTATTTACCGATACCGAACCGAAATATTATGGTATTTAATGATACCGAACCGAAATTCTATTTGATATCACATTTTAATTATCGTATTTCTTTAAAAATCGTATTTACCAAACCGTATTTACCAATTATACCGTATGCACAATCCTAATTTTCTCCATGTCGATTTTGTTAACCCTGGTCCCGCGACTCTTCTAGTCGTATGCTTGGGCTAAAGGTTTGAAATCTCGTTTTCGGATGATATCACGGAGGTGACCAAAATCCAAAATCTCACCGAGATCTTGGAATTTTGGACAAATCCCAGAAGAAATACAAAAACAAATTTCAAATCCATTTTTTTTGCACCAAGAAAAACAAAATTTGGGCCGGAATTCCCAATCTTGACGAGATTTTGGTGAATTTGCACCGAGCGAAAAATAGCTCAAACGACGTCAAAAAAAATTAAAATTTTTTTGCATGGTCCTACACATTATTGATATTCACATAAAAATTTCAGATGATTATCAAGTAGAGTAATTTTTAACAATTCGAAAATTTCTACTATCTTGATAAAACGCTGACCAGCAAGTTTGAACTGAATAAAAATGGTACAAACCACATTAGAAAATTTTGAATTTTTTTTGCATAGTTATGATGCATCTCTGATGTTCCCATAAAAGTTTCAGATGGTGATCAATCATCATGAATTTTTAAAAATTCGGACAGTGCTACTATCCTGATAAAAGCCTTACCGACAAACTTCAACCAAATGAAAAATGATTCAAACCAGGTTAGAAAATTTTGAAAATTTTAGTGAATAGTCCTAATGTATCATTAATTGTTCTATAAAATTTTAATATTATTATCAAACTTCAAGAATTTTCAAAAAATCTGAGAGTGCTACGTCGTGATAAAAGCCTGATAATCAATACATAGATTTGCTTTAGTAATAAAAAAAGGTTTAGAATTTTTGAAAATTTTATAGAATGGTGATAAGGAAATTCTTAAGATCTCATAAAATTTTTGAATCATGATCACACTCCAGTGAATTTATAAAATTCTTATAAGGGCACTATACCATTTATGTTCTTTCTGTTTTTTATTTTTGAAATATAACAAATGAAGTTCAATGCTTACATAGATTTGATTGAGCAAACAAAAAAAATTGAAAATTTTAGAGAATGGTACTGAGAGAATTCTTAAGCTCTCATTAAAATTTCGGATCATGATCACACTCGAGAAAATTTATAAAATTCTTACAAGCTTAATGTCCCAATTATATTAATTCTGTTTTGATTTTTTTAAAGATAACAAATGAATCTAAATTATTTTGAAAATTTTTCTGTATGATCCTACACTACTATATATAGTACCATAAATTTTTTAGATCATGATAAAGCTTGTACAATTTTATAAAAATCTGATAGTGTTTCTACAGAAATTTTAGAATGTCTCAAAAATTCGGTTTTTCAACAAATTTTCATAGAAGATGACTTTCTTTAGGATTATTCGACCAAATCCGGTCAAATCTGGCCAAAAAAGTCAAAAACAGTTCAAAAAACACGAGATTCCAGTGATATTTGGTGAAACCTTGCCGAAATTTTCGAGATTATTGTAGCAATTTAATTTTTTTTAAAATTTTTTTACCTGGCCGGGATTTTAGATTCCGTCCACAGGCTGGAATCCAAAATCTCGTCCGAGATTTCGACTGTTTTTTTAACCTTACATGGCTTGCGCCCGACTACACGCGCTCCTGCTCGATCTGCCGTTCCGCTCGGTAGCCACAGGAGCAAGGCTCTTGACTTTATCCTTTACAGCCGACCGTTATACCTTCACGGACGCGAAACCACCGGCTGAATTGTGGTCTTCCTTAGATCCGATCGGAATCGAGGTTTCACGGACGCGAGCGAGCAAGCCAACCCGGCCGGAACAGCGGGGGCAGCCGAAGGCACGGCCGGCCGGAAGGAGTTGACGCAGATGCGTCGCGGAGGGCCGGCGCAGATGCGTCGGAGGACGACGTGCACGGAGGGCGCCTAGCTTTTATCTTGCTTCGCCGTCTCTTTTCTTCGTCGATTCTCTCGTGCTCTGATACCACTCTCGCGAGACACGAATTTTTACGTAAAAAATCTTTGCGAGAAAAAACCATAGACGCTCAAACACGATCACCATACAAAAAGATGTTTACAACGAAACGCTTGCTCTTGCCTTAGATTATAGGGTCATATTTATAGAGGTACAACTCATATTAGAGAGTAGTTAATTAGAGATAGAGTATAAAGTTGTATGAGACTAACTCAACAGTAACATCAAACAAACCCTCTAGTTCCTCTAATTAATAGGGTGGTATTGCGCTGATACTCGCTTAGGAGGAAGCTTCCGGAGGATGAAAAGGACAAGAGCTGAAGGCAGTATCTCCGTCAACTGGAAATGGGAGTTCATGTATAAGTGTGTTAACAGAGGGGAGAATATCTATAAGAGAGTAATATTAGTGGTAATGATTTTTCAATGGTACTTACCATATAATAGAAGAAATCTAGGATTGGATGATCCAAAACCTCCAGAGATACATCAAGATTGAATGCAGATAATGCCACCTACCATCAGGTACAAGTAAGGGACAAGGAGAAACATTAGAAGTAAGGCAACAAAAGCACACATCTATATACATGTGGGATCTTTTAGAACTGGATCTGTAAACCACAAAAATGGAGGGTTTTATCATAACTGTGCACAACAGCATCAGGTGCAGTAAATATTAGGTTGAAACGTCTGGTGGCTTCACATTCTTACGAAACTGTCCACACAGGTCTACATCAGAGCTCTACTTTCATACCAACCAAAAGGAAGTAAGCATGATTCTTGAACGCCTATCAATGAGTCAAGAAGAAGAAATACTCACAACAATGCATCTTATCAGGAAACAGGTACAGCAGATTGTGGTCACAGCCCCAACCTGAGATATTTTAAGAAATGCAACAATAGAATGAAAATTATGAAGACCACAAAAACAGTTAATAGTTTTTTATTGATAACCAAACAGCCCCATATTTCTTATTATATCATAGGAATTTCATAAACTGGAGTTGCTATGCAAAAGGGCAAGACAACACAGCATTTCACTACAGTTACAGAACCATGAACACAAAGTTGTGAACATCGGAAAATAATTTCATGTTCAGTTGATATCATTTTGCAGTATTTGAAGTTAAAACTAACATTTGTTATAGGTAAAGCTCTACCAAATGATGTTGACAGATCCTAACAACATGTTTGCTCTGCACAATAGGCCATTCATGTGCACCTGGAACAGGAAATATGTCAATAGCTATTTATCGAGCGTACAGTCACCTCATAAAGCTTCTTTCTTCGCCCCTTGGATTCAATGGGGAAACGTCTCAGCAAAAAAAATAACCTATAAGAAAACAACAGCACAACTTACCAATACAACACTGAACAACTAAGGCAGGAAGTCGATAACAAAAGACATTGGACGCTGAGTTACCTTCCACCATATACTGAAAAGCCAAGAAGAGCCACAAAGGAGACGGCTACGATGAAGATTTTGCTGACCAACTCAACCAACGGATTATCATTTATTCCGAGGTATACCCAAATACAAACCTGTCCAGATCAGGGATCACCAATCAAAGGTAGCAATCGTAGTTAAGAAAGATCAGCTATGCACCAGCGCTTGGATACGGAAAAGCTAGCCATCAAAGGCTACACGTCAACATAGTTTTTATAGGAAGCAATCAAGTGACGCAACAAAGTACCTGAATTACATATATGATGCTATTAACGGCTATGTATATAATCCTTAGCTCATCCGTGGGAAGACTCCTAGCCTGCAAAACACAAACATTTTTTTCTGCAGACCATTTCTTGGATAAAGATGAGCAATAGAGACGGAAAGATGAAGGGTAAAAAATCCGTAGTAAGCACCTGATGGTATATTTCTGCCCAGAAAAGCACAAGCAATGTGTAGGTCGAGAAAAATAACAATCCGGGGAGGTCTAGCAAAACCAACTTATATACCTGTTGAAACAAAAAAAGGAATCCAATTTTTAATCATGATCGTTAGTACAACAAGAACCCCACTGTATATTTGAGTAAAGTAGTCTGAGTAGTACTGCACAAATTTCTTACTCGTGTTCGGAGAAGGAAGACGGAGACGTGGAATCCAAATACAACAGCACGAACTGCATTGAGAGGTGTTTGGTACTTTGGTTAATACATACTCCACGGACTAGTAGCATATGACAGATGAGAGAAGCAAGAAAAGAAAAGAAAAGAAAAGAAAAGAAAAGAAAAGAAAAGAAAAGAAAAGAAAAGAAAAGAAAAGAAAAGAAAAGAAAAGAAAAAGAAAGAATCGGGAGATCCCGCATTACATTACCCCCATTGACAAGGAAGTTCATGAGGTGGAACACCTTCTGCGTCGTCCATCCGAATTCGGGCACTAGCCGCTGGATCCTGATCAATTGAATCTGCAAGCGAGCAGATAGCGACACAACCAAAGATAAGGGAGCGATAATGCACCGGATACCCTCAAATCTAACGCCACTGCCCCTTCATCCGTTGCAAGAGGGCAGAAAAGATTCGATTTTTACGGCAAGGGCGTCGCTAATCAGCGAGGACTAGTTCAGGTCAAGCATCAGCCATTCGCCAAAGAGGAGGTCGACAGGTAGAACAACACTCAGGCTAGCCATACAGTTTTGGTGAGGGAGTGGGAGAGGGACTGACCAGGGCGACGGCGGAGACAAGTGCGTAGGCGGCAGAGAGGGAGAAGAAGGCGCCGTCCTGCCACGCCGGCGACTCGGTCACGTCCTCCCACCGCCCCCGCAGCGCCGACGCCACGACAGCCGGCGAGGAGGAGGAGGCCACGGCGGCGAAGGAGGAGACCAACTCCCTCATATCTCTCTCTTCTTTCGGATCCGGCTCTGGCTTGGCTTTCTGTGCGCGCGAGGAAGGACAAGACGAAGAGAGAGAGAGAACAGAAGCAGTGGGAAAAGAAATTAAACAAGAGAGCGAGAGAGAGGGGGAGGCCCACATGTCAACAGTAGAGGGACGGAGAGGGAAGGAGGGATGGACGGGTGGGATCCACGTGGCGGCTACTGACGCTAGCAATGGAGCGAGCGAATTTTTTAACCACCGTACCGCCTCGGTTTGGAAAGAGAAGTTTGAAGACGGTTTTGAGCTTTTGACGTTAATATTTTTTTTTTCAAAAAATTCACAGAAATTAGTATTAATAGCTTTATGAATTTTGACGTTAATATTTTTTTTAAAAAAAAATGAAGTTTGAAGACGTTTTTGAGCCATTCAAAATGTAGAAATTAGAAAATCCAAAATTACAAGTATTTTTTAGTAGCAATAGTATTTCAAGTAGCAATATTTACTTCAATATATTTTAGAACAATATTTGTTCAATTATATTTAGTACCAATATTTGTTTAAGTATGTCAAAAGCAATATTTAGTACGAATATTTATTTCAACATATTTTAGTAACAATATTTGTTCAATTATATTTAGTAATAATATTTGTTCAAGTATGTTAAGTAGCAATATTTGTTGAAGTATGTCAAGTAGTAATATTTGTTCAATTATGTCAAGTAGCAATATTTAGTATCAATATTTGTTGAAGTATATTTAGTAGCAATATTTGTTGAATTATATTTAGTACCAATATTTGTTCAATTATATTTAGTAGAAATATTTGTTGAAATATATTTATTAGTAATGGAAGGTGTTGAAATGTAAATGGTTTTGATATGTGAATGTCATTATGTGAATGCCTATTTTTTGCACTTGTTGGATTGATTTGTGAGTAGCATTGAAATGAAAGATTATTTGTTGATATATTATTACAAAATGCCTACTTTACAACTTGCAATTATCTAAAGTTTCCTAAAATTTTTTTCATATTTAGGGAAGTTCATGCCGAATTTTTTTCGTGTTTTTACATACTTTTTTATATATTTCTTATATTTTTCCTATTTTTGGGCCTTCGATGGCTTTTTACAAATTTTACAACATTTTTTTGCAATGTTTCCCGTTTTTTTACATTTTCCCTAATTTTTCAACTAGTGGCTGATTTTCGCCAAAAACTGCTCGAAATTCAAGCGGTTTTCGTCCATTTCTTTCGAAATTCGCTCGCCAGTTTGACCAGATTTCAAATTCATTTGACTTTTCAAACCATTCGGTTTTGACCGAATTTCGATACTGCCGAGTCGTCGAAATCCGAGTTGGAAACGGTATTTGTTAACCCTGTGTAAGATCGAGGATGCTGACTATAGGTGGTCAATAGGCGGCTATAAAAATTTCTTCTACGATTAATTAAAATCTCGCCTAAGTGCCCTTATGTCAAAACATAAATGATAATAGATGTGAAAGCGATAACTAAGGTTTTGACAATTAAAGCCTAAGTCAACTAGACTCACTAAGTGCACTAACTATTTATATCTCTAAAATAATTTGCACTCCTAACAAGCAATCAAACTATCAATTCTATGAATATAAATTGCTTGAGTATAAATAAATGATAGAATGCAAATCACAAGAGACACACTGATATTTTACCATGGTGTTCGGAGACTTGTCGGTCTCCCCTAATCCACGTTGAGGTAAGCCCAAATGAATTGGACCGACTCCACGAATTAACCCAACTACCTCGATTCCACTAGAGGTAGCTCTTTCCCCTCCGAGTAGGTGAGGTCCAACCTTCACAACTCGTTAGGCCTTCTCACAATCTTCTTTGAGAAGGTCACCGAACCAATGACGCCTCCACGCCATCTAGGTGTCGTAAAACACCAAAAGTAACAAATCAAGCCCTCTAGCTTGAGCTCCACCAAGTACAACACATGTACAATGGTGATCACCAAGCACAGCACATGCACAAGGCTTCCCTCAAGTGCAACACATGCACAAGAGGCTCTCAATCTAATCCTAAATGCAACACATGTAAATAGGGCTCACTCTTAGCTCAAAAACCAAATGGAAGAGAGCAAGACATGCACACAACTCCCACAAACCTTCCCTACAGCCAGCAAGCACCAAATACAAGCCCCAAGGCTCCTTATGTAGGCTTCACAAGAAAAACTAGCCGTTATGGGGTAAATTAGGCAAAAATGCCCAGGAAACCCGGTCATACCGCCCTAGGGCTGGTATGACTGCTCCGTAGAGGCCAACGGCTAAAAAACTAGCCGTTACTTAGAAACTCCGGTCATACTGGAGGGGGTCCGGTCATATTGGACCCCAAAAATTGCCCTTCGACCGAAATACCCCTTCTCTGAAAAAAGCACCGTAATGACCCCGGTCATACCGCTCGAGTGGGTCCGGTCATACCGGCCCCTCTGCCACCAAAACGCTCATAACTTTTAACTACAAACTCCGATTATCATACCGCTCGAGTGGGTCCGGTCATACCGGCCCCTCTGCCACCAAAACGCTCATAACTTTTAACTACAAACTCCGATTAGGTGATCTTCGACTCTATGCGAAGCTTATCACGAGGGATACAATCTCCACCAATTTTCAAGATTTAAACAACCATAGATATTTTTAAATATCACAAAAATAAATAATCTAATACAGTCATTCAAGTCTAAAATCTGATTTCTCGGAATCGCTCACATAGACTTAATCAAGAGCGTGACTACAATCTAGAGAGAGTCAATAAGATCAAATATTGAGCCATGTGATGATCAACTCATGATCAAAATAAATTTTGCAAAACACATTTGCAAATTCTAATCACATGCTCCAATATCAAATGCATGAACACCAATATTTTGCAAAACACATTTACAAATATAAATCTTGCAAACAAGAGCAATCAAGATTATATATTTGAGCCATGTGATGATCAACACATTATCAAACCAATTTGCAAACCCTATTCACATGCTCCAAGATAAGATTCAATTAAATCATATTTTGCAAAAACTCATTTTGCAAACACAAAGCATAAACCTATCTTAGCCTTTGTGATAATCAACACATGATCAAGTCACAAGCTAAGACTCTGATACATGAGCTCTCTATTTACAACACATGAAAATATCTAACTCCAAACAAACAACCATTTAAACCAACTTCCATAAGCAATCTCCCTTTTGCAACACATGCAAATCCATAGCTCTATGCAAAAACCAAATCAAGATTCAATAAGAAGCAAGCATGAGCTCCCTTATTTACAACACATGCAAATACTTAGCTCATGCAAGAACCAAATCAAGATTCAATAAGAAGCAAGCATGACTCCCTTATTTGTAACACATGCAAAAACTTAGCTCATGCAAGAACCAACTAAGAGAGTGAGCTAGAGTGAACCGGATTGAATTCATCAACACATGATGAAGCTCAAGATAAATGACTTAACTCTCTTAATAGTACGGTACCTAACTAAGAACCCGGTCTTCCATCCAAACACCGAGACCGGTAAAAGACTAGGAACACATCCTTAACCCTAGCTAGTTATACATTTGCCTTTAGCAATCCCACTTGAAGCTTTCATGATGACCGATCATCTTCTCTCCAAGTCGGGATCTTCATCTTGTTCATCAACACATGTGTAAGATCGAGGATGCCGACTAGAGGGGGGTGAATAGGCGGCTTTAAAAATTTCTTCTACAATTATTAAAATCTCGCTTTAGTACCCTTATATCAAAACCTAAAAGATAATAGATGCGAAAGCGATAAACTAAGGTTTTGACAATTAAAGCCTAAGTCAACTAGGCTCACTAATTGCACTAGCTAATTATGTCTCTACTCAATAATATGCAACCCTAAAGACAATCAAACAATTTAATTCTAGGAATGTAAATTGCAACAATGTAAATAGAGAATTGCAAGCAAACATAAAGAGACACATCGATGTTTTACCGTGGTGTTCGGAGACTTGTCGGTCTCCCCTAATCCACGTTGAGACAAGCCCAAAACACTTTGGACTGGCTCCACGAATTGAGCACTCGCCTCGATTCCACTAGTGGTAGCTCTTTCCCCCTCCGGGTAGGTGAGCTCTGACCTTGACAACTTTGCCGGGCCTTCTCACAATCTACTTGAGAAGATCACCGCGCACGACGCCTCCACACGCCGTCTAGGTGTCAACAAACACCAAGAGTCACAAGTCAAGCTCTCTAGCTTGACTCCACCAAGAACAACACATGTACAATGGTGATCACCGAGTGCAACACATGCACAAGGCTCCCCTCAAGTGCAACATATGCACAAGAGGCTCTCAATCCACTTCTAATTGCAACACATGCAATTAGAGCTCACTCTTAGCACAAAAACCAAACTAGATAGTGCAACACATGCACAACTCAACCACAAGAGCTATGAACTCACCAAAACCCCAGCAACACCTAAATGTCAGCCCCCAAAGCTTCTTATATAGCCTCCACAAGAAAAACTAGCCGTTGGGGGGAAAAATGGGCAAAAATACCCAAGAAACCCGATCATACCACCCTAGGGCCAGTATGACCGCTCCTTAGAGGCTAACGACTAAAAAACTAAACGTTACTCAGAAAATCTGATCATACCAGAGGTGGTCGTCTGGTCATACCGGGCCCCAAAAATTGCAAACCCCTTCTCTGGAAACAACGTACCGAAATGACCCTAGTAATACCGGAGGCCGGTATGACCGGAGAGGGTCCGGTCATACCACCGCTACAACCACTAAAACGCCCATAACTTTTTACTCCGAACTCTGATTTAGGTGATCTTGGGCTCTATGAGAAGCTTATTAAGAGGGCTACAATCTCCACCTATTTTCAAAATTTAAGAAACCATAGATATTTTTAAATATCACAAAAACAAAACTCTGTTGTAGTCATTCAAGTCTAAAATCTGATTTTTCGAAATCCCTCAAATAGACTTGATCAAGGGCATGACTACAAGCTAGCAAGAGTCAATAAGATCAAATATTGAGCCATGTGATGATCAACTCATGATCAAATTTTTTTTGCAAAACATATTTACAAAATCTAATCACATGCTCCAATATCAAATGCATGAACACCAATATTTTGTAAAACACATTTGCAAATATAAATCTTGTAAACAAGAGCAATCAAGATCATATCTTTGAGCCATGTGATGATCAACACATGATCAAACCAATTTGTAAACAAATTTGCAAACTCTATTCACGTGCTCCAAGATAAGATTCAATTAAACTATATTTTGCAAAAAATCATTTTGCAAACACAAAGCATAAACCTATCTTAGCCTTTGTGATGATCAACACATGATCAAGTTACAAGCTAAGAATCCGATGCATGAGCTCTATATTTGCATCACATGCAAATATCTAGCTGAAGAGGAACGCGGTATGCTACGCTAGCAAAAAAAAAATCTACCGCGAAACCAGAAAGCTACTCGCAAGAAGGGGATCATAGATAAGATTACCACTAGACGCGCAGTTGCGGAATCCTTCGCGCGTCGATGTAGTGGATCGTTCTCGCCGCAGTCGTTGCGTCGATGTAGTGGATCGTCCTCGCCTTGCCGTGGATCGTCCTCCCACGCCGCATCGCAGCAGCGTCACCGCAGATAGTCCACACGCCCGAGAGATGGAACGCCGTGCGTCGTGTGCAAGCACCAGTCGCTCGGCGGGCGCGAGAGGAGTAGGCTAGGGTTTCGAGTGAATCACTCCTAAACCGTGGAAAGCACACCGCGCCTCCTCCTCCCCTCCTTATATAGCCACAAGATGAAACCTAAACTAGGGCCCATCGTGCTAAGCCCACGAGGTTCATTAATTACGGATCCAATCCAAATTAATGCGTCCCACCATTAAGTGTGTGACCTGCAGTTCACGTGACGTTTGGACATGGATTCGAAAACTCCTTTTCAATCCAATAGTTGGTAGCGGCTTCTTGCAAAGTATGCCAACTCCCAAACATACTATGATCAAATCGGACGTAACCTATCAAAAGTACTCATGCAATAATCCCTTTGCCAAGTATATGAAGATTGATCTCAAGGCGAAGCATGTCATCCTTTGATGATTCAATCCATCTCTCGTATCCGTGATATATTAATAAGTTGTGATTGACTCCTCAATCACGGCATGGCCATGCACTTCCTTAATCATATCACACGAGTGGCCTTGTCATATATCTCCGTTTCATTGGAGTGGCAAATTCCATCTTGACTGCTCACTTCCCTCTGCGCGTTTCATAGTAAACATGAAAGCTACCTATATAACTATCCGGTTAGGAAGTAGTGTTTGATAGCCCCAAGGAAAACTATTACACATGTAGGGAATATGACAATCTCAAGTCTAAGGATCATACATCTACTAGGTATGAGATACACTGATGACTCATAAGAATGAAACATTCTCGCAGTGTCCCATTGCGGGTCTATCTAACCCATGTTCTTCAACATGCGTCCACAATGTATAGATGATATCTCCATATCCCATGATCTATGAAGCATGATCATCGATCACTACATGTGCTGATCTATTCATCGTTGTCCTATACGATGAAATCCGATCAGAGATATTTATCGAATTACATCATTAAGTAAAGAGCTTCATAAGCAAGTCACATACTTGTTGATCAATACAATGATATACATTCATTGGACCAATAATCATAATATTATTCATAAACATAGTCATGTTACAATCATCTAAATGATTGCCTCAAGGGCATAACACTAACAATCTCCCACTTGCACTTGAGTCAATCAATTAAGTATCTAATACCAATAGACCTTGTGTGCGCCTCTTGCTTAGGTCGTGGCGATGGCTTTGTCAACGGATCGGCCACATTGGCTTCCGTATGTACTTTGCATATTCTCACGCCACCTCTATCCACAATCTCGCGAATAAGGTGAAAGCGACGAGTATGTGTTTAGACTTCGATGTGATCTAGGCTCTTTTGCTTGTGCAATGGCACCACTATTATCACAATAGATGTCCATTGGACTAGAGGCACTAGCGACCACACCAAGCTCGTGATAAACTTCTTAATCCACACAGGTTCCTTTGCGGCCTCCGGCCGCAATGTACTCCGCTCGTAGAGTCGCCACCGTGTTTTGCTTGGAACTCTTCCACCATCGCTCCTCCGTTAAGTGTAAACACAAACCCGGATTGCGATCGAAAATCATCTTTGTCAGTTTGGAAGCTTGCATCGGTGTAACCCTTTGCAACCAGATCTTCCTCACCTCCAAAAACAAGGAACATACCCTTAGTTCTTCTCAAGTACTTTAGGATATTTTTTACGGCTATCCAATGACCATCACCAGATCCGCTTGGTATCCGCCGTGACACTTAGAGTATATGAGACATCCGGGCGTATGATCATGGCATACATAATAGACCCAATAGTGAAGCATATGGAATCTTGCTCATCCTGTCTCGCTCATCAGATGTCGAAGGACACTGATTCTTGCAGAGACTGATGCCATGTGACATTGGCATGAAACCTCTCTTGGATTCATGCATATTGAACCTTTTCAATATCTTGTCAATGTATGTTTCCTGACTTAATCCAATTAACCTTTTTGATCTATCTCTATAGATTTTTATGCCCAAGATATAGCATGCTTCTCCCAAGTCCTTCATTGAGAAACTCCTTTTCAATGAAATCTTAACATCTTCAAGCATAGGAATGTCATTCCCGATCAATAATATGTCATCCACATACAAAATCGTAAATACAAGTGCGCTCCCACTAGCCTTCTTGTAAACACAAGGCTCTTCTTCATTTTGATAAAGTCAAAACCTTTGACTACTTTATCAAAACGAATGTTCCAACTCCGAGATGCTTGCTTTAACCCATAAATGGATCTTTGAAGCTTGCATACCCTTTTAGCATATTTAGGATCAACAAAACCTTCAGTTGTATCATGTATACATCCTCGTAAAGATTCCCATTAAGGAAGGTCGTTTTGACATCCATCCGCCATATTTCATAATCAAAATATGCAAAATAGCTAAAATGATCCGGACAGACTTGAGCATGGCTACGGTGAGAAAGTTTCATCATAGTCAACTCCTTGAACTTGTTTGAAACCCTTTGCCACCAACCGTGCCTTATAGATCCAACATTTCCATCTACGTCTATCTTTTCTTGAAAATCCATTTGCACTCAATGGTTTTACACCATCGGAGAGTCGACCAAGTTCCAAACTTGATTGTCATGCATGGATTGAATTTTGGATCTCATGGCTTCAAGCCAATTTTCGGAGTTTGGGTCCATCATTGCTTCTTCATAAGTCGTGGGCTCATCATTGTCCAACAATAATATGTCACTCCCATATCTTATAGGTACACGACATGGCCTCCCCGACCTACGTGGGGTTAGAGTCTCTTCCACAGGTTGTACAACACTTTGTACATCTTGTGAAGGTTCAGTGGTAGCTTGAACATATTCATGTGATTCTCGAACTTCATCAAGATACACATCACTCCTACTGATTTCTTTTGAAAGAAACTCTTTCTCCAAAAAGACACCATTTCGAGCAACAAAAACTTTGTTCTCGTTTCTTTTGTAAAAGTAATATCCTTTTGTTTCTTTAGGATACCCCACAAAAAGCATTTTTCGATTTAGGTGCGAGTTTATCGATTGTAAACGTTTTACATAAGCCTCACATCCCCATATCTTGAGAAATGACAACATGAGTCTTCTCCCACCATATCTCATATGGCGTCTTCTCAACGGATTTTGATGGGACCCTATTCAAAGTGAACGCAATTGTCTCTAGAGCGAAACCCCGAAGGATAATGGCGATCTGTTTGGTGATCATTGACCAACCATATCTAATAAAGTTCGATTCACGTCGTTCGGACACGCCATTCCATTGAGGCGTTCTGGCGAAGTAAGTTGCGAACGATTCCACGTTGCTTTAGATGATCACCAAACTCTTGGCTCAAGTATTCGCCACCACGATCGGATCGTAAGTGTTTTATTGTTTTGCCAAGTTGATTTTGTACTTCGCTTCAAACTCTTTGAACCTTTCAAAAGTTTCAGATTTATTCCTCATTAAATAGATATATCCATATCTCTGAAGTCATCGGTAAAAGTTACAAAATCTGAAACCCACCCCTAGCAATGAGCTCATTGGTCCACATACATCCGTATGTACTAGGGCCAATAATTCACTTTCTCTCTCACTAAAACCTGTGAAAGGGCTTTTGTCATCTTGCCAAGTAAACAAGATTCACATGTTTCAAATGATTCAAAATCAAATGAGGTTAGAAGTCCATCACCATGGAGCTTCTTCATGCGCTTCTCATTTATATGACCTAGCGACAATGCCACAAAAAGGTAGGGTTCAAATCATTAGGCCGATGCCTTTTACATTAATATTATAGACAGGTTTTTCTTGAGTTCAAGGACATTCAACCCATCCACCATGGGGCAACGACCATAATACATATCATTCAAAAATATCGAACAAACAAAGTTCTTTATTCTCAAATCATAACCTTCATGTTCCAAACAAGAAGATGAAATAATGTTTCTACTCAAAGATGGAACAAAATAACAATTATTAAGTTCAAAACTAATCCAAGAAGGCAAATGCAATGGGTATGTGCCAGCAGCAAGACCAAGAACTCTTGCTTTATTCCCCACGCGAAGATCCACTTCTCCTTTTGCCAAGTCTCTACTCTTTATTAGCCCTGCAACGAATTGCAAATGTGAGCAACCGAACGGTATCATATACCCATGAGTGAGTGAAGAAGTAGCAAGATTAATTTCTATAACATTAATACAAAGTGGAAACCACATTTCCATTCTTCTTATCTGCTGTACTTTTCGCAGCCCGTTTCCAATGCCCCGATTTCTTGCAATAGAAGCATTGGGTATCGTGTTGAGGGCCAACTTTAAGCTTCGAAGCTTAGTTTTGAGGCTTGCGATCTCATCTTGAGCCTTGCCCTTGCCCTTGCCCTTGCTCTTTCCCTTCCCCACCTTAGCCTTCCTCTTTTTGAAAGCAGTTGTTTTCTGAACCATCATTACATGATTGGGTTTTTTCTTGATGCTTTCCTCGGCATCCTTGAGCATCCCATGTAGCTCGGTTAGGCTCTTCTCCATGCTATTCATATGAAAATTCATAATGAATGGCTCAAAGCTCTGAGGCGTAGAGGCTGAGAATAACATCTGTGGCCAAACCAAGGCTAAGGGAAACTCAAGGTTTTCAATCTCCCAATGTAACCAATCATCTTGATCACATGAGGATCGACCGGATCGCCTTGACCAACTTACAAGCAAATAAAAGCTTTGAGATACCATACCTCTCAGCTCTTGCTTGATTCCCAAACATGCCCTTCAAGCCCACAATCATATTGTAAGCATCCTGGTCCTTATATTGCTTTTGGAGCTCGAGTCCATGGTGACTAGCATGAGATAGTGACTCTCTGAAGCATTAACATGCTTTTCATATTCAACCTTCAAATTGCGCAAAGATTTTACCGTAGTTCATCAGAATTGGATTCTCTAGAACATAGTCCTTCTTTTCATGCTTGAGAACAATTCTCGAAGTTGCGATACCAATCAACAAAATTAGTTCCATTCAGTTTTTCCTTTCCAAAACCGATCTCAAAGCAAAACCAGTGTAGCAGAGTAGGAGAAGGTGCCATTGAACTACAACAAAAACATGCAAAGATTCTAAGCACTATGTTTATGTAAAACTTTTATTAAACTTTTAATTAAAGACACTTCTATTTTATGTCCCTTTATAGACACATAGTGAGTATTCAAGATCCATATTCATCAAACACTAGTGAGCTTTGCATCACTGCTAGAAATTTAATGACATAGGTAAGCAACACCTTTGCTAATTACATCATATGTAACTCTTGTTTGTTGAGTATGAAAACAAGTAATGAATGCCTCCATCAACTTGACTCATGGCCAGTCAACCGCCCCAAGGGCTCACATGAGGAGGGAGCATTTCCGTATTCGGTGCCAATTAAGAAACCTGCCTCATGTGTGTTTTCCTAGACACCACTTGTCTTGTATAGGTTCCTTCATTATCAAATCAAATCCCAACCACTTATGTCCTCAAGCCCAAAACCGTTTTGATAGCTTGATTAAATCTACCATTGTTATGCGTGATGTGTCCAACACATCCCTATCATCTATTGAGATAGCCATTGATATACTACTTTGGCAATCATATCAATAACGATCTAAATTCTTGATAGGTGCAACAATTGGATGGACAATTTGATTTAAAATTTTTAACTATAGGGATGAACAAAGATTACTATGAACATGGCATCACATGCAATGAGCATAAAGAAAATAGCAAGGATTAAACACACATCCACGTAAAATCAAAATAAGTCGTGAAATAGCATGGCCCTTAGCATTAAGATCTCCATCATCATGCTTGTTTGTTCACCTAACCACCTTGCTTGATTTGTTCACCTAGCCATCTTGCTTGATACCATCGTCTTCATCATTATGGATGCAACTCCTTACAACTTTTGATAATGAATTTTACATGAGGGTTTGAAGCATCACAAGTCGACACGCAGTCGTTATACAATTTAAATAGCCTTATGGCTTGACACGCACGCAGAGCCATGTGGAAATTACATGCATCACATACACATAGGCCATACCATTTCACATAATTCCTGCAAAAGCGAGTTAAACAAAAGCAACCCTCGACTCGGTCCGAGGCAGCGCCACAGAATCCAAGGCGAGAGCCCTTGGCGGGTCGAGGCGGCGCCTTGAAATTTTTTAGAGGCATGTCTTCTAACATAGGAAAACACTCTCAAAATTTCCACGGATCAACCAGATAGACCCAATCCGATCTAACATGATTGGCTTGGTCCCATATGGATACGTTTCAGAAACCCTGATGGCGGTAACCCGACCGGTAAGGGTAACGTCGTACCATGAACGGACTCACCCAAATCAATATTGAATCTGTTTGCGCTTACCATGGATCAACCAGATTGACCCAATCCAACTAAATCTGATTGGCTTGGTCCCATATGGATACGTTTCAGAAACCCTGATGGCGGTAACCCGACCGGTAAGGGTAACGTCGTACCATGAACGGACTCACCCAAATCAAGATTGAGTCGGTTTGCACTTTCCTCAAACCCTAAACCGATCGATCTCATCGATGGCTGCCGTCACCAATTCATCACATGAACTGGCTGAACATGTAATAGATCCAATCTACTAACCTTACACATCATATGTGCAACATCCAGATCACAAAACTATACGAGATGGCTTTGATACCACTGAAGAGGAACACGGTATGCTACGCTAGCAAAAAAAAAATCTACCGCGAAACCAGAAAGCTACTCGCAAGAAGGGGATCATAGATAAGATTACCACTAGACGCCAGCGATTCGGAATCCTTCGCGTCGATGTAGTGGATCGTCCTCGCCGCAGATCGTTGCGTCGACGTAGTGGATCGTCCTCGCCTTGCCGTGGATCGTCCTCCCACGCCGCAGCGCGGCAGCGTCACCGCAGAGTCCACACGTCCAGAGATGGAACGCCGCGCGTCGTGTGCAAGCACACGGTCGCTCGGCGGGCAGCGAGAGGAGTAGGCTAGGGTTTGAGTGAATCACTCCTAAACCGTGGAAAGCACACCTGCGCCTCCCTCCTCCCTCCTTATATAGCCACAAGATGAAACCCTAAACTAGGGCCCATCGTGCTAAGCCCACGAGGTTCATTAATTACGGATCCAATCCAAATTAATGCGTCCCACCCATTAAGTGTGTGACCTGCGGGTTCACGTGCGCTTGGACATGGATTCGAAAACTCCTTTTCAATCCAATAGTTGGTAGCGGCTTCTTGCAAAGTATGCCAACTCCCAAACATACTATGATCAAATCGATGTAACCTATCAAAAGTACTCATGCAATAATCCCTTTGCCAAGTATATGAAGATTGATCTCAAGGCGAGAAGCATGTCATCCTTTGATGATTCAATCCATCTCTCGTATCCGTGATATATTAATAAGTTGTGATTGACTCCTCAATCACGGCATGGCCATGCACTTCCTTAATCATATCACACGAGTGGCCTTGTCATATATCTCCGTTTCATTGGAGTGGCAAATTCCATCTTGACTGCTCACTTCCCTCTGCGCGTTTCATAGTAAACATGAAAGCTACCTATATAACTATCCGGTTAGGAAGTAGTGTTTGATAGCCCCAAGGAAAACTATTACACATGTAGGGAATATGACAATCTCAAGTCTAAGGATCATACATCTACTAGGTATGAGATACACGATGACACATAAGAATGAAACATTCTCGCAGTTGTCCCATTGCGGGTCTATCTAACCCATGTTCTTCAACATGCGTCCACAATGTATAGATGATATCTCCATATCCCATGATCTATGAAGCATGATCATCGATCACTACATGTGCTGATCTATTCATCGTTGTCCTATACGATGAAATCCGATCAGAGATATTTATCGAATTACATCATTAAGTAAAGAGCTTCATAAGCAAGTCACATACTTGTTGATCAATACAATGATATACATTCATTGGACCAATAATCATAATATTATTCATAAACATAGTCATGTTACAATCATCTAAATGATTGCCTCAAGGTAGCTCCATACAAATAACCACTTAAACCAACTTGCATAAGCTATCTCACTTTTGCAACACATGCAAATCCATAGCTCCATGTAAAAACCAAATTGATTAAGATTCAATAAGAAGCAAGCATGAGCTCCCTTATTCGCAACACATGCAAATACTTAGCTCATGCAAAAACTAAATAAGAGAGTGCGTTATAGTGAACCGGATTGAGTTCATCAACACATGATGAAGCACAAGCTATAAGACTCGACCCCTCTTAATAGTACGACAACCTATACTAGCAACCCGGTCTCCCATCCAAACACCGAGACCGGTAAAATACTAGGAACACATCCTTAGCCCTAGCTAGTTATACCTTTACCTTAGCACATCCACTTTGAGCTTTTATGATTTCCATCATCTTCTCTCCAAACTGGGTCCTTTTTTCTTATTCATCAACACATGATGAACCTTCTTTAGCTTCACTTCACTTCGGGATTCATCCTTGAAGCTCATCAACATATGATGACTTCTTCTTCCCGATTCTTTATTTTCTTAAACTCAACCTACTTCATAACTCATGGAAGATTGTTAGTCCAACAAGCACGATTGCCTCAATCGTCAATTGCACTCCATTAACACATAATGGATGCCCCCACAATCGATTGAGCACAACCCTAATCAATTTGAATGATTTAAAGGTGTCTTGAGTACTTTGAAGCAACTAATGCTTCATTATACTCAAGAACTTTTCGCTTGTCCTTTACCAACGAAGAAATAACATCAACACATGATGAAGCGTTCTTTGATTGATAGACAACCGAACTCAATTTAAACTTCATTTAAATTGACATGAGTATATATTAACTACAAAAGTTTCATATACTCATTTTGATGGAAAGTAATGATCCAAATATATTTCAGTGATGGAAAGGAATCAATACTTTTGAGGCCATCAACTATAGAATAAACTCCATTAAATATGTGCATATAAATAATTGAACATTGGAATCAATATGCACATAATCAATCTTGGATAGCGTTTGAGTTTATCCTATATTAACATGAGTATACTACAACTACACAAGTTAAATATATTCAAGGGATTGTTTCAAAGTAATGATCCTTGATATAGAAAGATGAATAGATCAATACTATTGAAACATCAAGGTAAAGTATGAACTCCTCCTAAATGTGTGCATTCATGTATATATGGAATTGAAAATATTATGCACACCTTAAGATTGAGACTACGATGAAGTTCATCCTTTATCTTGAATCCAAGGAATGCATCTAGAAATAATAGAATTTTATTGGATGCATACCTATGAGATTTCCATTTTTCAATGAGATGAAACTAATCAAAGATATACTCAATAAAAGAGTTAGTCTCATATAAAGATTTGTCATTAATTAACAATAGAGACTAATCAATATTATGATTATCAAAACGGTTAGTCTAAGTATTAGATTTGTCATTAACACCAAAACCAAATTAATGGAGCAATAGGAATTTAGAATACATGAAACCCTAGCCACCACCCCTCCTTCGCCCAGAACCGCGCAATCGGCGCTAGCACTCTGCCGCGTGGTGTTCCTGCCCCGTACGTGTGGATACCTTGGCGGCATTGCTGCGAAGCTTCAACGCTAGGACGATCCGCAACCTGCGTCGCTCACAAGAAGCTGTTGGAGGAGGAGCGAGGCTAGTACGACTACACCTGCACCACCGCGCTACATCGACTCTACTTTCGCTATGGGTCTACGCGTTTAGTGGTAATTCTGTGATCTATAACTTGCAGTGGTTTTTTGGTTACGCGGTAGAAAATTGTTGTTTTTCGCTAGAGTAGCCTACCCGTTCCCCAGCAGTGGTATCAGATCCTTGCTGCATAGTTTTATATTCGGAATAGATGCATATGATGATATGCGGTAGTAATAGATGTGATCTATTGCTGTTCTATTGGTCGTTCTATTTCATAGATCGGTTTTTGGCACTGGTTAATAAGATTAATTCATGTTCGGTGGTCCTAGATGGGTTCAAGGTCATTACTCTGTGGTCATGCTGTTGTGGTCGCGCCACTACTTACCCCTACCGGTCGGTTTTCCGCCATCGGGGTAGACTGTGAAATGTAAATGTATAAGCAACATGCGAAGATCAATGGGATTGATCGACACGGATCTGTGGTCGAAAATCGAGCTAATATGATTAACTCGAAGAAGTTTTCCATGGTCGAATTCATCATTTTATCTGTGTTTTCCGAAGACGTTTCGGGCGCTACCCGAACTCGCAAGGGCTCTGCCCTTGACCCGCAAGGGGCGCTACCCCTTCGAACCCCGCCCGCTAATCAGCTAGCGGGACCACCGTATCTGTACAACGCCTTATAGTTCATTGCGAGTTCACATCGTTTGGTAGAATGTGATTCTATGCATAACTTGTTTTTGCAGAATTAATGTGAATAGTATGGCCCCTTGTGTATATGATCCATGTGTGTAATTTTAATGGCTTGCGTGTCATGCTTGATTACAGACCAAGGTTGTCTATATTTGTATAAACGGCCTGCGTGTCGACTTGTGATGTTTCTACAATCCTTGTAATTTATTACTAGTTCTATTAGGAGTAATAGCTTAGTGGTAATACTTGGAGGACTCAAGCACTTGGAGGCATGACGAACAGGAAACGTGGCGATGGAGATCACCATGTGAAGGGCCATACTATGTCACAGTTAATGTGATTATCTGTGATTGCTTTTATGTTTCTGTTTATTTATCTCTATGCATGTTATATAGTAGTTTCGAATGCTTTTAACATGATAGAAGTAAAGATCCCTCATATAATATTAAGCAAAATTGATGCCCTCCCAATTGGTTGCATCATTCAAAATCATGTAAATTAATGGTAGGTCTACTATAGCAGGGTGCCATTAACTTTCCTTGATTAAATGGGTTTGTGTCGGACACTCACACGCATAGCATTTGTTATACTTGACGAGGTCATCATAACGGTTATGGACCTTGGGGCATGGGGTTGGGGCTAGGGCATATAGATGCCACCCAACAACAAGAGTCATATAGTGATATGATTAGCAAAGGGTTGCTTACCAAATTCATTAGCCTTCTAGCAGTGATGCTAAAGCTCACTAGTAGACTAATTAATTATGGGCCTTGAATCATTAAGTTTTATAAGAGGGATATGGAATTTAGTGGGGGTATATTTATTAAATTATTTAATATAAGTTACTCTTTATGAATATTTGTCTCAGTTTTTGCATATATTTTCTATTTTACATCATGACACCACCTGCTGCTGCACCCACTTTCAATTTTGCTTTGCGTTCGATAATTGAAAAGGAAAAAATTAATGGAACGAACTTTGCGGATTGGTCCCACAACCTGAGAATTGTTCTCAGGTAAGATAAAAAGGAACACATCCTAGAGAAACCAATTCCAGATGTGCCTGACGAGAATGCTTCCAATGCTGTTAAAGCCGCTTACAAAAAGGCAGTTGATGAGTCCCTCGATGTTAGCTGTCTCATGCTTGCTGCTGTGAACTCAGAGCTTCAGAAGCAGTTTGAGAACATAGAGGCCTACGATATGATCGTGGCACTTAAGGGTATGTTTGAGACTCAGGCTAGGACTGAGAGATATGAGATCTCAAAGTCCTTGTTTGGATGCAAACAATCCGAGGGCAGTCCGATAAGCCCTCATGTAATCAAGATGGTTGGTTACACACAGAGCTTGAAAAAACTTGGTTTCCCACTTAGCCAAGAGTTGGCTACTGACTTGATTCTTGCGTTGCTCACTCCGAGCTTCGGGCAATTCATTATGACTTTTCATATGAATGGTATGGACAAGAATTTCACCGAACTACATATGATGCTCAAGACAGCAGAAGATAGTATTAAGAAAAGCACTAGTCATATGATGATAGTGCAGAAAAATACTAGCTTCAAGAAGAAAGCTAAGACTAAAGGAAAAGGTAAGGCCAAAACTTTGGATAAGATCCTCAGCATCAAGCCTAAGCCTAATTCCAAGTCAGGCCCTACTTCAAAGAGTGAATGCTTCTATTGCAAAGAGTCAGGTCATTGGAAGAGAAATTGCGAAAGGTACCTGGCAGATCTGAAACAGAATGGTGGAGTTAAGCCATCAAATTCAGGTATTAATGTTATAGATGTATTTCTTGCCGATTCTCCCAATAACTCTTGGGTATTTGATACCGGATCGGTTGCTTATATTTGCAATTCGATGCAGGGGTTAATAAGGAGTAGGAGCGTTGTAAGAGGCGAGGTTGATCTCCGAGTTGGAAATAAAGGAAGGGTTGCTACATTGGTTGTCGGGACCTTGCCACTAAATTTACCTTCAGGATTTATTATGGAATTAAATAATTGTTATTATGTTCCAGCAATGTGGAATATGTGAATCCAAGTATCTCCATGATCGGCCCAACGTCACCTGAGGAAAAGACAGGCCCAAAGGCTGTGCCCCGTGCCAAGCTTTGCTGCCGTATGGAAGGGGGGCATATCCTATAGACAGTTACGTATATTTAGATATAAAAGATACACTTGTGATCCGAGTCGTTGATAGGGTAGACAAAGATGTAAACTCTATCCTATAACCGACTAGAATCTAATAACCGATCGGAATCTCCTAACCGATCAGGACTCTGTAAGCCACGCCACCCCCGGTACATAAGGGAGAGGGCGAGCAACAACAAGGCATCAAGCCATAGAACATAGCACACATCATATCGCCTAGAGCATGTTGCGCTTTGAGCAATCTTAGATCCAAGAGATCTGTATAATCCCAGCACACAAGATTAGGGTATTACCTCCGTCGCTGAGGGCCTAAACCTGTGAAAGGACAGGGGATGTCGCCTAGAGGGGGGGGTGAATAGGCGAATTAAAAAATTTAAAACTAAATTGCAGCGAAATACAGAAACTTTGGAATGTCCGAATAATACTTTGGACTGTCTAAGTGGTTCGGATAGTCTGAGGTTATATTCAGATAGTCTGAGTTATTCGGAGTATCCGAGGTTCTATTCGGACAATCCGAGCGTTTCAGAGCAAAGCATGCCAAAAGGTAAATCTAGACTATTTAGAGTACATGACTTGAATCAAATGGAACTAGTTAGCCTAGAATACTTGAAACAAATAGAGATCTAGCGGAAAACTCACTAGAAAAGTAGATCGGGTAATTTCAAGATTCAAAATCAAATACTAAGGCAAGAGTAAGAAGCAAACTTGGAGACGATGATGTTTCACCCGAAGTTCGGATCCTTGAGGAGATCCTACGTCTCCGTTAAGGCGGCTCGGTCACACTTGAGCCGGGGTCTCTTTCAACCCTCTTCCTCCCGGTGTTGCACAAATGCACTCGCCGGTCTTCACTCCTTTGATTCCTTCCCTTACGGAGGCGGAATCGGCCTTCACAAACTTCCCACAGCCAACCGCACAAAGCTCCGGTGGCTCGTAGGTGACCTCCTAGCCGTCTAGGAGTCCTCAACCTCCAAGAGTAACAAATGCTCACGAAGAACAAGCTTGGAGATGAAATCAAGTGCTCAATCAACTCAAGTCTCACTCAACCTAGCACCTCACTTCTCAAACTCTTCCCAACCCTTCTCACCAAGGGGATCACTTAGATCTAAGGGTAAAGAGGTGTTTTGGGGGGCTCAAAAACAAGAGAATAGCTCCTCAAATCAGTGAGATAACCGCCTCTTTGAAGTGAGGAAGAAGGGGGCTTTAAATAGAGGTCCCAAAAACTAGCCATTGGAGACAGCTGCGCACAACCCGGAGTATCCGAACAAATACCCCGGAGACTCCAAGTTGGTGAGGATTAGATCGTACCGAAAGAGCTAACCCGGAGACTCCAGACAAAAACCCCGGACACTCCGGACTAATTCAACCTGGAGTGTCCGAACTTAACACCGGATTGTCCGAACAGCACTGAGCAGCCCGACGAAAATGAGCATAACTTTTGACTCTGGACTCCGATTTCAGTGATTTTAGACTCTACCGAAAGCTAAGAACGAGGGCTACACAACTAACAAGGTCTCACTACCCAAATCTCAAAGGATAAATACAGATTTCACAAAGAATCCAAGGGAGACCTACAACTCTCACTTTCCGGCGCCACCAACACCACTCTCTTTCTAAGTTTCACAAGGATGGATCACTTGAGCACTTGACACATCTAAAAGTCATTCGACATCGCATCCCTCTTAATAGTACGACAATCCTTAGACTCAAATTAAATCAAAGATAATATAAGTCTAGAAATAGTCACTTGCCGTCTTCTTTCTTAATGTCGATGCATGAAGACTTTCACCATATAATTGATGACATCTTCGCCTTGTCCAACTCGACTCGATTCACCTCATGAGACTCTCGTCCTATCAACCTTGACTTGATCATCTTCTCTGACGATCTCCACACCAAGTCGATCTTGACTTAGTCCTCAACTCTTGGTGACACCGCCGTCTTGTTGACCTCGGCTTAACGATCATCCTCCAAGATACCTTGGTCATCATACACATACGGGACCTAAGTCTTTCCAATCCACTTATGATAGACATTAGTCCCAAAAGCTCAATAGATATAAACAAGTTGATATTTGTGAACAATTGATTACAACAAGTGTTTCATATAAAGAAGCACAACATAAATGGAAACACTTGACATAAGAAATGTTCTCTACTAAGTACATCATGATGAATTTGTAATTGATCTATATGCACTAGAGAGATAATTGCCAATATGATGAATCAATTAAATCATGGCAAGGATCACAATCTTTACTTAAATGAAGCACATGATAGAATATACACGAATTGTACATGTGCAAATAATATTTGGATTAAGAGTAAATATGTGATCCAACACTAGATTAAACTTCACTAAGAGAATTGCATGAGAAGATATACAACTAAAACATGCATGCACCTAGTCAATCTATAGCAATATGAAGTTTAACTCTAGTTAATACATGCATACTAAAAAACAAAGCACATAATGAACTCAATTGAATATATATGCACAAATAAATATGACATGAACCAATGTTCATATATATAATCAACATGCTACTTGGAGTTCACTATGCATTTGCACAAAAGGAATGCAATAACAAATATAGAAGAGATACCAAAATTGCATACCTTATCTTTGCTTAACCATCCCACTTGATTTTCCTCTAAAAGATGAGACTGATACTCAACTAGGCAATAACGTGTTAGTCTCGTAGCAATATAATCATATTAGAGGTTTGTCATTTGTTAAGCACTAAGTTAAGCATTTACTTAATTACATAGATTGTCATTATGTGCGTTTGTCATTAATCACCAAAATAACATAAGTGCCTAGATGCACTTTCAACCTGTCTAACCCCTTGTCTTGTGTGACCTTCGAGTTTGAGATCTAGCGCCTGCCCCATAAATTTATTGCCGACTACAAAAGTCGACAGTTGGCGCACCAGGTAGGGGAAGCGCTATAATCTTTTCCTACAGACTCGATGGCAGCAATCGGCGGATTCATCGCCACCTTCATCTCCGACCAAGCCTTCCGCTTCGGAAGTTCGGATTTCGTCGCGGATACGCGCGGAGAGCTTGTATGCCTGGTCCAAAGCCAGATCCAATCTGGTGAAGATCAGACCAAACCATCTCAGGTATGCCGCACTGACTCACTCAGAAAACCAGTCGGCATTGTGAAGAATTGCTGCGATTTTCGTGGCGTCTTCGCGATCGAGGAGCAGGGGACCGATCTCCATCAAGAAGACCAAGATGTCACGGAGGAAGATCGCCTTCGTAAGGGTAAGGAGGTGCATGTGCGATCTCTTTGATCGTGCGGCCGCAATGTCCGCGAGGATATCCTGCAGTCCAGGTTTGGAGACCAATTTGTCTTCCGCACGTCGATGCAGAACGTCGTCGCCTCCAAGACGCTTCTCGACACGCTGTACCTGATGATTGCATCGGATAGCCCGGCGGCCCCAATCGTGGCCCAGATCAAGGCCATGGTGACGGCGGCAGCAATCCAGCAGAATCAGGAAAAGCCGGTAGGTGAAACGCACTCGCGCTCCCACGCGGCTACTCGTGTCACCAGCAGTCGGACCGCAACCAGTCGGAATACTGGCAGTCGGCGCCATACGCCACCTTTCGGTGATGCACGCCAAATTATCAACCGCGACCTCCGCCAAGACATCACCGCTAAACAGCAGGAGCGGGACGAAGAAGAGCGACGCGGGCACCACGACGACTACGAGCGTTTCGGCACCGGCCGTGATCGATGAGGCGATCAGAGGTACGACGACCGTGACGACCATAGGGACTATCATTGTCGAGGTCGGGACAATGACGACCGTCGAGCCATGTGCTTGCCGCGCCGAACTCCGCCCCGGCACGTTGATGACCATCGCCGAGCCAGGGGCTCGCCACGCCGGACTCCCCCTCATCATGATGAGAGATCTATTGATGGGATCCGAGCATTTACTCCTCGGTTGCGCCGAGTGGTATGGCCTGATGGATTCAACCCCAAAGGCATTGTAAAGTTTGACGGGGAGCGAGATCCAGAAGCTTGGCTGTAGGTCTACGCCCTAGCGGTTAAGGCCGCTGGGGGCAATCAAAACGTGATGGCAAATTATCTACCGGTCAATCTCACACCCTCAACTCAAGCTTGGCTCACAGGGTTACCGACGAACTCAGTGGACTCCTGGAGCGATCTCTGCGAACAATTCATCGCGAAATTTCAGGGAACCTACGAGAGGCCTGGCACCCTGTGGGACCTCTACCAGCTTCATCAGAAGAAAGACGAGACACTGAGGGACTTCATCCGACGTTTCATGCAGAAGAAGAAAACCATCAGGGATGTATCTGAAGCGGTGGTGGTAGCGGCCTTCCAGAAAGGGGTAAGTGATCCTGATCTAATCAAGAAAATGTCCAGGAAACCCCCGACATCTGCGAAGGAGATGTTTGCGTTGGCCGACCACTACGCCACAGCCTCAGATGCCCTAGCTGAGCGCCAAGAGGAACGCCCACATCCGAAGAACAAAGGCGATAAGCCCGAGTCCTCCAAGCATAAGGACAAGAAGCGGAAGGGCGAAGAGCTAGTAGCGGTGGCCGAGCGCAGCTGGCCCCAAGCCATGCGGAGAGAGGCGCCCGACTACAGCACCGTCATGGAAGCGATCTGTCCCTTCCACCCTAAAGGAAAGCACGCCGCCAAAGACTGCTTCACCTTGAAGTGCTTTGCGCGGGAAAGCAACAAGCAGCCAGTTCCAGCAAGGGACGAGGCGGCAAAGAAGAGAGACTTTCCAGACGAGGATGACTATCAAGAGCCCTAGCACGAGCTAAACTACATTTACGGGGGCTCCACTGGATACGAGTCCAAGCGGAAGCAAAAGCTTACCGCTCGGGAGATCGATGCAGTGGAATCAGCCGTCCCACAATATCTAAGGTGGTCTGAGGTTCCAATCACCTTCGACCGATCGGATCACCCCAACCGGGTTCTACATCCGGGTAAGTTCCCTCTAGTGCTCGACCCCGTAATTCGCAATGTGAGGCTCAAGAAGGTCTTAATCGATGGAGGGAGTGGAGTCAACATCTTATTCTCCAAAACTTTCAACGACATGAACATTCCTCGCTCTGAGCTGAGGCCTAGCACTCAGCCTTTCCATGGTGTAATCCCTGGAGCATCATCGCTTCTGCTCGGGCAGATTTCTTTGCCCGTCACCTTCGGCACCAAGGATAACTACCGGACCAAGTACATAAATTTCGAGGTAGCGGACTTCGAGATGGCGTATCACGCTATCTTGGGAAGACCCAGATTGGCTCGCTTCATGACCGTTCCGCACTACACCTACTTGACGATGAAGATGCCGGGATCAAGGAGCGTCATCACGGTCCGCAGCGACGTCAAGCGGTCCCTGGAGTGCGACCGAGAGAACCATGAACTTGCTGAGTTGCAGGAGGAAGCCGGCGAAAGAAAGGAAATCCAAGCAGAAGCGGTTACGTTGCAGGAAGAAGGCGACGTCCCGTCCAAGAAGAAGGCCACGTCAGGAATAAAACCTGGCGAAGGAACCAAGAGAATCAACCTCGACCCGTCTGACTCGTCCAAGACAACTCTGATTGGGATAGGGCTCGAAGGCAAATAGGAAAGCGCGCTCGTCACCTTTCTTCAAGCTAACAAAGACATCTTTGCCTGGAAACCATCCGACATACCGGGTGTTCCTAGGGAGGTGATCGAGCACTCCTTACACGTCGACGAAAAAGCAAAACCCATCAAGCAAAGGCTTCGGCGATTCACTCCAGATCGTCGGAACGCCATCAAGCAGGAGATCACCAAGCTATTAGCCGCAGGTTTCATCAAAGAGGTGTATCACTCCGGTTGGTTAGCAAATCCTGTACTAGTTCAAAAGAAGAATAAAACTTGGCGCATGTGCGTTGATTATACTGATCTCAACAAGGCATGTCCGAAGGATCCCTTTGGGCTGCCCCGAATCGATCAGGTGGTTGACTCGACCGCCGGGTGCGAAATTCTGTGTTTTCTCGATGCCTATTCAGGTTACCATCAGATTCGCCTAAAGGCGGAAGATCATATCAAGACTTCGTTCATCACGCCTTTCGAAGCCTTTTGCTATACCACAATGGCGTTCGAGTTGAAAAACGCTGGTGCAACGTACCAGCGTGCAATTCAGCGTTGTTTTCACGCCCAGCTCGGATGCAACATGGAAGCATACGTGGATGATGTTGTGGTAAAAACTTGGGAGAAGAAGGACCTTATCACCGACCTAACCGAGACATTCGAGAGTCTAAGGGCCTTCATCATGAAGCTCAACCCCGAGAAGTGTGTTTTCGGAGTGTCTTCGGGAAAACTGCTCGGGTTTATCGTATCGCAGCGAGGCATTGAGGCCAACCCAAAGAACCGCCGACTTGCCAAAAAGATGTCCAGAACCTCACAGGATGCATGGCCGCACTCAGCAGGTTTATTTCTCGGTTGGGTATGAGAGGTATGCCATTCTTTAAACTCCTTAAGATGCAGGATAAGTTTCAGTGGACTCCAGAGGCACAACAGGCGCTTGCGGACCTCAAGACCTTCCTGACGATGCCCCCGGTCTTGGTTTCACCGATGCCAGAAGAACCTCTGCTACTTTACATCGCGGCAACGACTAATGTAGTCAGCGCGGTGGTCGTCGTAGAAAGGGAGGAGCCGGACCACGTGCAGAAGATCCAACACCCGGTCTACTTCGTCAGCGAAGTCCTGAGCGAATCCAAGGTGCTGTATCCGCAAATTCAAAAATTATTGTATGCCGTGCTCCTGACGTCACACAAACTCAAGCACTACTTCCAAGAGCACAATATTTCGGTGGTCACTTCCTTCCCAATAGGAGATATACTTCACAATCAAGAGGCCACTGGGAGAATTGCAAAGTGGTCGGTTGAGCTCGGAGCTTTCAATATTCTATTTAAGCCTCGCACTGCCATCAAGTCCCAAGCGCTCGCCGACTTCACGGCCGAGTGGACAGAGCTTCAAAACCCGATGATTGCCAAAGAACTCGAGTATTAGATGATGTACTTTGATGGTTCCCTCATGCTCAGCGGCGCAGGGGCTGGAATCGTGCTCATATCACCAAGTGGAGAAAGGTTGAGGTACGTTCTCCAGATACTTTTTCCCACTTCAAATAACGCCGCCAAGTACGAGGCACTCATCCATGGGCTCCGTATCGCCATATCACTTGGTATCCGACGTTTGGCGGTTCGTGGAGACTCAATGCTTGTGGTCAACCAAGTGCAAAAAGAATGGTCCTGCATTGAAGACAACATGGCAGCCTATTGCCAGGAGGTACGCAAGCTAGAAGGTAACTTTGACGGCCTGGAAGTTATTCATGTGCTCCGCCGTGACAACGAAGCGGCCGACGAGCTAGCAAAAATGGGATCCTGCCGATCTACAGTGCCCATGGGACTATTCATCGAAGAAATTCACAAGCCCACGATTAGCACTCGGTCGAAGACAAACGCCCCAGCTGAGAAGAGCGTAAAAGCAGAAGTCCTAGTCATTACCCCCGATTGGACAGCCCCGTATCTGGACTATTTGACGAAGGACGAGTTACCCGAAGATCGCGTGCAAGCCAAACGGATAATGCGCCGAAGCGAGAGCTATGTGGTGATCAGGGCAGAACTCTATCGCAAGAGCTCCTCAAGTGTTGCGACGGTGCATATCAGAACAAGAAGGGAGAGATCTTCTCAAGGAAATCCACTCGGGAGTTTGTGGGAACCATGCGGTGTCATCAACACTAGTTGGCAAAGCCTATCGTCAAGGATTTTTTTTGGCTAACTGCGGCCACTGATGCAGAGGACATTGTCCGAACATGTGAAGGATGTCAGTTCTTTGCGCGTCAGATGAACAAACCGGCACAGGAACTGCAGACCATCCCCATAACCTAGCCATTTGCAGTATGGGGGATCGATATGGTGGGACCTTTAAAAAAGGCTCAAGGTGGTTACACCCATCTTTTCGTGGCCGTTGATAAATTCACCAAGTGGGTGGAGGCCAAACCAGTCGCGACAATAACAGCAGTAAAAGCCAAAGAGTTCTTTAACGAAATCGTGGTTAGGTTCGGAGTTCCAAATCGAATCATCACGAACAACGGCACCCAATTTAGAAGCGGCGTATTTCAAGATTGGTGTGATGAACTCGGAATAAAAATCTGCTTTGCTTCAGTAGCGCACCCCCGGAGCAACGGGCAGGTCAAGCGAGCCAACGGCATGGTGTTACAAGGCTTGAAGGCAAGAATTTTCGATCGGCTGAAGCCATATGCCACTCGGTGGGTGAAATAATTGCCTTCGGTACTCTGGGGGCTACGAACCACCCCCAGTAGAGCAACCGGGCAATCACCTTTCTTCCTGGTGTACGGCTCGGAGGCGGTCCTCCCCACCGAGCTAGAATTCAGATCCCCGCGGGTCCAGAGCTATGAAGAAGTCGCCTCGAAAGAAAGCTGGCTAGAAGACCTCGACCGACTGGAAGAAGCCAGAGACGTCGCAACGATTCAATCAGCAAAATATCTCCAAGGCCTACGGCGCTATCACGGTCGCAATGTGAGGAGCCACGCATTCTCCAAGGGGGATCTGGTCCTTAGAAAGAATCATAAATGCGAACATAAGCCCTCCCCAAGCTGGGAAGGCCCTTACGTCGTCGATGAAGTGGTACGCCCCAGGACTTACAAGCTCAAGCGAGAAGACGGCACGGCAATCAGCAACACTTGGAACATAGAACAGCTACGTCGTTTTTTCACTTGAACTTTGTAATTTAAATTGTTCCTTTATGAATGAAAAAGATCAACATTAAAGTTATTTTTTGCATAATCTTCTCGAGATTTAGACATCCGAGTGCTTCGCTCCTACGATTTTTTAGACTCTGAGACATGCGTCGCAAACCATGCCTCAGATCCTGGGGGCTGGACTAGTCAGACACGATATGTCGAAACCACTAGGGTAAATATGCATGTTTGAAAAGGTAATGCAAGAGCGAGGAAACGCCTTTATATACATTCAATTTACAGGTCTAAAGTTTCTACAATGGACAAAGAGGTGTCCTTGACTTCCTCCCAGAGCTCGACGGCCCGGTCCTCATCTACGTTGCAGGCATAGCCTTCCTTAATGGCCTCAAGATCCACTCGGGGATAAAGTGACTTGGTGATCGCCAAAGCCTGGCTGGCACCATTGGTCGTTGTTTCCTTCAAGAGACTCTTGAGCGCATCGGGGGCTTCCTCCAGCCGAGAGATGACCTGGTCCCTACTGAGTGGCCTCTCGCCCCCAGGATGAAGCGAACTCAGCAGCGGCTCGGAGGCCTCCTGAAGCTTGGCGCAGGACATCTCAAGGGCTTCAACCCTCTCATTGAAGATGGCATACTACGCCCGCGTTTTGAATTTATAGTCTACAAGAAAGAAACATCAGAGAAGGCAACGAAGACACAGAAGGGCCAAGTCGCCGGTCATACCTTCAAGTTCCTTCTCCGATTTCGTTCTGGAAGTCTCCGCGGCTTTAAGTTGTTCTTGAAGTTTCGCGACGAAGGAATCCCGAGCTGACATGGAGATAAGAAGATCAAGAAACCAGATGATTAAATTAAAAGCACGAGGGAGCTTAGGAAATAGCTACCTCAAAGGTAGCCAACAACGTCCAGCTTCTCCTGGCGCAGAGCCTTCTGCTCCTCTCGCAACGCCTGGACCTCTGACCGAAGAGATCGCAGCTCGGCCGTGTGCCCGGCCTGGATACGCTCCAATTCGGCCAGATAATCCTGGCACGTTCGGATTTCAGGGAGCATCTTCTGGAAGTATTCAGCTTTCTTTTCGGAGCGCTCCCCTATTTTCTGTAATTATCACATGGAAAGGTAACTACATGATAAATGACGGAAGCAAGAAGATGGCGAGTGTAGAGAAATGCTTACATGGGACAGGCGCGCGCAAGCCGTGGCATGACTGTAAAAGTCATTTCTCTCCTTCTCCTCCTCCTCCGGATCATCCAGGAGCTTTAGGCCTTCCTCCTCATCGACCCACGCAGCTTGCATTATGAGCTGGGGGCGAGCAAGGGTCGGCAGAACTCGGAGGATCTCCTCGATCTCGGGGGATGGGCGAGGGGCCGGCTCCGAAACAGCAGGGCCCGATCCCAAAGCGGAAGGAGTCGGAGAGGGCGCCAGGGGCTCAGGAGGCACTTCGGTGGCCTCCGAGGGCTCACCCCCCACAAGGGCCCTAGACGGCATCCCGACAGGGACATCAAGCGAAGGATCCCTACGAGAAGAATTGTTAGCAAGCTAGCGAAACGAGCCAAATAAGAGTCGATAGGGAAACAAACCTGTCGGACTTCCTCATTTTCATCGGGGGCTTCTTCCGAACGGACGGGCCTCTCCCAGAAGGACCACTCGGTGAGCTGCCAATTGGCACCTGGGACTCCTCCAGAATGCCTGAGTCCTTTGGTGTTGGACTCGGCTGAGCCGCAGGCTCACTGGAGAGGGGAGCTGAAGGTGCTGGGGCCCGGGTCGATGGGTCCCGAATCTTAGGACCACCAGTCGGGCGCCGGGGCTTCGCGGGGTCTTTGGCCACTGTCTTTTTCCCCTTCTTGGCGACGGGATCTCCCGCAGGAGAGCTCGCTCGCCGCTTCGGGGAGTCACCTACACGAGTAGGCATCTCCGGAAGAGGCGCGTCACTGAAGAAGGAAACACGATCCTGGAAAAGAAGATTAAAAGTAAGAAGCCACTCAAAGACAAAAATAGGAATCCATCGGCAAAGTATCTCACCTCTGGGGGAGGATTCAACGCAGAGAAGGCCTTAGGGAATCGGGTGGGCACCTCGACGCTCGGGATGAAGAAATCGCCAACTCGAGCATGAATCTGCCCTCTCATTATTAAGTTTGGAAGTTCTCGGGTCGGATCGTCTCGGCCCTCAAACTAAAACCCCAGGTGGTCGCGCTCCTTCACGGGCTGAACCCGCCGGGCAACAAAGTGAATGGCCAGGCCAACCCCTGTGAGGCCCCCTTCCTTCAATTTGCTAATGAGCACCAAGAGATCTTTTACTTGATCCATATTGCTGGCGTCGCCGACAGAGGGCCAAGAGGTGGATACCTTCGGTCGGCGCCCGAGGAAGGAAGGAAGAGCTGGATCAGGATTGGCACAATAAAACCACTCCTGGTGCCAGCCTTTATTCGAAGACTTGAAGGGAATAGCGAAATATGACTTCTTTAGCCCCTCCCGAAGTTGGAATCCGGATCCCCCAATTACCTTGGGATCGCTTTTGGTGGGATAGGGCTTCAGAAGGTAAAAATGGCGGAAAAGATCAAAATGGGGGCGGATGCCCAAGAAGGCTTCGCAAAGGTGAACGAAGATAGAGATCAGCAAAACAGAGTTGGGATTCAAGTTCACCAATTTGATTTCATAAAATAAAAGGAGACCGCGGAGAAAAGCACAGGCTGGAAGACCCAGCCCGCGCTGCAAAAAGGATTCAAATACCACTATCTCTTCAGGATGAGGAGTGGGGATGGATTCACCGGTAGTCAGCCTGGCGGAGATCAAGGTCAAGTCTGGGAGAATCCCATCATCCACCATGGACTGCAGTTTCTCCTCCGTTGTAGTCGAGGTCGTCCAATCTTGGGGCAGAGGCTGCGAGGAGGAAGAAGAAGACATCTTCGAAGGAGAGAACAACGGCGGCGCGAAAGAGCAGGCGCGACGGCGGTTAACCCTAGCAGCGGAGAAGTCAAAGAGACAAGGAAGCACAAGGAGCAAGAGCGCGGTGAGAGAATAAACCGTCGGGCGACTCATGACCTAACCATTATAAGGGGGAAAAATCGAGTTTTCGCCCAATCGGCGGGAAAAAGATTGCGAAACGTCTCGCCCTTCTGGATTCACCATAAATGATTTGCAGGCCTGACGTTCTGACTCACGAAGTCAAACGTAGTTTAACCAAGTCATATTTGGGACACGTCGCTCTCGACGATGGGATGTTTTCTCCACTTACCGTGCTAAGCGGGACGTGGATGTACTCCAACTTGGATAAAAAAAATCCTCTCGTGATATGCCCCACACTGGGTCATTAGGTGGTTACCGCATGATGGAATCATATATCATGGGTCGAGCCCCAAACGGGAACAAATCCAATGGTATTCCCCATGAGGGTCGAAAAGCTATGCGTCGTAATAAACGAGTACGGATACCATTCGGATGAAACTTTGATATGTCCCAAGTTGGACCAGAGTTGTATCCTACACCAGTCGGGTACAGGTACCACTCGGCCATGAGCCAAGAAAAATCTGGTATGCTCCAAGTTGAGTCTAAGCTATATCCTACACCAGTCGGATATAGGTACCACTCGGTCGAGAGCCACGTATGTACGAAACGCTCCAAGTTGAGCCCAAGCCGTATCCTGCGTTAGTCGGATATGGGTATCACTCGGCCACGAGCCAGAGACATCCTGGTATGCTCCAACTCGAGCCTAAGCTGTGTTCTATGGACATGGGTATCATTCGGCCATGAGCCGCGCAAATCTTAATATGTCCCAAGTCGGACCTAAGGTGTATCTCGTGCCAGTCAGATTCGGATGCCGCTCGGCCAAGAGCCGCGCAAACCCCAACACGATGCTCCACATCTGACCTAAGGTATTTCCTACGTCAATCGGAATGAATGTCACCAGATCAAAGAACCATGCAAGCTTCGAAGCGCCCCAAGCTAGGTCTAAGCTACGTCAAATGACAATCATGGAAAATACTTTGAAAGGTACTTTTTTTTATTATGCATAAAATTCCCCAGACACTATGCCTGGAAAAATATTACATTTGCTGGGGGCCTACACTTCACCCCGACGCACGCGACCGAGCGCCTCCACAAGGGCTTCCTTGGCCCTGTAAAGGGTAGGAAAAATCTCGAGGAAGGTATCGACAACGATGCGGTCGAGGGCGGCGGCGGTATCCTCCATCAATTCAGCCACAGCAAGCTCGAAAAGCGCCCATTCTTCGGCGAGCCTAGGATCCTGGACGTGCCTAACGTTCCTCCTCCCTCTCCTCGGCATGAAGAAAATGGAAACGTGAAACAGAAAGATGGAGAACCAAGCATGAGAGGATAAATCCTACAAACGCTGGTTCACCTTTTATAGCCGATATAGTAAGGGTGAAGTAAAAGCATCAGGAGCCGAAGAGATTTGGAGTTAATGTAATTTCAGAAGCCAAGGAATTTTTCAACAAACGAGTTGACACAGAAAACCAGGGCGACCTCGAAGACTGTCTGGTGGTTATCCATACAGAGAAAAGTTATTGGAAATTTCACTTTGGGCGGAAAGAAGAATTCAATCCACATCCGAAATAGGGGACAGGTCCGCGAGGCCGCTCACAACAAACTCATCTGACAGAAGATTATATTCAGTTGAAGCAAAAATCAAAGGTTATATTCGAGTCTTTCATAATCCACTCGCCGAAAGAAGAAGCCTTCAAATCACGTGAAGAAACCAGTCGGAGGATTTTACAGCGAGTTCAGAACAATGATTCAAGTTGGGGCCTAGCCAGAAGCATAGCAATTGGATCATGAATCACTCGGGGGCTACTGTGGAATATGTGAAACCAGGTATCTCCATGATCGGCCCAACGTCACCTAAGGAAAAGATAGGCCCAAAGGCTGTGCCCCGCGCCAAGCTTTGCTGCCGTATGGAAGGGGGCATATCCTATAGACAGTTACGTATATTTAGATATAAAAGATACAGTTGTGATCCGAGTCGTTGATAGGGTAGACAAAGATGTAAACTCTATCCTATAACCGACTAGAATCTAATAACTGTAAGGACCCGAATCCACTGATTCGAACCCACTGTGTTTACCGCACTATTCCCAGGATCAACGCTAGTGCACACAGCTCAACATTGGTACATATCACATCATACTCAACGATAATAGAATAATAGTTCATTCATTGATATAACTAAAGGTATGATCTTATGACCAACTTACATTATTAAGCCACGCAGGCAAGACCGAAATATAACTAATGATTAAGCGGCGGAAAATAGAAAACGTAGATAGCTCATCGGTTCACCACAGCAACCGACAAGGCTCGGACCCTAATGACTCGTGTCTTCTGGACTTCCTCTTCCAACCAGTGTAGATTCTTCAACTGTTGATTATTGTTGTTTGGCAAGGGTGAGTACTTAAAGCACTCAACAAGTTGTGCATGAATGCGCTTCTATGTATCTATATGTAAGGCTTATTCCAATGAATAGGCTATCATGGCTATTTTGCAATAAGCGACATTTATGAACAAATCTGATAAATAGATTGTAAAGAATGTAAAACAAATAGCAATAATAAATAACTTCAAGATTTCTCAAGTAAACCAAGTTTCCAATCCTAAGTCAAATTCCATCTTCCATATGGCCTTCCGCCATCCCAACCAAGTTGTTCAATTAATTAAGCTAACCCTTAATCAGAATTCCGAGCATTGCTCAATACATGAGCACGGCTATCCTAATAGTTTCACACTCTGCAGAGGTTATGCACTTTACCCACGTGATACAACCAAACACCACCAAGGTGAGTGATCATAACAAAGCCTTTACAATGCTCTGGCTTAACCGGATACTACCCGCTAAGGTTTCAACACTGGTGGGACTGGTTACCACATCCAGGGCCCCCCTCTTGCGCCATGTGAATTACACCATAACTCGGGAACTCACACCGTCCACGATAGTACCAAAATCAAGACATTGCAAATTACTCAGCTAGGCTGGCCCATACCAGACATGTGGTTGCATGATTGACTCAGGTCAAAGGCTTGCGAGGTTAAGTCCTTAGTGTGATCAAGGCAAGACATCCACATACCCTCTGCCCATTGGGCCCACCTTGGCCTCCTCGCCCCTTGCCACTTGCCCCAATCTAAATTATCATCACCCAGTTGATTACCAAGCACCACGTGCCATCAACAATTCAACATCGTTGCGTGACATGACTCGCCACAACAACTCAATCTCATCGTGTGATCCCACATGACACACAAGTTCATAATATCGTTCCATATTCCATTAATCAAGATTAATTATCAATGATTCTGATACATGTGATGACGTGGCAAAGCTAAGCAACTAATACGGTCTAAACCTCCAATGTTGATTATAATTATTAACCAACTATATTTAACCAATCTAGGGTGACAATGGATCATGGCATACAATGACAAGGTAGGGTATAGATCAATCTGGTATATTAGCTAATCCCAATCTAATTTGAAACAATTGTATATTTGAAACATATGCAATAGGGTAAAACAAATATAGCAATTTTATAAACATGGGTTCAACATGATCAAAGCACAACTTGCCTTGGAATAGGTCCTGATCTTGATCTGAAGCTTGCTCTTGGGTTGCTTGATCTTCCTCCGAAGCGTCACACAATTCAACGTCTACGCGTACCGAAGGAGAAAAGCAAATAAATACCAAAATAGAGAGCAATTGAACTCCAAAAATCAAATAAAATTCACCATTAAATAGATCTCAATTTTACAAATTTTTAGAAATTTGAATCACTCAAATCCGAGTTAAATTGCAAAAGATATAGCCTTTTGAAGTTTGAAATAAATACTCAAATCAGAAAATCAGAAATTCGAAATTAACAGATTTATTTTTAAAACGAAAACTGATTTATTGCATCATCATGACGTCAGCATGACGCCAGCGCTGAACCGGACCAATCAGAAGCCGACGTGTGGCATCGGTGCATAGACCTGATCCACGGGACCTCCTCTGGTCCACCGTGAACCCAGCGTATGACGCCTCGGTACCCGCACCCGACACGCGTCTTGTTTCGATTGGTTGCAGCGCCGCCCCGCCGATGCACGACACGCGGCATGCATCCATGGCCCGATCCGATCGAACGGCGACAGATGCGTGCAACGCGGCTCGATCCCCTCCGTTCATCCGGATCTAACGGTCACGAACTCACCCGAAGCTCGCGGCGAAGCGGCGGCGAGGAAGTCCACCGGAGATGAAGAAGAAGACTCGGCGATGGCGTTCCGGTGTATCCCCGACGAAAAGAAGTGACGCAATAGATGCGGCACACCCCGACGAGTTCGAATCCGGGACCAAAACGTCGAAAAACCACAGATCGGCGACGATCCAAGGCCAAAACCGCGGCGGCTGCAAACTTCAACTCCGACGAGCTCCTCTGGATGCGTGACGACGGCTCTCGCGAAACCTTCCGACCAAAAGACGCGGCGCACAGATGAACCTCGGGCGCTACCCCTCCTTTATAACCTCGGCAACGCGCTTAAAAACGAAACCTAGGCTTTCCCGTGGCGAAGTCGTGTCGGCGGCGGACTCGAGTTCGCATCGGAGACGACAACCCTCGGCGTTCGATTCGCTCCAGCGGTCACGATCACACGACCACGATCTAATCCTAACATTTCACGATTTCTTTCCAACGGCGAAGATCTCCGAATCCCGAACCGTGCGCTTCATCCATGATCATCAGACCGGATCCAGCGGCGCGATTCAAACGCTCTAGGGTTTACCCGAGATGGGCCAAATGGGCGCGCTTCTCGAACCACGCGCAAGACAAGATACAGGCCGAGCCCATTCTTTATCGAGGTTTTTCAAAAGGTTTTTCATTTAAAATAATTCCGAAATTCATTTAATTTGTTTTAGGCAATAAAATAATCGGAAAAATCCAAGAAAAATCTCGAAATACTTTGAAACATTCTGGCTCAAATAAAATATTTTTGGCAAAACTTTATTTTAACTTTGCACAGATTTAAATAGATTTGAACAAAAGGCAATAAACTTGATTTAAAATTAATTCCAGTAAATCCAGAAAAATCTAAATAAATTCCAGAAAATCACAAATGCACTTTTAAACAATAAAACTTAATTAAACCAAATTTTGGGATGTTACAAACCTCCCCTTAATGAATCTCGACAGAGATTCGGGGCTAGCTAGAGAATAGGTTCGAATTCTGACTTCAAATCTTCTTCTCGCTCCCATGTGGTTTCATTTTCGGAATGATTGCTCCACTGAACTCTGCAAAAGCGAATAGACTTGTTTCTGGTCTTGCGTTCCATAACCTCCAAAATTCTGACCGGTTGCTCTTTGTAAGTCAAATCTTCTTGCGGCTCTATTGCATCTAACGGGTTTGCTCCATTGGTACTCTGAGACACTTCTTAGTCGCGATACATGGAATACATCATGCACTCTGCCAAGGACCGAGGCAACTCAAGCGATAAGCCACCTCTCCTCGACGGCTCGTAATCTTGAGCGGACCGACATATCTTGGCGCGAGCTTCCCTTTAACGTGAAATCTTTTAACTCCCTTAAGAGGGGTAACCCTGAGATACACATGATCTTCTGGTTCGAAACTCAAATCTCGATGACGGTTATCTGCGTAGCTTTTCTGTCTTGACTGTGCTATCTTCAACCTCTCTCTGATCATTGCAACTTGACTTTCGGCTTCCTCGAGGATATCTGGCCCGAAAACCAAACGTTCTCCTGTTTCGTTCCAATTCAATGGAGTACGACAAGCACGTCCATACAACGCCTCAAACGATGACATCTGCAGGCTAGCTTGATAACTATTATTGTAACTGAACTCTGCATATGGCAAACTTTTATCCCAAGATGTAGCATAAGCTAAAGCACAAGCTCTCAACATATCCTCTAAAATCTGATTTACTCTTTCAGTCTGACCATCTGTCTGCGGGTGATATGCTGTACTAAATTTCAGACGAGTCCCCATTGCTTCGTGTAACTTATTCCAAAATGTCGAGGTAAATTGGGTACCTCTGTCTGACACAATCTTCTTGGGCACTCCATGCAAACATACAATCCTTGACATGTACAATTCTGCTAAACGATCTCCAGAGTAAGTGGTCTTTACTGGGATAAAATGGGCGACCTTGGTTAGACGGTCCACAATTACCCAAATGGAATCGTAACCTCTCTGAGTTTTAGGTAAACCGGTGATAAAGTCCATTCCGATTTCCTCCCACTTCCATTCCGGAATTTTAAACGGTGCAACAAACCAATGGTCTTTGATGCATAGCTTTTACCCTCTGACATACGTCGCATAAAGCAACATGCTCAGCCACTTCACGCTTCATGTTAGGCCACCAAAATCTCTCTTTCAAATCTTGGTACATCTTGGCACTTCCTGGATGAATCGAGTACTTAGAATCATGAGCCTCCTCAAGAATCAATTGCTTTAGTTCCTTTTTATCCGGCACACAAATTCGGCCTTTGAAGAACATGGTTCCTTGCTCGTCCAGAGTGAAATCTATAGCTAAGCCTTCTTCCTTTTTAACCTTGATCTTAGAAATTTTATCGTCATCCTTCTGGCCTTCTCTAATCTGACCTTCCAGCGTTGGCTTTACTTCAAGTGCAGCACCATTCCTTGCGGAACGACTTCCAACCTTAGTTTCTAAAATTCCTTGCATAATTCTGGTTGATCCTCCATTGTCAATGTTTTTGCGCTATGGCTCTTTCGACTCAGAGCATCTGCCACCACATTGGCTTTTCCGGGATGATAATGGATTCCCACATTATAATCCTTAATTAGCTCTAGCCACCTTCATTGTCTCATATTCAGTGCCGCTTGAGTGAATATGTATTTGAGCTCTTATGGTGCATATATATCTCACATCTATTTCCTATGAGATAATGGCGCCATATCTTTAAAGTGTGCACTACTGACTAACTCCAAATCATGCGTTGGGTAGTTCACTTCATGCGGTCTTAACTGTCTCGACGCATAAGCAACGACTTTGCCTTCTTGCATTAACACGCATCCCAAGCCTTGCTTTGAAGCATCGCAATAAATATCAAATCCATTCTGCACATCTGGCAACACTAATACGGGGGCTGTTGTTAAACGCTTCTTTAATTCCATGAAACTTGTCTCGCACTCTGGCGTCGATGCAAACTTCTTTTCTTTCCTCAACAACTGCGTAAGAGGTTTAGCAATTGTCGAGAATCCTTCTATGAACCGACGGTAATATCCCGCCATTCCCAGAAAACTACGGATCTGGGTAACAGACTTTGGTTGCTCCCAATGCAACATCAAGTCCACTTTGCTTGGGTCAATCTGCTACTCCTTTAGTAGTCATTACGTGACCAAGAAATTCAACTTTCTCCTTCCAAAATTCACACTTGCTAAACTTAGCATATAGTGATGTTCTCGACCTCTCTAAAACCATTACGAGATGTTCGCATGCTCTTCCTCTGTCTTGAGTAAACCAAGATATCGTCTATGAAGACTACAACAAACTTATCCAAATATTCCATGAAAACCTTATTCATCATGTTCATAAAATATGCCGGGCATTAGTCAATCAAATGACATGACTGTAAACTCATAATGTCCATATCGCGTAAGAAAACGCAGTCTTAGGCACATCCTCCGCTCGGATCTTCAATCGATGGTACCGAACGAAGATCTATCTTGGAAAACTCCAGCTCCTCTTAATCGATTAAATAAGTCATCGATCACGGGCAGCGGATACTTATTCTTGATCGTTACTTCATTCAATGGCACGATAATCGATGCACATTCTAAGACTTCCGTCCTTCTTACGAACAAACAAAACCGGGCTCCCCACGGCGATGAACTTGGTCTAATGAAACCTTTCTCTTGCGGTTCCTCAATCGCTTCTTCATTTCCACTAACTCGTCGAGGCATCCGATATGGTCTCTTTGATATCGGTGCTGTCCTCGGCGCTAACTCGATCACGAACTCGATATCACGGTCGGTGGTAATCCCGCAAATCTTACGAAACACATCCGGTATTCACAGCTCTTGGCACATCTTCCATGCCGATGGCTTTCACGCCGTTGACCATTAATCGCCTATCTCGAATCGTGGTCGCTTGAAACTCTACTTTCTTGCCACTAGGGCCTTCCAAAGTCACGATTAAATGGCCACAATCCAAAACGGCCTTATGCTTAGACAGCCAATCCATTCCAAGGATGACGTCTAGGGATTGCGCATATATCAAGATAAGATTCGCTAGGAATTCTATCCCATCCATAAGCAACTTAGCTCCCAAACACCCAAGGCTAGATCTAAGTTCAGATCCTGGGGCTTGGACTAAGAGCACACACTTAAGATTCACCACTTTAAATCCATTCTTGGTTGCAAAACTTTGAGAAACAAACGAATGCGAAGCTCCAGAATCAAACAAAACTTTAGCAGGTACTGAGTTGACCAGAAACTTACCCAATACGACGTCCGTAGCTTCCTGAGCTCTATCTGCAGTGATGTGGTTGATCCTTCCACGCATTGTTGATTGCGGGGTTGCTCCAGCTTGACCTGGCGCACGATTTCCTCCTGAGGCTGGTGCCTTGGCCGGTGTTGTTCCCAAGTTGAAATGAACTGGCGTGATGCCTCCCTTCTGTGGACACCTATTGGAAAAATGCCCTGGCTCATTGCAAGTATAGCATCTTTTCACGGCAGACTGTTGATTCCCTCCTGGCGCATTGTTGCCCTGTGCTGGTGTCTGAAAATTCTGATTGGCAGGGCGAGGTGCAGGGGTTGATGTCTTGTTCACGGCTGGCGGTTGGAACCTAGCAAATTGCTGTGGTGACATCCTCAAACGTAGATGGTTTGGACGTCCACCCTGATTAGTCATTAAGCGCTTACGGTTCTCACCCAGCTCTTTGCGCTTATCCTCTAGGATCAAAGCCTTATTCACTAGTTCCTGAAAGTCTGGAAAATTGTGGGTGATCACCCCACTGCGATCTGAATTTAGTCCCTTCATGAAACGAGACTGCCTAGCTTTGTCCGTCGCTACGTCTTCAGGGGCATAGCGAGCTAACTGGGTAAACTTATTCAGGTACTCGGCCACTGGTTGGCCTCCTTGTTTCAGAGCCCTGAACTCTTCCTTCTTAAGGTCCATCATTCCCTCCGGAACATGATACTAGCGGAAAGCATTAGTAAACTCCTCCCAGGTGATCTCTTGTGGGGCTCCATGAGCGGCATAGTAATTCTCCCACCATTCTGCGGCGGTTCCTTCAAGTTGATGAGAGGCGTAGAGCACCTTCTCATTGCCCTCACACTGAGTGATGTGCAGCTTCTTCTCAATTGTCCTAAGCCAGTCATCGGCTTCCAAAGGGTTCACATTCCTCTGAAAAGTTGGTGGCCGAGTCCTCATAAAATCGATAGCTTTGAGTGAGGTCGGGGTCCACCATGGTTGTTCGAGCTCTGAGGTTGTTGTTGGTTGTTCTTGCATTGGTCATCTCTTTGCATCATAGTCTCATTAGTTGAGTCTACGCGCAAGAAACGCTCCCGTTTCGCATGTCCACCGGCGGTGGTTGAGGGCTGCCTCCGTCATTGGGGTTGTCATTCAGCGCGATCCACTTCACGCACCGTTGTTTCTCGAGTATTCACCATCGATGATTGCCTTTTAGGTTAGGGACGGTAGATGTAGCATAGATAAGAAGTAAGACTTTCTAAAGCGGGAGATAGGTTATACCCAACTGAAATAATTCTTTATTATTCTTGGTATGGTGCTTATTTAAGCCTACAAGCTTTGCAACACATCTGCACACTCAAAGATTACAAAGAAGCAAACTAACACGAAACCTTAACGTCAACTAAAAGGTAAAGACTAACTTAAAGACGCGACTCACACTCGAGTCTCAACACAGCTCCAAGGCTGACACTCACTCATCCAGCCACCACTGGTGAGGCGATCCGGCGCATACACCGGCGGGTGAGCTGGCATAGGAGCGAACCTATCTTGATGACCTACTACTGGGTCCTCTGCAACCACGGGGTCTGCACTCCCCTCTGGCTCCCACTCTCGCTCCTCGGGATCCTCCTCGGACTCCTCTGCTAGCTCCTGAACTCCTCGGGTCACGCGCTCCAACTCGTCCTCGACCGCCTCCAGGGCCTCTCCCGGCTCGAGAATCATCCCGATGGCTGAAGCACGGGTCACCTCAAGCTCCTGCTCTGCCACTCTGAGTGCCTCGTACACAGTCTCTAGCTCCTGAGTAGTATCTCTCATATGATCCTCCTGGGCAAGGGCGAACTCTGCAAGGTGTGTGGCTGTGGCACACTCGTCCTCCACGATCCGTCGGCGTCGGCATGCTTGAATGTCTGGGTGAAGGCGGAACACTGAGTCGTGAAGCTCGTCGGCGTAGTCGCGGCAGACACGGCGAAGAGCAAGTCGAGCGACCTCCTGAATTGCATCCTCGTACAAGAATCTTCTGGCAGAGATGTTGATTGGCCTGCTAGCTTCCTCATTCTCCCGAGCGTAGATAATCAGCTTGCAAATAAATCCTCGGTGTACACCATTAACTGACCAGCTGCCTCCTCGGTAAAGCAGACGATAAAAGCCCTCAAGTGTCTGAAGTACTCTCCACAGCTCCATTGCGTAGCCGCCAGCTGACTCCTCGAAGGTCGGAACGATCGGCATCTGCTCCACAAGAACTTTGAATAAGTTCTCCACCCAAAACGGCAAGTAAAACGGGTAAATTCAGCAAAGGCGAGAAGTAGAGAATGAGATGAGTCGAGAGTGTTTTATTAGTCAAGTTTAGATTTTCTTTTAGAAAATAGTTTGGACACACACAAGACACCTCCATACTATCTAGGGCCAAGACCAACAGTCAGTATGCTCTGATACCACCTCTGTAAGGACCCGAATCCACTTATTCGAACCCACTGTGTTTACCGCACTATTCCCAGGATCAACGCTAGTGCACACAGCTCAACATTGGTACATATCACATCATACTCAACGATAATAGAATAATAGTTCATTCATTGATATAACTAAAGGTATGATCTTATGACCAACTTACATTATTAAGCCACGCAGGCAAGACCGAAAATATAACTAATGATTAAGCGTGGAAAATAGAAAACGTAGATAGCTCATCGGTTCACCACAGCAACCGACAAGGCTCGGACCCTAATGACTCGTGTCTTCTGGACTTCCTCTTCCAACCTGTGTAGATTCTTCAACTGTTGATTATTGTTGTTTGGCAAGGGTGAGTACTTAAAGCACTCAACAAGTTGTGCATGAATGCGCTTCTATGTATCTATATGTAAGGCTTATTCCAATGAATAGGCTATCATGGCTATTTTGCAATAAGCGAGATTTATGAACAAATACAATAAATAGATTGTAAAGAATGTAAAACAAATAGCAATAATAAATAACTTCAAGATTTCTCAAGTAAACCAAGTTTCCAATCTTAAGTCAAATTCCATCTTCCATATGGCCTTCCGCCATCCCAACCAAGTTGTTCAATTAATTAAGCTAACCCTTAACTGTAATTCCCGAGCATTGCTCAATACCGCGAGCACGGCTATCCGAATAGTTTCACACTCTGCAGAGGTTATGCACTTTACCCACGTGATACAACCAAACACCACCAAGGCGAGTGATCATAACAAAGCCTTTACAATGCTCTGGCTTAACCGGATACTACCCGCTAAGGTTTCAACACTGGTGGGACTGGTTACCACATCCAGGGCCCCCCTCTTGCGCCATGTGAATTACACCATAACTCGGGAACTCACACCGTCCACGATAGTACCAAAATCAAGACATTGCAAATTACTCAGCTAGGCTGGCCCATACCAGACATGTGGTTGCATGATTGACTCAGGTCAAAGGCTTGCAAGGTTAAGTCCTTAGTGTGATCAAGGCAAGACATCCACATACCCTCTGCCCATTGGGCCCACCTTGGCCTCCTCGCCCCTTGCCACTTGCCCCAATCTAAATTATCATCACCCGCTTGATTACCAAGCACCACGTGCCATCAACAATTCAACATCGTTGCGTGACATGACTCGCCACAACAACTCAATCTCATCGTGTGATCCCACATGACACACAAGTTCATAATATCGTTCCATATTCCATTAATCAAGATTAATTATCAATGATTACGATACATGTGATGACGTGGCAAAGCTAAGCAACTAATACGGTCTAAACCTCCAATGTTGATTATAATTATTAACCAACTATATTTAACCAATCTAGGGTGAAAATGGATCATGGCATACAATGACAAGGTAGGGTATAGATCAATCTGGTATATTAGCTAATCCCAATCTAATTTGAAACAATTGTATATTTGAAACATATGCAATAGGGTAAAACAAATATAGCAATTTTATAAACATGGGTTCAACATGATCAAAGCACAACTTACCTTGGAATAGGTCCTGATCTTGATCTGAAGCTTGCTCTTGGGTTGCTTGATCTTCCTCCGAAGCGTCACACAATTCAACGTCTACGCGTACCGAAGGAGAAAAGCAAATAAATACCAAAACAGAGAGCAATTGAACTCAAAAAATCAAATAAAATTCACCATTAAATAGATCTCAATTTTACAAATTTTTAGAAATTTGAATCACTCAAATCCGAGTTAAATTGCAAAAGATATAGCCTTTTGAAGTTTGAAATAAATCTCGCAATCGAAAAATCGAAAATTCGAAATTAACAGATTTATTTTTAAAACGAAAACTGATTTATTAACGTCATCATGACGTCGAGATGACGCCAATAATGAACCGGACCAATCAAAAGCCGACGCGTGGCCTCGGTGTATAGACCTGATCCACGGGACCTCCTCTGGTCCACCGTGAACCCGGCGTATGACGCCTCGGTACCCGCACCCGACACGCGTCTTGTTTCGATTGGTTGCAGCGCCGCCCCGCCGATGCACGACACGCGGCATGCATCCACGGCCCGATCCGATCGAACGGCGACAGATGCGTGCAACGCGGCTCGATCCCCTCCGTTCATCCGGATCTAACGGTCACGAACTCACCCGAAGCTCGCGGCGAAGCGGCGAGGAAGTCCACCGGAGATGAAGAAGAAGACTCGGCGACGGCGTTCCGGCGTATCCCCGACGAAAAGAAGTGACGCAATGGATGCGGCACACCCCGACGAGTTCGAATCCGGGACCAAAACGTCGAAAAACCACAGATCGGCGACGATCCAAGGCCAAAACCGCGGCGGCTGCAAACTTCAACTCCGACGAGCTCCTCTGGATGCGTGACTACGGCTCTCGCGAAACCTTACCGACCAAAAGACGAGGCGCACACAGATGAACCTCGGGGCGCTACCCCCTCCTTTTATAACCTCGGCAAACGCGCTAAAAACGGAAACCTAGGCTTTCCCCGGCGGCGAAGTCGTGTCGGCGGCGGACTTCGAGTTCGCATCGGAGACGACAACCCTCAGCCGTTCGATTCCGCTCCAACGGTCACAATCACACAGCCACGATCTAATCCTAACCGCCCACGATTTCTTTCCAACGGCGAAGATCTCCCGAATCCCGAACCGGTACGCTTCATCCATGATCATCCGATCCAGATCCAACGGCGCAGATTCAAACGCTCTAGGGTTTACCCGAGATGGGCCAAATGGGCCGCGCTTCTCCGGGCCACGCGCGCACAGTACACGGGCCGAGCCCATTACTGTTCAGAGGTTTTTCAAAAGGTTTTTCATTTAAAATAATTCCAGAAATTCATTTAATTTGTTTTAGGCAATAAAATAATCAGGAAAAATCCAAGAAAAATCTCAGAAATACTTTGAAACATTCTGGGCTCAAATAAAATATTTTTGGCAAAACTTTATTTTAACTTTGCACAGATTTAAATAGATTTGAACCAAAGGCAATAAACTTGATTTAAAATTAATTCCAGTAAATCCAGAAAAATCTAAATAAATTCCAGAAAATCACAAATGCACTTTTGAACAATAAAATTTAATTAAACCAAATTTTGGGATGTTACAATAACCAATCGGAATCTCCTAATCGATCAGCACTCTGTAAGCCACGCTACCCCCGGTATATAAGGGAGAGGGTGGGCAACAACAAGGCATCAAGCCATAGAGCATAGCACACCTCATATCGCCCAGAGCACGTTGCGCTTTGAGCAATCTTAGATCCAAGAGATCTGTATAATCCCAGCACACAGGATTAGGTATTACCTCCATCACGAGGGCTGAACTCATCTAACCCCTTGTCTTGTGTGACCTTCGAGTTTGAGATCTAGCGCCTGCCCCATAAATTTATTGCCTACTACAAAAGTCGACAAGCATTAAGCAGAAACATTATTTCTACCTCATGTTTGTTGGCAGAAGGTTATAAATTCAATATTGAGGACAATGGTTGTTCTATAATTTTGAATATATGTTTTATGGCTTTGCTCCCGTTGTGAATGGGTTGTTTATTTTAAATCTTGATGATGCTCCAGTCTATAATATTGATGCTAAGAGGCTTCGGCCAAATGATTTGAACCCCACTTACTTTTGGCATTGTCGCTTGGGTCATATTAGTCAGAAATGCATGATGAAGCTCCATAGAGATGGTCTTCTAAAATCATTTGATTTTGAATCATTTGAAACATGTGAGTCTTGCCTACTTGGTAAGATGACCAAGACACCTTTCACAGGTTATTGTGAGAGGGCATCCGACTTATTGGAACTCGTACATACTGATTTATGTGGACCAATGAGCACGAGTGCTAGAGGTGGTTTTCAGTACTTCATTACTTTTACCGATGACTATAGTAGATATGGTTATGTCTACTTAATGAGGCACAAGTCAGAAACTTTTGAAAAGTTCAAGGAATTCCAGAATGAAGTACAAAATCAACGTGGCAAGAAAATTAAGTTTCTACGACCTGATCGTGGAGGCGAATATTTGAGTCATGAGTTTAATAATCATCTGAAGAGTTGCGGAATTGTTCCACAACTTACACCTCTTGTCACGCCTCAAAGGAATGGGGTGTCCGAGCAGCGTAATCGGACTTTGTTAGATATGGTTCGATCAATGATGAGTCAATCAGATCTACCACTATATTTTTGGGGTTATGCTCTAGAAACTGCAGCTTTCACACTTAACAGGGTACCATCTAAATCTGTAGATAAGACACCATACGAGATGTGGACTGAAAATAGTCCCAATTTGTCTTTTCTAAAAACTTGGGGTTGTGATGTTTATGTTAAATGTCAGATATCTGACAAACTCACACCCAAATCGGATAAATACTTTTTCGCGGGATATCTTAGGGAGACATTAGGATATTACTTCTACAACCGAGAAGAAGGCAAAGTGTTTGTTACTCGGAATGATGTCTTTCTAGAGAAAGAGTTTCTCTCTCGAAAGGCAAGTGGAAGAACATTGCAACTTGAAAAAGTTCGAGTTAATCCACTCGGGGAGGACTTGGTCGGAGACGCCCCTATCGGGGAGAATCTGGTCGAGGAACCCGTGGTTGAGAAACTCTAGTTGGAGGGACCTCGATCGAGGAGGCACTATTGCCACGTAGGTCAGATAGGCTGCACAAGATACTTGCTCGGTATTCTCGTGGCATATTGTTGTTGGACAGCTATGAGTCTACGACTTATAAGGAAGTTGTAGAATCGATATATACTAAATTAGCAATCAGAGGGGGGTGAATGATTGCGCGGAAGCTAAAACCAAATTTTTGATCTACTAAAAATTCACCCCAATTCGGACTCAAGTAATTGCTTCGTATTCAACAAAATAGAGTTAGATGCATTCGGTAAATAGCTAATTCCCGGAGATACAAACGTCGGATTGACCTAAAATTTGACCTGTAGAAACTAGATTCTAGTACGAATCTAAAAAAAAGGAATCAGTTCGATCGAACCTACGGATCAAAAGTTATTAACCTCACAAGCATGCTGTGACAGATTATAACGAGAATTGACCAAACCCTAATTTCGTGATTAATCACAATCTACAAAAGATTAACCAACGAAACTTTCAGTGACTCTAAGTTGATACTCTAGGAAGGTTTTGGATGGATCAAATCAAAATTAAACTCGTTCAATCAAGAGAGATAATGAACCAGTCTATAAAAACAAAACAGGGCAATCAAAGCGAAGGCACTGTAGCAAACCTCCTGTGAACAGTAACCGCGGTAATCACTGTAGCAACGCGGTTTGCTGTGTCACGGTGCTGTATCGCGCGAGTACTGTAGCACTGGAAAATTACTCGCTGGTTGCTCGGTCGGGTGTGGAATTTCTGATTTTTTTATTTTTTTTGGCTAGTCTGGTTACAGTACTCCCAACAAAAGAGTATAAACCCTAATACTCAGCTTTCTCATCTAAACAGGAGACATCCCTCTCCTATTTATAATGAGCAACAGTTCGCATGCATATCCACCTGGCCCAACATGGCCCAATACATGCAAACTGCCCCAAACGATTACAACTGCACGCGTACAGCCCACCTGCCGCACTCACGTGACTAACCAGCCTCCATGTGCACCGTTCTCTAGCCCGAACGTCCCGCATGACATCCTTGACCACTAAGACCTCAGCTCCTCCCTGAACCTAGTCCCGATCCTCAGTTCATCCGTGAACCTAGTTCCGGTCCCGTCATCGACCACGTTCGCCCTCGAGCAACACCTGCACATGAATAAATAAGAAACAACTCCGAGCACAAGTCCACGACTTGACTCAACATCAATCCATGCAACCACTCACACGAGCGCGTTGCATCAAGCAAAACTATTACCATGCTATCACAAGCATATCAAGCAAACATCTAAAACAACATGTGCAAAAGCATATCACATACCATAAGCACAACCACATTGCAATGCCAATTTCATTACTCAGCCAATTTTTTAGCACATGATTTCACAATCTCCCCCTTGATGAAAACATTGGCAACACCACTTAGAATTGAACATTGGCATTCATCTCACAAGAAAAGTTTTTTTGAAATCAAAAAGTTCTAAAATCAAAAGCCAAAGTGACAAACACAAAATCTCCCCCTTTGACAAATATGCAAAGTGAAAAACTCCTCTTAGGAAAAAATAAGAAAAATCTCCCCCTAAGATGAAACATGTGAGTGAATAAATGAATACCACTTATACAAGAACATGTGCATGTCTAAAGCATATATAAAGTTCTCCAAAATTCTCCTCTAAAATTCTTTAAAGTGGCAAAATTCTCCCCCTTTGACAATGTATTCATCAAGAACACAAAAGAGAGAAAACAAAATCTTTTTTTTTTTTTAAATTTGACAATTTTTTTATGTAATGAGCATTCTAAGTCATCCACAAATGTAGCAAATTCATCACCAAGCCATGTTATCAAAAATACTTGCACCCTCAAATCTACACAAAGACAATGTAGAGTAAGCATAACTAGAAATCAAGTACTATTAACAATTTATTACATGGCATGATCTCCCTTCCTCAACAGTCTCAAAACCTAAAAACATTGAATTTTTGTGCACTTTATTTAAGCTGGAAAAACGATTCATTGATTGATTGCAACAATAACAATTGCAAGGAATTATATGCACCATCAGCCTTACTTTTCAACCATGCCAAGCAATCACAAGCTTAAGGTTTCATGGTTTCGGTCATACACAACCTCTTCCAAGTTCATATCAAAGTGCAATGATAAGCAGTCTCGTAAAGAAGAAGTGCGATAGTACATAACCTTGATCTTGCATTTATCAACAATCACTCTTTGAGCTTTAGCACTTAACTTTGATAAATTTCATATTTAGCACTTTTTGAGCAGGATCAAGATAGCCAAGAAAGTTCAACCATGACAAGATTTAATTCAAGTTGTCATTCCAATTAAATAGTCATGACATAAACTACACCATATATGCATAAATATGAAGTTGCAAAGACCTTGTAGCATAAACATGGCTTCAAATGACATATGTGTATCAAATACAATGCTCATTATTTTTTTCATTTTTTTCGTTTTTCATTTAAGAAACACACAAAATAAAAAGTATGTTACAAAATATTACAAAGTTTTCAAAAACTCCCCCTCAAAACAAACCATCTTAAAAACTTTCTTCAAAATTGTCACCCAATGGGATTAATTTTATAAACAAAAGTCTAAAAGAACAATCTTCCCAATAGGCAAACGAAAGAAATTTTCACCAAAAGTCCATTAACTCCCCCTCAAACAAATAACCAATGAATTCAAAAGAGAGGTGATGATATACATGTGTTTGAGTTATCATGGTATGTTCAGTTAAGCATAAGTATGAATCATGATAAATAAATACTAAGCATGGAAAGGCATGATATAAGATATAACATGATTGAACATGCCAGGGGATACATATGAGCATATAAGCAAACATCTCATCTCATACCACAATTAGATATGTGTGAATGTAAAAGATACGAGTGTATAAAATAATTCACAAAGTAGGTGAAGAATTATTGCACATACCTCTTGAAGGCCATCTCAAAGGTGAGAACCATCTAAGTCTTGATCACATCTTGCAAAAGACCAAGATCCACTAAGCTTATGTTCTCTAACCCGCATCTGAAAAAACTACATAGCACTAGAAGATGTCGAGGCCTCTATACTGGGGTTAGAAATAAAGCATTTAGGAATCCAGTACTGAGACACACGACGAGTAGGCACAACACGAGTATGCTTATACACAAAAGCAGTTTTAACATGTCTCGTGTTTCTAGCAACAAAAGGTGTTTGCATCACCCTAGGCACATAATGAGAAGTAAAGCATGCCTGTTTGAAATTAGACTTAGCCTTAGCCTTTTCTTTCTTTTGTTGTTTGGCTAGTCTAAAGCAAAAATCTACTAAGTGTCCATCTCTACCACAATGAGTGCAAGTGTATTTAACACGATGTTTAGCTTTAGAAGTAGAAGCAACATTTGCATTCATTATAGTAGAAGATAAAACTCCAGCAGACTTAAAAACAGTTTTTTTAGGCTCATTGACAATTTCAAATTTTCCACTTTCAAGTGACTTAACAACAGTGGGAGCATGTGATTTATGATGAGCATAAGAATCAAAACCTAAACCTTTGTTATGCGTGCTAACCCTTGATTGATCCAAAATCATGTTTAGGTTTTTCTTTCCTTTAGTGAAACGTTCTAAAGATTTTTCCAAGTAATCAACCTTTCGAGAAAGAGTTAAACAATTATTACAAGAAACGTCCACTTTTCCTTTTTGCTTGCGACAAGTTGAGCATGAAAGAACCTCATGTGTAAGCAAATCATTTGTCATTTGAGAAACTCTAGCATTAGCATCATGCAACTTCAATTCAAGAATTGGACATTTAGAACAAGAAGTTGATTCATCCAAATTAGAAGTAGAGCAACTAGCATCTTTAATTTGTTTGCAATTCAAAGCAACAAGTTTCTCATTCTTCTCAATTTCATCTCTAAGCTTATCAAGAGTTGAAGCATGAACATTTCTTAGTGAAGTAAGCTCAGAATAGATTAAGTCACATGATTTGCAAGCATCATCATCAGGAATCAAATATTTAAGTCTAGCAATTTCAGCATTCAAAGATTCAATCAAAACATCATGTTTCCTAATTTTCTTGTTTCTTTTCTCTAAAAGCATACCAAGACGAACAACAGCATCTGAAAGCTCATCGTAAGAAGGATTTACCTCGTTTCCCTCACTATCAAGTTCATCTTCGGTTGAGCTGTCCATACTTGCCATGAGACACAAGCTCATCAAGTCGTGTCTCGTCTTACCTTTGGATATTGTATCTTCATCACTGCTTTCAGAGTCTACATCACTCAAGTTGACTTGTTCAAGTGTTGAAAGAACTCGATGCACAACTTTGCTATTTAGGAAGCTCCTTTTCTTCTTGTCATTGAACGGACGCTTGTACTTTGTCTCTTTCTCCTCCTTCGATGATTTACCTGCAAGTTTAGGACAATTTGGACGAATGTGGTTGAGATCACCACACTCATAGCATCTTGGAGGGCCTCTACCAACTCTCTTTCTCATTCTCACATTCTGCAAAGCTTTATTAAAACGAGAAGAGATTGATGCCAAGTCTTCTTCCGAAAATTCCTCAATCTGTTCATCGGTTAGTGAAGACAAGAAAGACCAAGCAAAACTTGAAGAAGCATTATTGTGAGACATGCTAGATTGGGAGGTCAAAGCAATTGATTTGTGATCATTCTTCCTAGCAAGAACATCCAATTCATGAGTTTTTAATTAGAGAAAAGAACATCTAAAGTAAGTGCACTCATGACAGTTGATTCTCTAATGGATGTAATTTTCATCTCCCAAATAGACATGTCTAAAGCACCAAGCAATTGTCTAGCATTAGCAGCATCGTCATAACTAACTCCAACAGCACGCAAATTACTAAGAATTTTATTAAAACGTGCAAACAAATCATCTAGCGACTCACCAGGCTTCATCTCAAATCGCATGTATTCTTTCTTATATATATCTTGGCGAACCTCTTTGACAGTGTTTGATCCTTCATGATAGTCACAAAGAGATTTCCATACCTCATATGCGGATCGAAGATGAACCACTCGATCGAAGTCGCTGCGACCCAAGCCCTGGATGATCAAGTTGCACGCCTTGCTGTTTGCTTCAACATGTGCGCGATTGGCGTCGTTGACGTTGTCGTTCTCAAGAACTTCGTACGGCTTGTAAACCTTCTCCCAAATTGCGAAGCCCTGTGCTTGGATGTACGCCTCCATCTTGGCCTTCCAAAACTGAAAATCAACACCATCGAAAACACAAGGTTTTATCGAATACCTATCCATCGCTATGATTTCTAATCACCGGTTAAGATTAATTAGAAAAACCTTGCTCTGATACCACTTGTAAAATCGATATATACTAAACTAGCAATCAAGGGGGGTGAATGATTGCGCGGAAGCTAAAACCAAAATTTTGATCTACTAAAAATTCACCCCAATTTGGACTCAAGTAATTGCTTCGTATTCAACAAAACAGAGTTAGATGCATTCGGTAAATCGCTAATTCCCAGAGATCCAAATGCCGGATTGACCTGAAATTTGACCTGTAGAAACTAGATTCTAGTACTAATCTAACAAAAAAGGAATAAGCGCGATCGGACCTACGGATCAAAAGTTATTAACCTCGCAAGCATTCTGTGATAGATTATGACGAGAATTGACCAAACCCTAATTTCGTGATTAATCACAATCTACAAAAGATTAACCAACGAAACTTTCAGTGACTCTAAGTTGATACTCTAGGAAGGTTTTGGATGGATCAAATCAAAATTTAACTCGTTCAATCAAGAGAGACAACGAACCAGTCTATAAAAACAAAACAGGGCAATCAAAGCGAAGTAACTGTAGCAAACCTCCTGTGAACAGTAACCGCGGTAATCACTGCAGCAACGCGATTTGTTGTATCACGGTGCTGTAGCGTGCGAGTACTGTAGCACTGGACAATTACTCGCTGGTTGCTGGGTCGGGTGAGGAATTTCTGATTTTTTTATTTCTTTTGGCTAGTCTGGTTACAGTACTCCCAACAAAAGAGTACAAACCCTAATACTCAACTTTCTCATCTAAACAGGAGACATCCCTCTCCTATTTATAATGAGCAACAGTTCGCATGCATATCCACCTGGCCCAACATGGCCCAATACATGCAAACTGCCCCAAACGATTAATCGCGCAGCGTCTGACCCTGCCGCACTCACGTGACTAACCAGCCTCCATGTGCACCGTTCTCTAGCCCGAACGTCCCGCATGACATCCTTGACCACTAAGACCTCAGTTCCTCCCTGAACCTAGTCCCGAACCTCAGTTCATCCGTGAACCTAGTTACGGTCCCGTCATCGACCACGTTCGCCCTCGAGCAACACCTGCACATGAATAAACAAGAAACAACTCCGAGCACAAGTCCACGACTTGACTCAACATCAATCTATGCAACCACTCACACGAGCGCATTGCATCAAGCAAAACTATTACCATGCTATCACAAGCATATCAAGCAAACATCTAAAACAACATGTGCAAAAGCGCATCACATACCATAAGCACTACCACATTGCAATGCCAATTTCATTATAGCTTTGAGAGCAATACTACCTGTAATAACACAATGAACTTATCCTACTTAGGGAACAGGCTGGCATAAAGGGCAGCCAATTTTTTAGCACATGATTTCACAGAAGTGATGATGGGCCCAGACTCTGAGAAATGGCTTGGAGTCATGAGATTCGAGATAGAATCCATGGGTGTCAATCAGGTTTGGAACCTGATAGATTCGCCTGAAGGTGTAAAAACCATTGAATGCAAATGGGTTTATAAGAAGAAGATTGATATAGATGAAAATGTTCACATCTATAAAGCTAGACTTGTTGCAAAGGGTTTTCGACATGTTCAAAGAGTTGACTACGACGAGACTTTCTCGCCAGTATCGATGCTTAAATCTGTACGGATCATTCTAGCTACTGCTGCATATCTCGATTATGAAATATGGCAAATGGATGTCAAAATGGCTTTCCTTAATGGAAACCTAAGTGAGTATTGTACATGACACAACCTGAGGGTTTTGTCGATCCAAAGAATGCTAGTAAAATATTCAAGCTTCAAAAATCCATTTATGGGTTGAAGCAAGCATCTCAGAGTTGGAATATTTGTTTTGATGAGGTAGTCAAAGGGTTTGGCTTCATCAAAAACGAAGAAAAACCTCACTGAAAAATAGTTTTTCTATGAAGAACTTAGGAGAAGCAGCATATATCTTGGGCATAAAGATCTATAGAGATAGAGAGAGCTATGGGTATTAGATATTTAAATGATTGACTCTAGTGCAAGTGGGAGATTGTTAGAAATATGCCCTAGAGGCAATCATAGAGATGATTATATTTCCATAAATATTCATAAACAATGATGTTGTTCTTTGAATAACATCATGGATATTGATTAATAAGTACGTGACTTGTTTGTGAAACTCTACATTCATCTTTATGATGTTCATTCTAAAAGTGATCCCTAGTCGATAATCATATGAGGACACATATGAGTAGACTAGAATATGTATTGGTCGATGACCATGTTTCACGGGTCATAGATATGGAGATATCAAACCAATAATATGAACACATGTTGGAGAACATGGAGTTGGATCGACCCACCTTGAGACACTGCGAGAACGTTGTATTCTTATATGTCATCAGTTCGTCTCATATACGATGTGTATGCTATATCCTTCGACTTGAGATTGTCGCATGTTCTCAACATGCGTAATAGCTTACTTAGGGGTTGTCAAACGCTACTCCGTAACTGGGTAGTTATAAAGATGACTTTCGGGTTTGTCATGAAACGTACTGCGAGGCGTGGTCGATCAAGATATGATTTGCCCCTCCATATATCAAGAGAGATATCTTTAGGCCTCTCGAGTGGTTGGATTCCGGAAAATGCATGGCCATGCTACTCAAGTAGAAAGTTACTCGAGTCATTGAGTTAAAGAGTTAACTCGATGTATTTGGGAAATCTGAGTCACGGCATCGAGAAAGAGTGGTCGAGCCATCCAAACAAGGATGACAACAACTCGCCTTGGATTTGACCAATATCGCGAGGCAAAAGGAAATGCATATAGGATATTGTTGAGGTTCGTCCAATCTTTACATGTACTTGGGAATCGGCACGTCCTACTAGGGGCCACTGCCGATTATTGGTCGAGTAAGAGTATTCGAGCTATGTCTGGTTGTAACATCCCAAAATTTGGCCTATAATTTCACTTATGTGCATTTTGGTGATTTTATGAATTTATTGCATTTTTCCAGAAATTATTTGAATTTATCTTAATTAAGTATATTGAACCTTTAGTGAAAACTAAATGTATATATAGATAAAGTTAATATAAAATTTTACCAAAAATATTTTATTTGAGCTCAGAATGTCTCAAAGTATTTATGAGAATTTTCCTGGATTTTTCCTGATATTTTAATTACCTTAAATGAATTAATCTAATTTCGGGAATTATTTTAAATCAAAAAGCTTTTGAAAAATCTTAGAACAAGATCTTGGGCCAAGCCCGACCGCGTGCGTCTTGTGACTCATCGCGGTGCGGCCCGTCGGCCAGCTTCCGTCGCCGCCGCGTGTGACCGTTGGATCGGATCGGGCGGTTGCTCCTTCGCGAAACCCTAGCGCCTTGGTAGTTGGATCAAGATCGCGCGGTGAGGATTCCTTGCGTTGTTTTGGAAAGATCTGATCGCATCCGTTGATTTTGGAAAGAGCGGATCGGATCGTATCGCGTTCGAAGGAATCATAGCCGTTCATCGCAGATCGGACGGACCGCAGTCATCGTCTCCGATTCGGTTTCCGAATCCGCCGCCGCTTGCCGTCGCCGCCGCGTGATTTTAGGGTTGCCGTTTTAGCGCGCATGCCGAGGCTATAAAAGCGTGGGCTGCACCCCGAGGTTCCTCATCGCCTTGCGCTTCGAGTCGCTCTAGTCTTCGCCGTCAGTCGCCGTCGCCGTCTGATAGATCTCGCCAGCAGTTTTTAAATAGCGCCGCCGGTCGTTTTCTTTAGTTTGCGTCTCCGTCAAGCCGCCGTTCGCCGAATCGGTTCCAGATCCGGGCTCGTCGCGTCAAGCCGCATCGGGGTAGCCACTTCATCCCGCCGGAGTCGCGCCGGAACGCCGTTCGGGTGGTCGTCGTCCTCCGCTCCGGTGCCAGACCGCCGCCGTGCTGCCATCTTCGTCGGGAAGCTTCATCAGCCGTTGGATCTTCGTCGAACCGCTGCGATCGCGCCACGTCTCGGTAAAACGATGAACGGCTCGTAAGCGTCGGCCGTTGGATCAGGTTTGTTCGGTTGAGATCGCGCCGCGTGTGCGTTAGAGCGTTAGCCGTTGGATCGTAGCCCGGATGTGCGCCGTGTGTCGAGCATCGGCACGGCGCGCGTTGCGACCGATCGATGTGCGCCGCGTGACGGGCGCATGGCGCGAGGCGCCGTGGGCCACGTCCACGGTGGACCAGAGGCGGTCCCATGGACCGAGTCCATGGACCAGGCGACGTGTCAGCGCCTGATTGGTCCGAGTCAGGGCTGACGTCAGCGTTGCGCAATAAAGATCTTTTCCAATAGAAAAATAATTCTGAAAAATCGGTTATTCTATTTTCTGTATTTTCAGTATTTATTCAAACTTCAAAAGGCTATATCTTTTGCATTTTAACTCGGATTTGAGTGATTCAAATTTCTAAAAATTTGTAAAATTAAGATATATTTATTGGTGAATTTTATTTTATTTTTGAAGTTTGGTTGCTCTCTGTTTTGGTATTTATTTGCTATTTTGGCATCGTTTCGCGTAGACGTTGAACTGCTCGGTGGTTCGGAGGAAGATTCATCGCTTCAAGACCCAAGCTCAGAGCAAGACCAGCACCTACTCCAAGGCAAGTTGTGCTTTGATCATGTTGCACCTAATTTTCACCAAATTGCTATTTTGTCTATTAAACTTTATGCATGATAATTTATGTGTATAAATGATTTCAATTAATCTGGGAATTAGATAATATGCCTATTTGAATTAAATCATACCTTGTCAATTATATGCCATGATCTATTTGTCACCCTAGGATGTGGAACTATAGTTGGTTAATATTGATAATCAACATGGGCTAGTTAGACCGTCATAGATTGCTTAGCCATGCCACGTCATCACATGTGTCCGAATGTTGATACTTAATCTTGACTAATGGAATATGGAACAATGTTTATGAATTGGTGTGTCATGTGTTGTCACACAGTGATATCAAGTTGTCGTGGCGAGGAGGTCACACATCTAGATTGAAATGTTGATGGCATGTGGTGCTTGGTAATCAACTGGGGTGGTAATGATTTTAGATTGCGGCAAGTGGCAAGGGCGGTGTGCCAAGGTGGGCGAGGATGGCGGGGTATGTGGAAGTCTTGCCTTAATCACTTTAAGGACTTAACCTTGCAAGCCTTTGACCCAGTCCTTCTTGCAACCACATGTCCGGAATGGGACAGCCTAGTTTGAATAATTTGTGAAACCTAGATTTGATCTTGTCGTGGTGAATAGTGAGTCCCGGTTACGGTTTAACTCACATGGCGCAAGAGGGGGCTGTTGTGGTGGTTTAACCCTTGATGTTGAAACCTTAGCGAGCGATCTTGGGTCTAGGTGTAGCATTGTAAAGGCTTTGTTATGATCACTCGCCTTGGTGGTGTTTGGTTGTATCGTGTGGGTAAAGTGCATAACCTCTGCAGAGTGTACAATCTATTCGAATAGCCGTGCTCACGGTATTGGGCAATGCTCGAATTACTGATTAAGGGTTAGACTTTTGTTAAACAAAAACCTATTGGGATGGCAAGGTGCCATGGAAGGTGGAAAATAATTTAGGATTGAGAAACTTGGTTACTTGAAATCTGAATTTATTAATTCTCGTATTTGTTTCTTCGCTTTCCAATCTATTTATTGTATTCTTGTTAAATGCCGCTTTATTGCAAAATACCCTTATTAGCCATTCCTTTGGATTAAGCCAAGCATATAGAATATTAGACTTGCATTATTGTGCACAACTTGTTGAGTGCTTTATGTACTCACCCCAACAACAACAACTTCGAAGAGGAGGAATCTACGCCTTCGTGGAGGAGGATTATATGGATCACGAATGCTTAGGGTCCGAGCCTCATCGCTTGCCTGTGGCGAATCGAGCGCCACCGCGTTTATTCTATTTCATTGCTTTTCATTGATACTTTTATTTAACCCTGTGAGGCATTATTCATGTAAGACAACAGTTATTATTAATCATTGAAGTTTATGCTATATTTCACGTATACGACTATGATAGCATCTATGTTGCGCTGTGTGCACTAGCGTGATCTGGACTAGTGCGGTATACACAGAGGGTCCAGATTTGCAAATTCGGTCCCGACAGAGGTGGTATCGAGCCATCACGACTATAGGTCTTGGCCTAGGTAGTTGGTATCTCTTAGGAGTGTCCAAAATTATTTTCTAAAGAAAAAGGTGAAATTGACTAATAACAAACCCTTGGCTTATCTCATCCCTCTACTCTCATCCTTGCTAAATTACCTTCTTTTCGTTGACGTTTCGAGTGGAGGTCTTATTCAAAATTTTGTTTTGAATAGATGCCGATCTTCCGGTCTTTCGAGTCGAGGCAGGGTGGCTACGCCATGGAGCTATGGAGAGTTCTTCAAGTGATTGGAGGCTTTGATCGTCCGCTCTACCGAGGAAGCAATCGAACGTCAACGGTGTGCATCGGGATTCTTCGCAGTGATCATCTTCGCCGAGTGCGACGAGACCACGGCATCGATCCACATCACCGCCCGAGGTTCACTTACGAGGCCGGAGTTCAGAGGTCGCTAGACTTGCTCTCGACGGATCGCCACGACTCGCCTCGAGCTTCGCGACACCGTGTTTCAGCTTCACCCAACAAAGGCGGCGTGCGGCGTCGACGGATCGTGGAGGAGAGTGTGCCATCTGCGGTACACCTCGCCGAGTTCGCCACGACCAGAGAGGAGCACTTGAGGGACACTGCGCAGAGCCGGAGACAGCGTGTGGCGTTGAGAGTGGCGGGCGAGAGCTTCAAAGACCCGTGACGCCACGGCCGAGTCATCGGTGAGTTGGAGGAGGCCTTGCGGTAGCCGAGGAGATAGCGCACTGTGTCGCCCAGAGCCGGATGAGGACGCCAAGAAGAAGAAGACCGGAAGAACGTGAGTGGGAGCCCGAGGAGCCAGCAGAGGTCACGGATAGGTTCGCACCCATGCCACCCACCCACCGGTGTATGCACGGATCGGGCTCACCGTGGTGGTGGATGAGTGAGAGTCGGTCTTAGAGTTGTGTTGAGACTTGAGTGTTGAGTCGCGTCTTTAAGTTAGCCTTTACCTTTTAGTAGGCGTTAAGGTTGCATGTTTAGTTTGGTTCTTAATTGTTTGTTTGAGTGTGCGTTATGTGTTGCAAAGCCCTTAGGCATTGTAAGCAACCATACCAAGTATTAATAAAGATTATTTAAGTTGGGTTTAACCTGTTTCCCGCCTTAGAAATTCTTGCATCTTATCTATGCTACATCTACCTTTCCTAACCCAAGAAGCAATCAAGCGGATGGTGAATACCCGCAAAGAACAACGGAGCTTCAGAAATGGTCTGCGCCGGCAACAATCCCAACGAAGGAGCACCACCGCATCAGGCACCGCCAGTGGATATACAGAACTTGGGAGCTTTTCTCGCTGCGCAGACTCAGTTGATGTAGACAATGATGCAGCAGATGACCAATATGGCTGCAGTCAACAACCCCGCTACTCAGATTAATAACGGCGGACCTCGTCCTTATTCCAAATTGTTAGACTTTATGAGGACCCGACCGCCAACATTCTCGGGCAACGTCAACCCCTTGGAAGCAGGTGATTGGCTGAGAACCATTGAGAGGAAGTTGTACATCACGCAATGTGAAGGGCATGAGAAGGTTCTTTATGCATCCCATCAGCTTGAGGGAACAATTGCGAGAATGGTGGGAGAACTCTCGTGCTACTCACGAGGCACCCATGGAAATCACGTGGGAAGAATTCGCAACGGCCTTTCGCCAATACCACGTGCGGAAGGAATGATGGACTGAAAAGGAAGAATTCAGGCGCTTAAGCAAGGAGGCCAACCGTGGTGATTACTTGAACAAATTCACGCAGCTTAGCTCGCTATGCTCCCAAGATGTGGCGACGGACAAGGCTAGGCGATCCGATTCATGAAGGGATTAAACTCGGGGCGCAAGTGGGGCGCTTACCCACACTTTTCAGTTTTCAAGAATTGGTAAACAAGGCTTTGATTACGGAGGATAAGCGCGAGGAGCTTGGGGAAAATCACAAGCGCTTGATGACTAACCTGTGGACGCCCTAACCACTGCGAATGAGGATGTCCCATAATGGTTTGCTAAGTTCCAACCGCAAGTCGTTAACAAACCAAAGAACACCACACCGCGACCACCGTGACAGAGTTATCATCGCGGTTCAGGTAACAATGCCCAAGGAGGAGTGCAGCAGATCGGCCGCGTAAGGTGCTACTGATTGCAATGAGTTGGGGCATTATGCTAATAGATGTCCCGTAAAGGAGGTATCACGCCAAGACGTTTCAACCTTGGAACGACACTGCTAAAGCACCGATGACGGAGCGAATCGAGGAGCCGGACAGCAGGAGCGACGCCTCAAGCTACTATTCGAGGCGAGTCAACCACATCACCGCCGATGGAGCCGGAAGCATCGGGCGTCGATCGGGTAAGTTTTTGTAAACTCAAGACTGCACCTGCATATTATTTGATTCAGAGCTTAGCATTCATTTGTCTCTCGAGCTTTTGCATCGAAAATGGTTTGAGCATGAAAAATCTTAAGTGTATGATGCTAGTCCAAGCCCGGTGATCCGAGTTAAGATCTAACCTTGGATGTTTGGGGTAAAGCTAAAAGTTAATGGGGTAGAGTTCCTAGCGAACTTGATTATTCTAGATGCCCAAGTTTTAGATGTTATCCTCGGTATGGATTGGTTAACCAAGCATAAGACAATATTGGATTGCGGTCAAAGGATTGTATCCATTGAGAGCCCTAGAGGAGAAAAGGTGGAATTCGAGCGACATCGGTTCGTAAGGTCAATTAATTGTTAATAGCGTGAAAGCCACGGCATAGATGACGTGCGGTGGTCGTGGAATATCCAGATGTATTTCGGAGGATCTACCGAATGCCGCCGATCGTGACATCGAGTTTGTCATTGAGTTAGTACCGGGAACAGCACCGATAGCAAAAAGACCTTATCGGATGCCTACCGATGAGTTGGTGGAAATGAAGAAGCAGATCGACGAGTTATTAGAGAAGGGTTTTATAAGACCAAGTTCGTCGCCATGGGGAGCGCCAGTTTTGTTTGTCAGAAAAAGATGGAAGCCTTAGAATGTGTATTGATTACCGTGCACTTAATGAAGTGACGATTAAGAATAAGTATCCGTTGCCAAGGATTGATGATCCGCTCGACCGCTTGAGAGGAGCCGAGTTTTCTCCAAGATAGACCTTCGTTCCGGATATCATCAACTAAAGATTCGGGCGGAAGATGTTCCAAAGACCGCATTTTCTTCAAGATACGGACATTATGAGTTCACGGTCATGTCTTTTGGATTGACCAATGCTCCAGCATATTTCATGAACTTGATGAATAAGATTTTCATGGAATACTTGGACAAGTTTGTTGTTGTGTTCATAGATGATATTTTGGTATATTCAAAGACCGAAGAAGAGCACGCAAATCATCTGAGGCTAGTGTTGGAAAAGCTGCGTGCAATGCAATTTGTATGCTAAATTCAGTAAATGCGACTTTTGGAAGGAAAAGGTGGAATTTCTCGGTCATGTTATGATTGCAGAAGGAGTTGCCGTCGACCCAAGCAAAGTGGAGGCAGTGTTGCATTGGGAACAACCAAAGTCCGCTACTCAAGTCCAAGTTTTCGGAATGGCGGGATATTATCGCGATTCATAGAAGGATTTTCGACGATTGCGAGACCTCTTACGCAGATTGTTGAAAAAGGAAAAGAAATTTTCATGGGCCTTGATTGTGATAAGGGTTTTGAGGAATTAAAGAAGCATTTGACCACAGCCCGGTGTTGGTTTTGCCTAATGTTGAAATGACTTGATATATCTTGTGATGCGTCAAGACGGGTCTTGGATGCGTATTGATGCAAGAGGAGTGGTCGCATATGCGTCAAGGCAATTAAGACCGCATGAAGGGAATTATCCTACGCATGACTTGGAATTGGTCGCGTGGTGCATGCCTTGAAATTGTGGCGTCATTATCTCATGGGAAATAGATGTGAGATATATACGGACCACAAGAGTTTGAAATATATCTTCACCCATCGGATCTTAACATGAGGCAAAGGAGATGGTTGGGCGATCAAGGATTATAATATGGGAATCCACTACCATCCGGAAAGGCTAATGTAGTGGTGATGCCTTGAGTCGTAAAAACCATGTTACAAACATGATGGTACAGAAGATCAATCGGAGTTGTGTAAGGAGTTTGAAGTTAAAATTGGTAATGGTTCCAGAAGATTTATAGTTGCTTTGGAAGTAAGGCCGACGCTTGAAGATCAGATTTGGGAAGGGCAAAAGGATGATGAGAAAATCAACCGAATCAAAGCTAAAAAGGATGAAGGATTAGCGGCAGATTTTACTATAGATGGCCGGGGTACCAAGTGGTTCAAGGGTCGTATTTGTGTGCCAAACAGACCAGAGCTTAAGCAGTTGATTTTAGAAGAGGCTCACGATTCCAAGTATTCAATCCACCCAGGAAGCGCCAAGATGTACCAGGACTTAAAGGAGAGGTTTTGGTGGCCGAATATGAAGCGTGAAGTCACTGAGCATGTTGCCTTATGTGATATATGCCAGAGAGTTAAGGCAATACACCAGAGACCTGCAGGATTATTACAACCGTTAAAAGTTCCAGAATGGAAATGGGAAGAAATCGGTATGAATTTCATCACCGGGTTGCCAAGAACCCAAAGTGCGTATGATTCTATATGGGTTATCGTGGATCGACTGACCAAAGTTGCTCACTTCATTCCAGTCAAGACAACTTACTCAGGAGACCGGTTAGCAGAATTATACATAGCCAGAATCGTGTGTTTGCATGGTGTGCCTAAGAAAATAGTGTCGATGAGGTACTCACCACCTCGAGATTCAGGATAAATTGCATGAAGCCATGGGAACGCGTTTGAACTTCAGCACAGCATATCATCCGCAGACCGATGGTCAAACAGAAAGAGTAAATCAGATTTTGGAAGATATGTTAAGAGCTTGCGCATTAGCCTATACTACATCATGGGATAAATGCTTACCGTATGCAGAGTTCAGCTATAACAACGCTTACTGTGCTAGTTTGCGATGTCGCCATTCAAAGCTTTATATGGTCGTGCTGTCGTACACTTAACCGAATTGGAATGAGACAGGGAGCGTATGATATTTGGCCCTAATATTCTTAAGGAAGTCAAGAGCAAGTTGCCATGATAAGAGACAGTTGAAAATCGCGCGATCAAGACAAAAAGTTATGCGATAATCGACGCCGTGATTTGAGTTTGAACCCGATGATTTCGTGTATCTTAGGTTACCCTCTAAAAGGAGTTAAAAGGTTCCACGCTAAAGGAAAGCTTGCCCCAAGATATGTTGGACCGTTCAAAATTTTGAGCCGTCGAGGAGGTTGCTTATCGCTTGGAATTGCCGCATCACTAGCAAAGTGCATGATGTGTTCCATGTGTCTCACTCAAGAAGTGTCTTGGTGCCAGTGAGCGAACACCTTTGGGAGAGATTGAATTGCGAAAGATCGACCTACAAGGAGCAACCAATCGAATCTGGATGTTATGGACCGCAAGACCAGGACCAAGTCGATTCGCTTTGCGGGGTTGATGGAGCAACCATTCCGAGAATGAGGCAACTCGGGAGCGCGAAGAGGATCTGAAGTCGAATTTCCAAACCTATTCCTAGTCAACCTTCAATCTCGGGTCGAGATTTTGTTAAGGGGGGAGGTTTGTAACATCCCAAAATTTGGCCTATAATTTCACTTATGTGCATTTTGGTGATTTTCGAATTTATTGGATTTTTCCGAAATTATTTGAATTTATTTTAATTAAGTATATTGAACCTTTAGTGAAAACTAAATGTATATATAGATAAAGTTAATATAAAGTTTTACCAAAAATATTTTATTTGAGCTCGAATGTCTCAAAGTATTTATGAGAATTTTCCTGGATTTTTCCTGATATTTTAATTACCTTAAATGAATTAATCTAATTTGGAATTATTTTAAATCAAAAGCTTTTGAAAAATCTTGGAACGATCTCGGGCCAAGCCCGAAAGATCGTCTTGCGACCCATCGCGGTGCGGCCCGTCGGCCGCTTTCGCCGCCGCCGCCGCGTGTGGCCGTTGGATCCGATCGACGGCCGTCTCCTTCGCGAAACCCTAGCGCCTTGGCCGTTGGATCAAGATCGCGCGTGAGGATTCCTTGCGTTGTTTTGGAAAGATCGATCGCATCCGTTGATTTTGGAAAGAGTGGATCGGATCGTATCGCGTTCGGAGGAATCATAGCCGTTCATCGCAGATCGGACGGACCGCAGTCATCGTCTCCGATTCGGTTTCCGAATCCGCCGCCGCTTGCCGTCGCCGCCGCGTGATTTTAGGGTTGCCGTTTTAGCGCGCATGCCGGGGCTATAAAAGGTGTGGGCTGCACCCCGAGGTTCCTCATCGCCTTGCGCTTCGGCCGCTCTAGTCTTCGCCGTCGAGTCGCCGTCGCCGTGCGATGAGCTCGCCGCGCTTTTTAAGCGCGCCGCGGCCGTTTTCTTTAGTTTGCGTCTCCGTCAAGCCGCCGTTCGCCGAATCGGTTCGGATCCGGGCTCGTCGCGTCAAGCCTCATCGGGTAGCCACTTCATCCGCCGAGTCGCGCGGAACGCCGTTCGGTGGTCGTCGTCCTCCGCTCGGTGCGGACCGCCGCCGTCTTGCCATCTTCGTCGGAAGCTTCATCGGCCGTTGGATCTTCGTCGAACCACGCGATCGCGCCACGCCTCGGTAAACGATGAAGCTCGAGTAAGCGTCGGCCGTTGGATCGAGTTTGTTCGGTTGAGATCGCGCGCGTGTGCGTTAGGCGTTAGCCGTTGGATCGTCGCCGGATGTGCACGCGCGTCGAGCATCGGCGACGGGCGGCGTTGCGACCGATCGATGTGCGCCGCGTGTCGGGCGCAGGCGCGAGGCGCCGGGCCACGCCCACGGTGGACGAGGCGATCCATGGACCGAGTCCATGGACGAGCGACGTGTCGGCGCTGATTGGTCCGAGTCGGTGGCGACGTCGCCATTGCGCAATAAAGATCTTTTCCAATAGAAAATAATTCGAAAAATCGTTTATTCTATTTTCTGTATTTTCAGTATTTATTCAAACTTCAAAAGGCTATATCTTTTGCATTTTAACTCGGATTTGAGTGATTCAAATTTCTAAAAATTTGTAAAATTAAGATATATTTATTGGTGAATTTTATTTTATTTTTGAAGTTTGGTTGCTCTCTGTTTTGGTGTTTATTTGCTATTTTGGCATCGTTTCGCGTAGACGTTGAACTGCTCGGTGATTCGGAGGAAGATTCATCGCTTCAAGACCCAAGCTCAGAGCAAGACCAGCACCTACTCCAAGGCAAGTTGTGCTTTGATCATGTTGCACCTAATTTTCACCAAATTGCTATTTTGTCTATTAAACTTTATGCATGATAATTTATGTGTATAAATGATTTCAATTAATCTGGGAATTAGATAATATGCCTATTTGAATTAAATCATACTTTGTCAATTATATGCCATGATCTATTTGTCACCCTAGGATGTGGAACTATAGTTGGTTAATATTGATAATCAACATGGGCTAGTTAGACCGTCATAGATTGCTTAGCCATGCCACGTCATCACATGTGTCCGAATGTTGATACTTAATCTTGACTAATGGAATATGGAACAATGTTTATGAATTGGTGTGTCATGTGTTGTCACACAGTGATATCAAGTTGTCGTGGCGAAGAGGTCACACATCTAGATTGAAATGTTGATGGCATGTGGTGATTGGTAATCAACTGGGGTGGTAATGATTTTAGATTGGGGCAAGTGACAAGGGGCAGTGTGCCAAGGTGGGCCAGGGATGGCAGGGGTATGTGGAAGTCTTGCCTTAATCACTTTAAGGACTTAACCTTGCAAGCCTTTGACCTGAGTCCTTCTTGCAACCACATGTCCGGAATGGGACAGCCTAGTGAATAATTTGTGAAACCTAGATTTGATCTTGTCGTGGTGAATAGTGAGTCCCGGTTACGGTTTAACTTACATGGCGCAAGAGGGGGCCTGTTGTGGTGGTTTAACCCTTGATGTTGAAACCTTAGCGGCGATCGGGTCTAGGTGTAGCATTGTAAAGGCTTTGTTATGATCACTCGCCTTGGTGGTGTTTGGTTGTATCGTGTGGGTAAAGTGCATAACCTCTGCAGAGTGTACAATCTATTCGAATAGCCGTGCTCACGGTATTGGGCAATGCTCGAATTACAGTTAAGGGTTAGACTTTTGTTAAACAAAAACCTATTGGGATGGCAAGGTGCCATGGAAGGTGGAAAATAATTTAGGATTGAGAAACTTGGTTACTTGAAATGCTGAATTTATTAATTATTGTATTTGTTTTATCGCTTTCCAATCTATTTATTGTATTCTTGTTAAATGCTGCTTTATTGCAAAATACCCTTATTAGCCATTCCTTTGGATTAAGCCAAGCATATAGAATATTAGACTTGCATTATTGTGCACAACTTGTTGAGTGCTTTATGTACTCACCCCAACAATAACAACTTCAGAAGAGGAGGAATCTACGCCCTTCGTGGAGGAGGATTATATGGATGCGAATGCTTAGGGTCCAAGCCTCATCAGTTGCCTATGGCGAACTGGAGCGCCACTGCGTTTATTCTATTTCCGCTGCTTTTCATTGATACTTTTTATTTAACCCCTGTGAGGCATTATTCATGTAAGACAACAGTTATTATTAATTATTGAAGTTTATGCTATATTTCGCTGTGTACGACTATGATAGCATCTATGTTGCGCCTGTGTGCACTAGCGTGATCCTGGACTAGTGCGGTATACACAGAGGGTCCGGATTTGCAAATTCGGGTCCCGACACTGGTCGAGTAGGAGTACTCGAGCCATGACTGGTCGAATAAGGGTACTTGAGCTATGTCTGGTCGAGTAGGAGTACTTGAGCCATGTCTAGTCGAGTAGGAGTACTCGGGCCATGTCTAAGTGCACGTGAACCTATAGGGTCACACACTTAAGGGACTGTAACCAATTCGGATAGGGATCCGAGTTGTAATGGGTTTAGAATACTTAATAGGCTTCAAAGGTTGAAACCCATTATGGGACGTCTATATAAAGGGAGGAGGTTGTGGCTTTGCAAAATTAGTGACACACGAAAAACACAATAGGAATTCGGAATTCCTAAAACCCTAACCACCACCCCTCCTTTGCCCAGAACCACGCAGTCTGTGCTAGCACTCCGGCGCGTGGTGTTCCTGCCCCGTACGTGTAGATACCTTGGAGGCGTTGCTACGAAGCTTCAACGCTAAGACGATTCGCAACCTGCGTCGCTCACAAGAAGCTGTTGGAGGAGGAGCGAGGCTAGTACGACTACACTTGCACCACCGCGCTACATCGACTCTACTTTCGCTACGGGTCTGCGCGTCTAGTGGTAATTCTGTGATCTATAACTTACAGTGGTTCCTTGGTTACGCGGTAGAAAATTTTTGTTTTTCGCTAGAGTAGCCTACTCGTTCCCTAGCACTTTCACCCTGAGATAGAGCGACCGTTGCCCTGCCTGCTAAAAAACTGAGAACCGGTTCTGCTCGGATGATCCAATCCAAGCGACGAAGAAGGATAAGGATCCATGCAGTAGGTACAAGGATTGTAACTTAAGTGGTCCTTATGTCTCATAGCCATTCGATCGAGTTAGTCAATGTTCTAGATTTTTTTCACAGTGCAATGGTATAGTGTTGCTCTAGTACCTGCTATAGTATAAAATTGGCATAGTACTTTTGTTATAGTGCTCCTCGAAGATCTGGACCAACCCTTTTTGCTCCAAAGGCCCACACACGACCGTTTAAGTTGCAGTCCCTTAGAGACTGCACCTAATATTTATGCGACGAAGAAACATACTTGATGCCTCCTCTGCTGCATAGGTGGCGCTTTATGGACACGTAGGCTATCGGCCTCCTGTGCCACAGTGACGAGGCGCTAGAGGTGACAGAACTAAAGATTACGTACGGCGTGCGTGGGGGAGGCTAAGCTTTGCGTGCTTCGTTCTAGCGAGTGGGAGCTGAAGTGGTTGACGATTCACCATGGCGAAGGCAAAGCTAAGGATCATAATTCAAGTGAGGGTTTGCGACCTGCTCCCTATCCAGGATAGGGTGCCACCGCATTAGCCTGCATAACCTTTTACGGTCGATGAGGACAAACATGGGCAAGCCGCAAAACCTCTAATTTGAATCTTGAGTGCCGATAGATAGATAGATAGATAGATAGATAGATAGATAGATAGATAGATAGATAGATAGATAGATAGATAGATAGATAGATAGTGTCGAAGGTTAGGAATTGATAATAAGATTTATACTTCGGGTACCTTCGAGTGAGCAGAGTCAAGCACGAAATTAGTGACACTAGATATAGACAGGTTCGGGCCCTCAGGCGGAGTAACACCCTACGTCCTGTATGAGATATTTCGGTATACCGTATATGAAGTACAAAGAGGAATTGTATAGCCCTAATTACAAGATGGGATGCCCTAAACTAGGCTAAGACTAGAGGTTGACGAGATGTGGCACATCGGCTCCTAGGCTCTCCTTGCAAAAAAAGCTTCTTGCTTGATGGCTAATTGCTTCTGAATCACTCCTTTCCAAGGGTCTCTCTCTTAGGCCTTATATAGTCGTGATGATCCGCCTCAGGTCGAATCGTAGCCGTCTTGGATACCGAATCGTAGTTGATGAAGAGTCTATCGTTGCGTGATCTGCATGACAAATCCAAACTGCCATCTATACCAGACGTACTCGAGTTGGTTTCCTCGCTAGGGGAACGCGATCGAGTCCTTCCTAATATGGAGTTATCCTTTCCGCGTATATCTAATCCCTCAGAATTGGACCCGTGATTTTGGAATCTCTACATATCATTAGAACATATTCTTCACGTATTCTCTGTGTACACATACCTCAGGTTTAGATATTCGACAGATAGATAGAAATGGATAATGTGCAAGTGAGCTTTGAGGGATAAAGAAAAGATTGAATGAAAGCTAGGAGGAAACCCAACAAAAAAATGACTCGAGAATACGCTAGATTGATGCTTCTCCTCCTCTGCAATGCAATGGACCCAAACAACTGAACAAGGCAAGACGGGCGGTCAAAGCGATTTACGATTTCACCGCTTCATTCACTGGCAGTATAGGATGTTGTCATTCACATCATCACATATATCGATGTAGTAGGCGAAAAAGACAAGTCAACAATATGGTAAGATCAAAATTACTGGTGCTACCGTAGCGGCGGTACACGTATAACGAAGGTGTATCCGATGAAAGAGGGCATGGGAGGGGAGGTACAGAGCGCGACGTTCGTTGCAGGCACGGCAGTTAAGCTTTACTCTCCAGAATAGACAAGGATAATCACACATAACTTACGTTATTTCTCCTACGGCTACAGACGGATGCACATCCTCTGCCTTGACCGACGTGCCTGCATACAAAATCCAACCATGTTCAGGTCCCAAAAATCCTCACATGGACAACATCCTGATCCTTATCCCCACCCAACTCTCGTCAGATCACCTAGCCCCCATGCAACCATTGGTTCCTCTTCGCAGGCTGTTACGGCGCAATCCCGGCGCCTGTCGATGTCCAAATTATTTCATGCGCACCTATATCAATAAAATCATCGGGTGATATTGAGAGCAACTTCTTCGTTTTAAGGGCAAAAAAAATCCCACGATCATCCTATAAAGGAAGAAATCTTAGAAATTCTCACATTAATCGAAAGGAAAAGAGAATGATCTACATCACTTATTTTGGTGGAGCTAGATTATAATAGTGCAGATTAAGAATATATAGATATTAAAGTTATATAACAAATACAATTGTGTTTCAACTATAGAAAATAGAGTTGTACATCAAAGACAACCGTATCGTAATATATTTAGCCGTGCAGTTCCGTGGGTTAGATCTGCTAGTTACAAGGGAACGACAGCTTCTTGTTGTGTCCTATCTCCATGCTAACATTTCAGTAAATTACTGCTTAGGACCGAGCGAATTTTGTGCAATAAGTTCAGGTTGTTTTTTGTCAGCTCAGGGTGTATAAAAAGGCTCACCTTATTTCACTCAAATTCTGTAGTACAAATATGTCAATGAAGGAATATTAATTTACAGGTCCATCTGCAAGATGTTCTGTCGATTTTGTTTCTTTCAGCAGTGTTTGATGTATATATTAGATAAGAAAGAAATTTCGCAAACTCTGTATTGTAAGGGAAATGTGTACAAACTGTTCTTAGTCATAAATATTCAGAGATTGTTCGCACTTTGACATACTACAGAGAAAGTTCGCAAAAAACAGCACATGGTTGCTGAATCGTCGAGAGTTTGATGTGTATATTAGCACAAGTTTACAGAGAAAGCTGATTGGTAGAGTTTTTGGGTGCAAGTGTCAGGTTCTTCTCAAAATTCTGAATGCTTGATCACCAAGAAGGCTAAGCAAATTTTAGCTGTATTCTAACAAGTATTGAATCTGAGTTCTACACGACTATACTATTCCAAGCCAGATTCACTTGTCTTGAAACGCACCATCGCTGCTCAAAGTTACTGGCTGAAACTGAAAATAAGCTACTGCTACGAGCTGTCGGAGAGAAGCTGGGATAAAGACGAATCATCATGTGAGGTAAATTTAACTCAACATGGCATCTTAATTTTCTTACAACGGAGGGCAAGATAACTGGTACAAAATGCGTGGCAAAAATATATGATCAAAGGCACAGGAGATACAGATTTTACGTGGAAAACCTTTTCGAAAAAAACTACGGGAGCACAAAGGCTATATGTGAAAGACCATGTGGAAGTCTATCCAAGTTTATGATGAATTATTGACAGTGTTTGAGTATGTGATGCTCAAGTTTGAGTTTATTTTAAATTCTATTTTGAATTTGAAGTAATTTGAAGTGCTGTCAGGTCAAGGACGACATTACCGGCCATACAGGAGCGGTAGTGCCGGTCAGGCAGCACTACCGCTACCAGCATGGGTTGGCGGTAGTACCGGCCCTACGGAGCTACCAACGTTGGGAGCAGTAGTTTTTTTACAGAGAGGTGTTTTCTCTGAGGTTAGATACAGGTGGCACTACCGGCCATCTGGGAGCGGTAGTATTGGGGGTGTGGTACTACCAACCTCCAGTGGCGGTAGTTATTTTCCAGAGAGGATTATCACGCGGGATTTTCAGAGGAGCGGTACTACCAATCAACTGTGCGGTACTACCGGTCCCAAGAGGCGGTAGCATCGGGTTTTCAGCGAGATGTGGATTAAATTTTATTGATTTAATTGCATATCTTTGTTAATAGTGCTATGTGTTGTGTTTCTTATCTGTATGGTTGCAGTACTCCGAGGCTAGGTCATGGTGAGGCGAAGGCGAGACTGAGACTAGGCTAGGAGAGCTGAGGTCTAGAACGGTTAAGAGACATGATTGAGGCTAGGAAGCGGTTGCAAGCCGGGAAGACAAGGCCGGAACATGAAGCATTGGTGATGGAATGGTGAGCAACGGCATGGACCGGGACTAGACTCAGGGAGGAGTTGAGGTCCAGAAAGGTTAAGAAAGCTTATGCCGCCATGGTGAAGCGAAAAAGGACACGTGGCGGTCAAGTGACACACGCTTGCAAGCGAGGACGGTTCGGGGGAGTCCGGACTCGTGAGAGGCTTGGCGGCAAGTCATCGGGGCCATATAGAAAGCACAATGCATGGCGATGCTTTAAAGAGAAGGAAGACCAGTCATTGGGGCAAATTGGTAATTTGTCCAATACCACCGGTTGAGGCAGTTTGGAAAACCACAGTGGTGGCCTAAGTGGTTTAGGTCACGCTAAAATAGTGTTGGACGCAAATTCGGGCTCGCGGAGCGGATTTGGTGTCAATGTAATGACCGCTTTGAGAAGCGTGCTTGTGTGAGTGAAAAATCCGTTAAGAGTGTTGGGTTTCGGGTTAGCCCATATAAGAAGTGGATGGTGTCCATTCTAGTGTCTAGGTTTAGGGTTTCCTCCACCATATAAGGAAATGTAGGGGAATGTAGGGGAGGAGAGGCCTCAAGCCTTAAACTAAGACATTAGGAGGTTTATGTTTCCACAAGATGTTGGTTTTCTTATGTGTGTGAGTGCTTCTTGGGATCTTTGCCCTCAGAAGGAGGCTTTATAATAATCCATCTTGTTCTGAAAAATAAAGATCAATTTCATGTTCAAGATTTGGCTTTTGTCTTGATCTTCCTCCTTCTTAATTATTGATCTTTCTCGTTGGTTTCTTTTTCTCTTGATCTTGTGTTGCCAAGGATGAGTGATTGATGGATGTATATTCTGGAGATCATCACCCAATTATCTAGGTAAGCTCTCTCATGATCATCAAGAGATTTCTCAAGAAACCGAATTTTTTTGCTTAAGAAGGAAGGATTTGACGTAGATCTTGATCTTGCACATTTTGGGGCAATCTCTTTAGAGTTATTGCTTGTTGTGATTTGTGAGAGGTCATCTAAGATCATCTTGATCATTAAATCCCCACAAGCAAACTCAGGGTGAAGTTTTGGGTTTTGATCTAGGTTTGGTGCAACCTTCAGTATTTTTGAAAAGATCAGAACTTTGACGTCAATCCTTACGAGTGAAGGTCGAAATAGGTTCCTGACATCCTTAGGAAGGTTCATACAAAGTTTCACGAGTTTTGGATCATTCAATCAAAAGTTACATCAATTCTGGCGGTCTGGTGCTACCGCCTATGGTAGTCCGGTGCTACCGGGCTAGCGGTAGCACTGGCCCAAATGCCTGGTGTGAAATTCCAAAGAGGGATGTTTTGCTATTTAGGATGAAGGGTGGTGCTACCGGCCAGGGGGCGGTAGCATCGACCCTGATGAGCGTGAATGATAAAAAAATTGAGAATTTTGGAGTTTAATTGCATTTCTTTTTGAACATTGCTATGTGATGGGTATTTCCTTGTTTTTGATGGTTACATGACGTCGGTGCTCAATCGTGGTGAGGTAGAGGATGACCGGGACTAGGCGAGGTGTGTCGGAGGTCCACACGGTCAAGGATCGTCGGAAGATGATCGAAGATGGAGTCGTTGCAAGACGAGAAGACAAGGTATGGTTGAGATTCTAGCTAGAAGCGGCTTGGATCAATGAGGGCCGTCGGATTACGGTCTAGTTGATAAGATAGCGGGTCTAATTAGTGTGCTTTGAAAAGCATGCAAAAATGAAGAGAAATGCGGTATGCTACGCTAACACAAAAAAAAATCTACAGCATAACCAGAAAGCTACTCGCAAGAAGGGGATCATAGATTAGATTACCACTAGACACGCAGTTACAGAATCCTTCGCGCGTCGATGTAGTGGATCGTCCTCGCCGCAGTCGTTGCGTCGATGGAGTGGGTCGTCCTCGCCTCGCCGTGGATCGTCCTCCCATGCCGCAGTCGCAGAAGCGTCACCGTAGAAGTCCACACGTCCAGGGATAGAATGTCGTGCGTCGGTGTGCAAGCACCTGGTTGCTCGGCAGGGGCAGCGAGAAGAGGAGGCTAGGGTTTCGGGTGAAACACTTCTAAACCGTGGAAAGCACACCCTGTGCCCACCCTCCTCCAGTCCTTATATAGCCACGAGATGAAACCCTATGTAAGATCGAGGATGCCGACTAGAGGGGGGTGAATAGGCGGTTTTAAAAATCTTCTCACTAAACACACGCTCTATTGATATCTATGTCAAAACCTAAACAATAATCAATGCGGAAGCAATAAACTAAGGTTTTGACAAATAAAAGCCTAAATCAACTAGGCTCACTAAGTGAACTAGCTAATTATGTTTCTACTCAAGAATATACAATCCTAAAGACAATCAAGCAATTTAATTATAGGAATGTAAATTGCAATAATGTAAATAGAGAATTGCAAAAAAACACAAAGAGACACACCGATGTTTTACCGTGGTGTTCGGAGACTTGCCGGTCTCCCTAATCCACGTTGAGGCAAGCCCAAACCACTTTGGACCGGCTCCACGAATTGAGCACCCGCCTCGATTCCACTAGTGGTAGCTCTTTCCCCCTCCGGGTAGGCGAGCTCCGACCTTCACAACTTTGCCGGGCCTTCTCACAATCTCCTTGAGAAGGTCACCGTGCACGTCGCCTCCACACGCCGTCTACGTGTCGGCAAACACCAAGAGTAATGAGTCAAGCCCTCTAGCTTGAACCTCACCAAGTGCAACACATGCACAAGGATACTCAATCCTTCTCTAGATGCAACACATGCAACTAGAGACTTCTCTCCTTTCTCACAAAGTGCAACACATTCACAATATAGAGGAGAGGCTCACACTAGCTCAAGAGAAGCAAATCAACACCAAAGAGATTCTACACAATAAACTCTAAATCAAATTCATCTCAAATCACTCAAATATGGCTCTATGAGCTCTTGGGGTTTTGCTCTCACAAGAATACCTCAAATGGGTGCTAGAACCGCCACAAAACCCTCCTAGCTCGGCCCCTTTTATAGCCCCTCAAGAAAACTAGCCGTTGGAGGGTGAAATAGGGTAAAAACACAGCAAACCCGGTGCTACCGCCCTACTAGGGCCGGTAGCACCGTACTTTAGGCCAACGGTCACTTCTGTGCATTAAAAACACCAAAAACTAGCCATTGCTACAGTACCCCGGTGCTACCGCCCATCTAGGACCGGTAGCACCGGCCATTTCCACCAAAATACACTTCTCTGGAGTTTTTACACTGCCTCAGGGCCGGTAGCACCGCCCCAGGCGGTCCCATCGCCCATCTGGGGCCGGTAGCCGCCCATCTAGGGTCGGTACCGCCCATGTAGGGGCGGTGCTACCACTGTTAGAGCCACTAAAACGCTCATAACTTTTTACTCCGAACTCCGATTTAGGTGATTTTTGATTCTATGCGAAGCTTATCATGAGGGCTACAATCACCACTCATTTTCAAGATTTAAGCAACCATAGATAATTTTAAATATCACAAAAATAGAGACTCTAATGTAGTCATTCAAGTCTAAAATCTGATTTCTCGAAATCCCTCACATAGACTTGATTAAGAGCATGACTACAAGCTAGAGGGAATCAAATAAGATCAAATCTTATGCCATTTGGTGATCAATTCATGATCAAAACAATTTGCAAAACATATTTGCAAATAAACCGAAAACCCATGAGATCAATCCTCTAGCCATGTAAGGATCAACACATAATCCCGACACTTTGCAAAACATATTTGCAAATGCCAACACATGCTCTAGGATCAAAACCATAACCTCTAGATTATTTGCAAATAGAAAAATCATAAACTTTACTTAGCCTTGTGATGATCAACACATGATCAAATCACAAGCTAAAACACCGATGCATGAGCTCTCACCTTTTGCAACATATGCAAAACTTAGCTCTATGCAAAAACCATATAAACCAAATTACATGAGCTATCTCCCTTTTGCAACACATGCAATTCCATAGCTCCATGCAAAAACCAAATCGATTAAGATTCAATAAGAAGCAAGCATGAGCTCCCTTATTTGCAACACATGCAAATACTTAGCTCATGCAAGAACCAAATAGAGTGAGCTAGAGTGAACGGATTGAGTTCATCAACACATGATGAAGCTCAAGCTATAATACTTGACCCCTCTTAATAGTACGGCACCTAACTAGCAACCCGGTCTCCCATCCAAACACCGAGACCGGTAAAAGACTAGGAACACATCCTTAGCCCTAGCTAGTTATACCTTTGCCTCTAACACATCCACTTGGAGCTTTTATGATTTCCATCATCTTCTCTCCAAGTCGGGATCTTTGTCTTATTAATCAACACATGATGAACTTCCCTTGTCTTAGCTTCGGGATCCTCTCTTGATGCTCATCAACACATGATGACGTCCTTTTCCCGTTCATCCATCTCAAACTTGCACTTAACCTATTTCAAACTCATTGAAAGTGTAAGTCCAAAACACATGGTTGTCTCAATCATCATTGCACTCCATTAACACATAATGGATGCTCTCAAGATCCTTTGATCTTTTCCTTCGATGATTGATCACAACCCAAAGACAAATGATTGAAAGATTAATTATGTCTTGAGTATACTAATGCAATTAATGCTTCATATACACAAGAACTTTCGATTGCCCTAGGATCAACAAAGTGAACTATCAACACATGACTAGTTCTTTGTTGATTGAATGGCAACCGAACACAATTTAAATTGTCATGAGTATATATTAACTACACAAGTTTCATATACCCAATATGATGGTTAGTAATGATCCATATGTGTTTGAGTGATAGAAATGGGATCAATACATTTAAACCATCAACTATAGAATAAACTCCATTAGGTATGTGCATATAACAAATTGATCATAGAATCAATACGCACATAATCAATCTTAGATTGCATATGAGTTTATCCTATATTTGCATGAGTATATTACAACTACACAAGTTATATATACTCTAACGATTGTTTCAAAGTCTTGATCATTTATATGTTATTTAGTAATAAGACATGGATCAATACTATTGAAACAACAAATTAAATTATAAACTCCCCTAGATGTGTGCATTCATGTAATATATGAATTAGGAACATAATGCACATATTTGGACTAAAGCAACGGAAGAGTTCATACTTTAACTTGAGTCCTAAATATGCATTCAGATGATAGAGTGCATACAAGTGCATACCTTAGGTTTTCCATTTTCCATCCAAATATAAGACTAATAAGAGTTAAGCTCACCAAAAGAGTTAGTCTTATAAACGATTTGTCATTACTTAACAATTGAGACTAATCAATATTATGATTATCAAAAGAGGTAATCTCAATATTAGATTTGTCATTAACACCGAAACCAACTTAATGGAGCTTGAACTTTCACCCTAAACCAGGGCCCATTAGTGTGCTAAGCCCACGAGGTCCATTAATTACGGATCCAATCCAAATTAATGCGTCCCAGCCCATTAAGTGTGTGACCCTGCAGGTTCACGTACGTTTGGACATGGACTCGGAAAACTCCTTTTCAATCCAATAGTTGATAGCGGCTCCTTGCAAAGCATGCCAACTCCCAAACATACTATGATCAAATCGGACAGAACCTATCAAAAGTACTCATGTAATAATCTCTTTGCCAAGTATATGAAGATTGAACTCAAGGCGAGAAGCATGTCATCCTTTGATGATTCAATCCATCTCTCGTATCCGTGATATATTAATAAGTTGTGATTGACTCAATCACGGCATGGCCATGCACTTCCTTAATCATATCACACAAGTGGCCTTGTCATATATCTCCGTTTCATTGGAGTGGCAAATTCCATCTTGACTGCTCACTTCCCTCTGCACGTTTCATAGTAAACATGGAAGCTACCTTTATAACTATCCGGTTAGGAAGTAGTGTTTGATAGCCCCAAGGAAAACTATTACACATGTAGGGAATATGACAATCTCAGGTCTAAGGATCATACATCTACTATGTATGAGATACACTGATGACACATAAGAATGTAACATTCTCGCAGTGTCCTATAGCGGGTCTATCTAACCCATGTTATTCAACATGCGTCCACAATGTATAGATGATATCTCCATATCCCATGATCTATGAAGCATAATCATCGATCACTACATGTGCTGATCTATTCATCGTTGTCATATACGATGATATCCGATCAGAGATATTTATCGAATTATATCAATAAGTAAAGAGCTTCATAAGCAAGTCACATACTTGTTGATCAATACAATGATATACATTCATTGGACCAATAATCATATTATTATTCATAAACATAGTCATGTTACAATCATCTAAATGATTGCCTCAAGGGCATAACACTAACAAAAAACCCATTATGCTTGGTTGGTTTCGGGTTAGCCCATATATGGCGGTGTGTGTGGGAGTCATCCTAACCCTTGATGGTGATCCTTAGGGTAGAAGGAACTCATCCTAGGGTAGAAGGAACTCATCCAAGGGTGGAGGGTGACTCAAGAGTAGTATAAATAGAGGGAGAGGGGTGACCTTTCTCCTATTGAAGGTTTTAGAGGTTTTTGACACCTTGAGCTTTTGCCCACCTTGTTGTGAGGCTTTGTAAACCTCCGTTCTAGAAATGCAAATCATTTTCTCTTATGCTTAAATTTACTTTACGCATTTAAATTCCGCACTTACATTCTTGCAATTTGCATTCATGTAATTTGGATTTGCCTCCCCTCCTTCTACATGCTTTTGGATTTACCTCCTCTCCTTCTACATGCTTTTGATTCTTGTGTCAAGGATGTTGATTGATGGATGAATCTCCTTCCTATTTTACTTCAATCATCTAGGCAATCTATGTGTTTTTCTTGCAAGAAACTGATCTTATGTTCTTGAGTGAATCATTCTTATAGATCGTGTTTGTGGGGTTTTTGACTTGTGTTCTTGCTTGCTGTGATGTGTGGGAGGTTATCCAAGATCTTCTTGATCATCAAAAACCCACGAGCAAGTCCAAGATCAAGTTCTTGAGATTTTGTCAAACTTGGTGTATTCTTCCTTCAAAGTGAAAAAGGTCGGAACTTTAACGTCAATCCTTGCGATTGATGGTTGGAATAAGTTCCTGACATCCTTAGGAAGACATCTACCAAGTTTCGTGAGTTTTTGTCTAGCCGATCAAAAGGTACATCAAAATTTGCTTTTGAGTTCATGCCGTTTTTGTCTCTGTTCTTTCTGTTGTTCTTGAGCCCGATCATACCGCCCTTCATGCAGTCATACCAAACTCCGGTGCTACCAGCCTCAGCCCGGTCATATCGAACTTCGGTGCTACCGTCCTCACCCCGGTCATACCGAACTTGTAGAAAACTCCATCTCACTTGCTTTTTTTGAGTGTTTTGATTGAGGGCTTGTTTGGATAAGGGGAAAATTTTATTTGGGATCATTCACCCCTCCTCTGATCGTCATCTCAATCCTTCATTACTGTTCATCGCGGTAGTGACGGCCTCAGGTTGAAAACTCTGAAAATTGATTTTTCCGCTTCCATTTGATATTAGGGGATTTGGCTTGGTTTCTTTGGGGTAAAATTTAATTTGTGATCATTCAACCCTCTCTGAGCGCCATTTCTGGTCCTTCAATATCACTATATTAGGATATATTTACAATGAGCTCTTACTCTTACCCTAAGCTATAGGGTTATATTTATAGTGATACACAGTAGACTCCGTGTATGATAAGAGTTGAGTCGGAGTAGAAAATGAATTCGTATCACCCTTAACTTCAACAAATTTCCACCTTGAGACGAATTCCTCTTGTAGCCAAAATATAACTCAACCCTCCTCGAAATAAATCGTCATGAACACCTTATATCTCGAAAGTCCAACGAACTGACTTAAACAAGAAAGACTAGAACAGTCTAACCAAACGATTCTCATGAAGCGAAATCATCACATGTGGTACTTGATAGATAGTGAAGAACTCATATCATGTATGTTTCATATTCTCCAAATGGAACATAAAATTCAGCAAACAATACTCATTGGAGAGCAACTTGCACGTGTGACTTTCACATACTTCAAACTGTCGACTTCGAAAGTAAATAAATTCTATGATATATTTGAAACTGCTCCTGTAAAATTGTCCGGATGAAAGGAACTTTTGTACTATCAATATAGTATAAATTACAGTAGACCCCTCGTATCGAGTTATGACAACTGAATAATATTGTAGTGTCCACGCATAAGCTAAATCCTTCTTGCACTTCAATCATTCATCTCAAACTGATATCGGAGCAAAACCTTAACTTTTAAACAATATAACTCCAGAGAGTATGATGCTAGTTACCACTACAGTGTCATCAAATCCTGAAATACCTGTAACTTCACCTTAGACTTTATATATACGAATTTTGCCGTAATTACTCATACTAGACGATGGATTGTCATTGCCAATGATTAATCCCGTATTGATGCCGCCAATAATAAGCACAATGGCCTGAATTGGATTGGCGCCTAGGCATGATGCCGGGTGGCATGGGCGATAATATTGGCAAAAAATAGTCCAAACAATGTCAAAAATATTTGAATTTTTTTGTGGAGGGTCCTCACACATCAGTAATATTTATATAAAAAATTCATATTATTATCAAGTCTGAGGAATTTTTTAAAATTCAGACAGTACTACTATCCTGATAAAATGCTGACCGGCAAATTTGAACCGAATGAAAAATGGAACAAATCATGTTAGAAAATTTTTAGATGATGATCAAGTTTTAGGAATGTTTAAAAATTCAGACAGTGCTAATGTCCCGATAAATGCCTTACCGGCAAACTTCAACCAAATAAAAAATGGTACAAACCACATTAGAAAATTTCAAATTTTTTTGTGAATGGTTTTGATGTATCATCAATGTTTCAATCTCCCCTTTTTGGTGATTGATGACAAATCCAAGCTTAATACCCACATTTGGAGCTTGAACTTAATGGAGCCTGAACTTTCAATCTCCCCCTTTGATGTATCATCAATGTTTCTATAAAATTTTTAGATGATGATCAAGCTTTAAGAATTTTTAAAAATTCTGACAGTGCTACGTCCTGATAAAAGCCTCATGATCAATACATAGATTTGGTTGAGCAACCAAAAAAGGGTTAAAATTTTTGAAACTTTTAGAGAAAGGTGTTGACGCAATTATTAAGCTCTCATAAAAATTTTGGACTATGATCACACACCAGTGAATTTATAAAATTATTACAATAATACTATACCATTTGTGTTCCTTGTGTTTTTTTACTTTTGAAAGATAACAAAAGAAGTTCAATGCATCCACATATTTGATTGAGCAAAAAAAAATTTAAAATTTTTAAAATTTTTGAAAATTTTAGATAAGGGTTATTATGCAATTATTAAGCTCTCCTAAAAATTTTGGATCATGATCACACTAGAGAATATTTATAAAATTCTGACAATCTTACTGTCTCAATTATGTTCATTCTGTTTTTGATTTTTTAAAGATAACAAATGAAGTTAAATTTTTTTGAACATTTTTCTGTATGATCATACACTTCTAAAGATAGTACTATAAATGTTTCAGAGCATGATAAAGCTTATACAATTTTATAAAAATATGAGAGGTTTTTCCCAAAATTTTAAAACGTCTCAAAAATTCAGTTTTTCAACAAATTTTCATACAAGATGACTTCCTTAAAGGTTACTAGCCAGGGTCGCGAGCTACGTTGCATCGTGCAAAATTTGGTCCAATGGTTATTCCTGAAAAAATGTAGCCAGGGTTGCGTGCCACGCTGTGCCGTGCGAAATTTGGTCGCTTGACGCTGTGCCGTCCGAAGTTTGGTCTGACAGATATTTCTGAAAAAAAGAGTATGAGGACGTAAACAGGGATTCATTTTTTCTTGGGGTTTTTCCAACAATTTGCTAACCAGGAGTTATCGACGAATTTGCGGCATCATGGGTCCTCTTTGTGCGGTGTGAAACTTGGTTCGACGGTTACCTACAAAAAAGGTATGAGGACATGAACATATTTCCATTTTTGTAACATCCTGAAAACATAGAACAGTAAAAGATGCGCAAATTAAATTTGAATATAAATATTTTTGGATTTCCTTGGTGTTATTTATTCTATTTGGAATTTCCTTGGATTTTTGTGTTGTATGAAAAGTTTAAACAAAAGAAAGACCAAGGACAAGAAAAGGTAAAAAGGTGAAAGTAAAAATTCAGAAAAATTTACCATGGGTCCTATACAAGCTGTTAATACAGTTTGACCAGTAAATAAAATTTTACATGCTTTGGATCAAGGTAAATAAAACATGTAGTTGCTTTTTGACTAAAAACAGTAAATCAAAAATGTAAATGAAAAATAGTAGACTTTAAGGTAAAGCTAAGAACATTTATATAGATCTTTGACTGTATAAAACACCATTGGTAAAATTTGCATAATTTAATAAGTTTTTTTAAGCCTTTTAAAAATTCAAATACAGAGAGTCCAGAAAATAGGAAAAATGACTGTCAGAATTTTTATAAAATAATTGCACACTATTTTGACTTGAAAATTTTACGGTAATCCCTTTAGAATGATATTAACCCTTAAAAAAGTTTTAAAAATAAATATTGAAGGATGAACCTTTAATTAAATCAAATTCGAAAATTAAGATATAGGGCAGGGTACAGTGTTAGAATTGTAGTAAATCATCTAGAGAGTTTTTTTATCTCAAAATTTTACAGGAGATGAATGACTCCCATTATGATTTGGTAAAAAATTTTAGTAAAAGTTTGACTGAGAATGATGCTTAAACTAAAGCCAAATCTGGAGAATTTTAGTGCAGTCCCATCACATTAAACGTGTCCTGTCGCCGACAAGTGGGTCCGGCTTCTGTTGAAGTTTGTCATGCTGGCGAGGCTGAGGCGAAGCCACCGGTCACTGCCAGTGGGCCCCGGTCCCATTTGTCAACCTCAAGCCATGCCGTTCTTCTCCCCTTTCTTCTTCCGGCCGAGGCGAGGTGATAAAGCCTCTGTCCTTCGCCGTCCGGCGCAACTGCTTCCGTCCGGACGTGATCGCCACCCTCCACGTCGTGTAGAGCCTTCCCTCGCCTGTGCTTGCTTGTCCCTAGTCGAGCCACTCAGGAGACGAGGCTGAGCCGTCGTTGCCGCTCGGCACAGAAGAAGACGATCGAGGCCGTGCACACGAGCCCAATGCGATCGCACTCCCTGAGCCTTGAGTCTTCCGTTTTTGCGTCGCATTGTGCTCGCTCATCACTTCTTCGCCAATCTCCTGAGCTGAGAGCCTCGCACGGGGCTCTTTTCCTCATTCTCTTGCAAGAACGCAGAAAGGGGGGGACTCAGTGATTCGGTCAATCCGTCTTTATTCCTTTGAATTGATTCCATCCTGAGCTTCCTTAGCATCCCAGGTTTACTGATCAACTGCCGATTTGGTTTGTTTTTGCCCGCAGCAACGCCACGCCGCCGTCTTTCTTCTTCGTGGTCGGCGCACGGTGGCAGCGTGTTTCGGATCTTCTCCGACCCGGCTAACCGGTGAGTTCGAATCCCTTTGCCTCACTGTAGCTTACTGAACCCTAGTTCGCCGAAATCTTAGCCTCTAGTAGAGCTTTCGCCCGCTCGGTAATGGCGCCGCCGCACCCCCCACGGTGGCAGCCACCTTCCGGGCCACCACCCGGCAAATGGGTACCGTCCCTGGGTGCGCACGAGTGTGCTGGTGCCCATGGTGCTGCCCATCCCGCCGCGGCGGAGCTGGTTCGCCGGCGACGAGCAAGAAACCGAGATGCTTTGTTACTGTCGCTGACCGGTGGGTCCCATATGTCAGCAAGTCAGCGCGTTTGAAAGTGTTTCTGCGCGCGCGAAGGAAGGCGTCTCTCAGCTGCAAAAGCGTATTTCGGATTTTAGTTGAATTTCCTAAAACCGACCAAAATTCAAATGCTAATAACTTTTGAACCATCTGGCCAAAATTAGTGAAACCAGTTTCTAAATTCGTGTAAAATTCTGTAGATTCAGAATATCCAAAAATAAATGAAAGATGAGCGCTGTGTAATTTCTAGAAATTTAAAGATGCTCATGGGTAGATATAAGGCCATGTGAATAAAATATTTTTAGGAAGGTTCAGTTAAAGTAAGATAAGTTTTTATGGAGCCTATGGTTTATAAGGATTTCAAATAGACAAAAACGCTTGCATGTCACCTTGTTGTACATCATGTTTAAATAAAGTGAATACTAAGCATAAAGAAGAGATTATGTAAATAATAGAAAGAATTCAAGTTTATGTGTTTAAGATTCATTTTGGAGGGGCATATATCAATAGGAGCTAATACATGTGGAAATACCTAGGAAAAAGTATAGGTGATGGTTGTTTAATAAAGAAAAACAGCACTTGTAATGGCAAAAATAGATGTAACCTACCATGAACAGATTCAAAATAGTTCAAATTCAGTTTTAAAATGTTTTTAAGGTCATGCCCTGATATCAGGAAGAAAATGAATAAAAGTTGATGAGTGGTCTAGTAGTAAATGAAAGTGAAAGTTGAAATGCTATAGGGCAGTTTTTGTGATCATATAGCCCTTTTCAACATTTGATAAAATAGAATACGTAAATGAGAAAGAATGTAAAAATAATATAGGAACACTCCATATAGTATGTTCTATTAGGTTCTGAAGAAATTAAGCCATTTTGTTAAAGTTTGTATGCAAAACAAGTTAGTGAAATAAGCCTCACTGGTATAGTTTTCAAAATAATTGAAATACTTAGCAATTTCAACAGCTTGTAAAGTAACTCATCCAAGTGAGAATTTTAGAGAGGATAGTGTAGAAATGATCACCAAAGTTTGTACTACTAAATTCCAGAAAAATATTCTATTTGTGAGCTGTGCTTCACTTAGTTTTCATAAGGGTAATAACCTTAAGTAATATTGCTTAGTCAGCCAAGTTTATAGCCAAGTCCAGATTTCAACTAAGCCTTTTTAACAGTAGATTTTAAGCCTTGTCTAAACCCAAAAGTTTAATAGAAGCCATTAGAATTGTTAACTAAAGTATGCTCTAGCTAGTTTAGGATTAAAACCCTAATTTCATTAGATTTTGTACATAAATCTTATTAGATGAATAACCCTAAATGTCATAGTTTTTGGAGCCCATGTTGTGAGCCAAAGAGAAGGCAGAGAGCTAAGTTAAGTGTTGCTCTTTCATGTCATCTTCTAAAGGAATTAATGAACTAGTTTTCCTAATCTAAATAATAGCTGCATCTTATTGGTGAACTTTAATTAGGAATAATTCTTTTAGAGCAATCCCTGTCTTGGTGTGATTTTTTATTTATCTTTGCTGTTTGTTTTCCTTTTGCCCATTTGGAGTTTACTGATGTTCTTTTGTTCCTCGTTTTCTCGACGTTTAGACACCGACGTCCTCGAAGAAGAAGACGACTCTATCGCAGATCCAGACTTTATACCTGACAGTGAGCTGCAAGGAAAGCAACCCCTTGAGCATATTGAGCCTGATAATTTACCTACCTTATGTTGTTTTTGCTTATGTATGATGCATCCGGATAATTCTCCATAAAAGTGCTAATTTGGGTTGGAACTGTAGTTAATCCTGTATATTATGGTTTGTCTCAATCTGTATGGACATGTGAACCTTTTAAACCCTAGTTTGAACTAGACATACTTAATGTCATTTTGGGTATAACCGCTAGCATAATATTCCTGCTTAAGCTACTCGTTTGTGTTTTCACTCTTTCCAACCAGTGTATAGTCCTTTTTGGGAATTGGTTGATGATAATTTGCTAAAAACCCTCAAACAAAACTATGGTTTGACGTGGATGATTATTGGCAATAGCCGGTTGTGCAAAGGGATATGCACGTAGTTTAGGGTGGAGTATCTCCCGTGTCGGACTAAGGACCGAGCGATGGGACGGTGAATCCATGTTTTCGTACAACCACGAGGGCTTGTATGGGCGGGTCTTAGCCTATTAAGTTGTTTAGATGTGGCTTTGCATCTAAGGAAGGCGGGAGATTGCACAGACATTCCGGTCAGGTCTGTCTGTAGGGGTTTCTACATACCAATACAACGGTGTACGCCTTGCCCTGGATAGAGACGTGGTGTTGTGTGATAAATGTGGATCCACGACTTGGGTGAGTGTCTCTGTTTTCAGGGCGAGGGTTAACGTCCCGGGCTGGTGTAAAGCCACGTCTAAATAATGTAACGGCTCTGTATAATCTCCTTGCCGATACACCAAAGGAAGTGTGTTAACTGGCCTGGCAAAAGAGGTTGATCATTCCTTGTGGGTAAAGTTGTACACCTCTGTAGAGTGTAAATCTAATCGATTAGCCGCGCCCGCGGTCAAAGGCACTTGGTGACGTTATTCCATGCTAGAGTCTTTTGGTACTTTCTGAGAAATGGGTTGGTTTTGGAAACTGTTTTGTAACCAGCTTTTGTGTCAAAGGATCGACACCGGGGACATATGCAGTCGGGTAGACTGGGTTGAAAATCTGGAATAATTGCTTATCATATTGTCTTTCAATTGCTTTTATTAAAATGCGATGTTACAATCTAATATGCTTATACATTTTTAATGCTTTTATGCAACTGCAAAATAACCATAGCCTGTTTATTGTTCAGCCTGCATAATTATTTATTTGCATCTGTGAACCACTATAAGTCTTGCTGAGTACCAATGTACTCAATCTTGCATTTGCTGTCTCAGAGGACGAAGACTGCGATCTGCCAGACGACGTGCTTTTTCAGGCAGGTCTTGGGGGTTTTGACGATAGTCTCTTCTAGGGTGCCTAGTCAGTTGCCTGGGGGTTTAGTAGGCAACCGCAAGGTTGTTTGGAGTTGTTCGACTCTCTTTTGTTTCCACTGTTAAATGTTTTAAATTTGTACTAAACTCTGTATAATTAATACTGATATGTATGTTTTTCTGTTTGTATGCGAGCATTGTTGTGATATAAATATTGTGAACATGTGAGTGCTAACTACTGATCCAGGGAGTAGCACAGTAATCACATGGAGGTTCTTCTTTATTTGAACGGGGTCTCACAATTTTTTTGGGGGGTTGTTTTAAAAATGTGCTAGTTAGGAGTCGTCGGGGAACTTGCATGAGGGCCTATACGTAATATCGATTTTCTCATGTTTCTAAAAAATGGGCCGCTAGGAGCCACTGTCGAACCTGCGATACCGTGGGCTCTTTTTGCGTAATTTCGGTTTTCTTGTTTTTTTTAAAAAAAATGGGTTGCTAGGAGCTGTCGGCGAATCTATGGATTAACCTGTGAAACTGTGGGCTCTTTTTGCGTAATATCGATTTTCTTGTTTTTTATTTTAAAAATAGGTTGCTAGGAGGCGTCGACGAATCTGTGGAATTTGTTTTGGGGGAAAACTGCATAGTGACCTAAACGTTTTTTCGTTTTTTTTTTTTGCGTAATTTCGGTTTTTTTGGTTTTATTTAAAAAATGGGTCGCTAGGAGCCGTTGCCAAATCTGTGGATTGCTATAAGCCATCAGCGAATCTGTGGTTTTTTTGGGAGAAAACCGCAGAGGGACCTAAATGTAATTTTGTTTTTTCGGGTCTAGTCTTCTAAAAACCGATTTCTTGGGACCTAAATGTAATTTTAATTTTTTTCTAGTCCACTGTGTAAAAAAAACCACCGGGAGGACCTAAACGTAAACCGCAGAGGGTCCGAAATGTAATTTCATTTTTTTTGGGCGCATTCTGCTAAAAATCGACAGAAGGACCTAAATGTAATTTAGGATTTTCTAGAGGACCTTTTCACGAGAAAAGGTGATGTGGCGCGCCTGATCGAGCTACATTCCTCCCCGCTATAATATATAGTATACATTAGGCAAAATCTAGTCAAAAGAAGTCAAATTCCGGTCAAATTACCCGAGATTTCGGAGATTTTCGAGATTACTGTTGCATTTTTTTTTTATCCAGCCGGGATTTTGGATCCCGTCCTTGGTCAGAATCCGAGATCGGCCGATATTTCCGAAATCTCGCGATTTTTGGAACCTTGCAGGGGATGTCCGCTTTGGTTTCGAAAATTGCTCAAGAGGGTGCCCGATTCGGATTCGACGACTGCGTCGCGGAGCCGTCTCGATGATAGATGTTATGCAGATGCCACCTTGGATGTTGCCTTTACGCCATGTGGGTGCCGCTCCTTTGATTGCTGTACGAATGCCATCCCTCGAGAGTCTCTCCTCCCAGGGCAGCGGCTCGGATCTTAAACTCTAAATTCTGATACCACTTGTTACAAAATGCACGACAAAAATATATGATTAAAGGCACGGAACATAGGGATTTTACGTGAAAAACCCTTTAGGGAAAAACCACGAGAGCACAAAGGTTATATCACTATGCGAGGAGATATTTACAATGAGCTCTTGCTCTTATCTTAGACTACAATATTATATTTATAGTGATACATATTAGTCCATGTATGAAAAAAATTAAGACGGAATAGAAAATAAATTCGTATCACCTTCAAATATGATGATAACAGGCAGTCAGTTTTATTTATGGCCTTTGAACAAAAAGGAAAGTAACAGGAAAAGAAAAAAAAGAAGAAGCCCCTCCACGGCTTGTGCCCATAGAGAGGCATACAGAGTTCATTGATCAGAGGAAGACACACGCTGTATGCACGTAGCATAGCAGTTAACTTGCAGGAACTGGACTAGACAAGAAGAGGAGCAGGAGGAGGAGCAGCGACCGGCCGGGCTGCCGGCTTGCCCCGGCCCATGGTGAAGCCGCGCGTCCCGTCGGGCATCCGCGGGCCGTGGGGAGGCTGCCTGGGGCTCAACGGGCACTTCTGGGAGGCCTGCGCCTGCCTGGGGCTCAGTGGGCATTTCTGGGACGCCTGACGTGGGCTCGACGGGTCGAAGTGGCCGAGCACGCCGGCGGGGGCAGACTGCGGGCTGTGCGGCGCCGCGACGTGCAGCTTCCCTCGCCCTCTCGCCCACCCTTTCTTGCTCCCGTTCTGGTGATCCTCCGCCTGCCTCGGTTTGCACCACATTAGACAACTACACTGAATGGAGATTGGCATGCATGAAAGTTCAGACTCACACGAGCTTCAGGCGAGTAGTCCGCTGTCGGGGAGTCTGCTGACATCTGGGAGTGCGGCGACTGGTCGTCGTCGGAGCCGGCAAAGTGGTCGAAATCAGGCCGCTTCAGCCTCATCACCGACTTGGGCTGTGACAAGAGAAGAAAAAGATGACCGATGATTGGTACTGAATTGCCTGTAAGGAGAGGAGAGCTTCGCTTACGGAGCGCCTGAGCACCGTGCGGACACGGAGGCCTTTCCTCCAGTTCCGTTCATCGTTTAGCTTCTCCACCTGACATCTCCCAAACAACAATCAGTTCTGTAACTGCATGCGATGCGAGAGCCAATCAAATTTGCATTCCTGATGAAACATAGACAAGGACTCACTGCTTTCTCAGCTTGCTGTGAGGTCTCGTACTCCACAAGGGCATGCATCTTTCAGAACACCGGCCACATGGTGAAAGAGTACGTGTCAAATTTGGATTCATACACACACGTACGATAAATGTTCTTTTGCAGAGGAAAAAAAATATATACAGTTCTGAAATCTCATCCAGGCAAACATTAATTGAACTTCTCAGTCTGTACAATCAAACTCCTATGCTAAGATTCCAACACATTCAGCCTCTGTGAAGTGCACTGAAGTGTTCAGCTGCAGAGCATGTGAAATATGTACCTTGTTACTCACTAGCGTGTCTGACTTGGAAGCCCTTGCCGAGCTAGGCTCTTGAGGGTGGCAAATCTTGATGTTCTTCACACTGATTGGCATACAGGTTACACGTATACAAAAACACCGTTAAAATTCACCATCATGTATTGCAATCTGCAACATTAAGGAATTATCTTGTCTGACCTTCCGACAACTCCGAAGATCTTCTCGAGGCTGTTTCTAGATGAATCCTCTGGCAAATTCTCCACTATGATCATCCGAGACTGCGTAAAGAAAACAAAAATTCAGTTCTGGGTGGTAAGGTATGGAGTACATGGCACAGCAGAGAAAACCTGGAGCTAGCAGACATGGACAGACAGAACACTTTGTGACTCACTGACCTGAAGTTCTTCTTTGTGCTTCTCAGTGAACGGCTGCCTGCGTCGGACTTTCTTGCCATCATCACTGACAATCTGCAGTAACAAAAAAGGAGTAGCAGAGAATTTCATGATCCTACATGAAGAATGTTTCGTCTATTGCAACTAGCAATTGTTTGAGAGCAGTAACTTACAAGCTTTGTCGAGGTGCGAAGAGCCTTAACAAGCATTTGGTTGGTTGCCCCAAGAGACTTGATTTTCTTCCAGGATGCGATGACTGATAAGGGCACTGGCCAAACGTTGAAAAGAAAAAGGCGTTACTAACTAGTCCTGACATATCATTTCATCGTATAAAAACATCTCATACATTTTATCAAGTACTTTGCACAAATATTTACATTTGATATCAAGAGCTCTGAATGTATATTGTTTTTCTTTTCAAAAAAACTTCTGAACATTATGGTGTTACTAACAGAATCTGAGAGGCAAGCTAGCTGTTGCCACTTACCATAACCTTCATATTCTTTGTTCATGATCTTGAGCAAGAACTCGTTCGCCACCAGATTAATGTCGCTGAATTGGTACTCAACCTATGAAAAAGTGGAGATAGTTTAATTGTGAGTATGCCGTCGTTTGCATTCGAGTTTCGACATATGACTGCTTATATATTTGAGGTTCAGAAAGCCTAGGAGGAGATGGAGCAATTAAGAAGAAGAATACCATGACGGTTAGTTCAAGAATCAAGATTGCCGTTCAGATACCTGCTTGACGATCTTCTGCGCAATGTCGGCCGCGCCGCTCCCCTTGGCCTGCCCGCTGTTGCTGCCGGCAGCGGCGGCGAACTTGGCGTGCGCAAAGTCGGGCATGAAGAAGACGGGCTCGTGGTCGTGGAAGAAGCTCCAGTCGGGGCCGAGCCCCGCCTGCGTCTGCAAGAAGGGCGAGTAGTAGCCGCCGGCGGGCGCGGACATGGGGCTGGCGGTGGGCGACATGGGCACGAACTCCGGGGCGTGCACGTTGAACTTGAACGGCGTCGTCGGCGTGGCCGTCGCCGCGGCACCGTCGTCGACGTCGGGCACCTTGGTGGACTTGACGTCGCTGCTCTCCTGCTCCATGCGGTCGGTTCCTTGATGTGCGTGCGTACCAGTGGCAATCGAAGGGGAGAGTGCGGCGAGGAGGTCGTAATCGATCGATCGATCGGCGTGTGAGATGGAGGAAGGCGTTTATATATAGTAGAGAGATGAGATGAACACGCACGTAGGTGCCCGAGTGAGTTTGTGAGTCGAGAGCGTTTCATGGCCGCTTCTCCCGCGCGCGCATGCATGCTCGACTCCAAACCATCGGAGGGAGGGACCACTCGCTTACATGTAGGGCCAACGAGGGACTCTGCTTACATCTAGGGGAGAAACTCCCTGTCGCTTGGATCGCGATGGACCCACGAATCTTGATGTAATATATATATATATATACTAGTATAGTGCCCTGTCTTTCGGTTTCCTTTTCCCAGCATGTAATATATGGTCTTTTCCTTTTCTAGAACGTTTGTTTCTTTTTCCTTAATTCCAGGATATTTGTTTCCTTTTCCTTGAGATGATGCTGGAGGTGGGGAGAGATCTGTTGTGGGCCACAGGGATGAGTTAGACACATTAAACAATGGCCATCGGATGTGAGTGAGTAAAGCTGAGGAAAGATCTAAGAGGTTAATTTTGATGAAGGCAAGTTTTTGGGGACGTTTCGCAGGGTGCATGAAGGTTGGGCTATCTCTAATGGGGTGCATTATTTAGGATGTATGTAGAAAAAAATGCTTAGATGTATTATAAAGGGGTATAGATATATATCTGACGGCCGGTACATGGGTGAGTACCTGTCTTCTCGCGAGGATCACCCAACCCAATATATATTTGCCACAAATTTCTTACTAATTAAGGTGTGGTAAGCCACACTTTGGTGGCACAAGTTCGGTAAACTTTGCCAAAACAATGTGTCTATGACAAACATGGTAGGATACTATATATGTAACCGTGGCACTGTTGTAGCTAGGGATGGATATCGAGCTAACTCGACTCGACTCGACTCGTTAAACTCGTTACGATAACGAGCCAGCTCGACTCGACTCGTTATCTTAACGAGTTCAAACCTCAACTCGACTCGACTCGACTCGTTAAACTCGTGAGTTGGCTCGTTAAACTCGATATTGCCATCTGAGAGAAGGATTGCTGTTGAGACTATACAGTATGCTATGTGTTATCATCCTCGCCTCACATATATACAGTTATACTTGTCGACTTGGAGGACTCGTTAAACTCGCGAGTTGGCTCTTTTAACTCGCGAGTTAGCTCATTTAACTCGTTATAGAAACAAGTTCAAATCATAACTCGACTCGACTCATTAAGAAACGAGTTCGAGCCGAGTTTGCGAGTACTCGTTTAACTCACGAGTTTCGAGTTTTTTTTTCACCCCTAGTTGTAGCACTGAACCAAACAAATGCTACGAAAAATCAAACATGGCTTTACCCAAGTGTGGCAAAATATAGCACTAACAAAACACCACCTAGGAGACTAGTCCTTTCCGAGGGAATTGAACCAGCATGGCGCATTCTAGAAAACAAGTAGTAGACCAGGACATCGGTGTCCAAAGTACAGAAATGCACACACCGACGTACATATTGTTGGGAAACTCTGATGGTTCATTGAAGGTCTATACTGGTCCCTTAGCCTAAACCCTAGGTGAGCGCTATAAAAGAAAGAAGGGGGTCCCCCTATGTACAAACAATCATTAGCAAAAAAAGAATTCCGCTGTTGCTCTCCCTAAACACGTGTTTCTCTCTCTTTCTGTTCTTCAATTCAGATCTGTTCGGGAACCCCGGACTATTCGATAACGAGGTTCCTTGACACGTTATCAGCACGATTCTCTATCGGAGATCAGAATTGAAAAGGTGAGAAAGGTACGATTTTGGCAATTGAATCTAGACGCTTGTCGTTTCTATGCATGTATCTATCCTACGCATATTATACCGCTTTCGTCACGTGGCACGAAGCTACACGGTGATCGCTCGAAGACTACTAGCACGAAGCTACAGTACATGTATTTTTACTGTTCATCACAAAAAAACACATGCGTCTCGGTTCGCATGCACGCCGACTTGAAGCCCGCCACCGCGCGTCTCGAGACCCGTCGGCGTCGAGCGCGCCGCCGCCGCCATCATCGCGCGGCGCTGCGCCGCCATCAAGATCGCCGCAGCCTCCGGGCTCGGTTCTTCCGTTGCCCGGCCTTCGCCGTCGGCATGCAAAGACGTGGCCGCTACCCCGCTTTGCGCCTTGCGCCTTGAAGCACGTCGCCGCGCCGCCCGTCGTCCATCGGCGAACCGTCGAGCATGAAGCTCGACCTCGCCGCGTGTTCGCGTCGGCGCGCCCGCCCCACGCCCGCCTCACCGGCTCGGCAGCGCTGCGCACCACGGCCGCGCCGCCACTTCGCGGTGCAGCGCACAAGACGCTGCCGGCCGTCCGCCGCTTTGGCCGACTAGCTCGCGCCAGCGCGCGCGCGCCGCGCCGCCCCATCTAGCACACAAGGCGCTCGCGCCAGGCCGTGTCGCCGCCATGGCCGATCGGCTCGCGGCCGCGTCCGTGCCGGCAGCCACGCTTAGGCCCTCGATTCCACCGCCGCCGGGCGGCGGCCTCGACCCGAGCGCGTCTGCCTCGACCGCCCGCCCGTCTGGCGCCGCCTCGGCCACCACCGCGCCTCGGCTTGCTTGCGCCGCCGCCTCCGGCCGGCTCGCGGATGCTTGCACCGCCGCCTCGGCTCCGCTCACGGACGCTGCGCGCGCTTGCGCCGCAGCCTCCGACCGCTCCGCCAAATCATACAAGACGGCGTCTCGGCACACACCCGCCTCGCTCGGCCTCGGCCGCTGCAGCTCATTGGCGCCGCTGCCCACCGCTGCACCGGTGCCGCCCCACCGCGCCTCGTCGCCCGTCGCGCAAAGAAAAAAAGGGAAGCAATGTGTCGTGGGATGAAGAAACGGCACGGGAGAAAAAAAGGAGATAAAGCGGCGACGGCGGCTGGGAGCGGCTAGGGGAAACCCTAGCCGCGCGTGGTCTTGGGCCAGAAAAGGAAGGCCCACCCGGCCGACTCGGCTGGAAAGAAAGAAAAAAAAAGAAAAGAAAAGAAAATTTTGCTAGAAAATTGCAGAAAATTCTGAAAATTAGCGAAAATTTTTGAAAAATTGCCAGAAAATCAAGAAGATTTATTTGGCTCTGTTTTTAATTTTCTTGCTTTATTTCTCTGTTTTATGAATATTCTTTATGCATTTTGAATCCATTGCTTTATTTAAAATATTGCAATGCATAGCAATTTAATTTTTCTGCACTTTATGTTTTGCAACCATTTTCTATCAGATTACACGCAGTAATCTAAATCAGAATTTTGAAATCATCCAGATGTCTGGCATTGTGAATCGTGAGTTTGAAGAACTGGCCCCGCACGGTCAGAACTACCTCACTTGGGCATCGGACGTGAAGATCGTTCTTGGGGGCAAGAAGCTCCGCTCCGCGATTGGTCTAGGGTCCTCGCAGGACGCAAAACCTACCGCTGAGCAGAACGATCAAGCTCTGCATTTTCTCAGACACCACCTCTCAGCCACTCTGAACAACGAATACATGGCTGAAGAGAGTGCGCATGAGCTTTGGACTGCACTTCAGAAGCGGTTCGAAAAGCTCAAGTACACCATCTTGCCCCAAGCATAGCAAGATTGGGTACGCCTGAGGTTTGCAGACTTTAAAACTGTGGCCGAGTACAATTCTGCCTTGCACAGAATTTGTACCAATCTCTCCCTATGTGGCAAGAAGATCACTGATGAGGAGAAGATTGAGAAAACCCTCTCCACCTTCCACCCAAATGCTATCCAGAGTGCACGCAGCTATCGTCAGGATGCATACAAGGAGTATAGCGAACTGATTGATGTAATGCAAGTTGCGGAATCGCAAGACGATGTTCTACGCAAGAACTATGTCTCGCAGCCACCTGGACGAGGCACTGGCACAGAAGTAAATGCCAATAGCTACAAGGTAAGAAAGCCCACTCATAGAAAGAAGGGCAAGCAGGGTGGAAAAGAGAGGCCCCAGGCCAAAGGAAAGTCCAAAGCCCCTGTGAAGAGGGATGACAAAGAAAAGGCGCACGCCAAGCCGTATGGACAGCAGAACCAAACGTGCTTCAAGTGTGGCACTTGGGGACATTGGTCGAAGATATGTCGGGAATCCAAAGAAGTGATCAACGATATCGTGCTAAGAGAAAGGCAAAAGAAAACGCCCACAGGCTACACTTCGCCAACATCGGTGATGATGATGTCATGGATGTAGATACCCCACTTGCCTCATCCTCACAGAATAGCCTTGACATCGATGCTGCAGCCATTATTATGGCAAATGAAGAGAAAACTTCTGCCGATGACATAGAAGCAGAAATTAATGCATATTTTACAGATTCTGTTTAATGCATTTTATTTAGATTATGGTTGTTAGCATTTTTCTTTGAATAATGAATTGTAAGCTCTAGAAGAGCATACTCCTTTCATGAATAAATACGCAATTTATTCTTTATTCCAGTATTCTTCAAATTTGCAAGCAATATTTGGATTATTTGCCTCTATCTGATTAAAATTATATTTCTTTTATCTAGAAATCGTGTAGCGCCCAAATGGAAGAGATATGCATTGTTGATAGTGGCACAACAAATACCATCTTAAGAGAGTCTAAGTATTTCCAGTCGATCACGAAGAACGCTGGAAAGATTACTACGATCGCAGGAAGCGACTCATATGTAATCGGCTCAGGAAGAGGCACTATTATATTCCCTATGGGTACAACACTGGTAATTGAAGAAGCCCTTTTGTACCCTGAATCAATGCGCACTCTCTTAAGCTTTAAAGACATCTGCGCCAATGGTTTTCACGTAGAAACCAATGAAGAAAATGGCAAAGAATACTTGTGCATTGTGAAGCACGCGGTATGTGGAAAAATGGTATTAGAAAAATGTCCCTCATATGAATCTGGGTTGTACTACACGAATATTCATGCACCCGAAGTGTATAGTTCATTGAAGACTGTTTTTAGAAGCTCTGAGTTATTTTCTTTATGGCATGGTAGATTAGGCCATCCTGGTCTTAGAATGATGAGAAATATAGTGAACAACTCACAAGGTCATGGCATTAATGTTAAAAATTTCCCGAATCATGAAGATTTTGTGTGCCCTGCATGTGCCACCGGGAAATTAATAACTAGACCCTCTGTCATGAAAGTGCAAAGTGAAATCCCTGCATTCCTAGAACGCATCCAGGGGATATTTATGTTCGATTCAGCCCTTGTCAGGGCCGTTTCGATACTTTATGGTGCTCATCGATGCTTCCTCGAAATGGTCGCATATATGCTTGTTGTCAACAAGAAACCATGCTTTTGCAAAGCTGATCTCGCAGATCATAAGAATTAAGAATGCTTTCACGATCATCACGTGAAGTCCATTAGAATGGACAATGCCGAGAATTTACTTCAAAGGCATTTGATGATTATTGCACGGCAACGAGGATAGCGCTTGAGCACTCCGTCCGCACGTCCATACGCAGAATGGACTAGCGTACACTAATAAAGAGGATTAAGTTCATTGCCGGACCGCTTTGCGAGTTGTAACTTGCCCAACACTTGTTGGGGACACGCATCCGCACACACGCAGCTCTTATCAATTTCGCACCGTCGGCCTACAACATCCATTCTCCTATGCACTTGTGCACGGATCATCCCAAGATCTCCCATCTTAGAAAATTTGGGTGTATGGTATATGTACCTATACCACCCCTCGTGACAAAGAATGGGCCCTCTCTGCAAGTCTGGGATATACGTTGGTTATGAGAGTGCATCCATAATCAGGTATTTGGAACCCATGACTGGAGACTTGCATATAGCCCGATTCGCTGATTGCATTTTTGACGAGGATCGTTTCCCGTCATTAGGGGGAGGAAATCAACCTTTGGATGAAAATTGCCGGGAAATCATATGGCATTCCACTGGGATCCCCGCACATGACCTCCACACTAATGAAGCAAATCAAGAAGTCCAGAAGATAATTGATTTGCAGAATTTAGCAAATGAACTACCTGATCATTTTTGTGATCTGAAGGGCGTGATTAAGTCGCATATACCCGCAAGGAATGCACCAGAGAGGGTGGAAATACCAAAGAAAATAGAAGGTATCTCTCAACCTGTTCAGAGGCCTCAAAGAAAAAGAACAGGAAATCTGGCTCCTCAAACCCAAAGTACCCGGAGACGTTTGGAGAAAACTGGGCGAGAGGACTTACCACAACCAATCACGAAAATGCCCCAAGGAAAGAAGGGGAGCCAGTTGAGACCTGGCACTGGAAAGAAGCCAACAGAAAAGGCAATTCCAGACCTGAACCTTCCATTGCAGGAAGCCGCCGGAAATAATGTGTGCGCACACATAGGCGATGAAAAGCTAAAGGAACTTGCTCCTGCGATAGGGAAAAGCAGCGAAGAGCAAGTAGAAGTGCATGAAGCACCCCATGAAGAAATGGCCATAAACTTTGTAATAACAGGAGAATCCCTGAATAGAGCAACAGCCAATGTTGATGCATACTTCGCAAAGAAGATTACCTCAATCATTGATCATGATCCCGAGCCTGCATCTCTCGCAGAGTGCAAGAAAAGGCTAGATTGGGAAGAATGGAAAAAGGCAATCACTGCAGAGTTAGTCTCTCTGAACAAGAGAAAGGTGTTTGGGCCCGTATGCCGCACACCTCCCCATATAAACCCCGTAGGTCACAAATGGGTCTTTGTTCGGAAGAGGAATGAAAACAACGAAGTTGTAAGGTACAAGGCAAGGCTCGTAGCTCAAGGTTTCACTCAACATCCTGGAGTTGATTATGAAGAAACCTATTCTCCGGTCATGGGAGGAATCACCTTTAGATATTTGATCTCAATGGCAGTCAACTTGAAGTTGAGAATGAAGCTAATGGATGTTGTCACAGCATATTTGTATGGAAACTTGGATTCGGAGATATACATGAAAGTACCGGAAGGAATTCCTATCCCGAACCAAGACGGAGCAAATAGAAACACATGCAGTGTGAAATTGGAGAAATCCCTGTATGGGCTAAAACAATCAGGAAGAATGTGGTACAATCGCTTGAGTGACTTCCTCTGCAAGAAAGGCTACACAAACAGCGAAGATTGTCCATGTGTGTTTATACAGCGATCCTCGAATGGATTCTGTATAATCTCCGTCTATGTAGATGACTTGAACATCATTGGGACGGATGAAGAAATTGAAGAGGCATGCTCATACTTGAAGTCTGAGTTTGAAATGAAAGATTTGGGTAAAACCAAATTTTGTTTAGGCTTGCAGCTTGAACATGTCCAAGGAGGAATCTTGGTACATCAATAAAACTACACGCAGAAAGTGTTGGAAAGATTTGGATTTGAAAAGGCATATCCTGCGAAGACTCCAATGGTCGGAAGGTCACTCCAAGCAGACTTAGACCCATACAGACCTAGAGAAGAGGGGGAGGAAGTCCTGGGAGCAGAATTCCCATATCTGAGTGCAGTTGGAGCGCTCATGTACCTTGCAAATAGCACCAGGCCGGACATTGCGTTCGTTGTGAATTTGCTAGCTCGATGCTGATCTGTAACCCACCAAAAGGCATTGGAAAGGGATCAAGGACATCTTCCGTTACCTCCAAGGAAGCAAAGACCTTGGTCTGCATTTTCGAAGAAACAATGAATTGAATTTGGTTGGCTACGCCGATCTTTGGTATTTATCGGACCAGATATCGGCAAGTCCCAAACCGGCTATATTTTCCTATGTGGAGAAACAACAATTTCTTGGGAGTCGTCTAAGCAAACTCTTGTCTCGATGTCGACAAACCACTCGGAAATCATTGCTTTGTATGAAGCATCTCGTGAATGTGCATGGCTCAGAAGAATGGTTCACCACATCCAGAAGTCATGTGGCTTAAATATCGAGCAAACTCCCACGATAATTTATGAAGATAATGCAGCTTGTGTTGCCCAAGCACAGATGGGTTATGTGAAGAGCAATCTCATGAAGCATATCAACCCCAAGTTCTTCTATGCTCATGAATTGCATAAGATGAACGAGATCAAGATATTGCATACTAAGTCATGTGAAAATCTTGCAGATTTGTTCACTAAATCACTCCCAGCATCTACCTTTGAAAGGTGCGTAAAAAGAATTGGGATGATGAGACTTAGAGAAGTGCAGATTTCAGGGGGAGATATTTCACATACTCCCACATGAATCTCGAGCATGAATTATGAATACCCAACATGAATCTCGAAGATTATCATTTGAAGTTGGGAGAGTTGTACTCTTTTTCCTTAGCAAGTTTTTCATGAAGTTTTCTTGCATAAGGTTTTTAACAAGGCAATTCGTGCAACATAGTAAGCGTATGCTATGTACTCTTTTTCCAAGTATTTTTCCCACTGGGTTTTTTTGGAGTTTTAATGAGGCATATGCATCTCGCGGCAAAGGGCCCAAGGGGGAGTGTTGGAAAACCCTGATGGCCCATTGAAGGCCCATGCTGGTCCCTTAGCCTAAACCCTAGGTGAGCACTGTAAAAGGAAGAAGGGGGTCCCCCCTATGTACAAGCAATCATTAGCAATAAAAGAATCCGCTGTTGCTCTCCCTAAACACGTGTCTCTCTCTCTTTCTGTTCTCCAATTCAGATCTGTTCGGGAACCCCGGACTATTCGATAGCGAGGCTCCTCAACACATATATCCTTTACTACCTAAAAAGAATCGCTCGCCTTCCTCTCCAGTAAAAAAAAAAGTAGCGATGGATTCTCTCGTTCGCCCTCCCTACACGTCCCACCTCTAGAAAACCATGGAAGAAATCATACCAAACAAACTACTCAAAGCAAAATCCTAACAAACCTAACAAACTTATCTTATCAAGAACTCAATCAATGCCTTTTTCTTCGTAACAAACTCATTCTAGCTAGAGTATAAAAAGAAACTACTTTTCTTTAAACAACCGCATCGAACCACTATTTCTTTTAACTTTTCTTTAAATAATTTTGTCGTGCAACCAATGACTTGCGAGAGGGGATGAGAGGAGCCTCGTCCTTGATTGTCGTCGCTGCCGCCACATTTTTTTCCTCCCGTCACTACGCTACTAGATCCAACCTTCTCATCGCAACACTGCGCCACCACCGGCCGTCATTGGTGGAGAGAAGAGCGAGAGAGAGATTTGCCTCTAGCCGGGGCCAAGGAGTCCATGGACTTGGCAAATCACCAACGTCACTAGGGAGTGTTGGTGATGTGCTTGCGAGCGGCGGAGGTGCAGGAGTGTAAGGAGGGTCGACGGAGGGGGGCGAGGGGAAGCTAGGAACGCCGGCGGTGGCAAGGGAGGCCGCAGGAGTCATGGATCTAGGTGGCAGCGTTCGGGACAGAGAGAGAAGAGGGAGAAAAATGTGTTTTTGATAATATTTGTAGATACTACTCGAACTGTTCCCTTTTTATTCATGTCTGTGTTTCTTATAGAGGTTAGTAAATCAGCAATTGTGTCCTTGCCCATAAGACTCTAATACTAGGTTCCTCCTAATTTTTCTATAATCAACATGCTTTCTTTTTTTTAATTTTGGATTTTAAAGCATATACGTGAAACATAATCTACGGCGAGGGAGTGAAATAGGGGGAGAGAGTGAGGGTGGGTAGATAAGGTTAGGGTTAGCGGCCAGCGGGATTGGGCCAAACAGGCTGACAGGTCAGAGCAGGTTGATGGTTTATTCTTTTTTTTTGCATTTCTTCTTCTTTTTTCTCTTTTCTTTTTATTTAGGTGAGAGTTGGTTTGGCTATAGGTCCTTTGTTTATTAAAAATAAGTCTGTTTGGATGCAAAAATTACAGAAAAACCCTATAACCTCAAAAGTTTAAATTTGTATCAAGCCATGTTAATTATATTCTGTTACAATGCACGGGCACTAGGCCAGTATATAGTAAAAACTCATGGCATGTCTTTTAGTGCTGCTAAGAAAAAATAGAAATATGCTACAAATTCTCATAAAAAAGCAAAACATCTAGCCCTTAATCTAATGACCCATAAATAAGTTGAACTATAGTAGCCATTAGATGTTATAATTTAAACAAAACATCTAGCTATCTTTCTAGTAGGCTAGAGTTAGAATGGGTTAGATTAAAACAAAGAGCCCATGTCTAGTGCAATAAAAAATAACATAAATTTGGAATAAGCTTATGGCATGTCTTTTAGAGTTGCTAAGAAAAAATAAAAATATGCTAGAAATTATCACAAAAAGCAAAACATCCAACACTTAATCTGGTGGACACTAACTAAGTTGAACTATTGTAACCATTAGATGTTATTATTTAAATAAAAATATATAATAGTCTATTTAGCGAACCTGACTTATAACAGCTTAGATTAAAAGGAAGAGTCCATGTCAAGTACAAGAAAATAATAGAAGTTTAGAATAAGCTCATGGCATATCTTTTAGAATTGCTATGGAAAAAATAGAAGTAGGCTAGAAATTCTTACACAAAAAAATATCTAGCACTTAATCTAGTGGACCCTAACTAAGTTGAACTATGGTAACCATTGGATGTTATTTTTTAAAGAAAAAATCTAACCATATCTCTAGCGGACCCAAGTTATAACGGCTTGGATTAAAAGGAAGAGTCCATATCAAGTACAATAAAAAATAGACATTCGAAACAATCTCATGGCATGTCTTTTATAGTTTCCAATAAAAATAGAAATAGGCTATAAGTTGTAACACCTGGATTTTCCAGATCAATTTTAGTAATTCTCTTAGCATCGGGGAATTGTCCGATATGGATTTCATTGCAAGCGCATATTTGATGTCCTAGCATCTATCATCTTGAATTTTGGGTACAAAATATCATGCTAGACATCCTAGAAACAAAAAAAACCAGAAGGAACCACCATAGTCATTTTCCTCCCAACTCTCTACATGTTGCAAAAAGAAAAGAAAGAAAAAGAGAAAGAGGCAGGAGACACAAAACTCCCTCACTACCTCATTCCTGCTTTCACCCTCCCCCACATTCATCCCCCACCTCTCTGCCATTTCTTCCCAGACAAGAGCAAAGCTCCATGCTTCCCTTCCTTCCAAAATCCCATCCAAAAATTGACAATTCCAGCCCTGCATATCACACCATTGCAATCACAAGCATACAAGCATTCCATTCATACAAGTTTTTCACACATGCACAGTTGGTTGAGCGAGTTTGAGAAAGAGAGAGAGAGGTGGCATTGGCACAACATTGAGTAGTGAGATTGCGGCCTCAGTGATGATAGAGCGTGGGGGAGTGGTGGCGGCACTCGGGCGCAGCACCTGTGTTCCAGCTATGTGGTGTAGGAGTAGGGAAAATCTAGCCTGGGGCAGCCAGGGGAGAGAGGGGAACCAGCCCAGAGTAGTGGAGAAGAAGAGTTTATGTGGTGGAGAAAGAGAGAGGGAGAAGAGTAGTGGAGCCCGGTGGAAGAAGCAGAGGAAGGTGCAGGCATGCGGGAGAAGAGAAAAGAGGAAGATAAGAAAGGAAGGAGAAGAAAGAAAGAAATGAAGGAGGAAGAAGCGACGCACAGCCAAGAAAGAGAGGAAAGAAGGGAGGAAGGAAAGGAAAAAATAGGCAAGAAAAGAGAAAAAGGAAAAGAAGAAAAAAAGGGAAGAAGGAAAGAAAAGAAAAGAAAAGAGAAAAAGGGGAGGAGCTTGATCTTCGGTGTCGAACCTAATTTTTGTGTGTGTGCAGTCGAAGATTGTCTTTGGTGGATTTTCCTTCTCATTCTCGATGTTCATGGTAAAATGTTGTCGTTATCTGTATTTTCATATGCGTAGCCTTTAGTTGTGCATGTTGCATCAAATTCTTGACCGTCACATATTGATGCATGTATACAGTGAACTTTGATCGAGGGCTTATGACTGGCATAACTCTCCTTTAGGGCTTAATTGGTCAGTGGTCTGAACATATAGTGCTTTTTACTTCACATAAATAATTCGATCAACAGAGTGAAATATTATTGTTAGTCCGTGGATGTTGGATTATTTAATTTAGTATTTACTCGGTCACATGCTATTATTATTGGAATGACATGGAAATTTAGCTATTAAGTCATATATGTTAAATCCATGGGAGTCATCCCCTTAAGTCGATTAGTGGTTTTGGAATTGTGGATAGATGGTATTTTTTAGTGAACAAATAGTGTGTTTCAGCGGTAGAACCAATATGTGTCTAGTCAGTTGGGAGTCATTGAAGTACTCAAATTGAGAAAATTTTCTAGTTATATAAATTGGTAACTGCCTATACAATTATATCGCATCAGTGGAATTCTGCCTCTCGATTGGGATGAATTTATGATAATAGAGTGATCCTAATAAAGTGCATATGACTAGATTAGTTTCGGTAACATACCGAGAAATCCAAATAAAATAAAAATAGACATTTTGGATTTAAGTGTGATTATTTCTGAACTTTCTTGGCATTATTTATTTTTATTGAAATTTCTTGAATTTATGACTTGAGTGAAAAATCAAGTAATAGGATTACTCAATGGATAATGGTTAAAAGATAAAAAGGTAAAACTAAAATATTGAAAAATTGATATTAAATTTCATGAACACTCTAGTAATTCATTTCACCTGTCCAATGAATTTTAATGCAAAGGATAATGACATGAATATTGAAATGACACCTTTTGACTCTTAAACAGTGCATGGTCAGAATTTATTAAAAATATTCGAACATTATCTTGAGCTGAAAAATTTACCATGCCATAAAAAACATTATTTAACTCTGTTAAAAATATTAAAAAATAATAATATAATTTATTTTCTTTTAAAATTCAGAAACAGAAACCTTGAAAATCTGGAAATCACAATGTCAGAATTTTTAGAAAATGAATATATAATATTTTGACTTGAAATTTTTATGGAAGAATTATCAGTTCAAAAATAACTCTTCCAAAAAGTTTCAATAATAATTAATATAATTTTCATCCTCAAATAAAATAAATTCAGAAAAAGTATTTTTCATCAGTCTGTGATGTTAGAATTCTTAAAATTTTTAGATAAAGTATTTTAACCCACGATTTTTAATGAAGGTAAGAATTACCTGTAGAAACTAGCCAAAAAGTTCAAAAATTCTTGCTGTGATTTTATGGCTCATTTACTGTATTTCATGAGCTATCTCGAAAGCTTATCCTCTTATCTCCTTTCCTCTCTCTCTTACTTGTGGGCCTAATTTCCTGTGCGGACCCCAATTGCCAGGTGCAGCCAACCCTTGCCCATTTTCAGTCTCAGCCAAGTGGGCCCCGACCCCACTGTCAGTCTCTCCTCTCCCTCTCTTCTTCTCCCCCAGCCGCTTTGCCCTGCTCACTCTCTCTTTCCCAATTCATCCCCTCGCCATAACCACCTCTCAATTCGATTCACTGCATCGGTTGCGTCGCCACTGCTCCGTTGTGCCATGTCCATCATCGTTCTTTCCCGCGCCATACCCTGCCCGAATGATCTAGCGTTGAAGAACAGAACCACCACCATTTTACCTCTGCATTCAAACACTGGAGAAACCGCCATTTCAGTCTATTTAAAGGGACAACTTCATCTCATTTCAGTGCCAGATAATTCGCACAACACTTCTTTCCAACTTTCTCCACTTCGCGGCTCCATCTACAGCACTGCCATCCTTCTGCCATTGCCACCAGAAACCCTAATTGGGGAAGTCATTAAATTGAGCACACCGGCAAAACATTCTTGAAATTGATACAATCTAGAGCCTTCTAGGAGATCCTTAAGTACTGATCAGCATTCATTTTCACTTCTCATCGCTTGTAGCACCACCGCCTTCGGCTCTTCTTCTCCTCGGCCGACGAACGGTGGTAGCCTCTCCCGGTTAATCTTTGACCTCATCTTCAGGTCAAATGGAGTCCTTGTACTCCACTTATGCTTACCAGGAGCTCTCCTGGTGAAAATGCGGCCGCTAGTGAGGCTTTTGCTCGATTGGCCATGGCGTCGCCACCCCTCTACAGTGGCGACCTACTTTCCAGCCACGTTTGGCCGCATTAGTAACATACCTAGGTGCGCAATAATCTCCTGATTCTCATGGTGCTACCCATTCCGAGTCACCGGTGATAATTCGTCGCCGGTGAGCCAAAAACCGAGAGCCTCTATTTTGCTGTCACTGACTGCTGACCCCTCTTGTCAGTGACTGCCGTTGGATTCAAGCACAGCCCGCGCAAATGAAAAATGCATTTTCAGTTTGGAGGAAGAGCATTTTCATTTATTCTCAGATTTTGCAAACCCGAAAGCATGCAATCACTCAAACATATTTGGATCATTACTAACCATCATATTGAGTATATGAAACTTGTGTAGTTATATATACTCATGTCAATTTAAATGAAGTTTAAATTGAGTTCGGTTGTCTTTCAATCAATCAAAGAACATTTCATCATGTGTTGATGGTGTCTCTTTGTTGATTAAGGACAAACGAAAAGTTCTTAAGTATAATGAAGCATTAGTTGCATCAAAATACTCAAGACACCTTTAAATCATTAGAATTGATTTGGGTTGTGCTCAATCGATCTTGGAGGCATCCATTATGTGTTAATGGAGTGCAAATGATGATTGAGACAATCGTGTTTGTTGGACTAACAATCTTCCATGAGTTATGAAGTAGGTTGAGTCCAAGATAAATAATTGAATCGAGAACGAGAAGTCATCATGTATTATTGAGCTTCAAGAGGTGATCCCGAAGTAAAGAGAAGGGCTAGAGAAAGTTCATCGTTTATTGATGAATAAGAAGAAGAAGATTCGATCCTGGAGAGAAGATGATTGGAAATCATAAAAGCTCCAAGTGGATCACTAGAGGCAAATGTATAACTAACTAGGGCTAAGGATGTGTTCCTAGTCTTTTACCACTCTCGGTGTTTGGATGGAAGACTGGGTTGCTAATTAGGGTACCGTACTATTAAGAGGGGTTGAGTCATTTAGCTTGAGCTTCATCATGTGTTGATGAACTCAATCCGGTTCACTCTAGCTCACTCTCTTGATCGGATTTTTTTATGAAGCTAACCATTTGGCATGTGTTGCGAATGGGTGAAGCTCGTGTATTGGATTTTGCATGAGCTATGTATTTGCATGTGTTGCAAATAAGAGTGCTCATGCTCGCTTCTTATTGAATCTTATTTGAATTGGTTTTTGCATAAAGCTATGGATTTGCATTTGTTACAAAGGAAGATAGCTTATGCAATGTTGTTTATGTGGTTATTGCTTGGAGCTAAATTTTGCATGTGTTGCAAAAGGAGAGAGCTCAAGCAATTTAGTTTAAAGTGTTTGCATGGAGCTAGAGATTTGTATGTGTTGCAAATAGAGAGCTCATGCATTGGAGTTTTAGCTTGTGACTTTATCATGTGTTGATCATCACAAGGCTAAGTGTGTTTTTGAAGAGGAACGCGGTATGCTACGCTAGCACAAAAAAAATCTACCGCGAAACCAGAAAGCTACTCGCAAGAAGGGGATCATAGATAAGATTACCACTAGACGCGCAGTTGCGGAATCCTTCGCGCATCGATGTAGTGGATCGTCCTCGCCGCAGTCGTTGCGTCGATGAAGTGGATCGTCCTCGCCTTGCCGTGGATCGTCCTCCCACGCCGCGGTCGCAGCAGCGTCACCGCAGTAGTCCACACGTCCAGAGATGGAACGCCGTGTGTCGGTGTGCAAGCACCTGGTCACTCGGCAGGGGCAGCGAGAGGAGTAGGCTAGGGTTTCGAGTGAATCACTCCTAAACCGTGAGAAAGCACACCCTGCGCCCTCCCTCCTCCCCTCCTTATATAGCCACAAGATGAAACCCTAAACTAGGGCCCATCAGCGTGCTAAGCCCACGAGGTTCATTAATTACGGATCCAATCCAAATTAATGCGTCCCAGCCCATTAAGTGTGTGACCCTGCAGGTTCACGTACGTTTGGACATGGATTCGGAAAACTCCTTTTCAATCCAATAGTTGGTAGCGGCTTCTTGCAAAGTATGCCAACTCCCAAACATACTATGATCAAATCGGACAGAACCTATCAAAAGTACTCATGCAATAATCCCTTTGCCAAGTATATGAAGATTGATCTCAAGGCGAGAAGCATGTCATCCTTTGATGATTCAATCCATCTCTCGTATCCGTGATATATTAATAAGTTATGATTGACTCTCAATCACGGCATGGCCATGCACTTCCTTAATCATATCACACGAGTGGCCTTGTCATATATCTCCGTTTCATTGGAGTGGCAAATTCCATCTTGATCGCTCACTTCCTCTCGCACGTTTCATAGTAAACATGAAAGCTACCTTTATAACTATCCGGTTAGGAAGTAGTGTTTGATAGCCCCAAGGAAAACTATTACACATGTAGGGAATATGACAATCTCAAGTCTAAGGATCATACATCTACTAGGTATGAGATACACTGATGACACATAAAAATGAAACATTCTCGCAGTGTCCCATTGCGGGTCTATCTAACCCATGTTCTTCAACATGCGTCCACAATGTATAGATGATATCTCCATATCCCATGATCTATGAAGCATGATCATCGATCACTACATGTGCTGATCTATTCATCGTTGTCCTATACGATGAAATCCGATCAGAGATATTTATCGAATTACATCATTAAGTAAAGAGCTTCATAAGCAAGTCACATACTTGTTGATCAATACAATGATATACATTCATTGGACCAATAATCATAATATTATTCATAAACATAGTCATGTTACAATCATCTAAATGATTGCCTCAAGGGCATAACACTAACAGTTTTGTGCTTTGAGTTTGCAAAATATTGAATGGATTCGTTATTTGCAAATATGTTGTGCAAATAAGCTCGAGGTTGTGGGTTTCAATCCTAGAGCATGTGTTGGCATTTGCAAATGTATTTTGCAAAGTGTCGGGATCATCCTTACATGGATAGAGGATTGACCTCATATGTTCGTAGTTTATTTGCGAATATGTTTTGCAAATAAGTTGAAGTTGTTATTTGAAAATGTGTTTTGCAAATGAACTAGAAGTTATGAGTTTCGATCCTAGAGCATGTGTTGACATTTCAAATGTGTTTTGCAAAGTGTTGGGATCATGTGTTGATCCTTACATGCCTAGAGGATTGATCTCATTGGTTCTCGGTTTATTTGCGAATGTGTTTTGCAAATAAGTTGTGTTTAAATGCGATTCTTTGGAGTATGTGAATAGGGTTTGCAAATTGCCTTGATCATGTGTTGATCATCACATGGCTCAAAGAATCAATCATTATTGGTGTTTGATTTGAAAAGAAAAGATTTCTGGTGAAAAATCTATTTCTAAGATGGGTGGTCAGTGCTACTGGCCATGGTAGTCCGGTGCTACAAGCCGAGCGGTAGCCCAGGTGTGAAAATTCCAGAGAGGCTGTTTATAGGCAATCTGACGGTCCGGTGCTACCGCCCATGGTAGCCCGGTAGCACCGGAGGAGGTCCGGTGCTACCGCCCCTTTGGCCGGTGTGAAAATTCCAGAGAGGGGTGTTTTTGCGGTTGACTCAAGGCTGGTGCTACCGGTGTGGAGGTCAGTGCTACCGCTCGAGCGGTAGCACCACTCCCAGTTGGTCGGTGCTACTAAATTTCCTGTAATGGCTAGTTTTGTAGACATTGACCTGTAGGCCGGTGCTACCGGGTCTAGTAGGGCGGTAGCACCGGGAATTCTGAGTTTTTCCAGATTTCCCCCCAACGGCTAGTTTTGGCTTTGAGGCTATAAAATGAGGCCTTGCGGGGGCATTGGCTGGTGGCTGAAGTTATTGTGAGTGTGTGGGAGTTGTGTGCATGTGTTGCTCTCTCCCATTTGCTTCTTCAACTAGTGTGAGTCTCTAATTGCATGTGTTGCAATTAGGAAGTGGATTGAGGGCCTCTTGTGCATGTGTTGCACTTGAGGAGGATCCTAGTGCATATGTTGTACATAGGAGGTCACGGAGTACATGTGTTGTACTTGGTGGAATTCAAGCTAGAGGGCTTGATTTGTTACTATTGGTGTTTGCCGACACCTAGACGGCGTGTGGAGGCGTCGTGCGCGGTGAGCTTCTCAACGGAGATTGTGAGAAGCCCCAGCAAAGTTGTGAAGGTTGGATCTCGCCTACCCGGAGGGGAAAAGAGCTACCACTAGTGGATTCGAGGCGGATGCTCAATTCGTGGAGCCAGTCCAAAGTGGTTTGAACTAGCCTCAACGTGGATTAGGGGAGACCGACAAGTCTCCGAACACCACGGTAAAAAGTATTGTGTCTCCTTGTGTATGCTTGCAATTCCTTACCTTTTTGCAATTTACATTCCTATAATTAAATTGCTTGCTTGTCTTTAGGATTGCAATTTTTTATTAGAGACATAATTAGTTAGTGCACATAGTGAGTCTAGTTGATTTAGGCTTTAATTGTCAAAACATTAGTTTATCGCTTCCGCGTTATTATTTGTTAAGATTTTGACATAAGGGAAATTAGGGGTGAATTGATTTGTAGAAATTCGTAGAGTAAGATTTTTAAAAGCCGCCTATTCACCCCCTCTAGTCGGCATCCTCGATCTTACAACATGGCATAAAACCAGTCTTTGCCAATACATGGCATAACAGCTGAAACCAATCATTGCCAACATATGGCATAGTATTGAATCATCTGAAGGGTAAGCTTTCCAACACATGTTTTCAAATCATCCATTCTTTACCAAGTGCCCATGACCGCTGGCGCAGTTTTTTGAAAAAAAAAATTAAACTCTGTGAGGTGTACAGCTTTATCAATAAGAAATTATCAACTCTTTTTGCATGCTATTAGCACACTTCCTTTGGTGTGCCGCAGAGAGATCAGAACATAATCATTATATTACATAGATATAACTTTGCTCCAGTCCGATAATGTTAAACCCCTGCTATGACGGCAGAAACACACACTCAAGACATGATATCATTCACATAGTAACCAAGGCAGTTGCTCCTGCCATCACTGTTTCTCCCTAGAGCAAGGCACACACCGTTGCATTGGTATATAGAAACCCCTACAAGCAAATCTACCTGGAATGCCTATGCTACTCCAGCTTTTCAATGTGCAAAGCCAAATCTAAGTAACTTAATAGGTTAAGACCGTCCCATACCAGCACTTGTGGTTGTACGTGTCCTTGGCCTGAAAACAATCCATAGCTCGGTCGTTAATCCGACCCGGGCGATAATCTCCCTCTACACTACGTGCAAGTCCCATGCACATCTGACTATTGCCAATAATCGCCCACGTCAAAACCATAGTTTTATTTTTATTTTTACCAAAATATCAACAATCTTTAATATCACATCCAACCTTTTTAAATTATAAAGAACAACATGTTTTTCCATTTCTAAAGAATAGCTAAGCATGAATATTAAATAATCGCTTATACCCATGTTGACATTATGTATTGGCTAACCTTATTCTAGGGTTATCAAGGTTCGCAGTTCAATATTTATTAAGGAAGTTCCATGAGATAGGGTTATAGGTACCAATACCACAATATAGCGAATTTATAGAAAATACGTGCATGCATAAATAGATTTGACAAAACAAAACAAAACAAAACAAAAATTAAAATATTGGGATCAATATAATCAAAGGGAGTGTTTGCCTTGCTTTGTTTATTCAGGATTTGACTCGAAGTCGAGGTAGACAGTAGCAGCTTTATGTATGTCAGTATCTACACGTGATTATCGTTTCGTATAATAGCAATAAGAAGCAATGACAATAAGAGGCAAAAAGAAATAAAATAATACCAAATTCAAGAATAAATCAAAATAAAGTTTTCTGATGATAAAAATATTTTAATTACTGATTTCTTATCTTTTTTTGTTCTTTGATTTTCTTTATAGGTCTTAGGGTTCGTACTATAAAGGGTTAGGTTTTCTTTAATAGGATTTAGATGCAAAGCATATTTAATTCGAATTATTTCTAGAGAATATGACGATCTTGCCTTAGGGAGCATTCTTAAGATGGTCCTATTGGTATTGGTGTTTATTTGTGATATTGTATTCATTTCCTAATCTTATGTATTTACGTTATAAAAAGTTAGATTTGTTTTTAGGTTTGTGGATACAACTTACATATACATTGCAACCATTTTTATAGAATTAGAAGGTATTGACCCTACAAGTGTTTTGAAAATGGTTTTGCATATTTTAGCTTTTATTTGTGAAAGTTATTAATGTTTTAGTTTTTATGCACATAGAAAATGAAATCTATTATGAACTTAATTCAAACTAAATCAAACATTAAATTGTTTTTGCAAATTGAGATGGTCTTGACCTTTAAAATTGGTCCTACATGATCTAATATTTATTTGTGATATTTTATTTATATTTGTTTGTTTATATTTTGAATTCTTATATATATATATATATGTATATATCACATGAAAGTATGCTTCAATTAGGGGGGTTAAGTGCAAACCTTGACTTATTATAATGATTTTTTATTGTATTAGGTGGTTTCGATCTTTACAGTATATATCAATTGATTTTACACCTATTATTTATCTGAGAGAGATGTATATATTGATCTTTTATACATGGTAAGTCAAGCTATCTAGAAACTTGGTTTAGACTAAGCTAAAACTTAAATGTCTTTGCAAGATTAGGTGTTCTAGACCTATAGAATGTTTATAGACTGGTTTCTTTTATATTACCATACATTTGTGCTATATGGTCATATACTAACTATATGAACCTAGCACCTAAAGTTTGTTATATCTTTAGTTCAAACTTAATCAAATACAAAGTACTTTTGTTTAATCAGGTATATCATGGTTCTAATAAGGTTTAGAAACTAGTTTTCACAAATTTAAGAGATTAATGGCTATAGTTACTACTATATGAATTTCTATGACTAGAATTCAGCTTATAAATAGAAACTAATGCAGACTAATTCCAATCATTTTTGCAGCATTAAATAGTCATGTCCTATAGATCATATAAAAACAGGTTTTATATGTATTCCTCTTTATTTGTGTGTTTTAACTATATTCTATTCATATATGTATTAAGAGCAATGTTATACAAACTTGATTTAAACTTAATCAATTATGAAATATTTTTGCATAAATAGGGGTATTATGGTCTAAACTAGGTCTAGGAATTGGTTGCACTCTAATTCGAATTTAAATGCACAAGTTATAGTTATTTGGATTTTCTATGGATTGAATAATGGCCTATTTACAAACTAAATTTAAACTAAGTTCAAATCTAAATATTTTTTACATAAATGGGTTGCTTATGGTCTCATTATCATTTAGAAATTTATTTCATAATTTTAGGAGCTGGGGTTTACAACTTTTGTTTAGAGACCATATTAGGGTTTTGTTTAAATTAAAATTAAAATAATTAAAAATTAATTTTTTTTTTGCATATTCTAAAACTACAGGATTTTTAGATGAATTTAGGAATTTATTTGGTTCATTTTAGATTTAAGATGCAAAAGTTATAGATGTTTAAATCTCTAGGTCTTGGAAAATGCTGATAAAATGTGAAATACACTTTTCAACTGTAAAAACGCCTTTTTATTTTTTGTGCTGGCTAAATTAAGCTTAGCAACTGACGAATGGGGGCCACATGTCAGCAGCCAGCTCAGCTGTGTAAGGTGAGAGGTGTGTGGCTGACAGCTCGGCCCCATATGTCATTGGCTTAAAATATGGGAGGCGACAGGAGGCGGCCACCGATGGCGGAAGAGAGACGGCGCCAACCGGCCGACTACTTGGGGAGCAAGAGGACATCTTGGGGATGCTCGGGTTGGCCTCGGAGGTGATCGGCAGCGATTGGAAGGGGGTAGCCAGCGTGCGTGGGTGCGGCGATAATGGCCGGTTGGCCGTGAGGCAAGACGAAGCTTGATCGTGCTTGGAAAGAGGTTGAGTGAGCATCAGTGAGTTGAGTGAAACTCATTTTACCAGTTGGCTTTGTTGGAGAATAGGCAGGAAGCTCCATCACCGTGCGACCAGCGCTGGAAAAGAAGGGCTCGATGCCGTGGCGCTATGGGCTATGCGAGCTGAAAATGAGGTATACAACAAGTTCAGGGATGCACACAAGTGCTTCGTGCTCAACGTATTAGAGAAATTCTCATTGAGGTGCTTCTATTTGGTTTTCCCCCTTTTCTCCTGTTCTTCGGCAGTGGCGGCAGAGAGGGATGATCAAGGCCAGGCTTGGGCTATGTGGTTTAGGGGCAATTTTGGTTTACTTGGCTTAAATAGGCTCCGTGGGAATGCGTTCAGCTGGTGCGGCTCCATAAGTCAGCTGGAGGGGGCAAAGATAAGGTCAGTGCAGGGGGTTCCTTCTGTGACGACAGTGTAGGGTATGGTGAAAAAGGTTCCATGGCAGGAGTTGGGCATCGTGCTTGGCTGTATCCAGCGGGATTGATTGGCTCTTGAAGCTCCGCTGGTCATCTCTTGCCGTGGCAGCAAAGTTATCCGTCTCTGGTTGCTGTGGCAAGAGTGAGACAGAGATGAGGGCAACACTAGACTGGGAAAAGAGCAGGGTGGCCGAGTCTGGGGCTCTGCCAGGTGAGAACACGGGGACAGTGACAGACTCGATGCCAAAATTTTGCGCACACGAATGTCGTGGCAGCGTGATCGGATGGCAATTCCTTGCCGTGGCACGGCTTGGGCAAAAGCGTTGATCAGCCCAGGAAAGGGCCAAGTAGAGAAGGGCTGTGGCAAAGTTCTTCAGTTGTTTTTGTTGCCGTGGCTTTGTTTTTGTAGTGAGGGGGCAGGTCAAGCGATCAAGTTCACATGGTGTAGTGGCTCATTACTGGATCTCTAGTTTTGCCGCGGCAACGATCGCCCAAAGATTTTCTTGCCGCGGCAATAATCAAGCAAGGGTGTGGCAACTTCGACTGGAGAAGAGGGCAATGCAGCAAAGGTAGTGTAGGCTTGGGGAGTAAAGCAGCGCTCAGCCATGAAGGAGAGACAAGCAGAGAGGAAACTGGATGCTGCCATGTGGAATCGAGATACAGGGCTGGTCCCACATGCAGTGACCCAAAGGACAAACCGATTTACCATGGTCTGGACAGGATAAGGTTAAGTGCATTAATTGAGCTACCAAATCTTGTCTAATATTTTTGAAACAAATTTGACTGATCTGGAGACAGATTTTACCTTGATGTAAACATTTCAGCTCATGAATTGACTCGCGTAATTTTTTAAAATTCTAACAATGCGACTGTTACAATTTATCATTCTATGTTTTTGATATTTCTGAGGACTAAAATGGAGCCTATTTTATTTTCCAATTTTTGTAGGTGATACCATGGATATTTTAATGTTTTCATAAAATTTCCATAACATTATCAGCTCTAGAAATTTTTATTAAATTCTAACATTGATCTAATCAGTTGTTTTATTCTTCTATTTTTTATTTTGAGACACCACAAATGAGCTTTTATTTTTGTAAAAAAATTTAGGTTGGTTCCTAAGGATCTGAGGATGATGACATAAAAATTTCAATTGATTATCTCACTCAAATATTTTTATTAAATTCTAACATGCATACTGTTGTTAGTCTCCATATATTGTTTTTGTTTTTTTCAGCACTTAATTTGTTCACATGCCTTTGAAAGTTTTTGGAGATTCCCTGGAGACGATTTTGGGTTTACATAAATTTTTCCAGATTTTGTTTCTTAGGGGATTTTGGGTTTTGAATTTTGAAGGAGAAGAAAACAATTATAAAAGATTTTCTTAAAAACCAAAATTCAAGAAAAATTCAGAAAAGGTATAAATTCAAAATAATACCATACTTCAAATTTATTTTCATAGTTTGATCATTTTTGAAGAAAGGATTTCAACATTGCAATTATTCTTTTCTTAAGACCAGAATCGAAAAAAATGAGGAAAAAGATGATATTTTAAATTAATATCTTGATTCTAATTTAAATTTTTATTCAATTCTATTTTTAAATTTTAAATTTTTATTTTCCCCATTTTTGGATTTTTCGGGATGTTACATACACTAGGTGTGCGCATGCACAAATTATTAAATTATGCACTGCTAGCTACATCTTGAATATAATGCAATTATGTAACCAATTACTACCTAGCTTACATCAGAAAGAACAAATTAATGGATCTACAAGCTAGATTTAAACACAATCTTCAAATTCTCTCTTTACCAAACTAGCTAAATCTTCAATATAATGCAATTAGAACCAATTACTAGCCTTATATCACAAAGAACAAATGGATCTACAAGCTAGATCTAAACACTAATCTTCAAATTCTCACTTACCAAGCTAGATCTTGAATATAATAAAATTAGAACCAATTATTAACCATAGATCACTAAAAATCAAATGGATCTACAATGACTCCTCCAAATCAATGGTCTCCTTTTACAAGATCACAAAGAACAATTGGACCTACAAGCTAGATGTAAACAATATCCAATTCTCTCTTTACCAAGCTAGATATTGAATATAATGCAATCAGAACTAATTACTAACCTAAGATCACCAAGAAACAAATAGATCTACAATCACCCTTCCAAAGCTATGGTCTCCTTTCACCATATCACCTCACAATTGCAGCCACCTCAAAGTCATATCCCGAAAACCTAAAAACACTAAGTATGGCGGGGCTCTACATTATATATACATGGTAGGTTACATCACTGACGGTTTTTTGTTAAAACCATCAGTGATGATAGTCATCATTAATGGTTTTAACAAAAAAAACCGTTAGTGATGTTAATTTACATCACCGACGGTTTTTACTTAAAACTGACGACATTGACATCACTGACGGTTTTAACCAAACACCGTCAGTGATACCGATATCATTGACGGTGTTTGGTTAAAACCGTTAGTGATGACTACGATTGTCATCACTGATAGTTTTAAGCAAAAAATCGTCAATGATAGAGAGTCTAATATAAGCCTTTCTGTAGTAGTGTCAATTCAGTTCATATGACATCATATACTCCATCCATGAATGATTTGACACAACTTGAACTTGAGGTACATGCAGGGTTTACATTACCGAACCGAGCTCGAAAATCCCCCCTAACATTCCATTTTTGAGCCTTTTAAATTTTTGGTGAATTTAAAATTTTCTTTTTAGTGCAAAAAAATTATTTGAATCAAAAGTATAAGTCTAAATGAGTTCAAAATAATTTATTTGGGTTCCAAATGCTCAAAAGTATTTTTGAGAATTTTTCCAGGATTTTTAGAGCTTTTCTTCCTTTTTTTTTACCATCGTGCTTTTGTTCTCAGCTCCATTTAATTTCGAAAATGACAAGTGGGACCATACCCCACTTGTCATATGATTCTTCAAGCTCCAGCCAATTCCATAAACGCTCCCTCTCTCTTTCCTCCATTAGGGCATGATTTGAAGCTTCAAATCTCCGCGATTTGTGCACCAAAAACCTTCCAAATTTTTGCAACGGGATCCCGTTGACCTCCTATTGCCATTCATGGCCTTGATTTCCCCAAAATCCGAGCAAAAATCACATTCTTCCATTTTCGGACGCCTTGACATTCGCACCAAATCCTGACCATCCAGTCCTGCTCTCGCCTTATAAAAGGGAGCATCGGGTTCCTATCATCTTTTGCAATCCATTTTGCCTCTTCCCCCGAGCTATTTCATCTTCATTTCACCGGTTTCCGCAAGGTATTAAGATCCTCGTCACCGGTTTCGCATGTAGACGACGCAGTTGAATCTCAGTCGAATCAGCAGTCAAAGGTAGAACCAGCCAGAGGCAACGAATGCAAGTCTTCCTTGAACATATTGATCCCAAATTTACAAAATTCCTATGTTGTTTGAAAATTATGCGTGCTTAATTTATGCAATGTACTTTAAATATAGTTTTAGGGTATAGTTAAATACCAGAATTTGTTATACCCTCATTGGTATTGATCATGTTGAATCTTTGTCACACTAGTTGATAGTAGCTATTTTATTTGGTGATAACCAGTAGATTAGCATGGGATGGTAGAATTGCTTAGTCCAGCTTAAACGTTTTGATATTATGCCATTATAGGAATCTTTCCAAATATTGTTGAAATTTATTTGTGAAGTTGTGGCAATTGGTGTTGCTGCTGTTATTTAAATGAAATAAAGTGAAAAATATGATTTAGACCAGGGTGGATGGATGTTTGGCGCGTGCAGATGCACAAGACCTTGAAAGTGAATGTTCCACCTTAGTCAATTAAGGACCGAAGCATGGGTTATCATGGACCAAGTACTATCGTACAACACAAGTCTATGTGGGTATGACCTGGCTAATTAATTTGTGCATCTCATTATTAGCTTCGCCAATTGGTGAGTGCCAGATGTAGGTAGGCGCAAGAGGGGGCTTCCGACTGAGTAGCTAGAACTCATCGACGGTGAAACCTTAGCAAGCGAGGTTAATAGTGGGATTGTACATTGTAAAGGTCTTGTCATGATCTCTCTGTCGACACACCAAAGGAAGTGTGTTAATTGCATAGCAACAAGAGACGATCATGTCTTGTGGGTAAAGCTGTACACACTCTGCAGAGTTAAAACTACTTAAGTAGCCGTGCCCACGGTCAAGAGCAGGCGAGGTACGCTTTCACATTGTAGATTTTATGGTTTTGTTTTAAATGAGAATGATGGTTTGAGAATCCATGAGCAAATGGAACTCTCGAGTTATGGTTTGGCAGATGGAGCTAGTCAGATAGATAGAACCTATTATAGTTATCATTTTAAATTCAGTTATTATTCAATTACATTTTGGTCAAATGATGCTTTATGAAATTACTATTTGTATTTACAGTTAAACTTTGCTTTATGCTAAAAGAGCCATATTATGCCTTCAATTGATTAGCCTTGCATATAGTTATAATGCATTATGACTTGCGGAGTACATTCTGTGCTCACCCTTGCAACATCCCCACATTCCACAGAGGAGTGCGCAGAAGATGAAGGTGACTACGAGTTCTATGCTTGTGGTTATGACGAAGGTGATCTGGATTGTTAGGACACATAAACCAGTCGATTGCCTGTTGGGCAAATGGATGGGCTTATCATATTGCTGTTATTTCGTTTTCGCTGCTACTTTATTGAACTCAAGCCATGAGGCTGCTTATTTGTAATAATTAGCCATAAGGCTGATACCTTTTTGCTTAATTAATATTATTTCACTCGTGATATGGATATGTTGTCATCACTGTTTTCACTGTGTGTGCTAGCTTTTTTGGACTAGCACAGGTTATACACAGAGGGTTCGGATTTGGAAATCCAGTCCCGACAGAAATCGAATGAATCCCGAAGTCAATTTTTTTGAACTCAGTGGTCAAATACCGGCGAAATAAATCGAAAATCGGCAAGTTTTACCGATTTACATCGAAAATTGGCACATTCAGCAGAAATTGGAAAAATTCAAGGAAAATTTGAAAAAATTGCTCAGCAATGTTTTTCCAAATACATGCTAAGATAAACTGAAATTCCTAGCTAGGTGCCCAAAACTCCAATCTTGCGAGAACAACAAATCAAACATGATATACCAAAAAATGGACATCTCATTGGGGCATCAATGATACAAAAGGAGGAAACTTAATTTCTAAATTATATTAGTATTTGCAGTATGCAATTCATACAAGAGTGGTTGGGGTTATCTCATACACTAATGTCAACTCTTTGTACAAGTTAGCGAAAATAGTTTGGAAAAGACAATAGAGAGCTTGTTTAACTGCTTTTCGAAAATATTATGTAGTGTGAGCATCATTTATCAATTGCGCCTCTTGATCATCACCTGAGATACTTGTTATTTTCCCTAGTGATCTCTGGCTAAGCATTCGAACAATGTCGCTTCTTATCTTTCGAATTTGAGACCCAGTAGCAGGAGATTGACTGCCACCCATTGTCCTCTCAAGCTCTTCTGAAAGTGCTTTGATAAGATCGTCAAAACAGGATCAAAAGAATTAGAAAAGAAGCAACCGGCGAATGGGAACAGTGATGAACAGAAGCGCTTTGCATCACTAATCAACAGTACTTGCTTTTTAAGATATGCTTCCTCCTCTTATGTAAAGTTCTCAGCTTTTATTCTCTTTGATGACCATCGGAGGATCAAAGAACCAATAGAAGATTGTAGGTCTATTGTCAGATGTTATCTCAGAGCCATCACCTGCATATACATAGGTAAGTCAAGTTAAGCCATCACCTGCATCTCAGAGCAGCATATAATCCTTTTCTATTATCTATATTCGAATTTGCTCAAAAGCATCTCACAAATTCGGTTTTTCAAAAAAAAATTATGGAAGATGTCAAAAAACTATTAATACTAATTTCAGGGAACTTTTGGATATTTTTTTTCATATTTCCCGATTTTTTAATTTGAATTTGAATTGGACCGGTTTAACGACCAGTTTTGTTTATCGAGCCGGATCGATATGGTCAAAAATTGTGATTTTCAAGCAATTCCATGGATATTTCAAACCTTGGTTACATGCATGACGTGTCAGTTTATTCAAAGTTTTAACTGATATTATTCAAAGTTCAACTGATACCTTAGTCATTTCTTTGCAAAGGACATTAACCATACGGATTATCAGAGTTCAGTGAGCATCCTCTGCTCATGCTGCTACTCAGCCTAGCAAAATTTTCACATTTTTCCATAAATTGCCTCAAGTTTAATCCGGACGAATAATCTGCCACAACTCTGCAAAGTGCGAACAGAGTACCTTTGCGGAGCAGTGACACAGAGAATGGATATTACAGCAATTGAAACGAAGAATCGACGCAACACAGTTATTACTAGTATAGACAATAATACTTCATAACATAAAAGCATCAACAACATCAAGACATATATGGCTCAATGTGTTTCCTGTACACGTTCACGTGTCAATCGACATTGCTAGTCCCACAATTCCTCACCATTGCAGCTGCAGCATTATGACATCGCGAGGAAGCAAAGGCTAATCTGACATTGCAGTTGCAGCATTAAAATGTCACAAGGAAGCGAGCTGACTTAACATTCATAACACTAGATATTGCAGTAACATCTACACACTGAGAACTTCCAAGTTTTAACGGTATTTCCATTACGCAGAAACAACAGTGTCATGTCCATGAGCAACATGGACGCTGTTTAGCTAATAGAAAACAGTTTGCAGCCAAAAAAAAAGAGAGAAAGATGTAGCATTCAGGACTAAATATCTTGAGGGCACTAGCAGAGCTGAAGTAAGATCAGGTAAATTGCCAGTGTCTTTCAAGCCATGATCTTGGCTGACCTCATGTAAAGGCTGTCCACAACCTTCCCAAAGTTCGAAATCGTTTCGAGTGTAGCAGGGAAGATAGCCTCGGTCTTTGAATCCTCAAAGATAATGAGGCAACCAGCGCCCTGATCCAGGGTCCCTGCAAATTTCTTGTCTAGGATCATCCGCGACAGCTTCTTCTCAACATGATCGATTGGCAACTCGATAATCTCTGCTATATGTGCAATCTCCACCCTGGAATACGGCTCAATTAACCTGCAAAGATTCTGCTCCAGGAGGGTATCGTAAAGAGACGAAAGATGCCTGTGAACAATAGGGTCCTCTTCTAGCTGGGCTTTGTAATCTTGAAGAGCGGTTTCAAAGTACTTCAGAGATCTTTTTGAGTAGGCATCAGCCACAGCTTTCATAGCATCGACATCAGGGCCCAGATACTTCAGGCCAGCCTTGGATGAGATTATTCCAGCAACATCATCGGCTTGGTTAACCATTATCTTGCACAGAAGCATGTACTTCAAGCTGAAGATGGCCTTAGGATCCTCTAGTGCACTGAAAGCTTCAAATGCTTCGAAGAAGTAGCTGTAAGCAGTCTTGTAATCCTTTTCTTCGGCATGAAGTATGCCACTCTGCAGATCAATAGTGCCCTGCTGACCTGGTGGAACATAAATGGCATTAGCTGCAGTTCTTGCGGCAGTCAAAGAAGCTTTGGCCTTAGGCAAGTTTCTCAGAGAGAAATGGAGTTTGCTCTCCAGAAGGTCAATGTCCACAAGCAGCAACTTGTCATCCAGCCTCCTGACTTCTTTGATGAGACCAGAAAGCAAGGTAAGAGCTTCAGTATACTCGTGATTCTCTAACAGAAGGGCTGCTAGCCTTGCTTCCACACGCTGCCTGAGGAAGGTACGCTTCTCTGTACGGGTCCATTCCACCATCTCCTTGCAGAGTGAGATCTGAAGATCAGATGTTCCAGGTATCTTGACAACTGCATCAATGATACCTCGGACAATCTTCGCAGTCTTTGCCTTGGGAATAAGCGAGAAAAATGGCCTGAGCTGGGTCAAAAGATTTCGAAGCTCCTCAGCTCTGTTCTCTTTGGTGAGGTAGTTTGTAAGATTTGTGATGGCAAGTTCCTTTGTTCTCAGTGCATCTGCAGAAGAAGACTGATCTTCAAGCACACGGTAGAGGATTGAAATGGACTCTGAAGCATCCTTAGCCTCCTGAGCCTTTGCTATCGACTCAGTGGTAGCAGGAAGGTATGGCGATTCCATTGAAGAAGACATGGTCACTCCCTATTGCAACAGAATATGAATTGTTAAAAAAATAAATCAGAGTAAGCCTGAAAGGTGGGGAAAACAAGAATTAATACGGAATGATAAAGAATGCTGAAGCATTTGGAAAGAAAATATCTGAAGAGAAGCTCGCCCAGCATACACTAAATAAGAACGGCTCAAGTACCATATATTATACTTACTAGATACCACCTAGTGAACGAAATTGGGCAAAATCAATATATCTAAACAGCATAAAGCACTAAACGAATGATATTGGGCAAAATAGCTATATCTCAACAGTTGGTAATGATGTTGATCACAGACGATAAATTTTTTCATGGAAAGCATTAAGGTGTTATAAATTGCATAAAGAGAAACTGGCTTTCCCAATTTGGCGAGGTTCCATCGTCCATGCATCATCCTCTATGATCTTTTCTAACAAAGTTGGCTCTTTAATTAATGAATAAATCCAATGGGAAAGAAGGGTCTAGTACTCAGAATAAGGGCATGATTTTTCTAGATATACATGCTAGCGATTTGTTTTACGACGTTGACGGAAGAGTGGCATGCTCAATTAATAGAGAGTTGTAGTACATGTTTATTATCTCCAATTTGCATAATTTAAGGCCTGCGGCGAATAGACCTAAACGAAAGAGATGGATACAATAGAAAGGCACCAACACCAGCACAAGTGCCGATGCCACACGAGAATTATCATCAGGATACTACACAGATCCACATCAAACACAAGCAAGCACGTAAAATCTAGAGGCGGGGAATCCCCAGAAGAAGAAGGAAAAAAAAAGTCTGATTAGCCTCACAAGTGACCCCCTTTTGACCCCAGATTTCCCCTCCTCTGACCAAAGCAGGCAGTATGCGCTAGCAGAAGCACAGATTGGAAGCGAGGCGAAGCCAAGAAATTCGAGCCTACTGACCATAAAAAAGAAGTCTTTGCTCATATCCCGTAGCAGGATTACCCAATCCAATCCACACAGTAGGATTGAATTGAACCCTAACTATTAGGGGGAGATCGAGGAGATGGAGAGAGAAAGAGAAGAGGGGGCGGGGAGGAGGATGGTAGTACCGATGCAAGCGGTGGAGGGTTTCCGGCGGCGAAGCGGAGAGGAGAGGAGAGGAGACGGCGCGCGGAGGAGGCAACCGAAACACTGCAACGCCGGCCGGCCTGCCTAGCTATAGGGTGGTGTTCAACAAGTGGCTGCCGCCTGCTATGTGGGTCCCGAATAACAGTAGGCCTCGGAGTTCGGTTAATTCGGTTTTTCAAAATTTCGGTTTTTGAATTCTGAAAACCGAACCGACTTAAAAACCGAACTAAATTAATCGAATCAAATCGGTTCGGTTAATTCGGTTTTTCAGTTAACCGAAAACACTTCTACTCACTGTCTGAACCCTAAAGACTCTAAACCAGCAGCACTGCAGTAGCAAGCTGGAAGCCTAGAAGGCTGGAACTATAAACCGCCTGGAACAAATGGTGAACAAAGCAACACATATGCACAATGAACCAGCACAAATGCAAAATAAACCAAACTTGTATTGCACTTAAGCTTTGTTATTAAAAACACGGCATCAGATCCACAAGAATCGCCATGATCCATATTCCATTCACAACCGGGCATCACGCTATCAAGCAACTTGCATATAATGCAACCAAGTACAGTGTACAAAAGTACTCACCAACAATCGGCCGAGGGGGATGGGGTCGCGGTAGCTGCCCATGGCCTCCTCCACCGTCGTCGAGCAAGGAAGCAGCGGCTACCCTCCTTCGTCTAGACTCTAGATACAGTGCCCTCCTTCGTCGAGATCCAGAGCTCGACCTCCCTCCTTCGTCAAGATCCAGAGCCCGAGCGTGAAGCAGAAGAGCGTCAACGCCTATGCCGTCTTCCTCACCCCGTCCACGTCTGCGCCTAGGGCTAGGGCTGGTGTGTGCCTCGGCGTGCGAAAGCGGTCGTCACTAGAGATCTGGTATTGCGGCGTCGAGATCCATGGCGCTCTCACACCGTCGCCGTAGCCCGTAGCTCCACCCCAACGAAGGTGGCCGAGGAGGACTGTCAATGGGGATGGTCCATAGGGGCTTGGGGAGTGGGGATTGGGAATCTTGGGGCGGCGACGGGATGGGGAATCGCGGGGCGGTGGCCGGCGGGGGATGGCCGATGGGACGGGGATGGGAAATCGCGGGGGATGGCCGATGGTTGCGATGGGGACGGGGAATCGCGCGTGGAAGTCTCGAAGACTAGAAAGTCCTGATGTGGTCATGCGGAGATGCCCGATGAGGTGGGATGGGATGACTACTCGTCAGTAATCTATACCCCTTTATAATGCACCTAAGCAAATTTTCCTACGTCCACCCTAAATAATGCACCTCATTAGAGATGGCCCAATGTTCGTGCACCCAGCAAAACGTCCCCGAAACTTGCATTCATCAAAATGAGCGTCTCGAGATCTTTCCTCGCTTTTACTCACCCACATCCGATGGTCATTATTTAGTGTGTCTAATCATCCATGTGGCCCACAATGCACCTCCCCACCTACATATTTGGAAGGAGAGCGAATCAAACAAGGAAATAAATAAGGAGGATCCGCATGCAAGGAAACCAGATTTGAATTTTTTTGGCCAAAATTGTATGCATTTACATATTTGGAAGGAGGGTGAATCAAACAAGGAAATAACGAGGAGGATCCGCATGCAAGGAAATAAGACTTGAATTTTTATTGTCCTTGCATTGTGATCGTATTTTTTCCGAATATGACCCTTCTCGAGACTTTTTACGGATCTAGCCCCATAGAGCCTAATTTCAGCCGCACGGAGAGCTGAATTTTTGTTTTATTTTTATCTAAGGAACCAACATGCTGTGAGTGCCGCTTAATTTTTCTCAATTTTTTTTGAACCAATGACGTGGCACTTGTTTAATTTCTATCTTTTTTCCTTGCGGATCCAAATGATCGTGAGCGTAGTTTATTTTTCCATATTTTTTCAAATCATCCTGTGGCCCACAACAGACCTTCCCTCACCTCCAGCATCAACAAGGAAAAGGAAACAAACGTCCTGGAAAAGGAAAGGACCATACATTACGTGCTGGGAAAAGGAAACCGAGAGATGGGGCAACACGGTCGGGAGAACGCAGGTCTGCAATGGCTCCACGGTCGCCATCGGTGGCTTTGCCGACGCCGGGCGAGTTCTTTGGTCAATGACCTCGCGACGCCGTGCCTCGGCAAATTTTTAATTTAATTTTTTTTGAAAATAATTTTATTAAGTACAAAATAATCGAAAGTTTTTTTGAGAATTTTTCTAGAATTTTTTAACCTAATGTGCTATCTTTTCAAAAATCCTTCTATATTTAAAAAAAATGAAAGCAACTCACCTGTACCTTCTTTTAGCTACAGCCCAGACCAGAGAAGCTTCTTCTCTTCCCTCCCTCCATTAAAGCAAGAAAGAAGCTCCAAAACTCCATCAATCCCGCACCAAATCTCCTCTTTCCATCTATGGTGTTAATTCCCCAAATTTTGTGCTCTATTGCCAAAATTTCCTCCCAATCTGATTTGATCCCAAATTATGGTTTCCATAAATATGCTTGTTTCGGTGCTATAAAAGCCGTGAGCTCTCCTCCACCCTATCGCATTACGTAAATCCCCAAGTGCTCCCTCTTGTAAAGATCGCGGATTTTGAGGTAACCCAAGCCATCACCGTCATCTTTCCGTGAAATTCACCGCAATCGTGACTCCTCCCATGAGCGTCGGTCGACGATCTCGCCACACCGATCCGACTCCATCAGGACCGCCGCCACCCCGGCCTTCCTCCCCTTGCCTGGCTAAGCCCAGAGAGCACGCTGTGCTCTCTGTGGAAGCTGCAAAAAAATAATTTAAGATCAGAAAATTCTTTTTTCTTTCTCTTTCTTGATTTAAAATTTTTTGGGAGCCCGTTTTCGCCTATTCGACCTCCATTTAGTTCCGTTTTTCTTTCTAAATTCATTTAAAATTCTAAATTTCTCTTTTATTATTAAGTGTTGTATTCATACTTATCTTCTCATTTAATTGATAAGTGGGTGTACTGTCGTCGTAGCGTTAGCACAGGCACTATACTAGTTCGATAATCGGTAGAATTGATTTCTCCAGTACAAAAACCGAACCGAATATCAAAAACCGAATACATCCGAAATAAAAACCGAACCGAAAATCAAAAACCGAAAAAACAAAAATATTCGGTTAAATCGGTTCGATTCGGTTCCGTTTTTTTGTTCTGGTTTAAAAATATCCACCCTAGATGCCAGCATCTCGGTCCCCTCCCCGTTCACACCCAGCTCATCATTAGGGCTCGTTATCCAAGAGGCTAGAGGATCAATCCACGATTATCATCCAATCCAATTCCAACGCCTAGTTAGTGAGACTCAAACCGTGTCTGTTCGCACAAGGAACCACTATTGCTCTTGTGCAATTAACAACAATATATGCAATCCTAGATCGAATATCAATCAATCCACGATGATCCATCCAACACATAGTTAGCGAGACTTAGCACAAGGTACAGGTCGTAACGATTGTTCTTGTGCAATTAACAAGTAGTAAACAGCAACGAGGAATTACGATACAGGTCTCACTTGAAAGCAAGTTGAGTTTGATGTTGTCCAGAGATAGAGTATACTAGAATTTTTTTTTATTTAATATTTTTTTTTCTTTTTTTCAAAACTATGCGTCCGAAAAAAAAATTACGGAAATGCCCCCCGTCGCCCAGCGCCAACGCCCACGGTCCAGCGCCAATGGCGGCTAACGGCGGCAGTGGTGGGCCCCCCTATCGCTCCCTGTATGGGCGATCGCCCTATACAGGGGCGACGGGGGGTATTTAGCCCGCGCGCCTCCTTCGGCAGAGCTGAGCGAGCAAGGCAGAGAAAGAAGAGAAGAAAGGAAGAAAGAAAGAGAGAAGAGAAGAAAAAAGAAAAAAAAAAGGTAAATTTCTGTTTTTTTTATAGTTATCTGTAAGAATTTTTTTAGAGATAATTGTAGGAATTATTTTATAGGTTGCGTAATTAAAATATCATTTAATATTTAGGACTTTGTTGTAGTATTTAGAAATTTTAGGATTGCGTAGTGTTTAGAAATTTTAGAATTGTATAGCTCGTGAATTTTAATGTAGCATTACTTAATGCAATATGTAGTATTTAGAAACTTAATGTAGTATTTCAAAGATATGCAAATTTAATGTAGTATTTTGTATGTAGAAATTTAGTTCGTTAGAAACTATAGGCAATATTTAGAAATTTAATTTATTAGGGTTGTGTATTACTAATTTTATTACGTAAATAATGTATTAACCAATGTAAATAATTTTGTAGTACGATCAATGTACGTTTTGTAGATTGTATTTTAGAGTAATATTTTTCCGTCGGACGTTGCAGCATGTCGGAGAAATTGTATTTCCAAATATTTTATGGAGATGGGGAGATAGCACGGGGCGGATGGGGTGTATTTAGTTTTAGAATTTTGAGATTTTATAGTATTTAGTACGTTACAAATTTATTGTAGTATTAGAAATTTATTTTAGTGTTTAGAAAATTTAGGATTGTGCAATGTTTAGAATTTCTCTCATAGTGTTGTTTATAAATTTCTCAAATAGCGTTTATAACTTTAATGTAGTATTTAGTTTTTAGAGATTTGAGATTGTATAGTACTCGATATATAGAAAGTGAATACTGATGAAAAAAGTAGACAATATTTACAATTTTAATTTGGTAGGGTTAATGTAATGTGGCACAAATATAATGTTAGGCTATATGGTAGTCATTTTGATTACTTATTTGTAGTCAAAATCACTTATTTATAAGCCGTATTTTGTAATCTGGTCAATGTACGTTTTGTAGATTGTATTTTAGAGTAATATTTTTCCGTCGGACGTTACGACATATCGGAGAAATTGTATTTCCAAATATTTTATGGAGATGGGGAGATAGCACAAGAGGCGGATGGGGTGGATCTATCATCATTTTCAAGAGTCGTGCAGGGCATATGCGACCAGAGCGATAGGACATCTGAGGGTTTGTTGGAGTGGATGTCTCGGATGTTCGGTTTGGATGCCCAGTGTTGTTTGCTATGGTCGAGCGGTAGTGAGCCGAGCGCAAGACCGTTTTACGGAGAGTTGATTCCTATTAACTCGGCGTCAACATGGAGGAGTTATGTTGGTTTTGCTTAGTAGGCGGGGTTGGCGCTCATGTTGTTGGTCTGATGCTACCGGTAGCTCCATCGGTGTCGCAAGTTCGTGATGTCGGGGTGGACATTACGGCGGAGGGACATCAAATGTAGAAGGATGCGAAGAGGAAGGCGGCGAGGAGCCCTAAGCGAGGAGCACGAGGCAGCGGTGGCGAAGGGACCGGGGGCGAGGAGAGGCGGTGGAGGCGCGAGGTGGCCGACGAGGGAGGAGGTGGAGGACATTGTTGACTGATGGAAGAGGAGGACCGTGCGGATGAGGAAGTCCACGATGGTGAGCACTCCGGCGAGGAGGACAACGCCCACGAGGTGCCTATCCTCGTGCGTGGACCAATTACAATTTCAAGACCTAACGATGAATGAAGGAACATTGATGCATGGGAGTATCGTGAGAATGAGGTGACGCAGGGGCCATATATAAAGACAAGGAGGCTGTGATGGATGCGGTGAAATCTTGGGCAATGTCTCTCGTGGCAATTCGAGGTTGTGAAGTCCGAGAAGAAGGACTACGACGTGAAGTGCGTAGTTGATTCGTGCCCATGGCGGTGCATGCATACCGAGAAGTGGACGGACTATTGGAAATGCTCCATAGTGATGGAGCATAATCTGCCAGAAGAAGAAGCGGCGGGACACCGCATCTGTCGTCCACTTGGGTGGCAAATGTGTTTATGGTCGGATCGTGGACAATCCCCATCTGCGACCTCGATCTATTATCACGGCCGTGGAGGAGAGGTTTGATACAAGATTAGCTACGCAAAGGCATGGAGAGCAAAAGGACAGCTCTGGAAATACGGTTCGATGCGTCGAGGCTTCAGCGAGAATATTCCCACTTGCTCGGGCAATCGCACAAAGGAACCCCAGTACATCCATCGACCTTGCGGAGTTCCTGCGGGTGGTGCGTGCCGGAAAGTGGGTATTGCGGCGTGCATTCTTCGCCTGGCGCATGCATAAATGCGTTAAAGATCGCCGCCTTGGTCCTTTGCATGGGCGGCACATTCCTCACGGGAAGTACAAGGGCGATTCTAATCTGCGATCGCGGTGGATGCCAACAACCGTGTTCTACCGGTTGCGTTGGCATTCGTGGAGAAAACACGGAGAGCTGGTTCGGTTCCTTGAAAGAGTGAAGCCGGCGATTGTTCTCGGCGGGCACGATGTTTGTGTCATCCATGACCGACATGCGAGGCTGCTAAGGGCGATCGTGGATATGCAACAAGGTCGCCGTCGTGGGAGCGACAAAGTGGCGGATCGAGGAGCGGTGGTGCATGAGGCACATGGGTGCCAATTTTTCCGTCGATTCGGAATAAGGAGCTTATGAACATGTTCAAGCGCTGTGCAAACAGAACCAACGGAGGAAGTTCGGCGCTTTGGAAGGCGTTGGGCGAACTAACGAAGAAGCAATCAATGGATCCCAGAGGTACCGCTAGTTCATCAAGGAACCCGATGGTGTACCATGAGCAAGGAGAGGACCCACGACCTTATATGCGCTGCCGATGCACCCCAAACATCCGGCGTGGGCGGTACGAAGATAAAGAGTTTCACCGATTGGATCGACATGAGCCTTTGGATAAATGGTCCCTACGCACGGCGAGGCGGCTCGCGTTATGGGATCATGACAACGAACTGGCGGAGATTTACAATCGGGTAATGAAAGGCACGGATGCCTTCCACTAGTGGGTATAGTTGAGGTGTCTTATTAGGGACACGAGAGATATTTCATTGAGCGATACAAGACCTCCACGGCATGTATGTCGGACAATCGATTGTCGTACTCAAGCTGTTGTGTCTACCTACATGTCCAAGAAAACAAGAAAGCGCGCAGACACATCGGGTTACACCGAGAGTGGCGTGGAGCGGAGATACCACGTGCATCTGCGGTGGCCGAGGTCGCGAGGTGCCAGGAGAGGACTTCCCATCTGTGCATACTCGGCGGTGATTGCGAGTGCTCTGCGAAACCACGCTGCTACACTTGCCGTGCTCGCACGTCATTGCCGCGGCCGCCGAGACGCATCAATCACATGTCGTCCGTTCATCTCCCGTACTACTACAAGCGGGCGTCCTCAACACGTGGCATCATGAGGTGTGCGGTGCCGAGTGGATGGATCGTTCACAACACCCCTCTCCGACCATCGATGGGTGCCGGACATCCGAATGTTGAAGATGAAGGTCGGGCGTCGAAGGACAAGGCGCGTTCGAACGATATGGGCGAGTGCGAGGCGTGTCGCAACCGCGGATAATGTAACTTTCCATGTTGTTCCCATCTTGTATTTTTCAATGGACCGGTAAGTTGTAATGTGCGTTGTAATGTTCGATGTAATTTTCAATGTACTAGTAAGTTGTTGTTCGCATCATGTAATTCTCCGATGTTCGATTAGTACCTACGAGGATAATGTAATTCGGCGTTGTGTGCCTCGTCGAACATGTCTTTGTCTTTCGTATGTTTGCAATCCGAGTTTTTGGCTCTCGCACTTGGTTGTATTGTTTGTTGAGTATGGTACAATTCGTTATTTCGCATTTCATTTTGTGTGCACATGTAATTCTTGATAAATCTGTTGTATTTGCTTTGTAACGAGCCACGATGGCGCGACCTTGCCTCGAGTCTTTGGGCGTAACCGTCGATCGACCCACCGGTCTAGGTACTCCGCAGAGAGAACCGAGAGCTAGGGCCGCCGACCTCGGGTGCCCAAGGAGCCGCTTCAGATCGACCCACTGGGTTCCACGGTAGGCTGCGACGCTTGCACTCTTTTACGTGCGTACTTACCGTGAATGCAATTCTAACGATGCATTGCACTACATGCGAGGTTGCGGCGGTGGCTTACTTCCTCTTTGTAGGATGGTGGGCGGTGGCGCCCGTTAGCGGGCAAGGAGGTCCGCGGTTCGATGCGACCGGTCCTGCTGGCGCACTCGTGGACCGGTGGAGACGGAGACGCACGTTCCACCTTCCGTGCGGAGAGATGGATCCGACGCCTGCGGGGCGTGTCGTACCTCTTAGGCCTCCCCGTGCGGGTCGGCGATCGTGCCGCCGCACGACGCCTGCATCACGTGTACGCCGAGTTGTCCGCGTTTGCCAGTGCGATGGCACCCCGGGCAGCCCCTACCAGCCCTTAGGAGGTGGCGCCACGAACCGGCGAAGGCGTGGTTGCCGATTCACGGTGAGTACCTCTTTCTTTGAGAATTAAAATAGAAGCGCCAAGTTGCGATAATGTTTGTTGTGAGCAGCTGCAGCTCGGCTTCTCCACCCGCACGCGGAGGAGGCGGGCGTGGCTCGCCACTTGGTAGCATACCTCCGTTGTTGTTCGGTTGGGTGATGTTCCGTCCTCCCACGAGAACACGGTGGACCGTCACCGATCGAGTCGCCCGGACATCGCCGACACCCGGTGGATGAGGTAACACACTCGGTTCAATCTCGTCTCGGTGAGCACGTCTAACTCCCCCTTGTAAGCGGTGATGCGGTGGTCGTGGGCCTCGGTGTGCTTGCGGCGACGTCTGAGAGTGCGTGCGGCGACGCCTCTCGAAGCGAGCACGACGCGGCGATGTCGGTTCGTCCTACTCCTCCGATTGTGGTCTTGGGAGCGCTTCTCCGTCGGCGAGCTGTTGTTGACACGACACCGTACCCGAGGAGCTTTACGGAGACGACCGGTGGGTGGCCCACCATGGGCCACTCTTCGGGTCCGACGCGGTATGCTCCTCGTATCTTTTCCCCACTAACGCACTTGAATAACCTTCGCCATTTCTTATTTCCTCGCGGCGGAGGTTCGCGCGCCGGCAAGTGAGGAGGTCCTATCGGGAGTTCGTTCGGAGTTCGACCGCCTCCACGACGAGGCGTGCGGTGGGCGCCATACACCGCGTCGACGTCACGCCGAGCACCTCACGGGGTCTCCGTGCTTTGCCGCGAGATGAGGCCTTTGGCTCACCCGTAAGGTGCTCGTCTTTGACCTTTGTGTCGAGTAGTACTCCCGCACCGAGTCTTGCGGCGATTCGGCTGTTCGATCCTTTCCTTTGCGCCTCGTCACATTGTCGCACGTGGCGCTCACAGTACTTGCCCCGATCCTACTACTCCGCATCTTTGCGAAATTAATGTGTGTGTACTTACTGTTTTTGCATTGCGAGATGGCCGGATGGGTCTTTGCGATGGGCTCTCGATTCACGCGCCGTATGCGGCCATGGGCGTCAGGTGGGGCGTCGCACTCGGCGAGAGGTCATCGAGACCGGCCAGACGACCATAACATGTACGATCGGTACATGGAGTGGTTCGCCAGCGCTTTCGCCTCGGGGTGGGGTACACACCAAAGACCGTACATCGCCTGGCGAGCATCGGTAGCGGACACGTACCCTTCACGGATGTCCCGGAGGGACAACGCCTCGGTAAGTGTCGCATGTCGAACCTACATGGGCACGTCTTTTCATGTAACTTACGTAATACCAATCGGCGTTACATGCGGACTCGGCTCTTGGCGGAGATTGAGGTGGAGGCCGTGTCCATGTTGACGCGCCTAGGGGGCATACGGTGACCACCACCGAGTCCGAGATAGCTTGGGGTCGGGTCCTCGTGCGTGAGGCGGTTGGCTCGCTTAGCCACTGCCGAGGCGCGGAGACGTCGGCGGACGCAGACACCACGTCACGCCGCCCGAAACCTCGCCTACCCCGGTGCCTCGTCATGCCCCCACGGTGCGGGGACGGTGGTGACGAGGCTCCTTCGCGTCTCGCCCTACCCGTCGGTTCCTCGCTACGCTCCCACGCGCAGCAGTGGGGGCGATGGGCTGGGAGGCTCCTTCGCGTCTCGCCCTACCTGCCGGTTCCTCGCTACCTCCCACGCGGCGGTGGGGCGATGGCTGCGAGGCTCCCTCGTCGTCATCGCGCCCAGCGAGACCCGAGGTGGTTTCGGCGACCCTTTCGGCGGCGAGTTCGACACGGAGGAGTACCTTCGACCGACTACCTCGACCCTCTCGGCTCTCGGTGCGCGCCACAGGACTTGGCCTCGCCGCGCGCACTACTCTACACTGCGCGCGCGGCGGCCTAGGAGGGACGTCCGTCGCCGTCGCCACTCACCTACTCCACGGGCCGATTAGGAGCGTGGCGTGATTGACTTGTTGTACGGATGTATTTTTGTAATGGCTTTACGTTCAGCAACACATTGTATAACTCCCCGAGTTAGTAACATGACAGCGTTATCACTATAAATTGTTCAAATCATTTATGCATTGCTTGCCTATGCCACACGACGTGACAACACACCAACGTTTGATGCACCTATTGCCTCTAGTAGGCGATCGCCTAATGTGAGGCGATCGCCCTTATATGGGGCGATCGCCCAAATATGAGGCGATCGCTCCATACCCGGGCGATATCTGCCCTTTATAACATTCGTTCTCACAAGCGGTCTCGCAAAGAATAGCGGGAGAAAGAATAGAGGGGTGAGCATCAATCGAAAATGCCGAGCGTGCAAGTGCAAAGGGTAAGGGAAGGCAAAGGAAGAAGCAAGTGCATGCCATGAATTTAGCGTACCAAGATCTCTTCCTACCTCGTGGGTCAGTAGCACCCATGTGTATGTGCGGAGATCTTTGCGGGCTTGTCGCTCTTGGGAAATTTCAACTTGGAAGAGGAGGTATTGGAAGTGCCGCCTTCGCCTTCGATCCACGGAGAAGAGCACGAAGGATCGCCGCATGGTAACAATCGTGCGGGGTTACATAATATTTTGAATGAAACTTTGCTAATTTACGTTTCATGCGGTCACCTCCGCCATCGTGTGAATTTGAGCGATGGTTTGATCTGAAGATCAACCCCGAGGACCAGCGGCTTCTTGACCAAGCCAGCCGGAGGATGAGTTCACGGGCGGTTTCAAGAACAACGCGATGTCGCACGCGAGGAGGCATGTAGGAAGGAAGCGGAGGAGAAGGAGGCCGAGAGAGAGGAAGCGAGAGAGGCGCGCGTGCGGAGAAGCCCACGGAGGCATGGGCGAATGGGAAGTGGCCTCGAAGCACTCGAGAGATGTCCGTGTTAACTTTGGTTTTCTTTGTTCGTGGTACTCCTTTTAGTTTTAAGTCGTAATAAAGTGCGACCCAACCTTCAAGAGTATGCTCCTTTGTCAGGAGGGCTCGTATATGTCCTCTCGCTCGGTTGTCCGAAATGATGTTATTTTTCGCCATCGAGATAGGTTATAGCATTTTAAGTTAAATCGATTTGATTTCATCGAGTTTTACCATCGTTTATAAAGATCGGCCATTTTGATGTTTTACTGATTGCATGTTAGGACAACAATAAAATAGTGCAGACCTAAAGTGACATCTAAATATTTTTACATAATTGTAACCTATGCAAGCCCAAGAATGCAACAAAACTGGTTCTGTCAAGTTTTGAGGTCGTTCAGACATTATTCTAACTGCTTAAACAATGAATGTTATAAAGGGTTTAAACTAGCCATCTTTGATTCAAAATGCAATCATATTTAGATATTTTTGCAAAAATGAAGTGCATAAGGTTGTAGTAACTTATTCTATTTATTTCATGAATTATGGATCAACACATTATAATTCCTTCACAATCCACAGATTAGAGCCTAGCATTGAACTCAAATAAAAATATTTTTCTGCAAACAACACATGGATTTTTATTTCACACTCTAATTCTTCATTCCAAAATTTAAATTTAGAAACAAGTTTCATTTAATTTGGACACTCCTATCAAAAGTTATGGGGTTTATATTAAAAAGGCATATAGTCATTAGAAAACAAAACTAAAAAAAAAAATATGCGCCGGTGCCTGTCTCGAGCGACAGGGGCTCACCGCACGGCGCGCTTGGAGTAGACAGCGGAGGCGAAATCGCCCGTGTATGGGGCGATCGCCCCATACACGGGCGACGGGGGGGGGGCATTTCCGTAATTTTTTTTTCGGACGCATAGTTTTGAAAAAAAGAATAAAAAAAAATATTAAACAAAAAAAAATTCGAGTATACTAGTACATGTTAGAAATGAGGCCCAAGTGGCCCATTTATCTCTAATGCCAAAGCTACAAATAATAGTACCATATTGCTAGTTGAGAGGGGAGAATACCAATTTAAAAGGGAGAGCTCCCACCATATATTGTAATGAGGCATATGGAGGGTGAGGAGCTGGCTAAAGTCACACGCACGCGCGCGCGCGTATTTCGCGAATTACCGCGTGTTTTTCCCGCGTGACTTGTGACTTCGCGAGTCGCCGTGCCGTGGATTAAATTCCTGGTACGTTTAAACCCTTTTTAATTTTCGGTTTCTCTCTGTTATTAGTGAATTAATGGGGTCATTTACTGAGAATTGAAACAGCCATGATAATGGCGTCGATGTCTAATAAAACTGTCATTTGAATGACTGCGATTACTAGCATTTAATGGTGACCGTTCTTGGTGCGAGGCTATAAAATGCAGAGACGTCGAGCATGGATGTAAGCCTTTTGATTTTGGACTCGATACTCGTGTTCATCCACGGTGATACGTGTTGTGTTTTCGTCTTTGTGCTCGTTCTTCACCGACCTTCCTCTCGGCGTGCACGCGAGGCAAGGAGAGCGGGATCTCGAACCGTTGCGGCGAGAGAACTTGCACGGGCGGCAATAAGGTTTACGGCAACAAGAATGCGCGACCGCTCGAGCTCTTCATCCTGCGATCCACGACGTCGACTACTTCCTCTACGGCCAGTCGCTCTTCGCTACCGCTTCCTTTTCGTCATCAAGCCCATCGTAAGATTTCTCCTATTTTTCCTCGTGGATCGATCTCTTTCTGAGAGATATGTGGTGTCTTCTATCTTGCCTGTTGTATCTAATCATTTTGGGAATTAGCTTAATTTTCAAATCTAAAACACAAATAATACCTAGTTTTCAACATTCCGAAACCTTATTGGTATTATTTGTGTGATTGTGATTCAAAGAATGGTGGTGCAAGTGATGCCTTGAAACACGAGAGGTTCAATGGTCGAACTTCCGTAGGTGGCGACTAGAGCCAAGTTTTGGCTCATGCCTCTGGGTATGTGGTGGGTGATTTTCCCTCAATACCCGCTTACGGATGAGGAAAATACGCAGTTTGAGAATGCGAATAACACCGCATTGGGCTGCATTCGACCATCTTGGCGGATCGGTTATATGATGTGTATATGAGTTACACATCCGCCATCGAGTTGTGGTTGGCTCTTGAACAAAAATATCACGTAGAAGTGAGGTGGTCGCTGGTTGTATACGTCACGAGCACTTATTCGATTTTACCATGGATGAGTCTAAATCGATTGTTGCTCAAGCGCATGAGTTTCACTACTAGTGGGCGAGATTGCACATTTGGGATGTGCTTTACACCGCAAAATTTGTGGCATGGGCATTGTGGCTAAACTTCCCCATCTTGGAGGAATTTTGCCATCGGTCTAAAACACAAGAGGAAGAGATTTCTATTGAAGATCTCATTGTTTGCCTCGGCGTGGAAGAAAAAGCGAGCCAAAGATGCGCCAAAAGTTCTTCTCGGAACCAAACAACGCAAATGTGATTGAGAAGAAGGGTGGCAACAACAACAAAGGCTTGAAACCAAACAAAATACTAGCTTCAAGAAGAAGAAGTTTGAGCGAGAAGATATGAAGAACATTACATGTTGTGTGCGGAAAAAATGGTCACATGGCTAAAGACTATCGTTTCATGAAGAACAGGCCAAATGAGCAAGGCAAGAAAATTGCCAACGTGACCATAAGTGAGGGAACTACTTCAGGAGGGTATGGTAATTCTCCTATTGTTTTTTCAGCATGTCAATCCACTGATTGGTGGGTTGATACGGGTGCAAATGTTTACGTATGTTCTAACATATCTCTATTTTCTTCTTACCAGGCAGCAGGGGCTTCCTCCGTCCTAATGGGGAACGGGTCGCATGCTTTTGTTCTTGGTGTTGGTACGGTGGATCTGAGGCTTACTTCAGGGAAGATTGTCCACTTAAAGAACGTGCAGCATGCGCCAACAATAAATAAGAACCTTATCAGTGGTTCCCTATTATGTCGAGATGGCTATAAGCTAGTATTCGAGTCTAATAAAGTTGTAATGTCCAAGTTTGGGAACTTTATTGGAAAAGGTTATGAAAGCGGAGGCCTGTTCCGCTTAAGTGTACTAGAGCCTTGTTTAAATTTAAATGTTGCTACTCAAGTTAATAATTGCGAATCCATTATTTGGCATTCTCGTTTATCTCATATTGGTTACGATACCATTGCTCGAATGTCCAGATTACAGTTAATTCCAAAATGTGATATTGTCAAAGGATCAAAGTGCCATTCTTGTGTGCAAGCAAAGCAACCTAGAAAACCCTTTAAGGGATTAGAGGAAGAAAAGAACTTGGCACCACTAGATCTTGTCCATTCTGACCTGTGTGAGATGAATGGATTGTTGACAAAAGGAGGCAAAAGATATTTTCTAACTTTTATAGATGATGCAACACGTTATTGTTATGTGTATTTGCTTTGAAAACAAAGGATGAAGCTTTAAACTACTTCAAAATTTATAAGGTCGAGGTTGAGAACCAACTAGAAAAGAAAATTAAGCGACTAAGGTCCGATCGTGGGGAGAGTATATCTCTCATGAATTCTCCCAGTTACATTACGAGCATGGTATAATCCATGAAGTTACACCACCATATTCTCCCCAATCAAATGGGGTAGCTGAGAGGAAAACCGAACACTAACAGACTTGGTGAATGCCATGTTGGAGAGTGCCAGATGCCTAAAAGCGTGGTGGGGAAGCTATACTAACAAAAATTTTGTCCTAAACAGAGTAATCACTAAAAGTGTGAGATTACTCCGTATGAGGATGGAAGGGGAGAAAACCCAATGTAAATTTTCTGCGAACTTGGGGGTGTTTGGCAAAAGTCAATATACCATTGCGGAAAAAGAGAAAGCTTGGACCTAAAATAGTCGATTGTATTTTTCTAGGATATGCACATAACAGCACAGCCTATAGATTTTTAGTAGTAAAATCAGAAACTCCTGAGATTATTGTTAACACAATAATGGAGTCTAGAGATGCTTCATTTTTGAGGATATTTATCCTATGAGACCAGCGGGTAGTTCTTCACGAACTGAGAATACTCAAACTAATAATAATTATAATGCTGAACCTACCACTGTTTCTGAACCAATAAATGATACACTACCAGTAGAAGATAATTTTGAGGAGGATAACAATTTAGTCGCAGAGGCTCCTCGTAGGAGCAAGAGACAAAGGGTTGAAAAACCTTTGGCGGCGACTTTATTGTATACCTCGTGGATGATGTGCCAAAATCTCTTTCAGAGGCTTATGCACTACGATCTTGAGTATTGGAAAGAGGCGGTCCGTGCGAGATGGATTCCATCATGGCTAACGGGACTTGGGAGATCACTGATCTTCCTAGTGGGTGCAAACCTGTTGGATGCAAGTGGATCTTCAAAAAGAAAATGAGGCCTGATGGTACTGTTGATAAGTACAAGGCAAGACTTGTGGCCAAGGGTTATACCCAGAAAAAAGGAGAGGATTATTTTGATACTTATTCTCCTGTGGCAGATTAACCACCATTAGAGTGCTCATAGCATTAGTCGCTTCCCATGGTCTACACGTCCATCAAATGGATGTAAAGACAGCTTTCCTTAATGGAGAGTTGGAGGAAGAAATCTATATGGAGCAACCAGATGGTTATGTGATTCTTGGACAGAAAATAAAGTGTGCAAATTATTAAAATCCTTGTATGGCCTAAAGCAGCTCCTAAGCAATGGCACGAAAAGTTTGATAAAACTTTGACATCTGCTGGTTTCTTTGTTAATGAGGCAGATAAGTGTGTATACTATCGTTATGGTGGGGTCAATGTGTTATTTTGTGTTTGTATGTTGATGACATACTTATATTTGGGACAAACATCTGCAGTAATTGACGAGGTCAAAACTTTCTTATCTCGATGCTTTGATATGAAAGACTTGGGAGAGGCGGATGTTATTCGAATATTAAATTGATCAAAAATGAGGATGGGATCATTTTGCACCAATCCCATTATCTTTGAGAAAATTTTGAGTCAATTCGGGTTTGAGAATTGCAAAATCTCCCCAACACCTTATGATCCAAGTGTTAAGCTTGGAAAAATCAAGGGTTAGAAAAGATCAATTGAGATATTCACAAATTATTGGGTCCCTTATGTATCTAGCTGGTGCCACAAGATCGATATCTCATTTCTTTGTGAGCAAATTAAGCGGTTTACATCTAACCCGGAGATGATCATTGGGAGGCACTTGAAAGGGTGTTGCGCTACTTGAGAGGAACAACATCTTATGGAATACACTATACCGGGTATCCATCTGCTTTTAGAAGGATATAGTGATTCCAATTGGATCTCGATGCGGATGAGATCAAAGCTACAAGTGGTTATGTTTTTCTTTAGTGGTCTTTGGCTTCATGGAGGTCTTGCAAGCAGACCATATTGACGAGGTCAACCATGGAAGCTGAACTCGTAGCACTAGACACGATCCTTTATTGAGGCCGAATGGCTTAGAGAGCTCTTCGTTGGACTTGCCATTGGTTGAGAAACCAATACGGCGATCTTAATGTACTGCGATAACCAAGCAAAGTTGACTAAGGTTATGAGTACTAAGGATAACATGAAGTCCTCGGACATGTGAAGCGTAGGCTTAAAGCTGCCGTAAAATTGAGAAACTCGGAGTTATTCTTGTGAATTATATTCGCATCGAGAAAAATCGCGCAGATCCTTTTACAAAAGGACTTGCAAGGAAAGCGATTTCCATTGCGTCTATGGACATGGGAATGAGGCTGTTTGAGTTACACCACAGCAGTAACCCTTATCTTCCGATCGGAGATCCGTGAATTAGATAATGGGAAAAACAAGTTGATGTTGTAACAAGAGAGTACATATTATTAAATTTGTACCTGTGTCCAAATAGACAAAGTACTCTCGACTGTATGGAAGGTTGGCTTAAAGCCTTAATGTATTCTAGTGTCAAAGGAAAAAGGTATTGGCCTACAGGATACCTCAAAATGAATACACCTACTTGAGCCTAACTGTGAGGTCGCAGTTCATGAGAAAGGGGCATTCTCTACAAAGCTCATGAGAAGATTAGGGAGCATGACCATTTAACGCTCCGTTGAGGTGAAGTTCTTTGGCAGCCTAGTATCAGTTAAGATTTCGGGTGAAATCAAACCACACAAAGCTGTGAATTCAAGGCTTAGTCCATTCAATAGCTGTGGGAGGATGGATCACGTTACTCTAGGTGAAAGTTCAACCCGTATGGGACTTACACCGAAACACTGATATATTAAACGAAGATTCAGCACAATGATCAAATTTTGAGTCTTTGTCAACTTCGGCATTGGTGGGGGATTGTTAGAAATGAGGCCCAAGTGGCCCATTTATCTCTAATGCCAAAGCTACAAATAATAGTACCATATTGCTAGTTGAGAGGGGAGAATACCAATTTAAAAGGGAGAGCTCTCACCATATATTGTAATGAGGCATATGGAGGGTGAGGAGCTGGCTAGTCACACGCACGCGCGCGCGCGTATTTCGCGAATTACCGCGTATTTCCGCGTGTTTTTCCCGCGTGACTTGTGACTCGCGAGTCGCCGTGCCGTGGATTAAATTCCTGGTGCGTTTAAACCCTTTTAATTTTCGGTTTCTCTCATTATTAGTGAATTAATGGGGTCATTTATCGAGAATTGAAACAGCCATGATAATGGCGTCGCTTTCTAATAAAACCGTCATTTGAATGACTGCGATTACTAGCATTTAATGGTGACCGTTCTTCGTGCGAGGCTATAAAATGCAGAGCGTCCGCATGGATGCTAGCCTTTTGATTTTGGACTCGATACTCGTGTTCATCCACGGTGATACGTGTTGTGTTTTCGTCTTTGTGCTCGTTCTTCACCGACCTTCCTCTCGGCGTGCATCGCGAGGCAAGGAGAGCGGGATCTCGAACCGTTGCGGCGAGAGAACTTGCACGGGCGGCAATAAGGTTTACGGCAACGAATCGCTGCGACCGCCGAGCTCTTCATCCTGCGATCCACGGCGTCGACTACTTCCTCTACGGCCAGTCGCTCTTTGCTACGCTTCCTTTTCGTCATCAAGCCCATCGTAAGATTTCTCCTATTTTTTCCTCTGTGGATCGATCTCTTTACAGAGATATGTGGTGTCTTCTATCTTGCCTGTTGTATCTAATCATTTTGGGAATTAGCTTAATTTTCAAATCTAAAACACAAATAATACCTAGTTTTTCAACAGTACAGTCGGCAAGCATGGATGCATGAGTCATGCGTGGATCGATACGGAATGGAATCAGTAGTAGACTTGAATGCTGGGGTCGTTCGGGCAGCGCGGCGAGGTTTGTCGAGATTTTAGCGAATTTACACCGAGCGAATGGTTACATTGAAAATTTTGAATTTTTTTAAGAGGTTTCTGACACATAAGTGATGTTTCCGTAAAAATTTCAGATGATTATCAAGTTTGAGGAATTTTTAAAAATTCAAACATTGCTACTATCCTGATAAAACGCTGACCGGCAAGTTTGAACTGAATGAAAAATGAAACAAACCTTGTTAGAAAATTTTGAAATTTTTTGTGCATGATTATAATGTATCAATAATATTCCCATAAAATTTTCAGATTATGATCAAGCTTTATGAATTTTTAAAAAGCCTTACCGGCAAACTTCAATCAAATAAAAAATAGTTCAAACCACGTTAGAAATTTTTTTGGATGGTCCTGATGTATTATTAATGTTTCTATAAAGTTTTAATATAATGATCAAGCTTCAAAAATTTTCAAAAATTATGACAGTGCTATTTCGTGATAAAAGCCTCATGATCAATACATAGATTTGCTTTAGCAATCAAAGAAGGTTTAGAATTTTAGAAAAATTTACAGAAGGTGCTAAGGAAATGCTTAAGATCTCATAAAATTTTTGAATCATGATAACACTCTAGTGAATTTATAAAATTCTTACAAGGGCGCTGTACCATTTATGTTCTTTCTGTTTTTGATTTTTGAAATATAATAAATGAAGTTCAATGCTTACATAGATTTGATTGAGCAAACAAGCAAAGTTAAATTTTTTTGAAAATTTTCAGAGAATGGTACTGAGAAAATTCTTAAGCTCTCATAAACATTTTGGATCATGATCACACTCGAGAAAATTTATAAAATTCTGGCAAGATTACTGTCCCAAAAATGTTCATCCTGTTTTTGATTTTTCAAAGATAACAAATGAAATTAAATTATTTTGAAAAAATTTCTATATGATCCTACACTACTAAAGATAGTACTATAAATTATAAATTTTTTAGATCATGATCAAGCTTGTACAATTTTATAAAAATTTGACAGTATTTATGCCGAAATTTCAAAACATCTCAAAAATTAGGTTTTTCAACAAATTTTCATGGAAGATGACTTCCTCAAGGGTTATTGGACCAAATCTGGTCAAATCCAACCATAAAGAGTAAAAAAACCCGAAATTGCGAGATTTGGCGAAATCTCGCCGAAATTTCTGAGATACCGTAGCAATTTATTTTTTTTTTCAAATTTTTTTACCCCGCCGGGATTTTGGATCCCGTCCCCAACCGAAATCCAAAATCTTGGCGAGATTTCGGCGATTTTTTGAACCTTGGTAGTGACTTCAATTTGATCAGGGAGGCTCGGGATAAAAGCTAGCTCAGATAATCTGGACTATAACTTAATCAATCTGTTCAATGAGTTCATTGCAGACAACCAATTACTGGAAATCAAAAGGAATGCCCTCCTGATTTACTTGGATCAACAAACAGGAGAATCCAATAATGTGAACTTAGACAGGGTACTCAGGGATGTGGAGTGGGAGCAGAAATTTCCTTCATGCAGTGTCAATAAAAGGGTAGGATCTGATCATAACCCGATTGTTTTACAAACAGGAGAGGACACAGCTGAACGTCAGAGGCGGTTCTTTTTTGGAAAACAATGAGCCCTACAAGAGGATTTCTTTTCCTTGGTCCATAGTAATTGGAATGCAAGCATTCAGAAAATGCCTCACCAGGTCTCCTCTCTGGATAAATGGCAGGGTGTACTGGAAAATAAAGAAGATTTCTTAGAGGATGGGGGGCAAATGTTAATGCAGATTATAAGAGAAGCAAAAGAGAGTTGATAACTCAGATTGCTCGGATAGAGCTTTTTTATGGTACACTAAATTTAATATGAACGTTCATTTTTTCGATGTAATGAATCAGATTAGCTAAAATTTATTTATACTTCTTCTGGCAGTAGAGTAGCAAAAATATCCTTGACAAATCAACGTCTAGATCTGATTTCTATTACTCACTATATACTATCAGTATAATGCACCGTAAAATTTCTCTTTACCTAACCAAAGGGATCTCACTGTAACTGAATGGGAAATGAGATACAAACTAGAAAATTACTAGGTGTACAACAAGCTCAGGAATTATTTTGGTAGCAAAGGGGGATGAAAGATGGAAACTATAGGGGATGCAAATGTTAGAAATTGGCTCATGGGAGGCCCATTTCCTTAAATTTCAAAGCATGCATGATTTAGTACCATATTGCCTAGCCAAGCAGAGGAAATACAATTTATAAGGTGGATTCCTTGCCACTCTTTGACTAATGTGACGCATGGCATAGGATGGACATTGGCTAAACGTTCATTCGTATATTTTCGTATGAAAATTTGCGTGACTTTGACTTCTCCTGGCACATTGAATTCATATTTTGCTTTGCTAAATCTTGCAATTATATCTCTATTCATTATGTTTAAATGTGATTTAAACATATGTTTTAATTCGGTTTAAGTGTCATAAAACCGTCAGTTTCTAGTGAGTTAATTGACATTATGCAGTCAATTATTAGTAACTGCCGCATTCAACTGACATAATGTTGTTAGGTACTGACGCGCATGTATATTAACACTGGAGATGTCCAGGCCAAAGGCACCAAATTCCTCCTCTCTGGATTGTTGTACAACAATGTTGAGCTGTTGAATCTCACTGGCCTTCCTCCTCGGCGTGCACCATGAAGAAGGGTGAGCGGTATCTCCAAGCCGTTGCCGCAAAGATCACATGCATAGGGCGGCAATAAGGTTTCTGGGAAGCGCATCAGCGCGACCGCTTTGCTTCTTCCTCGACATCAGCGCGACCGCTTTGCTTCTTCCTCGACATCAACTATTCTCACAACCGTATCCACGCTGTGCTGATTTCTGTTCTTCATCAAGCTCAATTGTAAGCCGTTTGTGTGATCGATCGACTATGTTAATTTACCTATTCTGAAATACAATATGTTACCTGCTGTTTTATGTATCTCTAGTTTTTTTTTGTTATATTTGCCTCAAAATAAATCTGAATAAAAATATTGTGTATATTTCCAAAGGCAAATGCTTCTTTCTTTCATTGTTGTGCTAACGGCAGGAGAAGGAAATGTACTATACTAAGCATGGCGAAGGAAGGGGCCGGTAACTCTGACTAATTCTCAAGAAATATCAACCACATCTATGATTATTACAAACAACTTTTTTGTCTGAGATAAGAAGGGGGTGTCTCTAGACCATCAGACCGCACATTCTGGAAAAGTGACCGAGGCAGATAACATTTTGTTAACAAAGATTTTACAAAAGAGGAGGTAGCAAAAGCGTTCCATAAGATGCCGTCTGATTCTGCACCTGGCCCTGATGGCTTTCCTGCCTCCTATAAAAAGTTTTGGGGGGTGTCTGAGGGAGATATTATGGACATGGTGAAAGACTTTCACAGGGGAGATTTGGATCTGAAAAGACTCAACTATGGAGTGATCACGCTGGTACCTAAAGTGAAAGAAGCTAATGTAATTAAGCAGTATAGACCTATTTGTCTTCTGAATGTGATCTTTAAACTCTTCCCCAAATTATTAGCAAACAGATTTACTCTTCTGGCTGATGAAATAATTAGTAAGAACCAGACAGCCTTCATTCAAGGGGAGGAACATTTTGGACGGGGTGGTGGTTCTACATGAGGTTCTTCATGAGCTGAGACAAAGTAAACAAAAGGGTGGAGCTAAAGTTAGATTTTGAGAAGGCCTATGACAGGGTACAATGAGATTTTTTAGAGGAAGTGATGGCGAGGAAAGGGTTTTGTTCTAAATTGATAGAGTGGATTTTGCAAAGGCTCGATTACATTAGAACCTATAAAGGCTTGAGGCAGGGTGACCCTCTCTCAGCTATGTTATTCAATTTAGTTGCTGATGCTCTTTCTGCTATAATTGCAAAGACCAAGGATAATGGGTTAATTAGGGGGGTGTGCTCTCATCTGATTCCAGGGGGTGTGACTCACTTGCAGTATGCGGATGATACTGTCCTTTGTGTGAGCTAGAAGATTATTTCATTCTACATATGAAATTTCTTTTATATTGTTTTGAGTGGATGTTAGGATTGAGAATAAATTATCATAAGAGTGAGGTGTTTGCTCTGGGGGTGGATTCAGTAGTGGCTCAAAGAATGGCAAACATGCTGAATTGCAAACTGGGTTCTTTCCCTTTGACTTATTTGGGGCTGCCAGTTAGCAGTCAAGTCCTGGGGGTTTCAGCTTTTGAGAAGTTAATAAGTAAACTGGCTAAGAAGCTACACCCTTGGAAAAGTAAATTATGGCTTCTGGGGGGTCGTTTGATTGTGACGAACTCTTATCTCATTAGCCTACCAATGTATACTACGGGATTTTACAACCTGCATGAAACTATCCATTAGAATATCGATACAATTCGGTCCAAATTATTTTGGAGGTGTGCACATGGGAAATTCAAGTATCATTTGGTTACGTGGAGTGTAATATGTAGATAAAAGGATTTTGGTGGGCTGGGTGTAATTGAAACTTGGGTTTTGAATATTTGCCTCCTGAATAAATGGATGTGGAAATTAAATACTGAATGCAATGACTTGATCTGTCAAATCCTAAGTGCAAAGTATGAAAGTAATGACAGAAACATTAGCTCATGGAAATCACAATTCTGGAGAGGTATTTGCAAAGCTAAGAAATTGTTCAAATGGTGGGGGGTGATTTAGCTGGTGAATAATGGGGAGAATACTTCTTTTTGGGGGGATGTTTGGTTGATCTCTTCACCACTAAAGATTTATTTTCATAAGCTTTATGCAATCTGTGAGGACGCTGAGTTGAAAGTTCATAACTGTTAGAATGGTGTTGACGTCAAAAACTTGAAGCAGTGTTCTGACAACAGCACACCAGACGAACACCTGGTTCAGAGCGTAACAGTCGATTTGACCTGTAGTCAACAAGGTAAATATATAAAATTTGCTTAAAGCCGAACGTAAGAATCAATCAGCTTAGATCTAATCAGCCAAAAGCCGATTAAACCGAGATGGAAAAAGTCCAGTTAGCCAATTAAGGCTAATCAGAGGATAAAGGCAGATCGATTCTGAAAAAGGCGATGCGCAACAAAATCAGAACAAATCGAACCTAGGCGTAATTGATGAAGACCAATAATCGACGATGCGTAACTTTATTGATCAAGATCGAATTACAAGAAGACTAAATTATAGGGGCTACTCCTAGTCGACGGGAAAAAAGAGATTATAAATTTGTGGATTTGATTGTGTTGTTGTTTTGCAGTTCGCCCTTATCCTCCTTTTATACCCGTCAGCCGATTGAGTCCGGTTACAACACGTTACGAAGCCTGGTCCGTATCGATCTTGGTTTTTTCTTAACAACCAACTCGGTTTCCAAATTTTATCCAGATAGGACTCTGAACGTATCCTTTTGACCATGGATTGCCGATTTTAACCACACCTGCCATTTTCTGGTGCAAACATATGCCCCCCATTTTTGGAATATAACTTGTTATCTGCCAAAAATTTTGCTTATCGGTTTTTGTTCCATCGCTAATTGCCAACCCCCATATGGTAACTGCCGCCTTTATTGCACCGTAATTCCTTGATAGGCACATAGTGCGTTTTAACTGTTCGCGTCCTTTGAGATCCATTTCCCACCACTTCAAGTTCTCACCGTGCTACAAATATGCGGCCCCTACATTGTTATTTTCACGCGTGCAAGCTCTCGAGTTGTTTGCAATCGGCTTCTTATCTTCAGTCATCAAGTCCTTCGGAGTTCACCATCTTCTGTTTTCGATCGGCTTCTTGCCAAGATCGCCTGAATGGATCCTTCTTAGGTATTCATCCCAATTCCAAATAGCAATGACCAATTTTATCTAGGCCCGGTAGGAAATCTAAATGCCGATTCAGTTATCAATGAAGAAATTCCTCGCTTCCGTTTATCGGCTGCTGGATACAATATAGAGGGTTGGAGTAAAAGCTTCAGAGCTTGGCCGACAGCGCTTAAGGGGTGGAGATCTTGGTATATCCGCGTAGTAGCTCAAAAAGGGGTATATGGGAAAGAATGGGCATAGCCGAATGTCTCCCCCTCTCCTTAGCCGATCCAGAGGCCAATGAGCCCTTAGTGGCTACGGCTTGCTATTTCTGGTCGGACACTTTTAACGCATTCGTGTTCTGTACTGGCCTTGTCGGCCCAACTCTTTTGGATGTAGCCCAATTGTGCTGCCTGAGACCAGATGGAGAACAAATATCGGCTTACAATGTCAAGCCTAGATACAAGCTTATCAAGTCTAAAGGTGAGGGATGGGCTAAGTACATCAGCAACAACAGTAAAGTGCATGGTCCAGTATCGGATGAAGAGCACGTTGCATTCCTCAATCTCTGGCTAGATCGGTTTTTATTCTGTGGTGCCTCCCTGGGGCCAACCCAAGTATATTAGACCATAGCAGAGCGACTAGTAGAAGGTCATCAGCTAGCCCTTGGAAAAATGTTGTTAGGGGCAGTTTACCAGACGATGCATATAATAAGGTGTCGACTTTTTACGGGTTTCACAAAGTTCACCGTTGGTAATGTGGGAGGACCGCTCTGGTTTATTCAGATTTGGCTATATTGTTTATTTAGCCGATCATTTGAGTTGAACCCATCTGAAGATACAGCATTCCCTCGTAAAGACACTCCAGAGGGTGCAGTACCCCAATTTAGAGCCAACCGATCTTATGGAGAGAGATTCATGATGTGCTCTCGAAATGAGATAAAAGTGACACCTATCGGCTCAAAGAAGTATTTAACATTCTTCTTACAGCTCGATAGCAATGAGTTCAAACAAAATGACTTTTTCAGTTACACAAATACAGTCGATTTTTCATGGCCTTCTTTTCTTCACTTAGATGCTGATAGTGCTCTAATGCCGCAAGAGACTTTGGATTTATTTAAACTTTTCATTTCGCCAAGCATATTATACGTTGGCCTTCACACAAGAAATTGGACTTTCAGCCTTCATATGAGTTCTATTGCCCATCCGTTTATGCTAGGCAATTAGGCTTTGGTCAAATTATTCCAAACTTACCACTCCTCAATCGGCTTCAGCCAAGAGCAAGAGTTCTCAACACAGCCACAGCCAATATCGTCCTTGAGATAGCCGATGATCTTCAGATTGAAAACTTGCCACATTTCATATTGAATACGCGTCGGGCAGAACGCTTTTCTTCCTGGTGGTCAGTAATTGTAGAAGCGTTTTATTCCGAGAAGACAACATCGGTTATTGTTAATGATTTTTTTCCAAATCTACCCGAGCCGACAGTAGATACTAACAACGATTCAAGTGGCGAGACTAATTCTACGGGATATACTAATACAAGCCTCGTAGATATTACCGGCAAGGTATCGGCTTGAATGATCTCCTTTTATCTCCTGATTTCTGTTTTGCCAGATACATTTCACTAATCATCTTTTGCTCCTATCTTGCAGACCAAGGCTGCTGGCAAAAAACCTATCCCTAGCCAATCGGGCAGCGGTCACCAACAAGGCAAGAGGCCACATCAATCGACTGGCCTCACTGGGTATACTTCAGGTACCCTAGGCATCCAGAGTCTGTCGCTATCGGATATGGAGAAAAAACAACAACCCAGTAAGTATACCATGATTGACTGACATCCTTTCCATATCTCTTCTGGTAACTAATTCATAGCCGATTATTACTCTAGAAAAGAAGAAAATCAAGTACACTAAAGCTCCTGCTAAAAGGTGGTTGAAGCCTCAGGACCAGAGTGGCGAGAATTCCCTACATGTGTCGGCGACTGCAGGGGTAAGTCATTTCTTTCCTAGGTTACATAATGAAGATCGTTATGTTATTGGTTCTAATCTTTTAAAACCATTTTGTACAGCCAACTGTATCGGTGCAAGTGGCAAATATTTTAGTCAATTTGCCCGACGCTCCTATGGGAGCTTCACTTCCTTCTTCCCGGCCAACGCCACCGGCACTAACAGTCGCTGTAATCCCAGAGTCTTCTGACCTGACAGACTTATTGGGCTTCTCTTTGGCCGATCTTGACTACCCAGAGATCATGGCCACGGACGACTATGATGCGGAGATCAGAAAGATTCTTGAAGTGTCGAAAGAGGCGTCGGCTACAGTGACTTCAGCTCCAGGGGTTCAAGAGCGTCTTATAAGCTTTTTGACCTAATGATGAAGCCTCAATCGGAGATTCTTACCAACAATCAGTCGATTCGAGATGCCATGGCGACTATCCAAGCTGATTTACCTCCAGAGGCAATGGAGGCACTATTAAATGTCTGCCATTTGGATGAGAAGAAGGCGCAAGTGGAGGCGGCCCAAGCAAGAATTACCCGGCGTGAAGCCCAAGAAGCCGATCAGAAGCTCCTAGATGAGCTGGTTGCCGATGCCAAGGCGAAGAAACAAAAATTTGATGCCGATGCTCAGTTGCTCAAGGTCAGCAAGGAGTCCATCTCAAAGCTTGAGGCGACTAAGAAATTTCTCCTGTAAGAATTGGCCAAGACTGAGAAGCAACTCCTAGAAAGCCAACAAACCATGGAGCAGACTTCATTGGCAATCAAGGAACAAAAACTTGGCATCGCCATGACCGTGGTAAATGTGAAGAAACAATCGGCTAAGGTGACCCCTGTACCAGGAAATGCCAAAGAAGATCAACTCATAGTCGACGAGGTGCAAGATATTATTGCCAAGGCTGTGGGCGCCTTGTCAGCTCTGGGCATAAGACTTCACATCTCTGGCCTTCAATGGTAATCTTATGATGAAAAATTTGTTGGATTCTCGGCTTTTGGAACAATATTTCTGTAATGCTTTAACTTTTATAATCGAGTGTTTAACCAATTTTATGCTTATCTTGTCATGTAATTCATTTCCTTTTAGCCAATTAATCGTAGCGAGTTAATTTGGCTTTTCAGAAGGATACCTCCTCTTAGCCGACTAAGCTCCAACCCAGACGCTAGGATAGTATTTGTTCAAGTATTTCCCATTAATCGCTTTAGGCAAAAAAACTCCTTCTAATGTCTCGATTATGTATGAATTTCCATCGACTAGCCGATTAATCTTATACGGCCCTTCCCATGTAGGTGACTATTTTCCAAATTGGTTATCTCTAGAACCAACAGGTAGTATGGTCTTCCAAACTAAATCGGCTTCACCAAAAGACTTAGGCACCACCTTTTTATTATACGCCCTCGCAACTCTTATCTTATTCTTTTTATACCGATCCAGTGTAGACAAGCGTAATTCTGCTAATTCGTCCAAGTTATCGATCATTAGATTGTTGTAATCTTGAGACGACGAACCATTTTGTCTAGCTACTCGCATAGAATCAATGTTAATTTCCACGGGTAAAACAGCTTCTTGGCCATATACTAATTGATAAGGCAAAAGCTTTGTTGCTCCGTGATAGGCTAACCGATACACCCATAGTGACTCCGATAACGTTGAGTGTCAATTCCTTAGTTTTTCATAGATTTTCCTTTTAATTAGTTTAATCAACGTTTTATTGGATGACTCGGCTTGTCCATTAGCCTGAGCATAATATGGAGATGAATTTAGCAACTTGATCCCTAGGCTCTTCACGTAATTCTGAACTTTTTTTGAGGGGCATATCCTCAACCCACTTAGAGAAATAATCGATCACAGCCAAAATGAACTTATGGCCTTTGCTTGAAGCAGGAAATATTTGGCTGATTACATCTATTCCCCACCCTCTGAATGACCATGTCTTGATAATCGGATGCAAAGCCGATGCCGGTGCTAGCTGTACGTTGCCAAATTTTTGACAAGTCTGACACCCTTTGTAATATCGGAAGCAATCTTCCAACATTGTCGGCCAAAAATACCCTATTCGTCTAAGCATCCACTTCATCTTATGAGCCGATTGATGGGATCCACAGATACCTTCATGCACTTTACCCATTGCCACCTGCGCCTCTTCGGCTCTAAGGCATCTTAGCAGCAAACCTTCTAATGTCCGATAGTACAAAATCTCATCTAAGACTACGCACTTCAATGCCTGTTGCCTAACTTTGTGTTCTGTTGTCTTAGATGGGTCAATTAGATAATCTCTTATTCGCGTTCTCCAATCGATGGTATCGGCACACATGACAGCTTTGCCTATTAGCTCAGTCATCTGATATCGGCTAAAGTCCTTGTACCCTAATGCCGGCTGAGCCAGTGCATTGGCTCTATCATTCAACTCTCGAGGAATATGACCGATAGAAAATGAGGTAAACGAGCCGATTGTTTCGAAGCACTGTTCTAAATATTTGAGTAATACTTCATCACGGCATTGGTACTCGCCCTTTACTTGCTGCACGATCAACATAGAGTCGTCGTATGCCTCAACAGTATCTACTCCAATTTTTTTCCAATAGTTGTAATTCTTTGAGTAATGCTTCGTATTCTGCCTGGTTGTTCGAGCATCGGCTATTCAACCGAAATGCGAACTCAAAATTGTGACCCTTGGGTGAGATGAGTACGATACCAATACCATCCCCCTCTTGACATACCGACCCATCAAAAAACAGCTGCCACGGGGCAACAGAAACTAGGTCGGCGATGGTATCATGTCCTGTCATAAAATCGGCTAAAACTTGTCCTTTAACTGACTTAGCCGATTCATATGATAGGTCAAACTCTATTAAGGCATAAGCCTATTTACCAAGTCGACCTCGCAAAATCGAAGTTGATAACATATACTTTATAACATCGGTTTTGCAAATCACCTTACAAGCCGATGCTAAAATATAATGCCTTAGCTTTGTACAGGAAAAATATAGAGATAGGCATAACTTTTCGACAAAATGGTACCTGATCTCAGCATCTAGTAGGCGTCGACTTAAATAAAAGATTACTCTTTCCTTACTATCGACTTCCTGCGCCAAAACAGCCCCGATAGTTTCTTCTTAAGTCGATATATATAGTTTGAAAGGAACCCCTTTCCGTGGCGTGGCCAGAACTGGAGGATTGGCCAGGTACTCCTTGATATCATCAAAAGCCTTTTGCTGATCAGCTCCCCAAATAAACTCTTGATTATCCTTCAATTTCAATAGAGGGGTGAACGTACGAATCTGACCAGAAAGATTTGAAATAAATTGTCAGAGATAATTAATTTTACCAATCAGCTTTTGCAACTCGTTCTTGCATGTCAGTGGCTTTATTTTGGCTATAGCTTTGACCCTTTCTTGATTAACTTTGATTCCCCTTTCGTGGACCATAAAACCCAAAAATTTCCCAGCCGACACGCCAAACGCACACTTGAAAGGATTCATTTTCAAACCATGTACTCTTATATTCTGAAAGACCTTTTCCAAATCGGCTAAATATTGTAGGTCATCTTTAGATTTTACTACAACATCATCAATGTATATTTCAACAATGTGGCCGATTAGGTTATGAAAAATCATATTCATGGCTCGCTAGTAAGTTGCCCCGGAGTTTTTCAAGCCGAACGTCATAACCATCCACTCAAATAGCCCTATTGCACCAGGACACCTGAAGGCAGTCTTAGGTATATCGGCTTCTACCATGAATATCTGATTGTACCAGGCATTACCATCCACAAAACTAATGATTTTTATTTCCTGATGAAGCGTTGATAAGCATATCGGCTATTGGCATCGGATACTCATCCTTTGGTGTGGCTTTATTCAAGTCTCTAAAGTCGACACATACCCTAAGCTTCCCGTTTTTCTTCATGACTGGAACGATATTTTGGAAACCCACTCTATGTACCGACAAGGCCTAATGAACTTTGCTTCCAATAATCGTTCTATCTCCTCTTTTATGATATTGTACTAGGCCGGATTAAAGCGTCTAGGGTATTGCTTAAATGGCCGATATCCTAGCTTTATAGGTAACTGATGTTCGACAAGTTGTCGGCTTAAACCAGGCATCTCGTGATACTCCCAAGCAAAACAATCTTTATAATCTTTAAGAATTTTGACCAACTTCTCCTTATATTTTGCATCTAATTTTGCAATAATAAAAGTTGGTCTTTTCTTATCACCGCCACCTATATCAACTTGTTCAAGCAGATCGATGAATGTGAACCCTTGGCCTAACTTCTCAATTTCTTGAAAATCCTCGATGGCCTCATAGCTATCCGTCATTTGACGATAGCTTTGCATTTTGTCTTGCAGGGCCTTCACTGTTTTCCTTGACCCCATCGACGTAAAACCTCATTTTCTCGATCAAACGTACCTGGCTTGACACTGATCGGCATAAGTCCTGTTTTACCGATACAAATGAAGTCACAATCATCCAGCATTTTCCCCGATATACATTCGGCTTCCTCATGTTGCCAATTTGCATCCGAACTAGCCATAGCAATATGAGCTGATATCTCAGCCGGAACGACTTCAACTTCGCCTCCATTCCATTGGACAAGCGCCTGATGTATGGTCGATGGAATGCAACAATTGACATGAATCCAATCTCGGCCGAGTAGCACGCTGTAATTGCCTTTGGAGTCAATGACGAAGAATGCGGTTGGCAAAGTCTTACTACCGATAGTTAACTCCGTGACCATAATGCCTTTGGCTTTTGTGGGATCGCCTGTGAAGTCATTCAAAACCATATTAGTCTTGATCAAATCTTCATCGGACTTACCCAACTTTTTCCAGGTGGTGTATGGCATCAAATTGACGGTAGCTTCTCCATCCACCAGCATCCTCGATATTGGCCTGCCATTAATATATCCTTTTAAATATAATGGCTTTAAATGCCGATGAGCATCTCGTGGTTTTTCAAAGATCGTATCTTGAGCACCTAAACACGATTGAGAAAAGGTTTCTTTGGTCGATTCGGTTTTAATTTTGAATTCGGCAGGTAATTTGAATACCTTGTTGATATCCATCGGAGGCGTGTCAACCCTAATCATGGGAGAACCCAAGTCATCGGTTGAATCTGTTTCCTTGTTGATTTGGTCTTTCCTCGTCCATTCCTTTCTTATAGTTTTTATCGGCCAAAGTTCATTGAACACTTCGTCCCTTTGCTTCTCTTCTTCATCTTCTCTCATCTCTTGGGTCCTTAGAATCTGTAATCGTCTTCGCTGCGATCGGCTAAGTCCTGGTGGACACCACCTCGGTTTTGGTTCGTTCGGCTTGCGGATTTTCCCAGCCAGATCTAGTTCTCCTGCAGAACACAACTCAGCTTGTTTCTTAGGCCAATTTGTTTGAGAAATCCTTTCTTAAATAGGCTTGCGGTACGTAGCACTGGGGCGACTCCTGATTGGTCTGGACAATCTGTCCTTGACTGATCCCCTAGGCCAATCATCTCTGGGGTAATGCTCCATCGGACAAGAGTATGGCGATGGCAGCGTTACTCCTCTCTCCCAACAGAATTGCCAAAAGGGGCATCTCTAATGATCCCTTTCCAAGTTTTCTGGCCAATATAAATTGTTCGGCCATCGCGGAAGGTATCGCGGCCGATTGTTCATTCTTTCATATTTCTCCAGTAACTGAGAAAACGTTGGCTTAAGCTATTAGCATGTCTCTTTGGAGATGATTTTTCCGCTTTATATCATCTATCAACTTGCGGTTTCCCTTGGGCTTAACGGTCCTTGAATTCTTACCTTCACGATCGGCTTCTATTTGCAATGAACCGATCGTGATTTTCAATGTTTGGTTGCCACCAGGGGTTGATTGAACATCAACTCATCGATCCTTTTTTAGTTCTTCGCTATGCATCAGCTCTTTCCCCTTGTTTGAACATTGTACCATATTTTTGGGGAACGGATCGATGTCAACTTGCATGGTAGGCTCATCAGCGAATTTTAGCCGACCATCCTCAATAGCTAATTGGATCTGCTGACGAAAAATATTGCAATCGTTAGTATTATGAGAAAAAGAATGATGCCACTTGCAATACCTTCGCTTCTTGATCTCGTCAACCGATGGTATAATGTGTCCTTCGGGTAACCGTATTATTTTTTCTTGCAATAACAAATCAAAAATATGATCACACTTAGAGACATCAAAAGCGTATTTAACTTCCGACTTATTCCTAGTTGGCTTAAGCCACGAACAGACCAAGGATTTCTTGGAACCCTTAACCCACTCGGCTATATTGATCTCCACTTTGTCGTCTTCGGACGACTCGCTTGAACAATAATCAACCATGTTAACCTTGACCTTGTCTTTGTCTTTATTGTTGCCATTTATTTTAAACTTGTCTCAAAACCATCTATTGTCTGGATATCGGCTCTCTTGTGCCGATACTCTATGAAGTAGATGACTTAAGTCGGTGAACTCCTGCCCACCAAAATTTTCCCTTAGCGGAGGAATCAGGCCTTGAAAAGCTAAATCGGCTAGCTGATTATCAGGTAACGAGACGCTGAAACACCGATTTCAAACTTCCCTAAACCTTTTAATATAGTCAGCCACCGATTCTCCAAACTTCTGGCGGACGGAGCTTAGATCTGAAATTCTAAGTTCCAGACTACCAGAGAAAAAGTATTCATGGAATCGACTTTCCAAATCGTTCCAAAAGTGGACTGAATTTGGCGGCAAGCTGGTAAACCAATTAAAAGTTGGCCCTGATAAAGACAACGGAAATAATCTAATTTTAAGCCTGTCGGACTGAGCAGCCTCGCCACATTTTGCAATAAAGCGTCCGACGTGCTCCAGGGTTGTGACCGAATCATCCCCAGAGAACTTCGCAAAACCAGGGACTCTGAAATTATGCGGATATGACATGTGGTCTATATAGTCGGGATATGGTTTTTGATAGCCGACTACCCTGCCTTTTGGATCTAATCAGCCAAAAGCCAATTAAATCGAGATGGAAAAAGTCCAGTTAGCCAATTAAGGCTAATCGGAGGATAAAGGCAGATTGATTCTGAAGAAGGCGATGCGCAACAAAATCAGAACAAATCGAACCTAGGCGTAATTGATGAAGACCAATAATCGGCGATGCGCAACTTTATTGATCAAGATCGAATTACAAGAAGACTAAATTATAGGGGCTACTCCTAGTCGACGGGAAAAAAGAGAACATAAATTTGTGGATTTGATTGTGTTGTTGTTTTGCAGCTCGCCCTTGTCCTTCTTTTATACCCGTCAGCCGATTGAGTCCGGTTACAACACGTTACGAAGCCTGATCCGTATCGATCTAGGTTTTTCCGTAACAACCAACTCGGTTTCCAAATTTTATCCAGATAGGACTCTAAACGTATCCTTTTGATCATGGACTGCCGATTTTAACCACACCTACCATTTTCTGGTGCAAACAAATGGTGAGAGTTGGAATATAAATTTTAGAAGATCCTTGGGACCTGAAGGGGTGGTGCAATGAAAAGGTTTGAAAAACTTGCTGGCAGATGTAGAGTTGAATGATGGTAAAGACAACATTGTTTGGGCTATGGTGAAATCAGAGTCAAGATCCTTATATATAGCTATACTGTTTGGACTGTAGGAGGATGCAAAAGCTCTGGAAATGCAGTAGTCCGCTGAAGGTGAAATTTTTTTATGGCAAGCTTTTCTGGACAAAATTCAATCTGCAGTTCAATTGAAGAGGAGAAAGTGGAGGAAAAGCAATAACTGTGTTATCTGTGGTTGCCCGGAAACTACTGACCATATCATTCTCATGTGTGCGTCCATTGGTTGAGGCCTTGGGCTATCTAACCTATCTAACTGCTCCATTTTTTATAGCTTTGCAACTTTCTCCTGGGCTATATAGCAAACCAGCAACATTTTTTTAGAAAAAAAAGAACCATAAGCCCCCAATTTCTATTATTAGAAACCACTAGTACTGGTAGAAGAATTGAAAACAAAAACAAAACATTGGATCACCTGGAATCAGAAATACTCTAAAAATAGGAAAGAAACCACAGAGTTTACTTCTAACACTCCACTCCAGAGTCTTTTGTCATAGACTATATCTAAAGAGCTACAGTTTAGACGCTCCATCATACTAGGTCTAGCAACCGGCTTTAGAAAAATAACATCTTTATCACTGCATCTCGATTCTTCTAACTCTAGGCCAAGGATTGAAATCTCATTTCGCTTGAAATCTCGGACGTAGCCGGAGAACAAAATCTCGGTGAGATTTATAAATTTTGGATGATCCACAAAAACAAAAAATCAAATTGGGAAATTTTTTTCTACCGAGAAAACCGAGGCCGAAATCTCGGTGAGATTTGCCGAGATCTCGGCAAAAATGCACCGAGTGAAAAATAGCTCAAACGATGTCAAAACATTTTGAAATGTTTTTTGGAGGTTCCTGACACATCACTAGTGTTCCCATAAAAATTTAGGATGATTATAAAATCTGATTAATTTTTAAAAATTCAAACATAGCAACTGTCCTGATAAAACACTGACCGGCAAGTTTGAACCGAATGAAAAATGAAACAAACCACATTATATTTTGAATTTTTTTGTGCATGGTTATGATGCATCAATAATATTCCCATAACATTTTCAGATGATGATCAAGCATCATGAATTTCTAAAAATTCAGATAGTGCTACTGTCCTGATAAAAGCCATACCGGCAAACTTCAACCAAATGAAAAATGGTACAAACCACGTTAGAAAATTTTTGTGGATGTTCTTGATGTATTATTAATGTTTATATAAAATTTTCATATGATGATCAAGCTTCAAGAAGTTCCAAAAATTCTGAGAGTGCTACGTCCTGATAAAAGCCTCATGATCAATACATAGATTTGCTTTAATAATAAAAAAGGTTTAATTTTTTTTAAAAAAATTCAGAAGGGTTATAAGGAAATGCTTAAGATCTCATAAAATTTTAAATCATGATCACACTCCAGTGAATTTATAAAATTCTTACAAGTGCATTGTACCATTTATGTTCTTTCTATTTTTGATTTTTGAAATATAACAAATGAAGTTTAATGCATACATAGATTTGATTGAGCAAACAAAAAAAGTTGAAATTTTTTGAAAATTTAATAGAATTGTACTGAGGCAACTATTAAGCTCTCATAAAAATTTTCTATCCTGATCACACTTGAGAAAATTTATTAAATTCTAACAAGGTTACTGTCTCATTCGGTTTTTGATTTTTCAAAGATAAGAAACGAAGTTAAAATATTTTGAAAATTTTTATGTATGATCCTACACTTCTTAGGATGGTACCATAAATTTTTACATCATCATAAAGCATTTAAAATTTTACAAAAATCTGACAGTGTTTCTGCAGTTTTTAGAAAATGTCTCAAAAATTCGTTTTTTCAACAAATTTTCATAGGAGATGACTTTTTTAAGGGCTATTGATCAATTTACGGTCAAAAAACATCAAAAACCGGTCAAAAACCCCGAGATCTCGGCTAGATCTCGCAGAGATTTTCGAGATACTGTAGCAATTTAAATTGTTTTGAATTTTTTTACTCCGGCCGACATTTCAAAACTCGTTCACCTCCGGTAAGCGAGATCTCGCGAAATTTTAGCAAGATTTTAATCCTTGCTCTTGGCCTCCATCTCCTCCTTGCTTGAAAAACTTCAATTTCCACCAGCTCCAGAACTCTTGCCCCCTACTTGATAGCTTCTTAACTTGCCTCCTTTGTCTGTAACCGTGCCCATAAATTTAACCAGTGAGAATCATGTAGATAAAACTAATGGGATTTGAAGGCATCTTATTTTGAAAACAAGCTACATTGCACAATTTTCATATAACCCAAAAGACAGCTGAAACACCAGCCATGATCAGCTTCTTGAGTTTGCAATGAAAGTTTTTCATCCAAACATCGAATAATTGATCAATGTCTTTAGGAATGTTGGTAAAACCAAAAACACATTTCACAACATTCTAGATAAATCCAGCCACTGGACATACCGGAAACAAATGATTTATAGTTTCCTCAGTACCACAAACTTGACAATTAGTTGACCTATTCCATGCTCTTTTCTTCATATTGTCTTTGGTCAAAATACTCTTTTTCATAATCAGCGGAATAAACACCTTTATTTTCAGAGGGATTTTTGTGTTCCAAAGATATTTGTGGGGGAAATCATCTTAATTTCCTTTTGTGTAAAGGAATTCCAAGGTATTTGATAGGCAAGCTCCCAATTTCACAAGTAAAAACGGACTATATGAATCCTATTTATTTAGGGCATCTCCAAAGCAATATAATTCACTTTTTTGAAAAATTATCTTTAATCTTGACATGTGTTCAAACAGGCATAATATGAACTTCAAATTCTTTGCCCCTTCAAGCTCATCTTGCAGTAAGAAAATGGTGTCATCTGCATATTGCAAGATGGCAAGCCCATTTTTTTAGCAACTCTAGAACCAACCCCTTAATTAAACCCTGTTGCTTAGCCTCTCAATTAGGATGGCTAAAGCATCTACAGCAATATTAAAAAGCAAAGGTGACAAAGGATCACCTTGCCTTAGTCCTTTGTGGGTTCTAAAATAAGACCCTATGTTATTGTTTACTTTCACCCCCACTTTACCACTAGTAACAACTTTTAATATCCAGTCACACCATTGTTCTGGAAAACCTTTTAACATTATTACTTGAGAAAGAAAAGGCCATTTAATTTTATCATAAGCTTTTTCAAGGTCTACACTGAAAAGCATCCAAGAAATCTTATTATTAATAATAGAATTAAGTGTTTCATGCAGCATTAAAGCACCCTCGATAATATATCTATCCTTTATTAAAGCAATCTGAGCAAGTGAAATAACCTTCTCAGCTACTTGTGCTAGTTTGTTCATCAACACCTTGGTAATTATTTTGAAACTAACATTCAAAAGACAAATAGGTTGAAATTTTTGGATTTGTCTTGCATCTTTACTCTTTGGAACCAAAGTAATAACTCCATAGTTAAGCCTAGAAATGTCCATAGCACCTCTGTGAAAATAATCTAAAAGATTTTTCAGGTCATACTTAATTAAGTCCCAAAATTTCTGATAGAATTCAGTAGGGAAACCATCAGGCTCAGGTGCCTTATATTTGTTCATGCTGAAAACAACTGACTTTAATTCCTCCATTTCAAAATCCCTGATTAATAATTCTTTGTCTACATCATCAATTTTGTCTATCCTTTCTATGTTAAAGGTAATCTTAGACACATCAGATGTCCAAAAAGGTTTTTATAGGTAATGTATTTCATCAAATTGTCTTCTCCCTCAATAAAGCCATCTTCTTGGTTTAGATAAGTAATTAGATTTTTCCTTCTCCTACCATTCGCGTTATCATGATAATATTAGGTATTGTTATCACCATCAAAAAGTTCTTTTTCCTTAGATCTCTGGATCCATTTTTCCTCGTCTTAGCAGCCTGTCCAGCTATTCGTCTAAAAGCTTTTTTCTTCCCTATCAGCAACATTTAACCCAAAAAGTTCACACCTTTTATCTAGGTGTTCAATCCGTTGGGTAATATCCGCTTTTAATTTCTTGTACCACCCTTTCATATTCGAGAGGTGCTTCAATGCTTTTCCTTTTGACAGTTGCACAAATATTAAAGCATGAATGAATGGTAGATGGCGATTACTTACCCCTTCGCTTGCTTCAAGATTTGTGCAACCTGTATTGAGAGGGAAAGCATTGAAGCACTGCTCTTCATATTCATATTCCACCCTTTCAAGTGTTTTCCTAGGTTTCTTAGCTTTTCCTGCCACCTATCTAGATTACTCAGATGATCAATGGCAGTTTTCCAAATGTTCTCCACAATTTCATCTAAGCCTTCCCTTAAAAACCAAGCAATTTCAAATTTAAAAACATATTTGCGAGTAAAACCTTGTTCTCCAGTATCCAGCAACAAAGGTGCATGGTCAGACAAAGACCTCGCGAAAGCTCTAACTGTAGTTAAAAGGTATCTAAGCTCCTAATCGGTGCTAACTAATATCCTATCCAGTTTTTCATAAGTAGGCTCTATGTGGTCATTGCTCCAAGTAAAAGCCCGACCACGCAACTCCGTTTCCCTAAGTTCATTTTGTTCTATGATAGCATTGAACAAAAAAATCAACATTTGTTGTAGCCACCATTTTTATTCTTTTCACTTTCCTTTCTTAATATATTAAAATCTCTAGCAACAACCACGGGTTTGCCATTAAGTTTGTAAAAATCTAGATAGCTCAGATAGGAAATCAGATTTTCCTTCCTCCCTGGCATTTCTATAAACTATGATTAAATCCCATTCAAAAATATCTCCCCTACTTTGAAGCATCAGTCTAACACAGTAATCACCTTCTTGTTTACCTAGTATATGAAAGGAATCTTCCCTCACACACACTAGGATTCCACCTGACCTCCCGCTAGAAGAGGACCAAGTCCAATTGAAAAATTGGCCTCCACATAAAGAGTTCAGATCCTGTGGAGTGAAATCAGTTTTCATGGGCCCTTGGAGACCAATAAAATCTGTGTTAAAGAGTTTCTCTAAGAAACCTTCTTTTTTCAGGGACTCCTATACCTCTAACATTCCAAATTAACCCTTTCATTAAGGTTTATGTTTGGGCTTCTTCCTTTTTCCCATTTGAACATGGGGTTTCACACAGAAAATTTTTGGTGACCCAATATGTTTCCTCTTTTCCCTGGAGACTAGTTGAAAATGCTTCAAACAAGTCTCCTCCATATCCATGTCAGATTTCTCATCATTAGATAGCAAATCTCTAATTCATCTAACTAAAAACAAAATCCTTTTCTTTTTCCATTACATTATTAACCTGAGTTTTTTTTTCTTTTGCCCTTCCTTGAACATATTTACTCTGGCATGCTCCATGTTTCTAATAAGGTCTAAATTATTTGCTATATCTTCTATACCCACACCAAGATTAATACCCAGTACAGATGCAATTTGGTACAGAGAAGAATTAGTAGAATTAAGTACAGTAGGTAATTCATCATTAGTACCTTTGGTCCCACCAATGTCCTTGGCTTTAGCTCACTCTTTTTCTTTATCCATTATCTTCTACTTCTCTCAGTCTTGGGCATCTTCTAGGTTTCATTACAGCCTTGCCCACCTTATTGGTATTCTCAGGTTCTTCCTCTTGGCTGTCAGCAAAGTCAATTCCAACCATCCTTGCAAAGTTGTTTTCGTCCTGCTGAGATCCCAAAAAATCTTCACTATCAGTGAATTGGAGTCTATCTTGGCTCCCTTCACCCATGACTTGATCCTCATTTAAGCTTTGGTCTTGTTTCACATCGCCTTTAGCTCCCTTGTTTTCTATGTTCTCCCCGTTTTCCACAGCCTTGCCCAGTGTTATAGCATCTCCTATCGTCCCCATAGCCTGAATGTCCACACCTTGTTGAGCCATTTTGTTTTCCATTATCTCCAGTTTTTTGGCCAGGACTCTGTCTTTTGCTTAGAGTATCCTCAACTTCAATCTGAGCATTTGTGCCCACTATGTCTGCATAGGTATTGTGTATCTTTAGGTTTGAGTTTCCCAAAATCTTGGACACCACCTGCACAGAATTTTTACTTGTATGCCGGACCAAACTTCGTGCCAGACCAAATTTTCACATGTACTAGGACCAAATTTCTACTGTAGCAAAACCAAATCAATACACTCCGGACTAAACGAGACAGACTGATATATATTCACTAAAACTAAGATTTCTGAAGATCTAACCGTTAGATTGATATGAAATTTTAACTGTAGAAACTAGATTCAATTCCGAAGCTAACACAAAAAGAATTAACTCAATCTGACTTATGGATCTGGAGTTATATTCTTTGCAAGACAACTGAAACGAAAACCGATCTAACAGCGACGGACCAAATCAAACTAGCTACGGACCAAACTTAAACAATGCGATTAACAGAAGATCCCACCGTTGGATTAGTGTGAAATTTTAACTGAAGAAACTAGATTCAATTATGAATCTAACCCAATAAGAATCAACTCGATCGGACCTACGGATCAAAAGTTATTACCCTCGCAATTATGCTGTGACAGATTATGACGAGAACTGACCAAACCCCAATTTTGTGATAAATCACAATCTACAAAAGATTAACCAATAAAACTTTCAGGAACTCTAAGTTGATACTCTAGGAAGGTTTTGTATAGATCAAATCAATATTAAACTTGTTGAAACAAGAGAGACAATGAATCAATCTATAAAAACAAAACCGGGCAAACAAACCATAAACCGAACCTGAACAGTAATCACAGGTTACTGTAGCTTCGCGAAATACTGTAGCGCCGGCTTTTCCTTCGCTCGGGTGTCATTCTTTGGCGTGAAACAAAAACGACCCGAAAAGAAGTCGCCGATCGGGAACTTGGTGGTGCAAGGAACATGCAGGAGGTCTCGTCACCAAGCCAAAAGGACTAGAAATTGATTTTTATTTCCTTTTGTCTAATCTGGTTACAGTACTCTAAACAAAAGAGTACAAACCCTAAAATCTCAGCGCTCATGATAAACAGGAGACACCTCCCCCTATTTATACTGAGCAAACATAAAGGGATTGAATACAACTCTACTTTCAACATGGAAAGAGTTTGTATACATCTCAACCTGGCCCAACATAGCCAAAAACAACTCTTGCACGCATGTACACCCACATGTCAGTAAATACGTGACTAACCGACCTCCATGTGCATGTTCTTTAGCGAGCGTTCGCATGACATCCTTGACCACCAAGATCTCAATTCCTCTCGAATCTAGTCCGAACCTCGGTTCCTCCATGAACCTAGTTCCGTCCGTCATCGACCACGTTCGCCCTCAAGCAACACCTGCACATGAATAAACAAGAAACAATTTCGAGCACAAGTCCACAACTTGACTCAACATCAGTCCATGCAAAACACTCACACGAGCGCATTGCATCAAGCAAAACCAATATCATGCTATCACAAGCATATCAAATAATCATCAGACATAGCACATGCAAGCACCACACATGCCATAATCACAACCACTTTGCAAAGCCAATTTCATTACTAAGCCAATTTTTCAGCACATGATTTCACAGAAGCTGGTATCTTCTTGTGATCCTTAACTCCCACTTCTATGGTACTTACACCGTGGTGTGTTATTAACAAAAGATAACCTAGCTAAAAGAAATTGGAATGGTAGCAAAAAATGTTGTTTTTGTAACAATGAAGAAACTATACAACATCTCTTTTTTGACTGCCATTTCGCACGTTTTGCATGGCACGTTATACAAGCAGCTTTTAATTTATCACATCCTTCTAGTATAACTAATATGTTTGGGAATTGGCTATTCGGGTTGAGAAAAGATTTGAGTGTTCACATTTTGGTTGGGGCTGCTGCTTTGTGTTGGTCGATTTGGTTATGTCGCAATGATGTGATTTTTCAGAACAAAAAAAATTCTATTCCATTGCAAGTTATCTACATGTGTACCAACTGGTTACGATCATGGTCAGTGTTGCAGCATCAGGACGCAAGGGATGTGGCGTTATTGGCATGCAATTTGCTAGAGATTATGCTTCGAGATCTCTTCATCAGCCATGGCTGACGATTTAGTAATAGACTGTGTATGGGTAAAAACTTTATGTTTTTGTTTATCATGGCTTGTTGAAATAGGAAGCTTTTTAAACAGCTTTTTTGCTGAAACTTTGTAATAAATGTTTAGCTGTGCGCATCTTATGATGCAGAGGCCGGGAGATATAATCTTTCATTATCTAAAAAAAACTTCACTAACTTTCAATAAGAGAAATTTTACAGTGGATAATATACATAGTAAGTAGTAGAAGTAAAAATTAAATCTAACTATCCATTCCTCAAGGGTATTTTAGACTTTTCCTATCCATTCATCAGGGGTATTTTAGATTTTTCCTAATTTGTTCACAGTTTTTGATTCACCGAATACCTGGTAATATTCAGAGGCTTCTTATCCATTCATTCGTCATTAATCAGGATCATATAGTGTGTTTTACCGTAGAGGACAAATAGTGAATTTTACTAGCTCTTCAATAAAAGCTGAGTGATCCTGTTTCTCAAAAAAAAAAAAAAGAAATCCCCATTCTGTACGTGAAATTGCATTTCTGTTTACATCCAATCCAGCCTTCTGTGTATGCACGTTGGTAAAGTGAAAAACAGCAAAAACATCTATAGTAATAAAAAAAAGTAAGATCGATACACTATCGATCAAATTAGTTGTTCTTTGTTCATGAATCTTTTTTATTTTATTTTCACTGAATTATCAAGTTGCTTCACGATGTTACTCAGTAGATGATTCTGTAAAAAGAATAAACAAACTCGTTGATGGATTGGAGACTCTGGGAACCCCACAAAATAATGACATGATTATATCTAGCATCTGACAAACACCAGATTTTAAAAATAATAAGGACCCCGATGTCTCGAGGTAAACAGCAAATCCTTATCCTACTACCAACCGGCCACTGTGTGCTTTCAGTGCCCATCAAACCACACCTGCTGCCTACTGGTCCTGGAGGCTGCTGGAGTACTAGATAGTTAGAACATACTTACTACCAATCAGGAGCCAGAGGGGCTATGGTGGGCTCATATTTTATAGCTGTCTTCTCGTTGTACTGTGTGTTGATGTATGTTTTGTGTTCTTATTTGATGTTGTATTGTTATAATTTTTAACTAAAATATACAAGCTTGCTTTTTTTGTTAGCTATCTTAAGTAGTACATCCTTATTTGATAAAATGTTTATGGACATAATTTACATCTATAGTACATTTATACAGCTAGCTATTTGAATATTGAAAAACATCATGGCATATAGGAGACGTACATGTGGATCTAAACGTAAGCAAGATAGCGAGGGACTTATCACTGGTTAATTGTTGATTTTTGTATTTAGTACCATGCAATTTGTAAAATTTTAGCTCAATCAACTTACTTGGGATAGCAGGTTCTTTTCTAACCACTAGCTTGACTCATAAGTCTCCTCTATTTTAATTTTGGGTCCACCACTGCAATCAATAATTGACCGACGGAGCTAGTTGACTCTCCATTGCCCTTGTTCCTGTACCGTTTCTGATCTACTACTCTGACACTTAGTAACACACCAGTGCATTTTTTTTGTTTTTTCAATTGACACCTAACACCCTACCTAACCTAACAAGGTCACAAGATGATAAGCCTGGCTTCTGTCACTTTTTATATATTGTTACTAGATAGAATCAGCAGCAATTGGTTCACTAACTAAACAGAGTTGCATTAGTTCACACTTGATAGTTGACACACACTCCGATCACTCTGTTGGGGAGCAGAACAGAGAGAGAGAGGAGGCACATCCCTTTTACATTATACTCAATAAGTGGTAGGCACCTTTATTCTCGTAAGAAGAAACAGCAGAAAAGCCGAAGTGCCATCGGAGCGAGGAAAGCTGAAGAGCAATTAAAGCAGTAGAAGGATCACTTGTTGTTGTCTTTGCTCCCTAAAAGATGAGGAGTTCCTTGCTTGCATCCAAAGCCACAGTGGCCGACGATGAGATTCTTGTTGAACACAACACTTGAGTTGGGCCATAGCCCCCTTAGGAACGAAATCGCAAAATAGTCACGTACCCGAGCACAGAAGACGGGGTGTTGGCTCTAGATCCGAGCATGTTGGGGGAGAAGACTATTTTTATAATTTTGTTCGAAAAAAAAGCTAAATTGGCTAAAAAAATCATATATGAGCTAGAAAAGCGAATATTTCCGGCAGCGACATATATGCACGCATGACCTCCTCGCTAAGTTATTACTGCATGCTAACTACACTTTAGAAATTTACTGTGCAAAGGGCCATGTGAGTGAAACCCTTTGGATTAGATTCCCCTGCAATAGATTCCAAGATGAACTAGTTGTAACTTAGTAGCTGCTACATGTTTTTACAGTGGAATACTGGTATCATGCTCTGTTGTTTAATGAATCAAGTAAGATGTAAAAGACAAGGAGGAGCCAGCACCAGCAGAGCAGCCTCTATGCAGTGCAGTCTCCATCAAATTTGTAGGTTAGTGCAGCAGTGCCGAGTCTCCCCTGCTGCCTGCATTTTTAAGTCAGCCAGCCAGCCAGGCAGATGCAACGGAGGGAGGCCTTGGCCATTTCTGTGCGCTCAGCTCTGCCTCTTCCTCTGCCTGGCTCCACCGCCTCTCGCGCCTTCCACACCACTGCTTTTCTCTCGTCGCCGTCGAATCTCTGCGGCTGCTGCTTTGCTTTGCGTCACCAATCAGCTTAGCTCACCTCGCAGCTACCTCTCCTCACTTATTGTTTACTGTGCTCTCTTCTTCTTCTTCTTCTTCTTCTTCTCCTCTCGAGCTCCTCTCTTCTTTCGAGTGGAGGAGCTCAGCTCTTGCCCCCTTTCGGTGACTCGGTGCTTCTTTTGATCTCTTCACATGGCTGGAGTCTCTTCTGATTCTTCTCTGCAGCCATAGCCGTAGCTGGTTGGTTGCCTCAGCGAGAGAAGAGAGCAGCGGAGTCGCGGAGATGGAGACGAGGAGCTCGGCTCTGCTCGGTCTCCTCTGCCTGTGCAGCGTTTTGGCGCTCGCCCTGCCGGCGAACGTGACCATCGGCGCGCTCTTCACCTTCGACTCCGTCATCGGGAGGTCGGCCAAGACGGCCATCGAGCTCGCCGTGGCCGACGTGAACCGCGACGCCGGAATCCTCAAGGGGACCCACCTGAGCGTGGTGGTGCAGGACACCAAGTGCAGCGGCTTCGTCGGCACCATCCAAGGTACGTTACGAACGGCCTCAGTTCCATCGAGTGACCTTGCCAAAATCCTAGTAATCGTGGTTGCATAAGTTTTCTTGAGCGATTGATTCCTAGTCCTTCCTAGTTGGGGTGCTTGGACCCTGCGCATCAACCACTTGCAATAACAGATTTTTTATCCTTCCGCCCAAGGCCAAGGTAACAAAATTTACATTTAACTGGTATAAAAAAATACTAAAAATTTGAAAGGGCTAGGTACCAACTTTTGGTTAATGTTAATACTCTCTGCAGTTAAATTTTGGTAGAGCTACTAATTCTATCAAAATTTATATTGAACTAGTATCAAGAGGTAACAAAGTTTGATATCTTCATCTTTCAAATTTTTAGTATGTCTCGATGCTATCTTAATATAAATTTTAATACCTCTCGGTCATGGAAAAAAGCCTTCTCTAATAACATTTATTTCTCTCTCAAGTTAAGTTCGTCTAGCTAGCTCAGCCAAACATGTGTCACACGTGTGTGTGGATGTTTCCAGTCTCCATCCATGGCTGCTGACTTGTCTCTCTCGTGGAGCCAGCCAGCCAGGCTGCACATGCGTGATACGTATTTTTTTCTTGTTCTTCTTCTTTTTTTTCTTTGTTAGCGTTAAAAACTTGAAATAGAGTTTCTGACAATAGCATATCAGATAAACACCTGGTTCAGAGCGTACCAGTCGATTTGACCTGTAATCGACAAGGTAAAAATATAAAATTCACTCAAAGCCGATCGTAACGATCAATCGGCTTAAACTCAATCAGCTTGAAGCCGATCAAGATCAAGGTAACAGGATAAATCTAACTAGTCGATTAAGGCTAATCAGAGGATAAAGGTAGATCGATTTTGAAGAAGGCGATGCGCAACAAAATCAGAATAAATCAAACCTAGGGCGTAATTTGAAGAAGATCAACAATCGGCGATACGCAACTTTATTGATCGAAATCGAATTACAAAAGCTAAATTACAAGAACTACTATTAGTCGACAGGAAAAAGTAATGTAGATTGATGTGTTTGGTTGTGTTGTATATCTTGCAGCTTGCTTCAGCCCTTCTTTTATACCCGTCGGTCGATCGTATCATTTTACAACACGTTTCAGGACCTGATCCGTATCGGCTTTATCTCGGACAGTTTTTCCTCAAAGATCTTGCTGTTACCAAATATCTTCAAATTTTTCCAAATCATCTGTTAGTTTTCGTATGTTTGACTTTCTTGCCGATTTTGACTAGACTTGTCAAATTCTGGTGCAAACATCTGTCGTGTTTCTCGGCCAAGTAAACGAACGGCTAAGCGCGCGCTTAGTCTTTGATTCTGATCATGCGCTCCACGCCTTCACAGCGCTTGCATTCCCTCACGGCCACTGCCTGTTCATGCATGATGACAACATACAGCTCAATTATTGTCGACTGATTCCTATGAAGCCAAAAAAAATACTGTGTAATGTCGCGTTGATTCATCTTTCTTTCGGACTGTGCTAATCTACAGATGATCGATTTGGATTAAAAAACTGGTGATACTTTTTCTTTAAGCAATACAAGTGATGATCGGTCAGAACTAAGCAGTGGTAGTATCCAACTGCACACGCGCTCTCGATCGTCGTGGTCACACTCGATTACTTGCCAAATGCTAATGGAAGAAGACATCATGCATCGAGCTTGACATTGGTGCCTGGTTGGCGCAGCGTTGCAGCTGATGGAGCGGAACGTGGTCGCCGTCGTCGGCCCGCAGTCGTCGGGGATCGCGCACGTCGTCTCCCACGTCGTCAACGAGCTGCACGTCCCTCTGCTCTCCTTCGGCGCCACTGACCCCACGCTTGCCTCCACCCAGTACCCCTACTTCGTCCGCACCACCCACGACGACTACTTCCAGATGAATGCCGTCGCCGACCTCGTCACCTACTACGGCTGGAGGGAGGTCACCGCCATCTACGTCGACGACGACTTCGGCCGCGGCGGCGTCGATGCCCTCGGCGACGCTCTCGAGGCCAAGCGATCCAAGGTCTCCTACAAGGCGCCCTTCCCCCCCAACGCCGACAGGGCCGCCATCGCCGACCTGCTGGTGAAGGTCAGCATGATGGAGTCCCGGGTCTACGTCGTCCACGTCAGCCCGGACTCCGGCCTCGCCGTCTTCTCCATCGCGCAGTCGCTCGGCATGATGGCCAGCGGCTACGTCTGGATCGCCACCGACTGGCTCGCCGCCGCGCTGGACTCGTCGCGCCTGGCCAACCCCAAGACGATGACCCTCATACAGGGGGTGGTCACGCTCCGCCAGTACACCCCAGACTCCGACGCCAAGAGGTCGCTCATGTCGAGGTTCGTCCGGCAGAACCAGAACATGAGCGCGAGCATGAACGCGTACGGGCTCTACGCGTACGACTCCGTGTGGACGGCGGCGCGCGCCATCGACCAGTTCCTCGACGACGGGTGGAACGTCTCCTTCTCGGCTGACCCGAGGCTGCGCGAGGCCAACGGGAGCACGCTGCGGCTGAGCACGCTCAAGATGTTCGACCAGGGGGATCAGCTACTGCAGAAGGTCATGCTCGCCAACTTCACTGGTGTCACCGGCCGCGTGCGGTTCGGCGCCGGCAGGAGCCTGGCCGACACTGCCTACGAGGTCCTCAACGTCGGCGGGACGGGCGTCCGGCGGGTCGGGTACTGGTCCAACCACTCGCGCCTGTCGGTCGCCGCGCCTACAGGATCTCTGTCCAACGGCAGCCAGCCGCAGCAGCTGTACAGCGTGATCTGGCCGGGGGAGACGACGGCGACGCCTCGGGGGTGGATGTTCCCGAACAACGGCAGGCCGCTGAGGATCGGCGTGCCGTACCGGACGACGTACAAGCAGTTCGTGTCCAAGGACGCCAGCCCGGACGGCGCCAGCGGGTACTGCATCGACGTCTTCAAGGCCGCCGTGGCGCTGCTCCAGTACCCGGTTCCCGTCTCCTTCGTCCTCTTCGGCGACGGCGTCAAGAACCCCAGCTACAGCGAGCTCGTGCAGAAGGTCGCAGACAATGTCAGTACGGAGAGCACATTCAGCTTCAGCTATACTAGGTAGTTTCTTGTTTTGATCATGGAGAATCCATGGCTAATAACAACTTCAGCTCTGATTTCTTCAGTACTTCGACGCTGCGGTCGGCGACATCTCGATCGTGACGAACCGGACGAGGATCGTGGACTTCACGCAGCCGTACGTGGAGTCGGGGCTGGTGATCGTGTCCCCTGTGAAGGAGAAGAGCTCCAGCGCCTGGGCCTTCCTCAAGCCCTTCACGCTGGGGATGTGGGCCGTCACCGGCGCCTTCTTCCTCTTCGTCGGCTCCGTCGTCTGGATCCTCGAGCACCGCTTCAACCCGGACTTCCGGGGCTCGCCCAGGAAGCAGATCGTCACCATCTTCTGGTTCAGCTTCTCCACCATGTTCTTCGCGCACAGTAAGCACTTGTCAGAATCAACCATGTCCATCCATGTCTGAACTGAAATGAACTGATGAATGGGTGAAATGATCAGGAGAGAACACTGTGAGCACTCTTGGTCGGTTCGTGCTGATCATTTGGCTGTTCGTGGTGCTGATCATCAACTCGAGCTACACGGCAAGCCTGACGTCGATCCTGACGGTGCAGCAGCTGTCGACGGGGATCCAGGGGCTGGACAGCCTCATCTCCAGCTCCGACCCCATCGGCTACCAGGTCGGCTCCTTCGCCAGGAACTACATGATGCAGGAGCTCAACGTGCCCGAGTCGCGCCTCAGGGAGCTCAGCATCCTCGAGTACGCCACCAGCCTCCGGCTCGGCCCGCGCAATGGAGGGGTGGCCGCCATCGTCGACGAGCTGCCCTACGTCGAGCTCTTCCTCTCCACCAACTGCCAGTTCAAGACGGTCGGGCAGGAGTTCACCAAGAGCGGATGGGGATTCGTAAGCACTCTGAACGACTCCGCATTGTTCTTGAGAAATACTCATCTGAATTTTTCGTAATGCAGGCGTTCCAGAGGGACTCCCCTCTGGCGGTGGACCTGTCGACGGCAATCCTGACGCTGTCGGAGAACGGCGACCTGCAGCGGATCCACGACAAGTGGTCAACCGGCGGTCACGACTCGCAGAGCAATGACGCGTCGGCGCCGCCAGGCAGTGAACTGGCGGCTTCGGGTCTCTTCCTCATCTGCGGCGTCGCGTGCTTCATCGCCCTGCTCATCTTCTTCACGAGGATACTGTGCCAGTACTGCGAGTACCACGGCGACAGCGGCGAGGAGGGTGCGCTGGCGCCGGAATTCCCGGACCACCCAGAGAGGAGCTTGCGGCGGCCGGCGAGGCTGAATAGCATCCGGGAGCTGATGACGTTCGTGGACAAGAAGGAGGCGGAGGTGAAGAGGGCCATCAGGAGGAAGTCGAGCGATGACAGGCGGGACAGGTCCATCACCAGCTCCGACGGGCCGTCCTCCTCCTTGCGGCCGTCCCTCTCGCCGGTCTAGCTTCTTTCTTGTTTCTTTTTTGGCCAGATGATTCCATCTCGACAGATTAGCCAGGCTAATTAATGTGATGGATATATGTTGATCTGACTAGCTAGCTAATTGTGCATGCAAATTAAGCTGCAGCTGCTGATGATATATACCGTAATTGTTAGGTATGTACGTTAATTATTAATTAGGCCAAGATATACACTATACAGTATGAAGTTGACGATCGTAATATACTCTCCCACCTAGTTGTCGTTTTGGTTATAGATACTGGCCGTCGACATGTCACTACTACAGAAATGTACATCACAATCGATTTTTTTTAATCATCACAGTCGGTTTTGGCGATGATAAAAAGTCATTAGACAATGATTAGGAGACGCTATCACAGTTAATTTTCGTCCGATAGTGATAAATTATCATCGCAATTGGTTTTCAGAAAGAACCGACATCATCACAATCAGTGATATAATATTGTTTACATATGGACTAGTAGGAGTTACGACTGCACATGCCCACATTACAGACGGTTCACAAACCACATCATAGACGGTTCATAGCGCCAGTGATGACAAAGAGTAATCACAGACGGTTTTCCAACCGTCAGTGAAAAAACTCATCATAAACGGTTCCAAATTGGAACCATCTGTGATGTAGTGTCATCTCATACGGTTCCACTTTGGAACCGTTTGGGATGATGGGATCATCACAGACGGTTTCAAAGAAGAACTGTCTGTAAAGAGGCCCACATCACAGACGGTTCCAATTTAGAACCGTCTGGGATGTGGGCCTCTTTATACACGGTTCTTCTTTGGAACCGTCTATCATGAGTGGCTTTTCACATACAGTTCTTTTTTAGAACCGTTTGTGATGTTGATTTTTTATTTTTTACTAAAATTTAATTTATTAGCTAGCTTCAGGAAATGCTAGTATGCCCTCTGAAAAAAGACAGTAGAAAGCATCATCAGTATTATTATGACATACAATTCAGAAATGAGCTCGGATCTGATATGAACATACAGTGCATCCATTTTAGAAATCAACTCTGATCGCACAATACAATGTACAGCGCATCTATTTCATAAATCAACTCATATATACAAAACCAATTGAATTGATAGCTAAAAATGACAAATTCACAGCACAAGGTTCACAAATTAATCCAAACGCTATCTAACAAATTCACAACGCATTAGGCGAGCTTGGGTGGCATTCGCCTTTTGGATTAATGACCTCACGCATAAAGAAGGTGCAGAGTTGTCCTCGGATACCTAGGAGGTCAGCCTATTCCAACGCAGATTTAACACATTGTCAAGCCTGTCGATGGGAAGAGTAAAGTCTTGCGTGTATATAAATTTGTAGGTGGAAACAATTGTTCCAAGACTGACAAACCTCTACAGCGTTGGTCTTCTTTGAACCAATGAAGAGTTGCATGTTGTGGCAAACATAGAATTCACATAGGTTATGTAACATCCTAAAAAGTTCAAACAGTGAAAATGTACGGATGAAATTGAAAAAAAATAAATGTTTATGAGTTTTTCTGGTGTTATTCATTTTTATTGGTTTTCTTGGAGTTTTATATTGTGTGAAAGCTTGATTAAAGAAATTGAGAAATGGGAAAGAGGTAAAAAGATAAAAAGGAAGGTGGTAAAAAGTAATAAAAATTTCTATGTGACCCTAGCTGCACTGGTGTCTCAGTGAGATCAATAAACAAAATTTTTCATGCACAAGATTGGGAATAAATAATTTATATAACCATCCTTTGACTAAAAACAGTAAACCAAAAATTTAAATGAAAAATGGTCGATGTCTATCTGGGGTCAAGAAAATTACCATAGTTCCCTGAGTGTAGAAACTGCCACTAGAAAAATTTTCAAAAATTTGCAAGTCGATTTAGGCCTTTTAAAAATTTAATTACAGAGACTTCAAAAAATTTGAAAATGGCATGTCAGAATTTTAATAAAATAAATACTCAAGTGTTAGACTTGAAAGTTTTATTTTAGCACCTTTAGAATGAAATGAATCCTTACAAAAAGTTTTAAAAATATATATTATCAGATGAAGCTTTGAATAAATTAAAACCCAAAATGAAGATTTAGAGCAGCGCTCAGTGTCAGAATTTTTGTAAAATAAATAGAAGGTGTTTTTGTCTCAAATTTTCACAGGTTATGCCTGACTCCCAGTAAGTTTTGGTCAAAAATTGAAGTAAAAGTTTGGATGAGGATGATGCTTAAAATAATGCAAAATCCGAAGAGTTCTTGTTTAGTCCCATCGCAGTAATCGTTCTATTTCACTGACAAGTGGGCCTGGCACCTGTTGAAGCTCGTCGCGCTGGCAAGGCTGAGGTGAAGCCTTGGGTCACTGCCAGCGGGCCCTGGTCCCACCCGTCAGTCTCAGAGTGCGTCATTCTTCTCCCTTTTCTTCTCCCAGTCGAGGCGAGGAGATGGCGCCTCCATCCTTTGCCGTCCGGCCGCAACGACTCCCGTCCGGGCGTGATCACCACCATCCACGTCGCAACTAGCTCACCCGCGCCTGTGCTTGATTGTCCTCTATCGCGTCGCGTTGGAGAAGAGTCTGCGCCGCTTCGTCGCGTGAGCACAGCGGCAGCGACCGAGGCCGTGCGCTCGAGCTCAACCGCGAACGCGATCGCTTCTCCTTAGGCCTTAAGTCTCCCTCTAGCGTCGCATTGCCCTTCCATTCCTCGCACTTACTTTCCATTTAGCCGAGAGCCTCGCGTGAGACTTCTTCCCCAGTTCTTCCGCCAGAACCCGAGAGAAAGGGGGAATCGGTGGTAGAGGTCAATCTGCCCCAATCCTTTGAATCGACTCCACTCTAAGTTTCCTGAGCACTGTAGGGTTACTGATCAACCGCCAATTTGGTTTGTTTTTGCCTACAACAGCGTCGCACCGCCGCCCTTCTTCTTCTTGGCTGGCGCATGGTGGCAGCTCGTTCCAGACCTTCTCCGACCCGGCTACCTGGTGAGTCCGAATCCCCTCGTGCCACTGTAGTTCACCCAACCCTAGCTCGTTGGAAAATCGACTGTTAGTCGAGCTTTCGCCCGCTCGGCCATGGCGCTGCCGCACCTCCGCGGTGACGACCATCCTCCCGACCTTCATCCGCCGAATTGGTGCCATCCCTAGGTTCGCCTTGACGCGCTTAAGGTGTTAGTGGAACCCATTCCGCCGCTCCGGAGCTGGTTCGCCGGCAGCGAGTCGAAATTCGAAGCTCTCTGTCCGCTGTCACTGACCGGTGGGTCTCGGTTGTCAGTGGGTCAGCACGTTTGAACGCGTTCGTGCGCGCGCGGAGAGAAGGCGTTTTCCAACAGAGAAAACGTATTCTGGCATTTTAATGACTTTTCAGAAAACCGAGTAGATTCAAATGTTAATAACTTTTGAACCAAAGCTCCAAATTTAGTGAAACTACATTCTAAATTCGTATAAAATTCTGTAGATTCAGAATATACAAAAATTAGTTAAAGATGAGTAGTGTGCAATTTTAGGAAGTTCAAAGAGACACTTAGGTGTGATTAGGGCCATTTAATTAAAATATTTTCAGATAAAGTTTAAATGGAATGAGATAAGTGTAACACCCTAAATTTTGCTCTAAAATAAAATTTTGGAGTATTTTTGGGAATTTATTGAAATTTATTTGGATTTATTCAAATATGGCCTTCCTTGAAAACAATTAAATAATGGAAAAGTTTTTGCAAAGTTTTATTGCAAATATTTTAATTGAGTTCCAAATATCTCAAAGTATTTTCTGGAATTTGTTTGCTATTTTAAAAGCCCCAAATTATTTAATTGAATTTCTAGAATTATTTTTAATGAAAAATGTTTTAAAAATTTGATGAACAGTAATGGGCCGAGCCCATTCTTTGTGCACGCCACCGCCCACCACCACGCATAAACCCCTAACCGCCCCACCCTTCGCCTGTTGGATCGGCATCGTGTGATCGAGAAGGCTGCCGCGCCGCCGCCGCTTCGCCGTCGGATCGCTACTCACGGACGCTCAGGATTTCGCCACGTCGCTTCGTCCCCGCGAGATCGCCGGAGGGACGTGGGCTTGATGGCCGTGATTTCCGCCAGCAGTTTCGCGCACGTCTAGGCCCTTTAAGCCGTTCTGGTGAGCGCGTTCTGCAGAGGACTCAACGCCGCGTCTTTGGACTCCTCTCACGCACGTCGAGACGCTCTAGAGACCACGGGAGAGCTCGCCGTAGTTGTTTCTTTGAGCCGCCACTGTTTTTCGCCGTTTGCTTCGTCGTCGGTCCAATTCCGCCGTTGCCGAGGTCACCGGAGTGCTCACCGAGTCGAACCGCGTTGAGGGAACCATTTCTTCGCGCCGGAGAGCCGCTACAACGCCGTCGCCGAGGTCGTCTTCCTCAGCTCCGACAACCTTCCTTTCTTCGCCGCCGTCAACCTCGTCGAACCGCGCCAACCGTTCGATTCTCATCACACTGCGTAGGTGAGTCCACGTCACCTCCACCTCTGTACATGTTTAGATTGAATCGTGACCGTTAGATCTTGATGTGTACGATAGGGATTAGATCTAGGTTTTGCGGCTAGATTTAATGCGAACCCTTGGATCATTTTTGAACGCGTGAGATTGCGCCGCGTAGCTTGATGAAAAGTAATCAGCTCGGGTACCGTGGGCCGTTGGATTAGATCTAAACGGCGGCTGTGGGTTGATCTGTGACGCGCGGATCCGTGCCGTTCAAATTTGAACGTGCGGCGGAGATGACGCCGCGCCCCCACCGAATCACGTGCAGACGCGTGTGCGCTTTGACCGAGACACGACCAAATCCTGACCGCCGATTTTGAACGAGCCGTCGCGATGTCGACGCGTGTCGTGCGTAAAACCGAGGCGTCGCAGTGGCGGTGCGGTGCTGGCCGTTGGATCCGAGGGCACCGTTCGATGCATGACGCGTGGCCATGCGGGAATCGAGGCATCACCGAACCGTGCGGGAGTGAGATCTGACCGTTCGTTTAGCGAACGGTCTGGATTTTGCCGCGTGTCGCGTCGGGATTGGCTGCGCATCATCGCTGACGCCACGGCTTGCGTCACCTGGTGCACGGGCACAGTGCTGCTAGTCCATGGTGGACCAGAGCCGAACCGTGGACTCAGCCCATGGACCGGAGTGACGTGGCAGCCTCTCGGCATGCCACGTGCCATGCTGACGTCATAAATATTTTTTTTATATATAAAAATATTTCGGCCGAAATTCTTTTCTGTGCTGACGTCATCATGGCGCGATGCTGACATCATAAATGCGAATTTTCAGTATAAAAATAATTTGGAAAATCAGATTTCTTAATTTCTGTATTTTCAGATTTAATTCAAACTTCAAATGACTATAACTTTTGCATTTTAACTCGGATTTGGGTGATTCAAATTTCTAAAATTCATAAAATTGTGATCTATTTAATGATGAATTTTATTTGAATTTTTGAGGTCATTTAGTCCTGTACTAGTTATTTATTGCATATTTTATTTATACGCGTAGACGCAAATTTGCCGAAAAGTTTCGAAGATGAATTCGTCGCTCAAGAACAAGCTTGAACACGACCAAAGAACCCTTTGAAGGCAAGTGATGCTTTGATCATTTTGATCCCAGATTTTAAAATGTAATTTATGCTTTGAAATTATGCATGCTTATTTATTTAAAATGAAGCTAATTTAAATTGGGATAATGTAGTTAATCAACCCATTTTGTTATGTCACCTTGAAATGATTAATTGTATGCCCTAAATCATTGTCACCCTAAGTTGATTGTCTTGGTTGGATAATAATATGATGCCAACACGGAGGCTAGACCGTGAGTAGATGCTTAGCCTTGCAACGAGTCATGAATGATCTTTCGGAAAAATGCTACAATATTGACTAATGGAATATGGAATGTATTTTGGAAGTGGTGTGATATTGCCACATGATGAAATTAAAGCATGGAGACCTGTGTGGTTCCATACCGATGTTGAGTTATTGCTGGCATGTGTTGCACATTAATCAACTGGGTGGGAAATGATTTAGACTGGGGCAAGTGGCAAGAGGTCAGATGCAGTGGGCCTGTGTGGCATTGGGTTGATGAGTGTTGTGAGTTTGTGTGCCACAATGGGTCATGTGCCATTTGTTGAGTGTTGGAAGTCTTGCCTTGGTCAGTTAAGGACTTCACCTTGCAAGCCTTTGATCTGAGTCACCCGTACAACCACATGTCTGATATGGGACAGACCAAGTTGATTAGGGTTCTGATATCTTTCCTCTGATACCTCGGGGTGATAGTGCACGAGGGTGTATCTATACGGGGGAGCGTACCTGTGCTACGGCTTGGTGCCCATCCAACGGTGATTGACCTGTCCTATGCTTCGGCTCTGTGTGAGGGAAGTGATAGTGAGGGTAATACCGGAGAGGTTCGTTGGGTAAGGTAGAAGTTCCTGAAAAGCTTTGTTGCGGACGATCACCTGTGTGGTGAGCGGCTGTATCTTGTGGGTAAAGTGTACAACCTCTGCAGAGTGTCAAAACTATTCGAATAGCCGTGCTCACGGTATTGAGCATTGCTCGAGGATTACATCAAGGGTAGATCTCCATAAACAAAATGTGGAAAGGGTGGTGTGTGCGAGATTGAAAATGAACTATTAAGGTCGTGTACCGAGAATCTTGAAGAAAAACCATTTGAAGAAATTAGTATTACTTATAACTGCTCCATTGCTTTAATTTAAATAAGATACTGGTTTAAAAATGATGTTGATGCAAAAGAACCATTTAAGCCAATCCTTTGGAATAAGCTTTGCATATAGTAATAGCGCTGCATTCAGTGCATTACTTGTTGAGTGCCTTGTGTACTCATCCCACCTTGCTTATCAACCCCAACATCGGTGGAGGAGTCTACACCAAAGTGGGAGGAGGAGTACATGGAGGATCCGAGCAACTAGGGGCAAGCCACCGGTTGCTGTGGCAAGATGAAGGCTTCCACGATATTTACTTATGTTCCTCTGCTATTTCTTTACTCTGAATAATGTAAGCTCTGCGTGGCTGATTTATCTGTAAGGAGACCATAAGGTTGTACAACTCGGTTTATATAAATGTTTGCACTATTTATTGTTATATTGTTGTGAATGTTTGTGATGTGCAACCCTGTAAGACTGTGTGTGCTAGCGTGATCCTGGACTGGCACAGAATACACAGAGGGTCCGGATTTGCAGATTCGGGTCCCGACAATAAGTTTTATGAAACTGGTTGTGAGCACTTCAATTGTGTAAAAATAATTACAGATTTCTTAGTTAAACCTTATGTTCAAACAGAATGAAATATTAATATGTAAAAGGATAAGTGAGTGAAACATATATAAATTGAAGTTTGTATGGATAAAACTTAAGTTGAAGAAGCATGTGCACGCACAAGCTCGTTTGTGTAAAAAAATGTTTAGGAAAAAGTACGGGTGATGCTTTTCCAGTGAAGGAAAATAATAGTTATAATGGTAAACATAGATGTAATCTACTATGGTTAGGTTCAAAGTAATACAAATTAAGTTTTAAGATGTTTTTAAGATCATGCCCTGATACTAGTGAGAAAATGAATAAAAGTTGATGAATGGTCTGGTTGCAAATGAATGTGGAAGTTGAGATGCTATAGGGTTGTTTTTGTGGTCATTTAGGTCTTTTCAATACCAAATAAAATGATGTTTCTAGATAGAAAGAATGTGGAATCAGTTTAGTAGTATTCTACAAAGTTAATGCTGTTATGTTCTGAAGAAATAATGTCACTTTGTAAAGGTTTGCTTGTAATGTAAGCTAGCAACAAAAGCCTAGTTGTTATGTTTTCAAAGTAATAGAATCACTTAAGCATATTTGGTAGCGTGTCAAATATCTCTTCTAAGTGAGGATTTTATAATGGATAGCATAGAAATGATGTTAAAAATATGTGCTTCTAGGTTCCAGGAAAAGATCTTATTAATAAGCTAAGCTTTGCTTAGTTTTCGTTAGTGTAATACCCTTAAGTAATATTGTTCAGCTTGTTTCCTTAGTCCAGTTCTAGCCAAGTTAGAATTTCGATTAAGCCTTTTTAGCAGTAAGTTTTATGTCTTGTCTAAACCCAAAAATTTAGGAAAAACCATTAAAATTGTTAACCAAAGTATATTCTAGCTTGTTCAGGACTAAAACCCTTATTTCGTTAAGTGTTGTGCATAAATTTTAATAGTCAAATAACCCTAAATGTCATAGTTTTTGGAAGTTCATTTTGTGAATTAGAGAAAAGAATAGAGAGTTGGTTTTCAGAGCTACTCTTTCGTGTCACCTTCTAAAGAAGCTAATGAAATAGTTTTTCTTAATCTAAATGATTTTTGTATCTTGAATTCGAAATGTAAATAAAGATAATTCGTTTAAAGCAATCCCTGTCTTGGTGTGATTGTGTTTATCTTTGCTATCTATTTTCTCTTTGCCCATTTGACGTTTATTGATGTTCTTATTTTTCTCTTGTTTTCTCTACGTGTAGACCCCGACGTTCTCGAGGCGGAAGACGACTATGTCGCAGATCCAGAATTTGTACCAGACAGTGAGCTGCAAGGCAAGCAACCCCTTGAGCATATTGAGCCTGATAATTTACCTACATTATGTTGTTTTTGTCTATGTATGATGCATCCGGATAATTCTCCATAGAAGTGCTAATTTGGGTTGGAACTGTAGTTAATCCTGTACATTATGGTTTACCTTAATCTATATGGATATGTGAACCTTGTAAACCTTAGTTTGAACTAGACATACTTAATGTCATTTTGGGTATAACCGCTAGCATAATATTCCTGCTTAAGCTATTCGTTATATGTTTTTAGTCTTTTCAACCAATGTATGGTCCTTTTTGGGAAATGATCACTGGTAGTTTGCTATAAAACCCCCCAAATAAAACTATGGTTTGACGCGGGTGATTATTGGCAATAGCCGGTTGTGCAAAGGGAATTGCACGTAGTGTAGGGTGGAGTATCGCCCGTGTCAGATTAAGGACCGAGCAAATGGGATGTTGTAGATCCATGTTTCCGTACAACCACGAGGGCTGGTATGGGACAGTCTTAGCCTATTAAGTTGTTTAGATGTGGCTTTGCATCTAAGGAAGGCGGGAGTTAGCACAAGCATTCCGATCAGGTTTGCTTGTAGGGGTTTCTACATACCAATACAACGGTGTACGCCTCGCCATGGACAGAGACGTGGTGTTGGGTGTGATAAATGTGGATCCACGACTTGGGTGAGTGTCTCTATTTCAGGGCAAGGGCCAAACATCCCGGGCTGGTGTAAAGCCACATCTAGATAATGTAACGGCTCTGTATGATCTCCTTGCCGGCACACCAAAGGAAGTGTGTCGTATGGCTTAGCATAAAGGTTGATCATTCCTTGTGAGTAAAGCTGTACACTTCTGCAAAGTGTAAAATCTAATCGATTAGCCGCGCCCGCGGTAATGGGCACTTGGGGAAAATCCTCCCAATGTTAAAGTCTTTTGGTATTTTTCTAGAAAATGGGTTTGGTTTGGAAACTGTTTTGCAACCAGTTTTTGTGTCAAAGGATCGACACCGGGGACCTATGCAGTCGGGTAGACTGGGTTGGAATCTGGGTTATTTGCTTAACACATTGTTTCTCAATTGCTTTTATTAAAAGGCGATGTTGCAATCTAGCATATTTATACAATTTTAATGCTTTTGTGCAACTGCAAAACAACCATAGCCTGTTTATTGTTCAGCCTGCATATTTATTTATTTGCATCTGTGAACCACTATAAGACTTGCTGAGTACCAATGTACTCAATCTTGCATCTGCTGTCTCAGAGGACGAAGACTGCGATTTGCCAGATGACGCTCTTTTCCAGGCAGGTCTCGGGGGTTTCGACGATGGTTTCTTCTAGGGTGCCTAGTCGGTTGCCTGAGGGTTTTGTGGGCAACCAAAAGGTTTTTTGGAGTTTATTTGTCTGTCTTTAAGTTTTCGCTGTTCAGCTTTTGATTTGTACTAAACTCTGTATAATTACTGCTTGTATGTAAGGACTTTGTGTGTCTTGCGAGTTTGGTTATGTTACAAATGTTGTAAACATGTGAATAGCACAGTAATCACATGGAGGTTCCTGTTCGTCTGAACGGGGTCTCACAGGTTAGTCCCCTTTGGCTGCTGGTGGCACTGCCAAAATATAATAGGTTAATTAGTTCGAAAGGTATTATTATGGAGTGTGAAGGATTATTGCGTACTAGCAGATACCGAAAACTTATAAATTTGCTTCAGCGTCGCTGAGTTCTTCCTGTGTGGACCTCCACGAGCTTTGTAGACACCGAACAACGTGTCGAGTAAATCTCTGATAGACTTCAAGTCGTGAGTGCCGCCCTTTTTGGAATCAAGGTAATTGCGTGGTTCTGTCTTGGTATAATTACGAGTAGAACCCAGTGATACCTGCACAGGTATGTCGCCATGGTCATTGAACCTAACTTCAAGCTGCATTGTATAGTACAAATCAACAAGTATAGCAACTCGATGAAGCACTTACCCCGGGTTGTGGGGTAAAAGTATGAATCTTTTTTCCTATTGAGCCAATAATACTTTTTCCACGTACTCATGGACGACTTGTAAATTTTCATCCATTGTTTGCTTAGACACCATGTGTGGGTCGACGAAACCCACCGGTTGTTTCCTTACTTTTGCTTCCATGCTCATGTATCTACGTATACAAAATCAAGGATCATGTATATCTGACATTTATCGGTACGACATGAATGTATACCCTCGTCGTCGTCATCTAATCTATCTTTACGCTTGTATCGGGATGCGTTGCACACCAGACATACATGCAAGTTTGCGTGCTCTTTGCGGTAGAGGATATAGCTGTTCGGACAGGTATGTATTCTTTCTACTTCCATTCCCAAGGGTCAAAAAACCTTCTTGGCTTTGTAGGTGGTTGTCGGTAACTCGTTTCCCTACGGAAGCATGACCGCTAACAGACCTAACAACGTCGTGAAACTCTTGTCAGACCAATCGTTACTTGCCTTTAATTTCAACAGTTTCGGCACGGATGACAACCTTGTGTATTTGGACTTGCAGCCTGTGAACAAAGGTTTCTCCGAGTCATCCATGAAGCCCCTGAAATTTACATACTCCTGCTCATCACGGTTCCCTTCTGCATCCCGTAGCATCTGATCCAGATTATCATCGTGAAACCTATCCTCATTAAAAACACAGTCGATATCATCTGGAGTATCGTTGGCTTTTTCGATGATATCCAGAGTATCGTTCAGTTCGTCGACGATGGTAGTACTACTTGCTCCCTGCATAATCTGCTCTTCACCGTGACTGCTCCAACATGTATACCCCTTTTGAAACCCCATATAATCAAGTGTGCTTCAATCTGTGGTAGGTTTTGAAATATCCTCATATTCTCGCAGTCAATGCATGGATAAGGCATAAATTCCACCTCCTTGTTCAACATATCTTCCTCTGCAACTCTTCTAAAAGCGGAGACGCCATTAATGTACTCGGCGCTCGCACGGTTCTCAGTGTACATCCAGCTTCGGGCCATCTATGCTACGTATGTAACATTATGTGTTAAATAATGAATTAAGTAGAATAGGAGTGCACAAGCACACATATGCTACATATAAGCTACATTTAAACTTGCCGATTAATTTATATAGCTCATTACATCACAAAGAATGAATGGATATATAAACACATGTAAGCTACATTTAAACTCAACATCTTCAATTCTCTCTTTTCATACCTAGCTACATCTTGAGTATAATGCAATTAGAACCAATTACTACTTTAGATCAAAGAGAACAAATGGATCTATAGCAAGCTGTTGGGACCCGAATATGCAAATCTGGACCCTCTATGTATTCCGCACTAGTCCTGGATCACGCTAGTGCACACAGGCTCAACATAGATGAATATCATAATCATACACAACGATAACATCATAAAGGCTACATCAATATTAAATATAACTGTTAAACGACCTTATGGTTTACCTTACATGAGTATGCCTCACAGGGCTGAGACTGAAAAGTAAATAAATAGCAGCGGAAATAAACATAAGCGTAGAAACCCTTCAATCTGCCACAGGCAACTGACAAGGTTTGCACCCTAGTTATTCGTCTCTTCCTGATACTCCTCAAAAGAAGGCATTGCTTCTTCTCCAACTGGTGTTGTTTTATTGCAAGGGGTGAGTACATAAAGCACTCAACAAGTTGTGCACAGAATGCAAGTCTAGTATACTATATGCACGGCTTATTACAAAGGAATAGCTGACATGGTTAATTTGCATTAAACAACATTTGCAAACAAATAGCATAAAAAGATTGAAAGACAGTAAAACAAATAATAACAATAATAAATTCCTCATTTGTTTTCCAATAACCAACTCATAACCTAAAAACCATAATCCAACATCCATACCCACATTTGTTTTAATAAAATATAACCCTTGACTGTAATCACCGAGCTATGCTCAATTCCGCGAACACGGCTATTTCGATTAATATTAAACCATTCTAGGGTGAAAAATGAAATAAGACATACAAAATGGCAAGGTGAATGTAATTCAAAGTGGACAATAGCTATTCCCAACATATTTGAAATAAGCGATAATTGAATTAATTGTAACATCCCAAAATTTGCTTATATATTATTTTATTGATTATTTGTGCATTTTATGATTTTCTAGAATTTATTGGATTTTTTTGGATTTATTTAAATTAACTTTAAATTAAGTATATTGGTCTTTTTGTGAAAACTAATTATAAGTATGCAAAGTTAAAATAAAGTTTTTCCAAAAATATTTTATTTATGTCTAAAAGGTCCCAAAGTATTTTTGAGATTTTTTTGGGATTTTTCCTGATACTTTTATTGCCTAAAACAAATCAAATGATTTTCTGTAATTATTTTAAAAGAAAAATTCGGGGAAAAGTCCAGTGAACAGTAACAGGCCGGCCCATTACTATGCGCTGACGTTCAGCCCAATCCGGCCCAGTCCGATCGAAACCCTAACCCTAGGATTGTTAGCCGTTGGATCTGCGTTGGATGGCTTGGATCAAGGCGCGTCAGAAAAGGAAAGGATCTTCTCGCTGTCGTTGGATTTCGCGTTCGGCTCAGATGGTGCCACGTTATAGGAAATCATGACCGTTAATCGCCGATCGAACGTTGGTGGTTGTCGTCTCCGCAGAATCGGAGCGCCGCCTCCGTGTCGAGGCCGACTCATGCGGTTTCGGCTTAGGGTTTAGGTTTGTGCGTGCATGCTGAGGCTATTTAAGAGGGGGCGGGTACCCTGAGGATCGCCTCATCGGGCTGCAATTTTTCCCTATAGCGTCATCACTTGTGCCGCCGTTAGCCGTGCATTAGAGCTCATCGCAGTTGGTTGAGAGCACCGCCGAGGTTTTCTACGTCTTCCGCCGCCGTCAAGCCACCTTCCGTCGCTTGGGCTACGGGACTGAGTTCGTCAGGCTATGCCGCGTTGGATCTATGGAGTATCGTCGTCGAAGTGTCGCCATAACACCGTTGGGCTCGTCGTCATCTTCAAGTCCGACGAAGAAGCACCGTCGTGCCACCATCGCTGGACCCGTGAGGTATCAACCGTCGGATCATCTCTGAACCACTAAGATTGAGCCACATGGGCGCATCAGTACTTCACTGTGGGGGCCGTCGGATTAAATCGGACGAACTGGATCGCGCCGCATCTTGGACCAATAACGTTGCGACGCGTGTCAGGCACAGCAACCGAAGCGTCATGGATCGAGTACGCCATGGTCCGGTGCCACGCCGTGGACCAAGCCCATAGACCATGACACGTGGCGCATTGTGATTGGCCCGGATCTTCGCTGACGTCATGCTGACGTCATAATTGCGTTTTTCGTTGGAAAATAAACCGATTGGAAATTCTGCGATGCTGACATCATCATGAGGTCACGCTGTCATCATAAATGCGATTTTTCAGTATAAAAATAATTCGAGAAAATCATATTTTCTAATTTCTGTATTTTCAGTATTTATTCAAACTTCAAAAGCCTATATCTTTTGCATTTAACTCGGATTTGGGTGATTCAAATTTCTAAAAATTTGTAAAATTGGGATCTATTTAATGGTGAATTTTATTTGATTTTTGGATTTTATTTTCTCTCTATTTTGGTATTTATTTACTTTTCTCTTTCGATACGCGTAGACGTTGAATTGTGTGACACTTCGGAGGAAGATCCGTCAACTCAAGATCAAGTTCCAAAGCAAGATTAGAACCTATTCCAAGGCAAGTTGTGCTTTGATCATGTTGAACCCATGTTTATAAAATTGCTATATTGTTTTACTCTATTGCATAGTATTTCAAGTATATAACTGTTTCAAATTAAATTGGGATCTAGTTAATCCACCAATTTGATCTATATACCCTACCTTGTCAATTGTATGCCATGATCTATCGTCACCTTAGATTGGTTCGTTATAGTTGGTTAATACTAAAATCAACATGGAATGTTAGATCGTATTAGTTGCTTAGCTATGCCACGTCATCACATGTACATGAATCATCAATGATTAATTTTGACTAATGGAATGTGAAACAAGGATGTGAACTTGTGTGTCATGTGAGATCACACAATGAGATTGAGTTGTAGTTGCAAGTCATGTCACACAACGATGTTGAATTTTGATGGCACGTGGTGCTTGGTAATCAACGTGGGTGGTAGTCACTTAGATTGGGGCAAGTGACAAGGGGCGAGTATGCCAAGGTGGACCCGATGGGTAGAGGGTATGTGGAAGTCTTGCTTCAATCTTCCTAAGGACTTAACCTTGCAAGTCTTTGACCTGAGTTAATCATGCAACCACATGTCTGGTATGGGATAGCCTAGCTGATTAATTTGCAATGCCTTAGTTTGGTACTATCATTGGCAGTGTGAGTTCCCGAGTTATGGAGTAATTCACAAGGCGCAAGAGGGGGGCCCTGGTTGTGGTTTTCAGACCCGCTAGTGTTGAAACCTTAGCGGGTAGTATCAGGTTAAGGTAGTGCATTGTAAAGGCTTTGTTATAATCACTCGCCTTTGTGGTGTATGGTTGTATCGTGTGGGTAAAGTGCATAACCTCTGCAGAGTGTAAAACTATTCGAATAGCCATGCTCGCGGTATTGAGCAATGCTCGGGAATTACAGTTAAGGGTTAGCTTAATTAAATGGAAAACTTGGTTGGGATGGAGGAATTGCCATATGGAAGGTTGAACTTGACTTAGAAGTAGAAACTTGGTTTACTTGGTAAATGCTGAATCTATCTATTACTGTTATTTGTTTTACAGTCTTTACAATCTATTTATTGTATTTGTTCATAAATGCTGCTTATTGCAAAATAGCCATAATAGCCTTTTCCTTTGGAATAAGCCTTGCATATAGTTACATAGAATTGCATTCTGTGCACAACTTGTTGAGTGCTTTAAGTACTCACCCTTACCAAACAACAACAATCAACAGTTGAAGAGACTACACCTTTGTTGGAAGAGGAGTTCCAGGAGAACACGAGTCGTTAGGGTCCAAGCCTTGTTAGTTGCCTGTGGTGAACTGATGAGCTATCTACGTCTTCTACTTTCCGCTGCTTATTTAATAGTTTATATTTCAAGTCTAGCCCGGCGTGGCTTAATAATGTAAGTTGGTCATAAGATCACACACTTAGCTATATCAATAAATGGAGTATTATTATTATTATCGTTAAGTATGATGTGATATGTACCAATGTTAAGCTGTGTGCACTAGCGTTGATCCTGGGACTAGTGCGGTAAACACAGTGGGTTCGAATCAGTGGATTCGGGTCCTTACATTAATATACATACTTTAAAGCAATATAATATTTAAGTATGGGTTCAACATGATCACAGCACAACTTGCCTTCAAATAGCTCTACTCCTACTCTGGACCTTGCTCGGGTGCTGGATCTTCGATCACAAACTCACCGGGCAACACGACGTCTACGCGTAACGAAAGAGAAAGTAATATGTATAAAAATAGAGAGCAAAATCAACTAAAAAAATTAAATAAAATTCACCATTAAATAGATCTTGATTTTACAAATCTTTAGAAACCAGAATCACCTCAATCGGAGTTCAAGTGCAAAAGACATAGCTATTCAAAGTTTGAAATAAAAGATAAATCAGAAAATTGGAAAACCCGAACTAACCCAATTATTTTTGTAGTGAAAAAATAGCATTTATGACGTCATGCTAATGTTAGCACCGAATATAATTTTCGATGAATTATTTTTCTACGAAAAAAGCGATATATGACGTCATGCTGACGTCAAAAGACACGTGGCCCAATTAGAAGGCGACACGCATCACGTTCTATGGACTCAGTCCATAGCCAACGGCTTGGTCCATGGTGGACGCGGCGCATGGCGCCTTGGCGGCCACGCCTGACACGCGACAGCATGCTACTGGTCGCGACGCTGGTAAAATCGGGCGCACACAGATCTGATCGAATGGCTACGGGTAGAGGAATACGTGGCGACACTTCGACCATACGATTTGAATCCGACGACTACCCTTACCGGTGCAGATCACTATTGACGTGGCAGCGTGGCTTGATCCTGAGTGGACGATGCGGATCCGATGTCCTCGATGTTAGTGTTATGCCCTTGAGGCAATCATTTAGATGATTGTAACATGACTATGTTTATGAATAATAATATGATTATTAGTCCAATGAATGTATATCATTGTATTGATCAACAAGTATGTGACTTGCTTATGAAGCTCTTTACTTCTTGATGTAATTCGATAAATATCTCTGATCGGATATCATCGTATAGGACAACGATGAATAGATCAGCACATGTAGTGATCGATGATCATGCTTCATAGAACATGGGATATGGAGATATCATCTATACATTGTGGACGCATGTTGAAGAATATGGGTTAGATAGATCCGCAATGGGACACTACGAGAATGTTACATTCTTATGTGTCATCAGTGTATCTCATACATAGTAGATGTATGATCCTTAGACCTGAGATTGTCATATTCCCTACATGTGTAATAGTTTTCCTTGGGGATATCAAACACTACTTCCTAACCGGATAGTTATAAAGGTAGCTTCATGTTTACTATAAAATATGCAAAGGGAAGTGAGCAGTCAAGATAGAATTTGCCACTCCAATGAAACGGAGATATATGACAAGGCCACTCGTGTGATATGATTAAGGAAGTGCATGGCCATGCCGTGATTGAGGAGTCAATCACAACTTATTAATATATCACGGATACGAGAGATAGATTGAATCATCAAAGGATGACATGCTTCTCACCTTGAGTTCAATCTTCATATACTTGACAAAGGGATTATTACATGAGTACTTTTGATAGGTTCTGTCCGATTTGATCATAGTATGTTTGGGAGTTGGCATGCTTTGAAAGGAGCTTCTACCAACTATTGGATTGAAAAGGAGTTTTTCGAATTCATGTCCAAACGTACATGAACCTGTAGGGTCACACACTTAATAGGCTGGGACGCATTAATTTGGATTGGATCCGTAATTAATGGACCTCGTGGGCTTAGCACAATGATGGACCCTGGTTTAGGGTTTCATCTCGTGGCTATATAAGGAGTGGAGGAGGGTGGGCGCAAGGTGTGCTTTCCTACGGTATAGAAGTGTTTCACCCGAAACCCTAGCCTCCTCCTCTTGCTGCCCCTACCGAGCGACTAGGTGCTTGCATATCGACGCACGGCGTTCCAACTCCGGACGTGTGGACTACTACGGTGACGCTGCTGCGACTACGGCGTGTGAGGACGATCCACGGCGAGTTGAGGACGATCCACTACATCGACGCGCGAAGGATTTCGCAACTTCGCGTCTAGTGGTAATCTAATCTATGATCCCCTTCTTGCGAGTAGCTTTCTGGTTATGCGGTAGATTTTTTTTGTGCTAGCGTAGCATACTGCGTTCATCTTCACTCGAGCTCTTCAACGCTGATGGCGGCACGGCGGCGAGATCTTCATTGGACTTGGAGGCGACGGCGTTTCAGCGTGGCTCCGACGTGAAGAGGTAGTGGAATCGACGTGGTGCACCACGACGGACCCGAAACTGGAACCGAAGCGGCAGAAGGCGGCTTGACAACGGCACAAAACACGAAAACAAACGGTGGTGCTCTTGGAAACTTCAGCGAGCTCTAGCGCACAAACAACAGTGGCACGGGCAACGAAAGCTAGAGCTATGGGTGCGCAAACTCACAGCGATCCTCAGGCTGCGGTCCATCTTTTAAAAACCCTCACAGAATGCGCACAAATCGGAACCCTAGGTCCACACGGCGGCAGAGATGAGCTGGCGACGGACTCCGAGTCCTGTGCGGAGACGACAATGGACGACCATCCGATGGCCAACGGATGGCCCCGATTAACGCAGACGTGGCTTAATCGAATCTGCCCGAATCCGATCAACGATCACGATCACAACTTACCTAAATCGGCACGTTGAAATCTTGACCGCACAATGCCAAATTGTCGGCTCATGGCTCGTGGGCGATGCGGCGCAACGACAGACGTTTGATCGAATCCAACGGCCATCCTCCTAGGGTTTGGAGGATCCAACGGCAAATGTTGGATCCAACAGCAGACATTGGATCGCGGTCTATGTGATAGAGTAGCGGGTCTAGTTAACATGTCTTGAAAACCCAGTTTGCTTATTGGGTTTCGGGTTAGCCCATGTAAGGCTGTGTGTGTGGGTCATCCTAACCCTTGATGGTGGTCCTTAGGGCAGAAGGATCTCATCCAAGGGTGGAGGGTGACTCAAAGGTAGTATAAATAGAGGGGGAGGGTGGCCTTCCTCCTCTCGAAGGGTTTCAGAGGTTTTGGCTCCTTCGAGCATTCTGCCCACTTTGTTGTGTGGCTTTGTAAACCTCCCTTCCAGAAATGAAAGCTTCATTTACCTATCTCTGAATTTATTTTATGCGTTAAATTCCGCAAATTACATTCTTGCAATTTGCTTCTTACACATTTGGATTTGTCTCCTTTCCTTCTAAATGCTCGTGGATATTGTGCTGAGGATGTATGATTGATGGATGAGTCTTCTTCAGACCAAATCCCAATCATCTAGGCAAATCTTGTGTTCTTTCTTGCAAGAAACCAATCTTGTATGCTTAAGTGATTCATTCTTCCAGATCGTGTTTGAGGGATTTTTGGACTTGAGTTCTTACTTACTGTGATGTGTGTGAGGTTATCCAAGATCATCTTGATCCTCAAAACCCCACGAGTAAGTCCAAAATCAAGTTCACAAGTTTTATTCAAACTTGGTGTGTTCTTCCTTCAAAGTGAAAAAGGTCAGAACTTTGAAGTCAATCCTTGCGATTGAAGGTTGGAATAAGTTCCTGACATCCTTAGCATCACATCTACCAAGTTTCATGAGCTTTTGTTCAGCCAATCAAAAGATTCCTCAAATTAGCTTTTGAGTTCGTTCTGTTCTTGGCTCTGTTCTTCTTGCTGTTCTTGAGCCTGGTCATACCGCCCTTCGTGTGGTCATACCGGATTCCGGTGCTACCAGATTCAACCCGGTCATAACGGACTCCGGTGCTACCAGATTCAACCCGGTCATACCGGACTCGCAGGAAAATTTCCTCCATTTTCTTTTGCTCCTTTTTGATTGAACTGTATGTGGGCTTGGTTTGATCATTTCGAGTGAGGGATAAATTTTATTTGAGATCATTCACCCCCCTCTCTGATTGCCATTTTGGTCCTTCACCATACTTATCAAGAAAGTTCCGTGAGTTAACAGGTATATCTACCAGTACCCCAATATAGCAAATTTACAGAAAATAAACGCATGCATCAAACAAATTGATAAAAAAATTAAATACTGGGATCAATATGATCAAAGGGGTGATTGCCTTGTTTAATTATTGTTTACGACGAAGTCGTTGTCACAGCTGACGGTGTCGACGACGAAGTCAGTGATGTCGGATTCTACACGTTGTTATCGAATAAAAGCAATAAGAAGCAAATAACAAACTTTAATAAGGACAAAAAGAAGAATGACAGAAATCAAATAAAAACTTGCTATAAATAACAGATGCTGATTCTTTTGTATATTATTTTTTTTACGGATTCAAGAGGCTAAAATTATGTATTCTTGTATTTAAATTTGTAATATTATGAAAATTGTTCTTAGTATAAAACAACATCTTATTTTAACTAGGATTCAGATTCAAAGCAATATACTTAAGCTTTTAGTTATTTTCAAACCAAGCTTTAGTTCATTATATATGTATACACATGCATATGAGTGAATACTTATACTAATAGTCACATAATAAGGTCTACTGGACATAAAACTCTAAAACAAGATTTTAAACACTTTTTTAAATATTCAAGTCTTATACTGGTATTCAAGCTTATATAAATAAGTTTTACTCAAACTTATATTATTTGGTGAAGACCATATTCATTGAACCACTTTATGCATTAAATTTTTCTTTGCTAGCAATTGATGCAAACCAACTTGAAATATAAATATTTTTACATACACTACTACAGAACAGCCAATCCTTGCCGGCATATCATCGCTTTAGACCGAGCCGCAGCGATGATAACGTATCTCTGCCGGTTCGAAAGTTAAGTTGGGGATAACTTATCACCGCCGTTCATGCAACCAACCGGTAAAAAGCAAGATATCACCGCGGTTTGAGACAACAACCGGCAGAGATATATCACCGCGGGTCGTGCTTAAACCGGTAGGGATACTTGCATTTTCACCGGGTTAAAGCAAGGACCGTAGTGATATTATCTTCCAGCAGCATGTTTTTCGCACGCATTCGAGCTTATCACTGCGGTTCTCGCAGAACCGTGCGATAAGTCTTCTATATAACTGAGACCCTGCCTCCCGACCGATCGAGCAAAGACAGAGAGGCGCTCTGTCTTTGCTCGATTTGCATATTGCAACGATCTGCTGCCGAAAAATTTGTTAAAATTTGTATTGTACTTCTTTTCGAGGTTAGTAATTTGATCTCTATTTTTGTAAATAATAAAAAATTGCCACGTGGATTTTTACATAATGACAAAAAGGTGTATTTTCAAATGTTGAAATAATAAAAACTTGTTAGATGGATATTTACCTAATAAAAAATTTTTGATATATTTTAATGTACTCAAAGTATATCCTAAGTGCTTACAATTTTTTCAAATTTGTAAATAATAAGGAATTGCAAGATGGATATTGACGCAATGAAAAAAAGATTGATATATTTGGATATAGTCTAAATATATCATAACTATTTACAATTATTTTCATTTTTTACAATACTAAAAAATTGCTATATGGATATTTACATAACGGAAAAAGGTTGATGTATTTTAATATAGTCAAAATTGCTACATATGTTTTTAAATCTAATTGTCTACAATTATTTGTTATTTGCAATTATATGCGTATGTAATGTTTGATTTAATTAATTGTAGATGGACCAAGGTGGATGTATGACACGGACCGTAGTGGGGCGTAGTTTTTAATGGTGTGAGTTATTTTCTAAACGTATCGCGCGCGCAAGTCGAAGAATCTGGCGGACTACATGTGCTTTGTCCATCGTTGATCGCAAAAATCGTAAGTCGTTTTCTACCATAGAGTCGATCGTGCACACTTGCTTCAAGAGGTTTCAAGGTGGCTATACATTTGGACCAAGCACGGCGAAGATGAGATTGTACATGAAGGGCAACACATTATTGAAGATGACGGAGACAACGGTATGATGGCGATTGAAGATACGTTTGTCGGCGACCACGACGAAGATCTGGATCAAATGTTGCGTGATGGGGAGGGAGACTTCACGAGTGAAAGAGAGTTTCAAAAGTTCCAACATATGGTACAGGACTCCACGACACCATTGTACCCAGGCTGCAAGGAGGAGCACAAAAAATTGCAGACCGTGCTTACACTACTGCAGTTGAAGGCAAGCAATGGTTGGTCCGATAAGAGCTTCACTGAGCTCTTATGTCTCTTGGGGGATTTGCTTCCAGAGGGTAACGTGTTGCCTACAAGTGCGCACGCCAAGCAGTTGTATGCCGTTGGGATTGGAAGTACAAAGGATACACGCATGTCCAAACGATTGCATGTTGTATCGCAATGAGTTTGCGGACTTGGATGGTCGTGTTGTTTGCAAAGCAAAGCGGTATAAGAACAACGATGAAGACATCGATAATGAAGATGTCGGGTGAAGCGTAAGAAGATGAGATCTCCCGTAAGGTGGTGTGGTATTTTCCTATAATTCCCGTCTGAATCGATTGTTTGCGAACAAAAGGCATGCCCAATTGCTACGATGGCACGCCAAGAGCGTAAGAACGATGGAATGCTCGGACACCTGCGACTACGTGCAATGGAGGAACATCGACGTAAAATATAAGAAGCACTTTGCATATGATGTAAGGAATATAAGGTTCGGGTTGAGTACGGATGGGATGAATCCTTTCGGTAACATGAGCGATCGTCATAGCACTTGGCGGTAACTCTATGTATCTACAACCTTCCTCCTTGGCTTTGTATGAAGCGGAAGTACATTATGATGCCACTCTCGATCCAAGGGCCGAGCAACCCGCAACGATATCGATGTGTACCTCAAACCATTGGTTGAAGATCTTCTAATCTTGTGGAACGATGGAGTACGGGTATGGGATGAGTATAAAAGAGAGAACTTTATCCTCGCGCATTGTTGTTCGTAACCATCAATGATTACCCCGCTTTGGTAACTGTCGGCCGCATTTACAAAAGGCTTCAATGGATGCGTCCAATGCTTAGATGGTACAAACTAGTCGGTGGTCAAGAACTGTCGAAAAATGTCTTACATGCGGCATCGTAGGTTCCTCCGCAAGGATCACCCATACCGCAATAATAAGAAAGCTTTTGATGGGACAAAGGAGACCGCTTTAGCTCAAAGAATCACACTTGGGAGAGAGATATTTGCAGCTGTAAGGGATCTTAAAATTATCCACGGAAAGGAGCAGCGGACATCTATCCCGAGTTCCGTGATAAGGCTCCTTTGTGGAAAAAGAGATCGATATTTTGGGTCCTACCTTCTTGGCAAAGACTTAGAAGTGCGACACGCAATCGACGCCATGCACATAGAGAAGAACGTGTGTGACGAATTGCTTGGTATCTTCTCGATATACCGCAAAACAAAAGATACTCTCCAAGCACGGATGGACCTTGAAGATATGAAACTCAGGAAGGAGCTGCATCACAGAGACATGGATACAGGGAAAAAGTACCTTCCCGCAGCCTGCTACACTCTGAGCAAGAAAGAAAAAATTAGCCTGTGCGAATGCTTGCACGGAGGAAAGTTCCGTCCGGATACTCGCCAACATAAAGAGACTAGTCTCAATGAAAGACTTAAAATTAATTGGTATGAAGTCTCACGATTGCCACGTGATGATGACGCAGATGCTTCCAATTGCAGTTAGGGGTGTTCTGCCAGAGAAAGTCCGAGACCCAATTGTGAAGTTGTGTTCATTCTTCAACGCGATTTCACGAAGGCCATCGATCCATTGAAACTAGATAAGCTACAGAAGACGTGGTCCACACTCTTTGCGAGGCTCGAGATGTGTTTCCTCCATCTTTTTTGATATTATGGTCCATCTCATTGTTCACATCGTGAAAGAGATACTGATTCTAGGTCCCGTGTTTCTACATCGATGTATCCTTTGAGAGGTTCATGGGGTCATAAAGAAATATGTTCAGAATCGACATCGGTAGGAAGGTTGCATTGCGTATGGTTGGGGAACCGAGGAGGTCATTGAGTTCTGCGTTGATTACATGGATCTCAAACCGATTGGTCCGCCTACATCACGACATGTGGGTAGGCTACAGGAAAAATGGACATCAAGCAGAAATCACTCCGTACAAACAATCTAGCTTCATTCACACAAGCACATTTCGCAGCCTGGGACAATCGGTTGTGGTGGCCTCGTATGTCAACATGCACAAGAGCATGCTATCTAGAACAAACCCAACGGTCGAGGGTTGGATCGCGAGAGAGCATAGACATAACCGACGATTGGTTGCGTAGGCACATGATGCATACGGAGACAGAGTGCGCTTCGATTGAAAGTGTTGGCTCGGGACCGCCCACTACAATTCGGACATTCCAAGGATACGACATAAATGGTTTTACTTTTTATACAAGAGCACAAGATAAAAAGAGCACCAACCAAAACAGCAGTATCCGTCATGATGCCTCTGACGACAAAGAACGGAGATAGGAAAACCTACTACGGATTCATAGAAGAGATTTGGGAGCTTGATTACGGACCTTTGAAGGTCCCTCTCTTCGGTGCCAATGGGTAAGACTTCCAAGGGCATGAACATCGACAAATGCGGTATCACTACCGTGGACCTAAAACTGGTCGGATCTGAGAGAAGAACCATTCGACTTGCTAATTGTGTTACACAAATCTTTTTGTATCCGATCCAACTAACAAGGAGCGCCACGTGGTTATTCAAGGAAAAGAAGGATTGTCGGGTTGAGAATGTTGTCGACGAGGAAGAGTACAACCAATTCGATGAGCTTCCTCCTTTCGGAGAGGACGTTGACCTCGGTCTCATGGAAGAGAGTGAGGACGAAGTTACATACATACGCCGCGATCATGACGAAGGTCGAATCGTAGCTTAGTTGTCCTAATGAAATACATTTTATTTTCTGATATGTAACAATTAATGTATTCTTTTGTCATATGTATCAATTTGTGTGAATTCTACTTCATCTGTGTGTTTTTTTTGTATTTGTGTGAATTTTTGAAGCGATGGTTGGTCTACTGCATTTGTTTGAATTTAAATCAAATATTACATGTCCTGAAGTATTCTTCCAAAAATTTCCAGAAAATTTGGATAAAAATTGATAGGATTTCAAAACAACAAGAATTTGAATTTTTTTATTTTGAAATATTAAAACTATGAAAACAGTGAGCACTCTGGATTTTTATAATTTTACAACTTTGTTAAAACTTAGGGGAAATATTTAAATCAAATATTACATATCCTGAAGAATTCCTCCAAAAATTTGGATAAAAATTGATAGGATTTAAAACTCCCAAAGCAATCATCCTTTGAAAACTTTGACATAATTGATCGAGCTTATCACTTTGCTGTATCATTGCCGCGGCGGTGAAGTGCTTTATCACCGCCGGTTTGTAGTATTAAGCCGACGGTGATAATCAAATATTACTTGCGGTTTTGTTTTGAACCGGCGGTGATAATACTTTCACCGCCGGTGTAGATACAACCGCGAAGTGATAATGTATTATCACCGCCGGTTGATATTGAACCGGCGGTGATAATTTTTTCACCGCCGGTTGAGCTTGAACCGCAGTGATAAGTTTTCACCGCCGTTGAGCTTGAACCGCGGTGATAATTCAACTATCACCGCCGGTTCTCTTTATTATCCGGCGGTGATAGTGTATCACCGCCGGTTTTGTGTTGACCCGGCGGTGATACTCTAACCCTATAAATTGAACGCCGCGCCACTCAAATTTCATTTCCCCTTCAACCGACGCCACTTCATCTCCTCGCATCGCCCGCCGCCGCCACAGATCGCCCGGCCGTCGCCTCGACCTCACCGCCGGACCACCGCCTGCGTGCCGCTCACCTCACCGCCCCGCCGCCGCGACATCGATCGCCTCGGCCATCGCCCCGCCGTTCTTTGCTTCGGTAATGACCCGCCGTCGCCCCGCCGTTTTTTACTGAATGTTTAAATGGTCTGTTTAAATGGAAGTTTTAAATTCAATTTGAGCCCAACTAAGTTTCTCTATGCAATTAAGGTCATTTACTGTTTTTTTTTGAGATTTTGAAATTGATTGTGCACTGAGGAAGCGGACTTTTCCATTCACTATACATCTCCTCAACGCCGGCCATTGACTAGGCGGGCCCACGTGGCATAGGGGGAAAATAGAGGGAGGCACATGGGAGGTTACCGGCCGGCGGTCAGGTTTGGCGGTCAGTGCGGGTGGGTTCAGGTTAGCAAGGAGGTGATGGGGGAGGTCTTGGCGGCGGTTGGGGAGGGCTGACGATGAGCTTTGGTGGAGGAGGTGAGCTCGGGTAGCTGTAAAGAAAATATCGATGGGCTTGAGCTTGGGCAAGCCCGGGATGAGAATCAGGGATGTTTGAGATGTATTGAAAAGGCTACAGTAAAAATTTGATATGATGATCAGACATTTACTGTTTTTATAAATTGTTTCTTTGTTTCTATCCCATTTTGCTGATTAAATGTTTTGAATTTTGAATAGGTAGCAAATGCATTTATATTTGTATGAATATTTTTAAATGATATGGGTGGCATTTAGGATTTATTGGAATTTTAATAGATTTTTTTATTGATATGATCTTGTACGGTGGGGTTCCATTTATCTTTTGGTTAAAGGAAAAAACATTAATTGTATTTGGAAAAAAAATCCAGAATATATAACTTCAGAAAATGAATTTCCAGTGGCTGAGAACACACAATAAAAAAATCAAATTTAAATTTCAAAACCAAACTTTTTTTTTTGCATTATTTGGGTTGTTATAAATCTACTCCCCTTAAACATAATCACTCAAGCTTGGGTTGCATATCTGGTATCTATGGTGCATGCTGTTCTCAGCTTCGTCAGCTGTCTTGCCGGCTACTGACCAAAGGTAGCTATAATATGTACTCTTTTTTATACCAATTACTGATTTGCTCAATAGTTACTTACCTTAATTGTTAAATGTGCATTGGTGCATACGCGAGAGGGAAATACCGCGTGGCTAAAGGCCTCTCGCCCTCCGGTTGGCGATTCCTTTTTGCTTCATCAGCAATATAAACTGTTTCTATGTATTTCCGCTCACGTTGTATATAATTACATGCGTTTAGACCTTTGATCATGCGTCTCGTATGGTTACCGGATGTATATGTGTATGGTTACCGGATCGTATGTAACGTGCATATGTTTATTGCTATATGTTTGATTTGTGCCGAGAGACATAATGTGCATATGCGCTTATTCGGAAAATATGTGCTAACACATCGACAAAGTATATATGTATGTGTACATCTCCTGCAGATGTGTATATATCTTGTGTACGTATGCTTATATTTGTGTTTATGGTAAAATATTCGGAGAATGCAGATTTAAAAAGATGTATATGTGTATGTGTCCTTCAAGGATGTTTGTGTATCTGAGATAAAAAAATATGTGTGTACATGTTCTTTAAAGATTTCTATTATTGAGTACTCCTTTCAATAAACATGCCATGTAGCTTTCTATTTAGTAGAATTGCTTGATTTAGTTTGGAATTTGGGGCAGCAGACAATTATAAAGAGTCCAGAATGACGTAATTATAAAGAAAATGAAAGAGAGCAACACTTCAACCGACCATTCTCAATTTCAAGTAGTTCTCTACAATATTAATGTATAGGTGTATATGTGTATGTATCACAGGATATGTAAACATCCTTTCACGGATTAACTTCAATGTCAATCCTCGTTTGTATGTGTCTTTCAAAATGACCTTGTTAATTGGAAATTTTCAACAAACTTGCTAGGAATGGCCTCCGACGAAGGACAAGTGCCGGAGGAGTTGGGCCCTCAAATATGGACGAAGGAGGAAGGGTAGCCCAATAATAGCCCAACGTCCTATCTCGAACTCGCAGGACTCACCATGGACCAACTCGACGATACTCACGTAAGCGAGGTAAAGTTTTAGTACACCGTGGTTCCCAAAACATGGTAGGCCCAGCATTTACTAATAATTTAGAAGATCAATTTGCGTGCTCAGTGTCCGATCAACGAAGGCGCCATGCAAGTCGTGGTCCGAACAAGATGCCTAAGGGAATTTTTAACATAGTGGAGCTCTCGGCAATGGGAACTGCTATACCCGAGTCATCATTGGGGCCGTCAGACAGCTTGCGGGTTATTGCTAGGGATGACGTGCCCATCGGCTATAGATCATGGATTGGCCATGAGGTGACCAATGGGTGGTACCCAATGAGTCAAGAACTCTTTATGGGACAAGTGAAACTAGTTTTCCAGTTCCCCAAGGGACCGAGCTGGTTGCAAAGAAACGAGCACTCTGCATCATGTGCCTTTGCGTGGAAGAATTGGAAGACAACATTAAACAAGAATTATGTGAAAAAGAATGAAACGCCAATTTTGACACGTACCCAAAGTTAAGGGAGTTCGGGATGAATTTGTGGCGCATAAGAGGTCTCAAGAAGCTCACATAGTAAGTGAAAGGAACAAAGCAAACGCGGATAAGAATATTCACCCTCACGGACTAGGAGCAGGAGGGTGCGTGAAGAAAATACCGACATGGGATCGGTCCGAACAAGAAATGACCCGCAAGGTATAATTCTGCAACGGCCTCCTTAGCGAAAGATCAAAGCACCGTTGCTTGGGAGGGATGCTTCTATCTCCGATGATGGCGGCTTAAGCTTCGTAACCGATAGAGAGCGAGAAGTGCCGCAGAATCACAGATGCTCACTCACGTCTTCCCAAGGATCTTTCGTGCCACGAAGGAGAATGACGAGCTAACCATAGCCCTGGTAACAAGGAGCATCCAGTCGCACTGCAGGAGTTGGTTTGGTCACGTGGAAAGAAGCCTTCCCATGCAGACGCATGGATGTACAAGCGTTCAAAGAGATTAAGAGAAGATCAACCGGACGTCGGATAAAAGATGATGTCACGAGCGCTAGAGGAACAAAGGTCGGAACTAGATAAGGCCGGAGCAAGCCGCATGAAAGCTCTCACCACGACGGCCGCCCGGTGAAAGCCCCGAGCTCATCGACCCGGTGCTCGTAAGAGCAACAAGCGCGTCCGAGGATTCTCGAAGAGCATGGATGCGTTTTCGTGGATGACATCAAAGAACCGACACCGTGCAAACTACATTTGGCCGCACATGGCATTACCATAAAGGTGGTGAGGCGTGGCTTGGCCATGCCAGAGTCACGGACTTTGCATCGCCGCCCGATACCACGTGGATTCGCCAGGTCGAAGTGGGCGGTCGTCCGCCAATACCAAAAAATGGAGGTAGAGATCCTGGCGAGGATGGGAACAAAAAGCTAGGAGAAAACGTGAATGGCTTCTCGCGTGGCGCAAGAGCTTGATTAAGTTTGGCTCGGACGATGAGGGCGACGACGATGATGATCACCGCACTCTCCACACGAGACCTCCCGCCTTCTCGCCGCCAACCAGAAAAGTCCAACTCCTCCGCCGCACCAACGAGAAAAAGCCCGACTCTCCGCCAAAAATCGTGAAGAATCGAACAACGGAACATCTCGGCAATCGGCACCGCCCTCGAAGAAATCTCAACCATCTGTGAACCCAGGACAACCACAAAAGAAACTATCACCGACATGATGAGGAAGAGCGGAAAAAGCATGTAAGCGCTGCGTAGCATCTCACTTTAAAAGGTGCCATCAAGTAAGAAGACTAAAGTTGATCTTGTGACGCAAAAGTTTTTCTTGAGTATGGCAAAAGTGCAACAGACGGGCAAAGCTTCAACCTTGCAAAATATCGGACTACGAGCGCATATCCGAAAGCAAGATTTGCGGCGGCTAGTGCCGACATCGCTAAAGCGGGATGCTCAAGCGGATGATGTTCAACTAGATGCTCGCGCAAGGTCTCGGTGGAAGTTTGTTATGGGAAAACCGCCGGTTGAACCAAATCATTTCGACAACCTTACAACTCAACCTGCGGCGCGTCCATCGTTGGTACATGCGGCGTTCCAACGATGGTATGGAGGCGTTCCCAATCGGATACACGAGCAAGATTTTCACAATGGGGATAACATCTGCTGGGTTCTTTTCACGGAGCTGTATATGTTGTACTAGCAAGATGCCCTGGACGTGAACATACTTAGACTATGGACTTTGTAAGTCCATCAAGATATCGTTGAGCATTTCAGCATCTTGTTAATTGCATCTCTAACTTCTTTTTTATGTAGAATGGAGGTACAGACATGTAGAAGAAATAACAATGACAATCTAGCATTCTTAGATCCGGGGCTCGTCAACGAGAAACTTGTGAACGATAATCCACAGCTCGTTGAAGACTATTTATTTAATGTTTTTTGAAGTCGCAATACAAAACCTCCGTTCTTTTACCCTATAACTTCAAGCACGTATCTCGACTTCTAATATCGTTTTACTATTTTTGCGTAACACGTGCGATGTGGGAGTAATTGACTACGTTGACATATATGTGCGAGTTTCACTGGGTCCTCGTCATCCAGCTTAGATGCTAGCGTGATTTTTGTCTTGGACTCCATGAGAAAACAAACTAATCACCAAGACCTTTGGGACATCTTTGAGCAATGTAAACTCGATCATTGCGTTATTACTCTAGCAAAATTCCATTCTATTGCATTTAAGTTTAATTACTATTCAAAATCATTCACAGGGCTTTACGCACGGCATCGCAAGAAAAGTGTTCGTATCGTCCCATACCGAAAAATTTTGAAATAATAAATGACTTCCCATGCATGAAGCAGAACCCTAAACAATTTATGTGCATTCTATGTATGTACAAATATGCATTCAATTGTCACGGAGAGTGTCGGCTATAACGGCCATGGTGCGTAATTACACTTTGATGCCCTTTTTATTTAACAAATATCATCATTAAGTAACTTCATTTTTTTCAAAAGCAGCGCTCAAGCGAGAACCAATAAGTTATTGCTCACGAAATTATAGCAATTCAAGAACAAATACGGATTCATTCATGATGAGATCATCAATCCAAGCGGCGAGTTCCACGAGTAGCCTCATCGCCTCATTCCTACGGCCTAGACGCGTGACATGTTTACTTCGACTCATTGTAAAATCAAAGCAAGCGGGATGACATGTAGTCGAGCTACATTGTAAAAGCAAATTATATGATGCGTAATTTAATATATTTGAATTATGATTTTAACGATGCTTAGTCGATACATGCATATATTTGAATTATGCTTTGAACGATGCTTTATATACTAACATATGGACACTCAGTAAACAATTATATATAAATATATATATATTGCACAAAAATATGCAAGATTTTCACCGCCGGTTCTTGGAGAAAACCGGCGGTGATATGTATATATCATCGCTCGGATTATGGTACAACCCGGCGGTGCTAGTACAATATCCTGCCGTTGTAGATATAACCGCGGTGATAATCCTTATCACCGCTTGGATTTTGGTTTGATCCGCGGTGATAGTCCTTATCACCGTCGAATTTTAGTTTGATCCGCGGTGATAGTTCAATATCACCGCGGTTGTAGGTAGAACCGGCGGTGATAATCTTATCACCGCCGGTTCTGAGCCGGCAGTGATAATCCTCGAGTATCACTGCCGATCAATTACTGCCGGCGCCAATGACCGGCAGTGATGGGGTTTTGGAACCGGCAGTGATGTGCTGTTCTGTAGTAGTGATATTTGAACTCCTTTTAGTATGAGGATTCTAATAAAATTTATCTCATTTTATTTTGACTTAATTTATAAAAGTCATATATAGAGCTAATTATTTTAACCCTACATATAAATTTTAAATCTTAAAAATCACACAGTGAACATTTTCCAAATATTTTTGCACATTCTAAAACTATTAGATTTTAGATGAGTTTAGAAATTTATCTTACTTAAATTGGAGTTAAAATGCACAAGATATGAATGTTTGCATTTTGGGCCGATTAAAGATTTCACTGGAAAATTGGATTACGCCTTTTCAACTGGGAAGCGCATTCTGAAGTTTCGGTGTGAGGCCATTTGAACCAGCCAGCAGTCACCGACACTGGGACCCGATGGTCAGTGAGAGAGAAGCAGGGGTCCGACTAGGGTAAGCCGCCAGCGGCGGAGGCGCGGCGGAACCGGCCGGACGACAGCGAAAATAGCATCACCGAACTCACACGCATCCTCCAGTGGGGTTAATGATCACTGGGGTCGGCTGGAGGTACCTCACCACCGAGAAGGTGCGGCGGCGCCATGGCCAAACCGGAGAGAGCTCAAAATCCCAGCCAAACTAGGAAGGGTCGGAGAAGACTTCCCATCGTCGCCGACCGAAAGGAAGATGGGTCAAGGGGATGGTGGCGCAACAGGTACTCCACACTAAAATTGAGGGTTAAAGAGTGTTCAGGGATGTGCTAGAGTGAAATAGGAGTGATCAATTTGGGATGCGGCTCACCGAGTTGGCCGAATTCGGTTTCCTCCCCTTTTCTGCGCTTTGCGACAATGGCTGAGGAAAAGAGCTTCAGCATCTGGGTTTGGGTTTGGGTTAGTGAATGGCTGAGGAAGAGAGGTTCAATGCGGCGCTCAACTGCTATTTAAAGGCAGCAATGGATAGAGACGACAGTGTTTGAACGGGAAGCTGATTTGCGGCTCGGTTCTGTTTTTAAATGGCGAGGTGGCGCGGTTCTTCTGGCGCTTGGACTAGGCAGGGCGAGAATCGGCCGGGATGAATCGGGAGAGGGAGCAGAGACGCTGCGAGGAGATTGTGGTGAGGGAGAAAAGGAGACTGCCAGGTGGGGACCAGGGCCCACCGGCCAGGGACTGGATATGAATGGAGTCGGTTGCCTCCTGGCTAAAGGAACTGCACAAGAAAGAAGAGGCCCACATGTAAGAGAGGAAAACAGAGAGACAACGGGATAAGGTTTAGGACAGGTCAGGGTTGATCATTTAAAACAGACATCAAATCTTCATGACAACTTTTCTAAACTTTTTTTACCAAGGTCTTCAGATAAGTCTTATCGTATGGTAAAAATCTTAGATTAAAATTCTTTACCAAAAAATTTGTAATAATTCTAACAATAGTGTCTAACCAAATTAGGATCCCCTTTCTGAATTTATTTTATTTGAGGATGAATATGACGTTAAATATTTTTGAAACTTTTTATTAGAGTTGGGTTGGATTTGGGCTGAGAGTTCTTCCATAAAAATCTCAAGTCAAGATATTGTATATTTATTTTCTAAAAATTCTGACATGATAATTTCTAGATTCTCAGGTTCTCTATTTTTGAATTTTAAAAGGCACTAAATCATATAATTAATTTTTCGTATTTTTACCAGAGGTAACTACTGTATTGAAGATATTATGGTAAATTTTCCAGATACAAATAAGGTTCGAAGATTTTATAGTAATTCTGACCATGCATTGTTTGCAGGTCAATAATTTGTCAAAACATTATCCCCTGTATTAAAAATGTATTTGACAAGTGAAAAGGGTCACTAGAGACACCAAGAATTTTAATATCTGATTTGCAAGTTTTTTACTTTCATCTTTTACCTTCTTACAATTATCTCTTCATTAATCCCAATAATTTGATTTTTCATCAAAGCCAAAAATCCAAGAAATTCCAATGAAAATCAATAATGCCAGAAAAAAAATCAGAAATAAATACACTTAAATTCAAAATGTCCATTTTCACTTTATTAGCATTTTTCGTGTCGTTTCAGACCCTCTACATTGCTGCATCCTTCTCCCATGCTCATGCCACCGCCACCACCAATGCTGTCTGACTCCACCAATCTACTGTCACTGGTGTCACATCCCTATTCCGCACCCACGCTGGCTCACTCCACAAGTCCGACACTGTTGATGCCACATCCCTTTCCCATGCCTGTGACACCATCTCACTTCACTAGTCCACCGCCACTAATGTCAGGTCCCTTTTCTACGCTTGTGCCACCGTCTCACTCCACCAGTTTGTTGCCAATGATACCGCGTCTCTCTTCCGCACCCACATTGTTGCCTCCACCGACACTATCTCACTCCACCAATTCGATGCCACCGATGCCATCCATAGCTCACTGGTTGGTGTGCCATGCTCGTGTTGGCCCAGAACGAAGGTGTCCTTGTGTGCCTTGTGGCATACCTAGGCCTCACCGGTGGCTAGTCCTGTGGCCCGTCGTGCTTGTGCACGGCCCAATTCCTAGCACTAGATTGGACGGTGCGAGCTCGGGATGGAGTGAGAAAGGTATAAGCCAAGGGATGGAGGGAGTGTGGCCATATGGGGAGAGGGAGCAATATTGTAACTTAAAGTACTAGTATAGTGCCTGTGCTAACGCTACGACAGCAGTACACCCGCTTATCAATTAAATGAGAAGATAAGTATGAATACAACACTTAATAATAAAAGAGAAATTTAGAATTTTAAATGAATTTATAAAGAAAAACGGAACTAAATGGAGTTCGAATGGGCGAAAACGGGCTCCCAAAAGATTTTAAATCAAGAAAGAGAAAGAAAAAAGAATTTTCTGATTTTAGATTTTTTTTGCAGCTTTCACAGAGAGCACAACAGTGCTCTGGACTTGGCAACAGTGGGGGAGGGAAGGCGGGGTGGCCGGCGTCGCGATGGGTCGGCACTGCGCGGCGAGATCGCCAGACCGGCGCCATGGGGAGGAGTCACTTGCATGTGAATTTCACGGAAAGATGAAGGTGATGGCTTGGGTTACCTCCAAAATCTGGCGATCTTTACAAGAGGGAGCACTTGGGGATTTACGCAATGCGATAGGGTGGAGGAGAGCTCGCCGGCTTTTATTGCCCCGAAACAAGCTTATTTATGGAAACCATAATTTGGGATCAAATCAGATTGAGAGGAAATTTTGGCAATAGAGCACGAAATTTGGGGAATTAACACCATAGATGGAAAGAGGAGATTTGGTGCGGGATTGATGGAGCTTTGGAGCTTCTTTCTTGCTTTAATGGAGGGAGGGAAGAGAAGAAGCTTCTCTGGTCTGGGCTGCAGCTAGAAGAAGCTAGAGGTGAGTTGCCTTCATTTTTTTAAAATATAGAAGGATTTTTGAAAAGATAGCACATTAGGTTAAAAAAATTTAGAAAAAACTTTCAATTATTTTGTACTTAATAAAATTATTTTCAAAAAAATTTAAATTATAAATTTGCCGAGGCACGACGATCATGAGGTCGCGACAAAGAACTCGCCGCGCGTCGGCAAAGCCACCGATGGCGACCGTGGAGCCATTGCAGACCTGCGTTCTCGTGGCCGCGCTGCTCGATCTCCCGGTTTCCTTTTCCCGGCACGTAATGTATGGTCATTTCCTTTTCCAGGACGTTTGTTTCCTTTTCCTTGATTCCAAGACGTTTTGTTTCCTTTTCCTTGTTGATGTTGGAGGTGAGGGAAGGTCTATTGTGGGCTACAGGGATGATTTCGAAAAAATATGGAAAAATAAATTGCGCTCGCCGACCGCCGGATCCGCAAGGAAAAAAAAGATAAAAATTAAACAATGCTCACCACCGCGGTTCCATGAAAAAATTGAAAAAATTAAGCAAAGACTCACGGCACCGTTGGTTCCTTAGATAAAAATAAAAACAAAAATTTCAACGCTCTCCGTACGCTGAAATTAGGCTCTATGGGGCTAGATCCGTAAAAAAGTCTCGAGAAGGGTCATATTCGAAAAAAATACGATCACAATGCCAGGACAATAAAAAATTCAAATCTTGTTTCCTTGCATGTGGATCCTCCCTGTTTATTTCCATGTCTGACTCACCCTCCTTCCAAATATGTAGTACGTACAATTTTGGCCAGTAAAAAATTCAAGTCTGGTTTCCTTGCATGCGGATCCTCCTTATTTATTTCCTTGTTTGATTCGCTCTCCTTCCAAATATGTAGGTGGGGGAGGTCTGTTGTAGGCCTCAGGGATGATTAGACACACAAAATAATGGCCATCGGATGTGGGTGAGTAAAACTGAGGAAAGATCTGAGACGTTCATTTTGATGAATGCAAATTTCTGGGGACGTTTTGCTGGGTGCACGAACATTAGGCTATCTCTAATGAGGTGCATTATTTAGGGTGGACGTAGAAAAAATTGCTTAGGTGCATTATAAAGGGGTATAGATAATTGAAGAACAGGCTGGAATATAAAGCTGAAATGTATTTTTTTTGTGGATCCAGTGAATCCACCATGTGTTGTGTGGCTTATATACCTTGAAAACAAAGTGCGTAGGTGGAGTTCTTTTCTTGAAAGACTATGTGGAAGTCTACCCATGTTTGTGATGAGTAATTGAATGTGTTTGAGCTTATGGTGCTCAGGTTTTAGTTTGAAATGAGTTGTTTTTGGTCTCTTGAGTGGTCGGGCCTTGAGTGGTCTTGGCCTTTTGAGTGATCATCAAATCCCCACAGACAAGCTCAGGGTGAAGTTTTTGGTTTTTGTCCTGTTTTGGTGCAATCTTTCTTAGATTGAAAAAAAGTCGAAACTTTGACATCCATCTATGTCATTGAAGGTTGGAATAGGTTCCTAACTTCCTTAGGAAGGTGCGTGCAAAGTTTCATGGGTTTTGGATTAGCCGATAAAAAGTTACATCATTTTTTGGTTTTTGATATCGTGATGATTTTACTATTCACCCAACAACTATTTATCGAACATCGTTCATCTCTAGCACTGTTCACCTCACCAGGTGCAGTTACTGTTCATGGGTACTGTTCACCCCGATCAGTGATGATTTTACTGACCGTTAGCACTGGTCATCCTGACTAGGCGTTGGTTACTGTTCACACAACCGGCGCTGTTTTTACGGTCTATCATTGATGTTCACCCAACCGATGCTATTTTACTGTTCATCCGATCAGCTGCAGGGTTTACTATTCATCTGATCAGATCATTCGATCTATTATTTTATCAGAGAGAAGTAGTATGAATTTTTAAAATAAAATTTTAGATAACTTGTATTCACCCTCCTCATACAGTCTTTTCGGTTCTTCGTCTTCCTAGTTCCTACACCACCGAATATACGGTGGCTCCCATTGTGATGCGTCCTTAGCTGCTTTGTACCGCGGTTACAGGTTTCCCGGCCAAAAGTTAGGGGCGGCCTTCGTTTGATTAGTTTCCTTCCTCTCGTGCGTCCCTGGTAGTCTAGTCTAGTGTACGGTGTGCGTACATGAGTCAGTCAGTGTGCGTGTGCAACTAATTATATGTGCATGTGGATGTGCTACTGCTGCCTAACTAGCTAGCTAAGGCCAACCCCACCTTGTCTCTTAATGTCAACGACACTTCCCTGTAACCCTCCTGCTGCACTGCACACGTCCCCATGCAATATGTGATGTGCTCCTGCGGTCCTGCCTTCTCCGATCCATCTCTCTCTCTCTCTCTCTACCATTATATAACACACGTTACACACACACAACCGCGCTTCATCCATCGATCTAACACTGTTACCTGCTCTACTTTCTTCTCCTTCTTGTGCATTAATTAATGGAGGAGTCCATCAGCTCATGTAGGACTAGTACTGCATTCTACTACAACAACGACGGCAACTACGGGTACGGAATTACCGCCGCGGCTTCCGAGGACAGCGGCTGGACGTCCTACTTTGACGACTTCTTGCACGCCTCCAGGGAGGAGCCGGCGCCGGCGCCTGCGAGGGAGAAGCTACACCATGGAATCTGTGCCACCGCTTCCACGCTGTCGTCCAGTGCCAACAGGAAGAAGGCCGTCAAGGTGAAGGGCGTTGGACAGGGGAAGAAGAGCCCTCGTAATTTTGAATTAGAAGACCCTCTCCAAGACACCGCTTCCTCACCTGCAATTGCATCTCAACTGGAGGTATATATATGTGCTCTGCCATATGCATGCACCAGGTTCAGGTTATTATCATCTCCTAGCCGCTACTATATATATATATTACAATATTACATATGTATTTTTGGCGAATACATTATGCAGTGTGTGTTCACTCTTTAGTGTCTTGACACATTCAGTACTTATCACAAGCGTAGTAGACAACTTCATTAGGTGCTTGCATTGGCTCAAGCAGTTTCTGTGCATATCTTGTTGGTCTTGTGCCAGATCGTTTTGAACTTTGCTTGTTTTAATTCATCTGGGAGCATAGGTAGATGCCTGGACTCTCCATGGAAGGAGCCAACAAGGCAAGGAAATGGAAGGAGGCTTCTACCAAACTACGGTACTATAAAAATCTACAATAGTTCACTGCTTAAAACGGTTCAAGTGCAGTTTTTGCTGCGCTCTTCATTCACACTGTACAAATATAGCTGGTTTAGCTAGCAGTTAACATATGCGTATTGGCTTCTTCAATTAGTTGGCTATGATGATGAGCAGGATGTTTGGGGCATTACTAGCTTCAGTGAGCAAATCAGGCCACCATCAGTACATCAATGGAGTGCAGGAGACGTCAATGGTATTGGGAGGTGCAGCAGCAGGAGGCAGCTAACGAATGTTATGCAGAGATGCAGAAAGGAGGGGTTTGCTTATATCAGTCCCTCTTAAAACTGTCTGTGGAGTGTGGACCAGCGCCATCGATCGCCTATAGCTTGAACTACAAATAGACTGTTGAGCATTTGTAATTCTGCCTCAGTGCATAGCTAGCTCAACTAATCTGATGCCTGCAGCTTGGGCCCAAATCCTGTTGTCACTGTGCAATAATAATACTTATAATTGGGCTCTAGTACCGACTGTCCAATTTCATTTGTACCACAGTTTATTCTCTCTGGCCATGGCATGATTGAGACCCGTTTGAGAGTATACTTTATATATTCCATCAAAAAAATGTAGTAAACATATATACGTGCGTATAGAACATATTATTAAGAGTACGTAGTATGAATATTGGAGTGGCTGTTAACTATTCTGAGCAGACTATATATATATATATGCATAGACCTCGAATCAGTACTAGCTACATGCATATTCGACAAGACTGGATAGGCTTTTTGACTTGGCGAACATCGATCGCTTTGTCGGGTAAGCAAATTAAGTCGACGCTGCATGTTTGTATGCGTGCATGAGTCACAATATTCTAGTGTTTTGTTAGACAGCTTGCTTGTGGAAGATAGGAATAAAGAAAGAGTAGAGAGGGATCATGCATGCGAGAAATATACAACATTAGTGGCATGTAGTTATCGACGTGTCAGTTTATATATTCGTAATTGGCTATCTACCTATAGAGATCAATAGCTTTATGTTGTTGAGAATACGTTTGAAACTTGATCCTATATTTGGGGTACGTTGTGCTTCAGTACGTACTTTACCCAAACCCAAATTATGACATCCCGTGTGAGGAGAGTACAACTGTACAAGTATGGCCTGGGGGCTCGGGCCAGTCGTCAGTTGCACTTGAACACCGTACGTTATTGTTATCTTCCAACTGGTCACATGGCCGTATTCTCTAGTATATATAGTTGATTTTACTTTAGCTTGCACCCACCTATATGTATATGTTGATTATTTGTACCATTCAACTAAAGTTGCAGGACTTTGTTTGTTAGAGATCCATGAATTTAGAGCTGGGCATATGGGCCGTGCCTTGGTCGGCCGGCCCGAGGCACGGCGGGCACGGCACGGCCCAAGTCCGACCCGGCCCGGCACGTTAGAGGGTTGTGCTGGTTCGGTACTGTAGGTCGGGCTATGCTGGACCCAAAAACGGGGTATGACGGGCGGCACGGCCCGACACGGCCGTTTGGGCCGTGCCGTCTTGGCCGCCCGCAGCGGCGACGACGTCGCTCACACAACACCGCGGCCGGGGGCGGGCACGCAGCGAAGACGGTAGTCTTCGTCTCGCCTCGGTCGAGTTCGCCTACGCACATGCCCACGCCTGCCGAGCGAGGGAGGGAGGAGCGGCGGCGGCGGGAGGCCGGAGTGAGCCGGAGGGGAGGGACGGGCGGCGCGCGGGAGGCCGGAGTGAGCCGAAGGGGAGAGGGAGGGGCGGCGCGCGGGAGGCCAAGGGAGCCGGAGGGGAGAGGGAGCGGCGGCGACGCGCGGGAAGGCCGGAGGGGAGCTGGAGGCAGAGGTCTCGAGGAGAGGAGGCCGGCTGGCGGAAGGCGCGGGGGAGCGGGAGGCGAGCGAAGGAGTGGCGGCGGGGAGTCCGGCCAGTGGAGGTGCAGGCGCGAGGGGAATAGAGGAGGCGATGAGGCCGAATGGCCTTCGGCCAGAAAAGAAAGAAGGGAGTCGAGAGAAATAGAGGGAAGGAAAGAAAAGAGAAAGAAAGAAAAGAAAGAAGAGGAGAAGAAAAGAAAAGGAAAGAAGAGAAAAAGATGGAGATGTAGAAAAATAGATTGTTCGCGGACCGCGTCGATTTTGGAATCGATTTGCGGATCGCGTAAAAATCGTCAAGTGAACTAATTTAATTCATTTCTAGCTAAAATCTGAACGACAGATTAGACAAATCAGTTGGACACAAAAATAAATAATTGACTCTTAAACGGCCTAGTTAAAATATTTTGTTGTTTCAGGTCTCGACCTGAACCGCCCCACCAATCAGAACCTACCTTCGAGCGAGGCCAAACCATCAGATTTTATTCCAGGCAAGATCCCTTGAACATCTTTGCTAAATGTTTTAATTCTTTTTATATACTGAATCATATCATCACTGCATAAAAAACTTAATTTCAAAATGGGAATGTGAATTGGAGTTGGGTGGATGAGGTGTTATGGTATGTTGATGGATCTGGTATGGTGAAGTGGGAATTGGTATTGTGAAGTTGGAAATTGGTAATGTGATGTTGGTAACTTCGAAATGTGGTTTGTAAATAGTGGTGTGTGTTAAGGTTGTCCACAAATGGAGTCGTGGATGTGTTAATATAGAGATTATAATGGTGGGTAAAGGGCACAGGGGAAAGGGTGGGGGTACCTACACCGGTGGTACTCTCTACATAAGTTATAATATAAGGTCAAACACCTACGCTCGGATAATGAGCCGTATTCCCAGTATCAACCATAGCAAGATAGAATCGCTATCAGAAAAGGTTGTCCTAGGAAGGTGCTACGATCTCCACATTAGGAAGGCCGGAGGGGAGCCGGGACCGACTTTGACAATCTCAGCCTCGGATAGTCTATGTATATAAATGTAGTTACTGTATTCTTTTCCTTACTGGGGTACCCCAAATCAGGGTGTAAGGTTTTTAACGAGGTAGTAACTCTGTACATGTTCAAGATTTAATAAAATTTACTTATTTTCCCCCAATATTTTGTGTCCATTGCTAGCAATACTGATATCCACACAGAATGTTTCTTTCGCATGCTTTCATTTAGCCCCACTTTATTTTGGATGATCTAAGTGAATGCGTGTTGCTCGATTGTAGATTTACATATTTCTTTGATCAAGGAGGCTATACATTCGTTGCACTGTAGCATCGCGTACACACGCTACTACAAGCAAATTCGAGTCATTTCCTCTCGTCGCAATAGTGTAAATGAATCGGGTCTGGACCGGTATGGCACAAAGTAGGCACGAAGCGTAAATGGGCCATGCCTGGGCTCGCCGAAGACGAGCTGGGCCGGCACGGCCCGGCATGACGGGCACGACGGGCCGTCGCGGCCCGGCACGGTTCCGATCCGAAGCACGATAGACTCGTGCCGGGCCGGCTCGACACAGCACGGCACGACGCCCACCTCTATGGACCATGATGTACTGATACTACATATGCATGATCGATGCACATGCATGGTGCCGCGAGTGCCCATAAAAAAGGACCACAGGTAACGTACGCACGCTGCATGCACGTCAGCTAGCTTCCGGAGTGAATGGGGATAAGAAGGGCAGGCAGGCAGGCACCAACTAGAATTAGAGCTAGCATGCAGCTGCTGGCATGTTAGCTAGCTTGCATGCTAATTTGGCGTAGAGGTAGCCTCTGCGGGCCTGCAGATCGATCTACTGCGATAGGTCGATGTGGTCACTCCTAGATAGAAAGATATTTATATAGCTACATCATGCACGCACATACAGATATATATGTAGCTAGCTAGCTAGCAGTAGCAGGTACTCTGAATCCATACATTAGCTGATCGATCGATCGTTCGACAGGTCTCATGATCGCACGTGGAATTGTTTAACTGATAAGACGACAGAGGCATACAAACATAAGCAAGCACAAGAGGAGAAAGAAAGAAGAGAAACATAAGCGCTCGCGGCTCGTTGGAAACCCGGCCGGCGGAGCTATATATATCGACGCCGCCGCCGCCGCCGCACGTCGTACTATCTGGTAGCACCTACGTACTTGCCAATGAATTCAAAAAGTCCATGCAAGTAACCCTTGCATTGCAACATTGACTTGTGCAGACCTAAGTATGGCGCCATGCATCTCCATGCCCACTTCCATTCCATGTGGACAAGCTACTACAGTGATATTTCCAGTGGCAGATTAGATGCTACATGCGTATAATTGGGAAAGACATGATTACTAGATCTTTCATCTTTCAACACTCCCATTCCCATGTCAACTGGTACTACTAACCAGGGACAAGTTTCCATCCTAAACACCGCAAGGAACATAGCGTTGTTATATGGAGTATATGTATGCAAGTTTGATTTACCTCAACATCGGGGGGGATGGCTACCTCCAGTTGAAACTCATTGATTTTATAGTTATTTGCAAACAAACTATGTCAGCAATTGGGCCCTATGCACTGGAGCACAATGAATGGAAATTGCTAGTACAAGGCTGCAAAAGCAGATCCATAGCCCACTCTGCAAAGTTCAAACCTGTCTGGATATTTACCATGTGAGCATCAGTTCTGAATCTCTGATATGAGCAGTAATTTGTCAAGTACAGCCCCCCAAGTATCAAATCCTGAGCCCCGACTGAGGTTAGCGGAACTTCAACATCGCTAAAAAGATACCTGATCTTACGCAGAAAGTAAAGGTATGCTATGTTCCCGGGACAATAAGCTCCCGAGTTCTCACAGCTCTGTGCCTTCTGCAGCGCTTTCATCTTGATGGCTCTCCTCATCGTACTGGGGCTTTGGCTCCAAATCGATAAATTGATTTGAGTTGTTGGCCAAGTGTGAAATGCTGACTCTCCCTTGTTTCCTGATGTATTCAGCAACAGCCTTCATCTCCTCAGTTGATATGTATATGAACTTCCCACGATCATCCATGACACCAGATAATCTTTCTGAGGAACCAAAAACAAGCTTATCAGTCCAAATGATATTGCAGGGTTCAGCATCTGGCAATTTAAAGTTTCAAAAGACTTGCGAATATGTGGTCAAGAAAATATCCAGATAGCATAAGACTATGAGGTGGATGCAGCAGCACAGGACAATAGTTTTAAGTCATAGAAGAGTCACATACCCATGCCTTCAAGTGTAATAATTCGGTTGATGCAGTCCTGCAAAATAGCAAAAATAAAGAAGCTAAGCAAACTGAACACCACTAAAGAGTGAAACGAAGGTTTTTCCTGACAGTAGCGTATTACAAAACAAAGGAAAAGAAAAGTATGTCCCAAAGTTACAAAATAAAAAAAATCAACAATAGTCAGAGGATAAATATTTTCCCTAGGTGAAAAAAAAACTATGATAATACTAGGTATATAAAGGGCATCCTAGGCCAAATTCAGGGTCACATCTAGAGAATTTAGTATGATGTTCATTTATCATCCTGTTGAATGTTCAGAGCTCTAGGAGAAGCAGAGCAGGGATTTTGCTACAGAAAGCATGCCAATCTCATGTACTCGTTACATAAAGGGATGTGGAATTGAAGTTTCCTTGTTTTTGAGAAATTAATAATCCATACTTTTGATCTACAGAATCAACTAGCTACAGAAGCCAGCACTGTGATAAACCACATATTGTCTAACTGGATACATGGAAAAGTTTAACTGGTTTAAGGGGTTTTTTTTAGTCCATCTCACAAATTTTGCCTCACCTCAACCGTGTCACGTGAAAAAATATCTCAGTCACTGTTTCAGTGGTATCCTCTGATACTGGTCTTACCTAATAAGAGCTTGCCACATATGAGGCACCAATTTTCCAAGCCTAGCACAAGGCACATTTTGTGATGTCTAATCCTAGTCCACCCATCTTGCCGACAGGTTCGTGTAGAAGAAGTTACACCCCGAATTCTTAAATATACATTTAACAAATTTTACAGAGAAAAATAAAACATTTTAAGGAAAGACAGTTTTGGAATGAAGACAAAGTCGATTCAACTCAAAACATGCTTCTCAGTGGTGAGGACACAAACCAGAGTTACTATACAATTCCTAAATGCCACTTTAGCACATGTACAACAAGGTGGTAGGAAACAGTGTCAATTGTAAACTATCAGCAATCTAATGGATTTATCATTATTTCAGTTTAAAGTTTATAAAATATAGAATCTTAGCGTTCTGGTAGGGCCTCAAATGTCAATCAAATTAACAATGGAAGCACCCAACACTGATATACAGAGGCTCTTTAATTACCTGGGTTCGCATCCTGAACTCTGCAGCAAGGTCCTCTAGGGGAACACACTTCTGCGTCTGGAAAGTTTATGAAAGGTTTAACAGCAAAGATTATCAATTTACTAAGTCAAGCAGATCTTACCAATGCGGTATACTCAAGACAATGATAAGACAATACCACATCCTTCGATTTTTTTGGCTAAGTCAACAAGAAGGTATCATTGATAAAAACTTCTCATAAGAGATTCTTGACAGACTTCAATGTAATCAACATGCGATGGTAGTTGTCTAGACTAAGCACTAGTAAACAAAATTTTCTTATCATGAAAACAATGAATTACTATAAAAGAACAGCTTTCGAACATATCTTGTAGTATACAAAGGAGATAAATTTATTTGGCTGTTAGCTTTGACAAAGAAATCATACCAACTATATATTCAAGGTATTACATTCATGATAGCAAAAGTAAAGACACTTTATTTCGTCAAATAATGAATCATCCAGATACACTCTAGAATGTAACACTGGACTACATCCACAAAAGAACAACGTACCTTGATGTATTCCACAAAATTGCGGAGCAAACCCTGGCCATCAACTTGTGTCTCGCTCTCTGTTGTACCTTCAGCATCAACTGAAAAAGCCCCTTTCCATTTCTCAAATTCCAGAGCAGCAGCCTCCTCCTCCTTGGCTTTCCGTGCCCTGGCTTCTTCTTCCTAAAGCAATATAAGCAACTTAGCATGAGAGTTGATTACATACCAACAATCATCGGTTAAACAATCTCTAACCATTAATCTCTCTTGCGCTTCACGCTCCTCATCCTTCTTCCTCCTCATTTCCGCATAACGATCTTGTTTAGTACTCCTTGAATCCTGTGCGGCTTCTTCAGCCTTGCATGTAGACAATTTCTTGTGTGAAAATTTTTCTTTAGAGATATCGGTACAATCAGTCATCTTACACTAAGAAACTAGTCTAAGATGGTAAGAATCATGCTAACTAACTAGTGTTGGGAGCTGAAAGCATATTGTGACGTACTGACAGTGTAGAGGAACAATTTACATATGCTCAGGTTGGTAAAATTGCAGTTCAGGGATTTAACTGAATACCAATGTCCTAAAATAATGCAATTGTTCATAGCTTGTAAGTATACGTGCTTGCAGAATTGAAAAGCATGGCATCATAATTGTTAACCAACCTGACGCTGGACGTCTCGCTCTTGCCTTTTCTTCTCCTTCTTCTTGGAGGTTTTGGGGGCATAGTGATCCTCCTGGGCGTCCTCCTCGCCACTCTCAGAATCGTCCTCTGCAACTGCAAGAACCGAGCAAGCTAGGGTTGTTAATACAGACACGGCGCAATCGAAGGAAAAGGTAAGGGCTTTGCGCTGCTCTAGTACCAGTGTGGCTGGTGGAAGCAGCCGACGAACTCGCAGCAGCTGGCCTTCGACGCATGCGGCGCGCCGCAGCGCCGACACGCACCACCCGTTCCTCCTGGAGTGTAATACACGACGAGATTCGCAAGGGATTAGATAGCTAGCTATAGGAAGGCAGTGGGAGAGATTGGGCGTACCATGTGGATGGAGAGGTGGGGACCTCGAAGAACGGGGTACCTGGAGGGGCTGGGGTGGGAGGCGGTGGTTGTCGATGCGGCGGCGCCATAGGAGGAGGGGGAAGATGGCGAAGACCAGCAGCATGCACACCAGCGCGGCGAGGACGCCGCCGCCGTCCATCTCTCCAAAAGCTCGATTTCGCTTCCGATCTACAACAGAACAGGGCGGAGGTGGATTTTTCGCGACCGAATCAAATTGGGGAACCCAAGGGGACACCGCCTACTCTTCCTCCTGTACGGCAGAAAATTCAGCCGCCGGACAGATAAAGGCCTTGTTTTATTTAGATTTTTTCGCCGAGTCAAAAAAAAAGTTGAAGTTTAAATAAATAAGGAGTTTTTATTTGAGTTCTTTTTAAAAGGTAACATATCTCGTGAAAACTATCTTTACCGTGAATACTCTTTGAAACCAATATGTACAAGTTTTAAAAAATTCTTAAAGAATTACCGTACACTACAAGAATCAGGGAAAAATTCGTGGGCCAAAAACCCACGAATTTAATTTAAATTCGTAAGCAAACCATCGAATTTAGTTCACGAATTTAACTCGACGAAATTAATTAATTAAATTCGTGGGTACCCACGAATTTAAGTTAAATTCGTGGGTTTCTGCCAAGCCCACGAATTTAATTGGGAATCTGAGTTAGATTCGTGGGTTTATTAAACCCACGAATTTAACAGATTAAATTTGTGGGCTAAATAAACCCACGAACCCACGAATTTAATCTTTTAAATTCGTGGGTTTAATAAACCCACGAATTTATCATTCATTTTTACAAAAAAAATGTATATATATATATATCCAAATGTATGTATATATATATATATATATATATATATATATATATATATATATACTCAATACATATAACAACTAAAGAAGAAAAGAAAAGGCAAAAGAAAATTGAAACTAAAAATTACTAAGCGAAGAATAAATAAGAAGGATCATCTATTTTGTTCAAATCTGATCAGAAACACTAACACAAAAGACAAACTCCACAATGAAGTTCAAACGAACGAAGAATTAACAAACGAGACACCAAACCTATTACCAAGACTAAAATATCAAACCAACCTTTAACTCTTCAAACCGGCTTAAAACTAAGTCTCCGAATGTACAAAATTTCGGCATGACCTCTCTTGTAAATAGGACATCCACTCAGAGACAAAAACATTTGTAGTTATAATATATATATCAATCTCTCAAACCGTATGAGACATTCTAGCAGATCCTTAGATAATCCAATCACACATCCAACGGCAATTTGTAAACTACGCAATGACGCACAACACATTACAACCGCAATAGATACAATCCACATTCCATTAAAATAAGTCCATCACAATAAGTCGATCACAACGTATCCATCACAACAAGTTATAAAGTACAACAGTTTATACACCAATCGAGCTCACAATGAAATTCATACCTCGGGTTGTTGGAGTTGTGGGTGCTACCACCACCGTCGCCCATTGAAGATGTCTTCTATGATGTCGTCGTTAGTACGTGCTGGAGGGCGTGACCTAGAAACCTGCAAGTTCAAGATTAACTTAGGTTGTGCTACAAGTAACATTATGTTGATTCACATGAATATCAATATGAGAATATCAATAGTACTATTCAACCAAGACACAATATGAGAATATCAATATGACAGGTCAAGCTAAACAAGAATAGATATTATATATAAGAATTACACCTACGAGCTAGTCAAGATATGCTGTAATAATCATATGACATCACGTATAAAAAAATAAAGTACAAGAGATTCTAAATTCTAATTGCATGTAGATAAGAATTAAGAGCCGTACATGTTTGGCTATTTAGCTAAGCTAAAGTCACCTGACAATTGAAACTACAGAGGAGTACGACAATAGAGCAAGCTAAATGGGACTTAAAAGTCACCAGATTGCACTTCACCCTGTCAATATTCAGTGGCAAGTGGCAACAACAAAACAAGATGATATTCTATAATTGAGTCTTCATAGCTGGTCAAAAGCAGTTAAAACAAGTTGTACGTGTTTTAAGAGTATATTTTCTAATATAAAATGTCAGTTACTACATCATGATCATATGCACTTTTAACAGTTTAGTACTGTATGAACTTTCAGATTAAGGATACACTGCTATCACATGGACAACTGAACTCATGATTGCCACCCTTATTTTTTTCCCTTAACAATTAACATGGCATCCAGTAACTTCTAGCCTCCTAAACAACCCACTCAGTACCAAGAATTTATCGAGGAATATGGACAGCCAACAGGTCATAAGAGTGATAAGCAAACTTTAAGCTGGTTTGGGTTTCCAGCAAAACTCAATACACCCAACAAGTCTTTAATAGCTTATTATCTTTTGTCAAAGAATATGTTAGCTTGGCTAAAAATGATGTAAATCATACATAATTACAAATGTTTGGGCAATTTTTAACTAATCCTGAAAATTCTTGAAACGAAATCCCCCATTCAAGCACCCCTGAGTTGGATTATAATATGTAAAGCTCTAATTCTCAAAATGGTTAGTTTTGAATTTTGATAAACTGATTGTGGTTACTGCCAACTTTCTTGAACATTTAGTAAGACATCATCTATATTCTGTTTCGATGGGCATGTTCTAACCTCCTAAGATATTCCTGCGTTGTAAAAATCCTCCGGTTTGATCCCCCAGAGGATCCAAATCATACTGGATATGCTCAATCAACACATCAGAGCACATGCTGGCTTTTTTGGGCAGAGATGGATTTTGGAAGTAACTACTACCAACTACCAAGACCACCTACAAAGATTATATCTTGGATTTCATGGTTGGAATTTTTTTCAATTACCCAAACAAGGCCTAAGTCACATTTTACATGCACATAATCACATTCTGCTGCTTTTGACTAATGTTAACTGATCGCCTTTTTTCTTAAAAAGGTAAAAGAAGAAAAAGGCAGTCAATAGTACTCACCTTCCCATTGTATCTACGCATACCAAGTGCAGGGACTACACATAAGGAGCTGTTTCCCAATTGATCTGGACTTTCATGTCTCATAACAAGATGACTTAGCGAATGATATGTCAAGAAACATGCACGCAGAGGAGGAATACTAGTCCTGCTATTTTCTGGAATTCGATAAATGGGATACCAAGCAACTGAGTACCTAGCAACAAGGAGAAACATAAATGGTAGGGTTATATCTTGCGTTGTCCACTAGGTTCAATGAAGAGGCACTTGAAAGAACTGTTTTACTAACCAAGATGCGGGGTGTAGATCATGCAGTTTTAACTGATCCAGCTCAGAGGGGTCACCAAATGAATGAGAATTGGATGAACCTTGTTCTTTGATTTCAACTATTCTGCATTGTGGTTAAAAGAGAAGGCATCAATTAAAGAAGAACATGACGAACACTGAAATTAGCAGTCCCATTTTCTCAGCAGGGTAGTAATCATAAAGATGTTACAGAAAATAGCATATGAAAGCATAGGCGTGAGCCCTCACGCTTTGAGGCAATGGCTTTCGATTATGTGGTTGATCATGCTCAAAGGATTCAAAGATCGATTCTGCATCATCGAGAAGCAAAATGATGGAGCAGAGTCGCTAGCAAAGAGGCCTTCAATCGAGTCATTTGAAGCAACAAACATGGAATATCCGAACCAGTGGCGGTGGCGCGGCAAAGTGGGCGGGTAGGGCACCGCCGCGGGCGGGCGGGCTCGGCGATCGAAGCGTCAGCGAGCGCGCGAAGGCGCGGCCGGCGGCAGCGGCGGCGAAGCAGCGAGGGCGCGGTCGGCGCAGTGGCCGATCGGGCGGGGGGCCTGGCGGGCCGGCGGGCCGGGCGGGTCTCGGCCGAGCGTGGCGGCAGCGCCAGCGGAGGCTGGCCGGCGTGGCTCGAGCGGCGAGTGGGCGGGCGCAGGCGGCGGGCGCGGCAGCGCGGCCGACAGCAGGGGACGGGCGGCGCGGCGAAGGCGGCGGCGCAGCGCGGGCGTGAGGCGCTGTCGGTTGGCGCTGTCGGGTCAGGGTCGTGGGTTTTTTCCTGTTAAATTCGTGGGGATGATCGTGGCTCACAATTTAAATTTTTAAATTCGTGGGTAATTTTGGCCCACAATTTAAATTTTTAAATTGGGTAATTTTGGTCCACGAATTTAAATGTTTAAATTGTGGGTAACTTCCTACTACAATTTAAATGATTAAATTCGTGGGTGTTATTTGAGCCCACGAATTTAAATAAATAAATTCGTGGGTTTCATTTTAGCCCACGAATTTAATTAAAAACGTGGGTTTTATACAAACCGACGAATTTAAATAAATAAATTCGTGGGTTTTTTTAGCCCACGAATTTGAAAAACCCATGAATTTTTCTCTGTTTCTTGTAGTGGTACGTAGGGGAGATGAGCTTCTACAATTCTGCAAATTTTGAACACCAAACTGAATTGCATTTGAAAGATATGAAGAAAAACAAATTCAGTCTAAATAGTGATTTTCACTATTTAGCACTATTTATTTCACTGTTTGTCTTTTTCATATATTTCAAATGCGATTGAGTTTGGCCTTGAAATTTTGGAGGATTGTACAAGCTCACCTCCCCTACATATGGTAATTTTTTGAGAATTTTTCAAAACTTGCACACGTGGTTTTCACGGAGTTCTCACGATAATAGTGTTTTTCACTTGATATGTTGCCTTTTTAAAAACCATAAACCTTCGTATAACTAAAACCTAAAAATCTTAGGAGAGGAGGCTTTTTTTGTCTTATTGAGGGTTGGTTTTATACCCTGATTGGGGGCCGTAAGCTAGCTTTACCTTCCGAAAAGCCAGCAAGCCCTCTCAAAAAACTCAGCTTTTAAGTGACTTTTAATATAAGCTAGAAGTCATATATAACTAGCAAAAGCCAAAATTTGAAAGCTGGGCTGGACGTGCTATTGCGGCTTGTTGCTGAGGAAAATTAGCTATTTATCAAACAGTCTTTTATAAAAAGCTACGGCCACTTTTCAGCCCAAAAAAACGAAAAAGCAGATTTTTAGAAAAGCTACAACTCTCCTAAATAGGTCCTTAGACTAACACTAAAGTTAGGGTAAATTACCTCCCTATACCATGTATAAATGCTGATAGCTTTTATACTGTTCAAGCCCAAAAGTTGACTTTAAGCTATAAGCTAAAAAGACGAAGCTTAAACAAACAAAGCCCAGCTTCATCTTTCGAAAAGTAAACAAGCCCCCCAAACAACTCAGCTTTTAAACTGTCGGGACCCACATTCACAACCTGGAAACCCTCTGTGTATTAGCACTAGTCCCACGATCAGTAGCTAGAGCCCACAGTTAACAAAGATGGAATCACAACCATACACAGCGAATTACATAATATAAGACCTCATCAATTAATACAACCTGGTTTGGTCGACATTATTGTCTTCTTACAAAATTACGCCACGCAGGGTGATAAACCATAGAGTATAAAATGTTTAAGCAGCGGAATTAAAAAGACAGCATAGGGATTATCAGTCTGCCACAGGCAACTGACTAGGACTTGCTTCCTTAGTTCGCTGGCTCCTCCGCGTACTCTTCTTCAAAGGCAGGCGTTGATTCTTCTACAACTGGTGATGTTTTGTTGTTGCAAGGGTGAGTACACAACCGTACTCAGCAAATCGTGCACAGAATGTAGTCTATTACTATATGAGTGGATTATTCCAAAGGATTGGCAGGGTTGGTTACTTTGCAGTCAAACAACATCTTTCAGTATTAAAATATTAAATTGAAAAGCGGTAAAGCAAATATTAGCAATAATAATTTTCTCAGGTAAATCACAATAACCAATTTCCCAACTGAACTAGTTCCTCAACTCACAGGCATACAACCTCCCATCCAGTTTCATTTTATTAAAATCTAACCCTTAACTGTAATCCCCGAGCATTGTCCAATACCGCGGACATGGCTATTCGAATAGATTGTACACTCTACAGAGGTTATACACTTTACCCACAAGATACAATCAAACACCACAAAGGCGAATAATCGTAACAAAGCCTCCAACAACGCTCTGTCTAAACTTGATACTGCCCGCTAAGGTCTCAGCACTGAAGGGACTAGTTACCACACTCAGGCCTCCCCTCTTGCGCCAGGTAAGCCGCGACGAGCAAGGCCCAAGCCACTACTCGGTCTTACCGCCACCGTGGCAATACTAAGTAAAGACTTCACCGAAGTGGTCAGCTAGGTCTGTCCGTTATACAGACATGTGGTTGTATGATTGGCCCAGTTCAAATACTTGCAAGGTTAAGTCCTTAATTTGACTAAGGCAAGACTACCCAGAAGAAGTAACCAACAACAACCAAATCAAATCAAACGACATTCCCAATCCCACTCATGGCCCACCAAAACCACGCTTGCCACTTGCCTCAGTCTAAAACATTTTGTCAATCCCCCGTTGATTACCATGTAACACATGCCACAATAACAACCACATGGTCACATCTTTACAAACCTCATTTCATATTTCATTAGTCAAGATTCTTTTATTTCAAATTCCAAATGGTGACTCGTTGCGGTCTAAGCAATCTAGCACGTTCTAACTCAGGTTGGTCAAATATTAACAACCAACTACTAAACAACATCTTAGGATGACAAAGGAATTGGGCTTACAATTTTAGTCATGGCAAGATGATAATAACAATAGGTTGTTTAGCTAATCCCAAATTAATTTAAATCATTTTAATTGAATTAGCATGCAATAATTTAAACCAACATATTTTCAAACAATAGGATCAACGTGGTCAAAGCACGACTTGCCTTGGAATAGGTCTTGGTTCTGATCCTTGAATTGCTCTTGGGTCAAGACTTCTCCTTCAAACCCTTCCGGCACTTCAACGTCTATTTAAATGGATGATATACCAAGTAAATACTAGTAAAAGAGAACAAACAAGCTCTAAAAATTAAATAAAATTCACTAACAAACAGAACACATTTTTATAAAATTTTAAGCTTTGGAATCACCTCAATCGGAGTTCGTATGAGCAAGATATAGCATTTTCAAGTTTAAAATATATTAAAAAGATTAAAACCGATTTAATAAATCATTTATATATTTTTAAAAGATTAAATCGAATTAAAACAATTATTTTTATATTTAAATTCGATTTATGATGTCATCGCTGACGTCAGCAAAATAGTAAATATTCGGTTAAATATTTTTAGACGCGGACATGTGGGACCCACTGATGACGTCACCCAACACGTGGACCACCAGCATGCCGACAGCTGGCACGCTCCGGTTGGTTGGGCGCACGGTGGTCTGGGTTCACCGGCTCGGTCAACGGTGGACTCGGTCCACTGCATCACTGCGGTAGACGGCGGACCACGCCATGACGTCATCGCCGGCGCCATGCGCAACGTGGTCGCGACGCCGGCCTCCGGCGACACGCGCGTGCGGTTCGATCGTTGGCGCGACAACACGATTTCTCTGCCGATTCAAACCGACGGCTACGGTTTATACAAGAGAATCAAATTAATTAAAATCTAATCGAACAATCTACACGATTAACCCTAGCCATACGATTAAGATCTAACGGATGAGATAAATCGATCCGAAATATAAACGAGATGGATATGAGGCATTACCGCGACGGTTGGATGGAGATCGGGCGGTTGAGAGAGCTCGATCGGCGACAATGGCGAGACGGCGGCGGCTCGGACCGGCGCGGAGGAAGACGACCTCAACGACAGCGCTACGGGGCACTCCGGCGAAGAGGAACGGTGCGTTTGACGCGTCTCGGTGCGACAGGGTCGGCGACGCCCTCGGCAACGGCGGAGGCGGCTCAACGACGGCGGAACGACGCAAAGAAAAGGTGGCGGTCGCTAGCAACTACGGCGAGCGATGCTGGCTAAACAACGGCGAGACAGGCGCTGAGAAATGGGGCGAAATGAGCGGCGAAAGAACGCCTCCACAGCGAGACGGACGTGGTTTAAGAAGACCTCGGGAGGAGGGCTTAAACGCGCATTAAAACATCGGTTACTCGTCGGAGACGACGACGGGGGCGGTGGAGGTGGAAGAAACAGCCGGGCGACGTGGCACGATCGAAAATGTCCACGCGCGACGATCCAACGGGCGGGCGACGAAGCGGCGCGGCATTTCCTCGGCCACACGATGTCGATCAAACGGGCGGCAACGAAGCGGCGCTAGGGTTCGCGAGGCGCGGGCTGACTGGGTTGGTGAGCGGCTGATGGGCCGGACCGAGCGAGGTTTCGGCCCAACAACTGTTCCCGAAAAACTTAGTCATTTTTGAATAAAAACAATTCGAGAAAATAGTTTTGGCCAAATAAAATAGTAAAAATACCAGAAAAATTCTAGAAAAATTCTGAATAATATTATAGGGCATTTGAAACTTAATAAAAATATTTGGGACTAAACTTTGTATAAACTTTTCCAACAACTAAATAATCCAAGTATAAAGGATTTAATAAATTAGTTCAAGTATTTCCAAATAAATTCCAGGAATTTCAGATTATTCATAATTTCAATTATAGTAAAATTGGGATGTTACATAAACTGCTTTTGGTATAACCTAGAAGTTATATATCACTAGCAAAAGTCATGAGCTGAAAGCTAGGCTAGACTTGTTTTTATAGCTTATTGCTAAAGAAAATTAGCTATTTGTCAAGCAGTCTCTTATAAAAAGCTACAGTTGCTTTTCAGCCCAGAAAAAATAGCTTTTCAAAAAAGGTACAGCTCCCCAAAGTGATGAGGCTTATGGAAGCTTGATCTTTCGATGGGATGGATAACTCTCTATTATTGGAGACGACCCTCACGATCTATGCTGCCGACCAAAACACGATCGACACCAAGCAATCGCTGAACCAAACTCTGAATTGTTATCAACCGTGCCAAAACCCGGTTGACCTGATCACGAAGATCACCAAGAAATATAATTGACGTATTGATGTGGGGTTCCGAAGCATGGTATAGCTGTTGATCTAGACAAACAAGATAATACCAAATATTTTCACCAAGGATAAGTACTACTAAGCAAAAACCCAAGTAATTTTGGGGGACTCTCTAGCTATATATAGGTAAAAGAGAAGGGGATTCGGCCAACAAAAATCAGTGGCCCAATAGGATTCTTAGAATGCCTAAGTGTCGGGACCCGGATTTGCAAATCCGAAACCCTCTGTGTATACTGCACTAGTCCAGGAACACGCTAGTGCACACAGTGAAAACATAGATGAAATATCATTCCATACAACGAATTAACTAAGAAGAAGCAAATTATTATTGAATAAAGCAAACGACCTTATGGTCAATGTTTACACCATTATGCCTTAAGGGCTTAAGAAACAAATACTATTGCAATGAAAAGATAACTTGAGCCATTCGACATGCCACAGGCAATCGTCTGGGGAACGCCTTCCTAATCCACGTAGTCTTCATAGAATTCCTCCTCATGACATTCATTATCTCCTTCAGCAACTGATCAACAAGGGCATAAAGCCGTGAGTACAAAGGTACTCAGCAAGCCATAGGGAATTGATGCAATATATTCATGCACGGCTTGACAAGGATGGCTATATGTTTCATTTGCAGAAAGCAGTAACTTGAATTGAAATATAATAAATAGATTGAAAGCACATTTATGAAAAGAGAAATAAATAACTGATAGATCAATGATAGACAACAAAACAACAGTGAACTCCCCGTTCACATCCCAACAATTCCACATTCCACATTTCATGAAATACTCTATACCCCATGTGAAATTCCCGGGCTTGTCCATGACCGCGGACGTGGCTATTCGAATAGTTTTACACTCTGCAGAGGTTGTACAACTTTACCCACAAGACATGACCATTTCTTTGTGCAATCGATCTTAACACACTTCCTTTGGTGTGTCGCAGAGATATCATGACAAAGCCTTTACAATGCACTGTCTAAACTCGGTACTACCCGCTAAGGTTTCGCCCCTTAGGGCCCCCTCTTGCGCCTTGCGAATCTACCCGTCCATCCCTAACCCACACCACCAATTGGCGATACTCAAGGCTAGACATTGCAAATTAATCGCCTAAGTCTATCCCATACCGCACTGTGGTAGTACTGCTTAGGCCCAGTTCAATGGCGCACAAGATTAAGTCCTTAAATTGTCTCAGGCAAGATATCCACATCCCAATGTGCTAGAAAGCACCCCCTTTACTGCACGATCACTTGCCCAAGGGAAAACAATTCGTTCAACCAAGACTAGTGGCAAACCCCGCCATAGTACAACAAATTTTACAACAGTGGCTAACGGCCACGATTCAATATCTCATTAAGTCAAGATTAACATTATTCAATGTATGACATGAATCCCAACTTATATCTAAGCATGTCTAAGCATAGCTACGATAACCCAATGTTGGTATAACGATTATGTCCAACTAGTAATGTCCCAACCTAGGTTTATCAATGGATACATGGCATACAATTAATCAAGGTAGCATAATGTCAACTAGGTATACATCTACTCCCATTAAATAAGGATTGATATACAAAATAGCATGCCATTGTAATAAAGTAAATTACTTTTGCAAACATAGGATCAACATGATCAAAGATTTACGACTTGCCTTGCTGATCTAGTGCTGGGTCTTGGTCTTCAAAGTATTCGTTCGCTCCCTCGGAATTAGCGTCTACCGGAAAAGAAGCAACGAAACCAAATAAATACAAAACATAGACTCAAACAAACTCAAAACTGAAAATACATAGCTCTGGACGATAGATCTTGATTTTAGAAAAATTTAGAAACTTGAATCGCCTCAATCGGAGTTCGTATGAGGGAGAACGAGCTTCTTGAAAATTAAATCAGAGAAAAAGGCTTAAAATCAGAAATTCGGAATTTCTGGATTTATTTTTGTACAGGAAAAGCGGTTTATTGCGCAACGCTGACGTCAACTGGCTCTTGGTGGACTCGGTCCACGGCATGGGCTCGTTCACAGGCGCCGCCGCCACGGCCGACGCAAGCGCCGATGCAGGCGGTACGACGCGCGGGCCACGCGTCACACATCTAGCGGGAGGGCTGACGGACGGCCGAGAAGCGCCTGCTGGCGCGGCGGAGGCGACGCGGCGCAATCTGGGACGCAGGCGTGAGATCGGACGGCTGGGGTTGGGCGAAGGAGGACGGCGGCGAGGCGACGGCGCGGGGCTCACTGGCAATGGAGAAGAAGCCACGGCCGACGGCGAAGATGCGACGGATCGGACCCGGGACAAGGCGGATTGGGGAGAGGGCGACGCGGCGAGCTCAGGCGAGCAGACGGCAACGGCGGAGAGGCATAGGCGATGAAGAAATAGGCGGCGAAAGGTCTCGGCACGGCGAAAAATCGACGGTGAGCTCACGCGGGGCAACGGCGGTGTCTCGGGCAGCGAAAAGTAGGGCAAAAGAAGCGGCGGTGCGAGGGGAACCTCGTGAGGCGCGTGGCACGGGCTTTTATAGCCTAGGGAGGAGTGCATGACCCGGACTCCGAGATGGCGACGGACGCGTTTTACGCGCGGCGCGCTAGGAGCCTCGTGGAGCGCGGCTGGGCAGGCCCAGGCAGCGGGCGAGCGAGCGGTGTCGCATGAGCGGGCCGGGCCGGAGAGGCGGCGAGCTGGGCCGCACGGAAGAAAAGGGATGGGCCGGAGCAGGCCGACGCGGGGCGAAAACGGACCGGGCCGGAAGAGATTCGGCCCGAGAGGGGTTTTTGAAAAAAAACGTTTTCCGATTTAAGAAATTGCCAAAATTTCAAATAAAATCAAATAAATATCAAATAAATTTAGAAAAATCCCCAAAAATTCAGAAAAATCCCCAAAAATCTTGAGTTTGATGAATAGTTTAGTCAAATTAAATCCTTTCATTAATGGAAAATTCAAATTAAGTTGGAATTAATTCAAGAGAAATGCAAATGGTTTATTTTTGGATTCAAACATTCCAAACTCAATTTTTGGGATGTTACAAACCTCCCCCCTTAAATGGAATCTTGACCCCAAGATTCTGACTGGTTAGGGAATATGTGGGGAAACTCGGACTTCAGATCCTCTTCGCGCTCCCAAGTAGCTTGCTCTTCTGAATGATTGCTCCACTGGATCTTGCAAAAACGGATAATCTTGCTCCTCGTGATATGCTCTGCTATATCCAAAATTTTCACTGGTTGCTCCTTGTAGGTAAGATCCTCTTGCAAATCAATGGATTCCAATGGCATTTGTTCCTCTGGCACACGTAGACATTTCTTCAACTGTGATACATGGAACACATCATGGATTCCGGCAAAAGACTGAGGCAATTCTAACTTGTAGGCAACCTCGCCTCTTCGTTCCAAGATTTTGAACAGTCCCACATATCTAGGGGCAAGCTTTCCTTTTACTTGAAATCTCTTAACTCCTTTGAGAGGGGTGTCTCTGAGATAAACATAGTCATTAGGCTCGAAACTCAAATCTCGACGACGATTATCGCATAACTCTTCCGCTCGCTGAGCGATCTTTAAACGGTCTCAATTAATTGAACTTGCTCTTGACTTCTTGCAGATGGCGGGGCCAAACAATTGTCTTTCTCCGACTCCTTCCGGTTGAGAGGGTTACGCACTTTCTACCATATAAGCCTTCAAAAGGCGACATTTGCAGACTGGCCTGATAACTATTTTTGTACGAAAACTCGGCGTAGGGCAAACACTTATCCCACTTAGCACCATAAGTTAAGGCACAAGCTCTTAACATATCTTCAAGAATCTGATTCACACGCTCAGTCTGTCCATCGGTTTGAGGGTGATAGGCAGTACTAAATCTGAGATGAGTTCCCATGGCTTCATGCAGACTTTGCCAAAAACGAGAGGTAAACTGGCTTCCTCTATCAGACACTATCTTCTTAGGCACTATCGGGACGCGAATATGCAAATCCGGACCCTCTGTGTATTCAGCACTAGTCCAGGATCACGCTATTGCACACAGTCTCAACATAGATGAAATATCACAATCATACACAGCGGAATAATAAATAAAGACTTCATCTATTAATATAGAACTATTGAACGACCTTAAGGTCAAACTTACACTTGTGAGGCCTTGGTGGCTTCAACTCAAAATAAATAAACAACAATGGAATGAAGAACGCCGATTTAATCCCATCAATATACCACAGCAACCGACAAGGTTCAACTCCTAGATAATCGCCTTCTCGTGGAACTTCTCCTCCTTCAAGTTGTGGTCTTCTCCTCAACCGATGATTTTGTGTGTTGCAAGGGGTGAGTACATAAAGCACTCAACAAGTCGTACATGTAATGCAATTCTAACATAGCTATATGCAAGGATTATTCCAAAGAAATGGCTAACATAGCTATTTTGCAAAAGCGAAGATTTGTAAATTAATATCAGATATAAATTGGAAAGACAAGAAACAAATAACGTATTAGATAGATTCAACATTTCTCAAGTAAAACAAGTTTCCAATCCTAAGTCAAAATCCACTTTCCATGGCATCCCGCCATCCCAATAAGTTTTGTTTAACAAAAGTCTAACCCTTGATCAGTAATTCAGAGCTTTGCTCAATACCGTGAGCACGGCTATTCGAATAGGTTTACACTCTGCAGAGGTTATGCACTTTACCCACACGACGTGATATTCTCTTTGTGCACGGCCATCAAGACACTTCCTTTGGTGTACCGCAGAGAATTCACGACAAAGCCTTTCAGAACCTCTACCTTAACCAAAGAACCTCTCGGTGTTGCCTTCGCTATCACTCCTCTCACGCAGCGGTACCAAGTATAGGATAGGCCAACACCGTTGGATGGGTACCAAGCAGCAAAGACAGTCGCTCCCGCACGTACACACTTCCGTGTCTTGCCGCCCGAGGTATCGGAGGAAAGACATCGAACCCTAATCAACTAGGTCTGCCCCATATCGGACATGTGGTCGCATGATTGACTCGGGTCAAATGCTTGCAAGGTTAAGTCCTTAAGATGATCGAGGCAAGACTTCCACATACCCCCGCCCATCGTGCCCACCTTGGCATTCTCGCCCTTGCCACTTGCCCCAATCTAAATCATAACCACCCTGGGCTTGATTACCAAGCACCACGTGCCATCAGCAATTTAACCTCGTTGCGTGACATCCTCTCGCCACCGCAACTCAATCTCATCGTGTGACCACACATGACACACAACTTCATAACATCGTTCCATATTCCATTAGTCAAGATTATTTATCAAAGACTAAAGTACATGTGATGGCGTGGCATGACTAAGCAACTAATACGGTCTAACCATCCCATGTTGATTATTATTACTAACCAACTATAATGAACCAATCTAAGGTGGCAATATATCATGGTATACAAATGGCAAGGTAGGGTATAGAGCAATTGGGTATAATAGCTAAGTCCCAAATTTAATTGAAGACATTTGTACATGTCAAATAATATGCAATAAAGTAAAACAATATAGCAGTTTTTGTAATCGTAGGTTCAACATGATCAAAGCACAACTTGCCTGGCACTTGCTATAAACTGCTCTTTACTCTTTTTAATTGATCTTCGGCTTCATCAACCTTTGGCTCTTCAATCGAATGCTTCGACTTCCTCGTCCTTCAGCTACTTCGGGTAACTTCTGAACGACATGTCTAACGACAAAGAAGCACAAATACAACAAAACTCAAAAGCAATTCAAATAAACTCCAATTTAATATTAGATTGGTACTGAACGGAAGGGATTGAATTTAGGAACTTAGATTTGATCGAAGATCGGATGAAAGAGAACAGGCTTTCAGAAGATTTATCGAGAAGGTTATGACTGATAATTAGGGAAAAACGGAATATATTCCAGGGGATATCCTTTGAGATTAATTAACTCGACTGGACAAATATTGACATATGGGCTCTTGATCTATAGATCGGGTCCATAAAGATATGTTAGTTCATGATGAACTAAACTGATGCTCAATGTTGACTTTTATTGACTAAACAAATACATAGTCAAACAAAAGAAAGATAGACTAATAGAATAGATATGGCACCAGGATATGACATATGGCCAATGGTCTATCGACCAAGTCCACGAATGAATTCTGGGTTAATTGCAGATTAGATTTTCAGGGATAAGACAAGGACGGATGGAATCGACATTCAGTGCGATCTGATCTGGGGTTCAGTCATACATCAAAGAAGAGACTTGACGATAACAGGGCGATGACGATATGTAGTAAGACAGTACAAATATCTTACTACGGTGGACACAACGTGGAAAACCGCAATACCGGCAGCGCGGCTCACGATGAACTCAGTTCATCGAACCGGTCTTAAGTTAGGTTTTGGTCCGGCTTTGCAGGTGATAGAAAGATAAAGCCAGACTCACAAGTAATGGGGTTAGATCACGATAGGACGATAAAAAGGATAATGACATCGTGCTACGCTTTTGCTGGAATGCGCGTATGCGATTATAGCGAAGCGAGAGCAAAGCGTTAACGGCGGAACGTTAACGAAGAAACGTTAGCAGCGGAACGTTAACAATGGAACGTTAACGGCGGGAGGTTAACGACGGAACGTAAACGACAGAACGTTGACGATGGAACGTTAACGGTGGGAAGTTAACGACGAATTGGACCAAGGGTTAAGTCCGGTTTTGAGCGAAACGATTCAAGGATGAATACACTTGGCATAGGGTAGGATGGTAGGATTGGCTCTACGATTAAAGGTTTCCAAAGATGGCGAACCGAAATGCGCACCGACACGAAGGACTAGGCCAAAAGACGTCGGGTAGATTCTAGAACATGGCTTTGACGGCAACCGGGGATCAATGAACTTCAACGGTGGGCAAAACAGGGGATAATGATTTTCTGGACACAATGACATAGCCACGACAAACCAAAATGGTTGGCGGCACAAGACGACGCGCGGCGGTGGCAAAAAGGCGACGGTAACGAATATTAAAATTTTCGGTGGATGGAACAGCAGAGGGGAAGTGAGCACCACGTAGAACACGGTGACACGAACTCAACGGTATATCCGGATTTGGAAGCAACCCAACGGACAGATCACAAACTGCCGATGAACGGCTGCTAAAGATAATAGATCAAACGGTCATAACTATTAAAATAATAGATGAAACCTAACTAAATTTTACAGAGAGCTATCTGGGATCATTTGGCACGATATGACATGAACGGATCTGAGTTTTACCCCGTTGGATCAATGGGGAACGCGCGACGAAGTTTTCTGCCGTACGTACGCAGTCTGATCGGGGAAGATTGAATTTTCTGCAGCAATCCCGTGGACAAAACCTTGAGTTAGGGTGAGCACCGTGTAGAGGACATCAAGAGGAGTCTACAGAAAAAATTGCACGGTCAAACTCGCAAAAACGAAGGAGAACGGGTGATGGCAAGATTCGAGATTGGAACGGCCATAACTTTTGATTTCCTGGATGAAACTGCACCAAATTTGGTGGAGAGATATATCTGACCATATGGCACGAGATGACGTGAGAGGATTTCAGAAAAACTCACGGTATGACGGGAACGCGATGCCAAGATCGGCCGGCGATGGCGGCGCACCTAAGAGCTCGTCGACGTTGTAGGAGAAAAAGGGTCGCCGAGAGCTCTGTTTGGAATTTTCCAAAACTGTTTCACAGAGGTGTTGCAACCTTCATGGGGTGCTCCACAAACAATTTGAGGATGAACGGAGTTCGAGCGCTCCTGTAGAGCTCGCCAAGTTCTTACCGGAGTTAGGGAAAAGGCTTGCCGAGGATCTCCGTTGTGATTCGATGCTGATCTTTTAGTATGATGTGGGGAATGAGGAGGCGTCTAGGGTTCAATTTTCAGCTACAAAGGAGCAATGGATCAACGGAAAAGCTCACGGATTTGGGAGAGAATCACTGGCCGAGGTGCTCCTTGAGCATTTGCAAAATCTGATTTCTCAATTTAGAGGACAGCAAGAGGAAGCTCTGGTAGAATTTCAGATCAAAATAAGATCGGGAGTGACCAGGAGAGCTCGCTGGAGTTATGGCTGAAAATCAGTAGGAATTATCAGAGAATTCTTGATTATTTAATCCGAATTATTAAGTATCACCCATAAAATCGAAATAAATATCAAACAACCGTTTAAAAATCATAGAAAAATCTGGAACGTAACCCACAGCCTTAGTAACACAAATAAAATATTATTTCATAAAATAATAATTTTATTCGTGTACAGTAAATACATTTATAAGGTTCTTAATACCTTTATAATTTGGAAAATACTAAAACAACCCCAAAAATTCTAAGAAAATTCAGGGAGTTTAATTAGGACATTTTGAGATCAAATAAAGTATTTTGGTACCACCAAATATTTTATTTTTGTACCCACATATATTTTTATTTTGTTAAAGCTTTCGGAAAGGCTTTAGAAAATATATAATTTGACAAATATAGAAAATTTCACAGAAATTCCCTTAGGTTTATTTATATTAAATAAGATAGTTTTAGCAAAACCAAATCTTTTATTTTGTCTCCAAACTATATTTTAATTGATGAGACTTTTGGAAAGATTTTGAAATCAGGATTTTAACAAATAATGGGAAAATTCACCGAAGTTCCTTGTGATATATTTTTTTAAAACTATTAATTCCAACTTAAATAGTTTTTTTTAGGAAATAGTTTTAAGTTTTTCTAAAAATAGGCAAAAGTCTTTTTCTTTTGAACTCTAGAGAAATCCAGAAAATAAAGAGGAGACAAATAAACTTGAACAACCGATAAAAATAATAATTTAAATTTTTTTTATCCTATTTTTGAAATGAAAATTTGGGATGTTACGGGCACTCCGTGAAGTCTGACGATCCTTGACATATATAATTCTGCTAATTTATCTCCTGCATAGGTAGTCTTAACTGGAATGAAGTGAGCTACCTTAGTCAGCCGATCCACTATTACCCAGATCGAGTCATAACCTGCTTGGGTCTTAGGAAATCCGATGATGAAATCCATACCAATTTCTTCCAACTTCCACTCTGGAATCTTCAATGGCTGCAGCAATCCTGCTGGCCTCTGATGCTCTGCCTTGACCTTCTAGCAAACATCACAAAGTGCAACATACTCTGCAATCTAATGCTTCATACTAGGCCACCAATACCTTTCCTTGAGGTCTTGATACATGTTGGTACTTCCAGGATGAATGGAGTATAAAGTCTCATGCGCTTCTTTGAGTATCAACTCCTTAAGCTTTTTCTGATCTGGTACGCAAATACGCTTCTCATACCAAATAGTACCTTGTTCATCTTCGGTGAAACCTGGGGCTTTTCCTTTCTTCACATTGCTCTTAATCTCCTTGACATCAGCATCATCTACCTGTGCTTCTCGAATCTGATCTTCCAACATAGGGCGTACTTCCAAAGTGGCTAAATAACCTTTCTAAACCAATTCCAAACTAAGCTTCTGAAATTCCTTATAAAGGGCTAGCTGACTTTCCTTAATCATCAGAGTATTGCAGTAGCTCTTTCTACTCAAAGCATCGGCTACGACATTGGCTTTACCTGGATGATAATGAATCCCAATGTCATAGTCCTTGATCAATTCCAACCATCTTCTTTGTCCCATATTGAGGTCAGCCTGGGTAAAGATATACTTCAGACTTTTGTGATCAATATAAACTTCACAACGATTACCAATGAGATAATGGCGCCAAATCTTTAAAGCATGCACTACGGCTGCCAATTCCAAATCATGGGTAGGGTAGTTAACTTCATGTGGCCTTAGTTGTCGCGAAGCATACGCTACAACCTTCTTATCCTGCATTAGTACACAACCGAGTCCTTGTCGGGATGCATCACAAAATATCTCAAAATCCTTCCTATTATCTGGCAGAATAAGCACTGGGGCAGTTGTCAAACACTTCTTTAATTCTTGAAAACTTTGCTCACACTCTGCTGTCCAAACAAATTTCTTCTCTTTCTTTAAGAGTTGAGTGAGTGGTCTAGCTTTTCTAGAAAACCCTTCTATGAAACGGCGATAATATCCCGCCATTCCAAGAAAACTTCGGATTTGGGGTACCGTCTTGTGTGACTCCCAACTTAGCACATCTCGTACCTTACTGTGGTCAACAAATGACTCCTTCTGCTGATATGACATGTCCTAGGAAAGCAACTTCTTTCATCCAGAACTCACATTTACTGAACTTTGCATAAAGCTAATTTTCTCTTAGCTTCGTTAAAACTTGGCGCAAGTGATCCTCATGTTCTTCCTCACTTTTGGAGTAGATCAGAATGTCATCAATGAAAACAACAACAAACTTATCCAGATATTCCATGAATACCTTATTCATCATGGTCATGAAGTAGGCAGGGGCATTGGTCAATCCAAAAGACATCACAGTATACTCATACTGTCCATACCGAGTAACAAAAGCTGTTTTGGGTATATCCTCTTGACGAATCTTCAACTGGTGGTAACCTGATCTTAAGTCAATCTTCGAGAACACTCTGGCTCCTTGAAGTTGGTCAACAAATCATCGATTCTTGGCAGAGGGTACTTATTCTTGATGGTGACCTCATTGAGTGAGCGATAATCTACACACATTCTCTGAGTTCCATCTTTCTTTTCAACTAAAAGAACTGGCGCTCCCCATGGCGAAGAACTTGGTCGAACAAAACCTTGATCCTGCAGCTCTTTAATCTGTCTCTTTACCTCAGCTAACTCATTAGCGGGCATCCTATAAGGTCTCTTGAAATGGGTGGGGTTCTGTGAACTAGTTCTATCAAGAACTCTATATCTCGATCCCACGCATTCCGTGCAACTCATCCGAAATACATCAGGAAATTCGCTGGCGACTGGCACATCTTCCAAACTTATTCCTTTGGCACTACAAACTTTTATCCCTTCGATCTGATCTGAAACGGCTTGAACTTTTAACTTGGCTCCATCTGGACTGGTTAAGGTGATCTCTCTATTCCCACAATCCAAAACTTCTTGGTTCTTGGAGAGCCAATCCATTCCTAGGATCACATCTAGGGATTTGGTGTCTAGGACAATTAGGTTGGCTAGAAATTCTACCCCTCCAATTAATATCTTAACTTCGGGGCAGCCTTGGTTCGAACTCAAATCAGAACCAGGTGATTGCACTAGTAAAATAGTCTTAAGAGGCATTGTCTTTAATTGATGATTTGCAGTAAAACTCCGAGAAACAAACGAATGCGTAGCTCCAGAATCAAACAAAACTATGGTAGATGCTGAGTTGACTAGGAGCTTACCTAGTATGACGCCCGTGTGCATCGGGCGCCCTCGGTGGTGGCGTGATTCACACGCCTCTTCCAAAGAGCGGCGGAGTCTCGTGGCTTGGTTGGGAGTCTGGGGCACTCCACGTCCTGATCCTGGTGCGAGGGTCTTGGCTGGCGTAGATCCCAAGTTGAAACGAACCGGCGTTACATTTTGCTTTTTGGGGCAATTATTGGCATAGTGACCGAGTTCATGACAGTTGAAACAGGTGACTCCTGCAGCTGGATTACTGGTCCTCTGAGGTGGATTGCTGTTGGTGCTGAGGTTGCGATTGCCTGAAGGAGTTGGGCGAGGTGCTGGTGCGGTGTTCTGAATGCATTCGGAGGAGTGAAACGAGCAGGCTGTTGAGCATTGGTTCTGACTCTCTGCTGGTGATTCTGATGGACTCCATGCTGCATCATCTTTCTCTTACGAGATTCTTCCAATTCACGACGAGATTCTTTAGTAAGCATAGCTTTATCTACAAGGTGCTGAAAATCTGCATAGTCATTGCCAATGACTTGCACCTTTAGTCCTGGATTGAGTCCACGCTTGAACTTCTTCTGACGAGCATCATCTGTAGCTACATCCTCTGGAGCGTAGCGAGCGAGTTGAGTGAACTTATTAAGGTATTCACTCACTGACATCCCTTCTTACTTGAGCTCTCGGAACTCATTTTTCTTCATCTCCACTTTTCCATCAGGGATATGGAAGTGGCAAAAAGCAGTGGAAAACTCTGCCCAAGTGATAGTCTGAGGGTCATCATGGGCAAGATCAGAGTTCTCCCACCATTCACCGGCGGTGCCCTCCAGCTGATGAGCGGCATAGAGAACCTTCTCACGATCTGTGCACTGAGCAATTGCGAGTTTCTTCTCAATGGAGCGAATCCAGTCGTCTGCGTCCAATGGTTCTGAAGAGTTGGAGAAAGTTGGTGTGCGAGTCCTCATAAATTCTACTAGCTTGGACTGGAGACGAGCTTGAGGAGGTGCAGCAGCAGCTTGGTTCTGCTGGTTCAACAGATTTGCTAGGGCAACGGCAGTCTGGTTCTGTTGATTCATCATGTTGTTCATAATTTGCATCATTGTGTTCATTAGCTGAGTCTGAGCTGCCAGAAAATGTCCCATGTTCTGATCTGTCACTGCTGGGGGTGGTGGTGGTGCATTGGGATTGGAGTTGGTGTTGGCACTGGCACTGGCATCCACGGGTAAACTGCGACCGGCTCCAGAACGAGTGTCAACCATCTGAGATGCAGCACAAGGGTTTGATAGGTAAGAGGGAAAAGCAGTAGACGAGTGGTAAGATCATCTAGGGGAGAAGGTAATACCCAGGGACAAAAGAACACAGCCGAAAGGCTACAAAATAAAGAGGCAAATAACGCCTTTTCAATTAAAGGCATGGTTGCAACACCGTACTTGGGGCAAGTGTACAACATACTAGGCACACAAGCAAAGAAAATCTTAGTATACGCAGACTAAACATAACTAAACTGAAAGGGGTACATGCTCAAACATCGCTGAGAACTAAAAACCTATCTTATATGGTAGTCTTCTGGGCAAACTCTGGACGGCTAGATCATCATCTTCCTTGATTGATTCCTTGCAGAAGACTCGAGGCTTTGAGAAGTTTCATGAGATAAGATCAATTTAGATTTCAAATCAATGTATCAGCAAAGGAGAGAAATAAGAACCTAAGAATAAGACGAGAGGAGACGAAAACTATTAAGTACCAATTTGTTTGTTTGATTTAGAAAATAATTTTGAAGACCATGCTAACTAGGATAGCGACCTACAGTCGATATGGCTCTGATACCATCTCTGTCGGGACCTGGATTTGCAAATTCGAAACCCTCTGTGTATACTGCACTAGTCCAGGAATACGCTAGTGCACACAGTGGAAACATAGATGAAATATCATTCCATACAACGAATTAACTAAGAAGAAGCAAATTATTATTGAATAAAGCAAACGACCTTATGGTCAATGTTTACACCATTATGCCTTAAGGGCTTGAGAAACAAATACTATTGCAGCGGAAAAGATAACTTGAGCCATTCGACATGCCACAGGCAATCGTCTCGGGAACACCTTGGAAAATCAGAAATTCGGAATTTCTGGATTTATTTTTGTACAGGAAAAGCGGTTTATTGTGCAACGCTGACGTCAGCCGGCTCTTGGTGGACTCGGTCCACGGCATGGGCTCAGTTCATCCGTGCGCCGCGACGGCCGACGCAGCCTGCGCCGATCGGCGGCCGACGCAGCGGGCCACGCGTCACACATCCGCGGAGGCGGACGGACGGCCGAAAAGCGCCGCTAGCTGGCGGAGGCGACGCGCGCAAGAACCGACCGCGCGAGATCGGACGGCTGGGGTTGGGCGAAGGAGGACGGCGGCGAGGCGACGGCGCGGGGCTCACCGGCAATGGAGAAGAAGCCACGGCCGACGGCGAAGATGCGACGGATCGAACCCGGGACAAGGCGGACCGGGAAGGGGGGGACACGGCGAGCTCAGGCGAGCAGACGACAACGGCGGAGAGGCACCGGCGACGAAGAATAGGCGGCGAAAGGTCTCGGCACGGCGAAAAATCTACGTGAGCTCACGCGAGGCAACGACGGCGTCTCGGGCAGCGAAAAGTAGGGCAAAAGAAGCGGCGGCGCGAGGGGAACCTCGGGAGGCGCGCGCAGACGCTTTATAGCCTAGGGAGGCGTGCAGACCGGACTCGACAGCGGTGGACGCGTTTTACGCTACGCGGCGCTAGGAGCTCGTGGAGCGCTGCGCTGGCTGGGCCGCGTGGGCGGCGAGCGAGCGGGGCCGGGCGAGCGGCCGGGCCGGGAGAGGCGGCGAGCCGGGCCGCGTGGAAGAAAAGGGATGGGCCGGAGCAGGCCGACGCGGGGCAAAAACGGACCGGGCCGGAAGAGATTCGGCCCGAGAGGGGTTTTTGAAAAAAAACGTTTTCGATTTAAGAAATTGCCAGAATTTCAAATAAAATCAAATAAATTCAAATAAATATCAAATAAATTCAGAAAAATCCCCAAAAATACAGAAAAATTCCTTGGAGCACAATGAACCCAACTAAAACTGAAAATCAAAGTAAGCTTTTAATCAAGCGCAAGAACACCCAAATCTGAGTCCGTATACAAAAGATATTCATGTTTGAATTTGGTGTTGTCCCAAGAGGCCGAATTGGATTCCAAAACGTGATGGATTTGATATCTATTTCTTCTTAGCCCATGGATGACGTGTTGGGGTTGGTCCAATCAGGTGTGGTCGTGTCTGTAGTAGTGATGTCCTCATCATCCTCCCCTTCTTCAATTTGAGTTGTCCTCGACTAAAACTCACATTTTAGCTCGTCCTCAACACAAAACATCCTCATATAGGTCCTGAAAATTATCCACATAACTCAACACTTCTTTCTAGCATATAAAAGCATGATGAAAGCTAGCACTCCTGGATGTTTCCTCCCCTATTTGAAGGAAAACCATCCTCGGTTTTGGACAAGCTGGAGAAGAAAGAAGCAACAAAAAGAACAACGTGTACGCAACATATATGTATATATCCTATATTTCATTATTCTTTTGGTTTCACATAATTCTATTTACATAACAGCAAATGAGAAAATTGGATTTAAGCAAAGCACCTTTTCTCAAAATTTTGAAATTCAATTTGTGATTATAAGTGAAGCATATAACATAAATATTAACATGATTCAGTTTGCAATTTAATATAAATAAGCACATATCTATCCCTGTCCTTGGATAATGGATACTCATATTTTGTAAGCCTCGTTCAATAACATAGATGGGCAAAACTACAAGTTTTGGCAACAAGCATAGCTCATTCATATGATCATATTGTAAACAAGCAATATCAAACCATTCCAACAACGTTGACACAATTTTAATGGGCTCCCGCTCATCAACTACGACATGCTGATTTGTAATACAAGTCAATGTACTAAAATTCGAATAATGAGGTAGCAAGCTATGGGTATCACACATATCAGGAAAATTTGATGGTGCCACAGATGAAACAAGCTCTTGCATACAACTAGGATTGCCCAAAATAGCAAGCTTCAATTCAGCAAGTTTATCACAAGTTATGCATATTCTATAAATAAGAAAGTTGCCATCTATGCCATAATCCCAAAATAAATTGAATTTAAAATAGTAGGCATATGTGCTTGACGAGGATTAAAACCCTATTTTCCATTTAGACCCTTTATAATAATTCATGACCATGCATTGATAAAATGGGCCCGTAAAACATAAGGCCCATAATACATTAAACAAAACCAATCCCTATTCTAACGGTTAGAACTCTAACCAGTTCAGTCAAAGATGGTCAAAACCCTACTTCACACTGGTGGTCGCCGACCAGTGAAATGGCACCTTGACCAACAAACTTGTCGAGAACAAGTGGTTTTTCCCGCACATGTCTCCGTACAGACAGTTATCTGATAGGAGCACTCAACCACCTGGAAGTTATCACCAGAAAAGCACCCTTTGGTGATAAGACATCGTTAGGTGGGAAAGGCGTCTCTCGGTTACGTGACACCCCTTCTTGAAGTCAACTGGTGCCTCTTCATCAAGGATAAATAGAGGCCCAATCCCCGCTGTTGAAGACATCTTGAATCATTCGCATTCTGAAATCATCTAAGAAAGTCTTTTTCCATCTAGCATTTAGCAGTTGAGTTTGTGACTTAAACCGTGTACTTTGTCAAAGCCACTAGGCTAATAAAGAAGCATTCCCATTGTCTCCATTTTGATATCTAGGGGCCCTCATTTTGTTTATTTTTGTAAGTTCGATTAAGGGACCCAAGGTCTTGAATATTGATAGTTGGCGCTAGAAGGAGGGCCTCCAGACATCAAAATCAAGAAATTCTCTACAATAGATGAAGAAAATTGGTTTGACCTCGCCGATTAACCCTATCTCACTGCTGACGATGAGGTAACGGAGGAACAATGTAAGTGCGACTTTTACTCTCAATACGTTACTGGAAGAATTGCCAAATATTGAGGCAGAGGTTGAGACAGAAGAACAATCATCTAACATGCCAAAAGGTAAAGATCTCATTACTCATCTAGTAAATTCAGAGGAAGATGTCCATGAAGCATGTTTCATGGAAATTGACAATGAAAATGTGTCAAAGGGTAGTAATAACCTTATGAATAATTCAGCCTCGGAAGATCGTATCCAAGGTTTAGACTACACACCTTCATCGGATGAGGATGGAGGGTTAACACCCTCTGTTTACTCAAGTTTCTACGCTTACGCTGTTACTAGTGAAATAGATGGTCAGTAGGCGGAACATGAAGAGCGTGAAGCCCAAGAAATTGGCGAAAGAACCACTTAGAGTGAATATGAGCGACGCATGGCAGAAAAGCAAAAAACTATTGACGAGGCCAAACGATTATATTTCCAGAATCAACTAAGCAACTCACGGAGATTTCAAGTCTCTGGAGGACAACCTCGTCAATGTACATTTATTACACCACCACCTCCACAGCCAGTGGCAAGAGACCCCAACTTTCCTCAACGCAGCTCATAGCAAACAACCCCCATCGAGAAAATTCAAATTTATTCAAATGCAATTCTTAATCACCCAACAGAGGGGGCAGATGCACCGAATGCAACTGTCATACGATCTATTGCTGTCAATCTGCAAGAAACTGCGAACGAAGTACAAATAAGGTCTGTAACTACAAGATCTCAGACCGAATCCCGCGTGGAGGGATCCTCGTCTAGTCGGCGCTAGCCACCAGCGAAGAGGCGACCCACGCCGGAGAAGCATTTTTGAACACCTAACCCCAGGTGAAGTTCCTAACCGTGGTCGGTGACAACCTCGTTCTCCTGAAAATATGGACTTAACTCCTAACATATGATCACGTTCTAGTCTGTATGCAGGATGTAAAGCTTTCTCCCCTGGGCTAAGAAATGTAACCTGGCCTGAAAAATTCAAGCCAGGATCAGTGGAGATTTTTGATGGAACTCAGAATCCGTTAGAATTCTTACAGGTTTATACTACCACCATCCAGGGTGCTAGATGTGATGAAAAGGTAATGACCAACAACCTTCCCACTATTTTAAAGGGATCTGCACAAACTTGGCTATTCAATCAGCCAGAGGGTTCCATTTTTAGTTGGGAAAACTTGTGCCATGCCATTTTAAACAATTTTAAAAGTTGCTATGCCAAGCGTAGTAAAGAAGATGATTTGCATCGTCTTCGTCAAACTTCTGGCAAAAATCTGTGGAAATTTATTAAAAGGTTTATAGAAGTACGCAACACCATTCCTAATATCTATGACAGCTCTATGATTCGTGCTTTCAAGCAGACTATTCGTTATAAGATGTTTAACGAAGATCTCAACATTCATCTGCCGTCTATCATACCGGAGCTTTTTGATATGGCAGACCAATACTCAGATGCACACGAGGCTATTGAATGGAACCGAATGGTTGATAAGGGTCATGCTCCACCACAACCTGGCCTCTTGATATCGGAGGACCAGAAGATGAAAAAAGTCTCTAAATCTGAAGATCATAAAAGGATGAATAAGAAAAAGAAGAATAAACAGAACGTCCAACGCGAAGTTGCAGGAATTGTAGAACGACCAACATACTTCAAGGGGAAGGCACCTTGGAAGAAGATAGCTGGTCACCAGGACGACCAATTCGGTTCGAAAAATCCTAGTGCGACCAGTGGCAATGGTCGTTGGTGTCCATTACATAGGGTATCAGGACACGACCTGCGAAACTGCCGTACGTGGCCGAAGTGCATGGATGACTTCTATTTCAGCAAGGGTCCTATGCCTACCTTACCGGAAGATTCAACAACAAGGATGCAGATGGTGATGAGGAAATGGGCTATCAAAAACCTGATAACCATGTCAATGTTATATTTGGCGATTCATCTGCGCACACCTCAAAAAGGCAATTTAAAACTGTATGGAGGGAAGTTAACAACATCGATAATCCGACCGAAAAGCCAGAGTACCCCAAGTGGTCAGAAGTTGACCTCACCTTCAATAGGCAAGATTGCCCAAAAGGTACGGCAGTCCCTAGAAAGCTCCCATTAGTAGTTTCTCCTACTATCAGCAATTGCAAAGTTGGAAGGGTTTTAATTGATGGGGGGAGTTCTTTGGACTTGCTTTTTATTCATACTTCGGATGAGATGCAAATCCCTTGTTCTAAGATAAGATCTGTTACGAACCCATTCTTTGGGATTGTATCTTGTCCATCAATAACTCCAGTGGGACAGATAGTATTACCTGTCACCTTTGGAAATGCTGACAACTTCAGAATAGAGTTTATTTCATTTGAAATTATTGACTTTGAGTCAGCATATAATACCATTCTGGGTAGGCCTTCACTAACCAAGTTTATGGCAGCAACTCATCATGCGTACTAGAGTTTAAAGATTCCTGGTCCAAAAGGCATGATTAATGTGCAAGGTAACCAACTTACTGCACTTAACTATGATCGCAAGTCGTTGGAAATTGTTGATCAATTACCATTAGGTAATGCTAATGATGCAGAAAAGACTAGTAAGTCTAACAAGATAGAGAGGCTGAAGGCAACTCCTCAGCCTAATGAGCAGATAAAGCAAGTTCCCATTGATCTTACCGACCAGTCAAAAACTATTCGGATAGGATCATCAATGGATGCCAAATAGGAAGAAGCACTCGTCGCTTTCCTCCGGGCTAACACAGATGTGTTTGCGTGGAAACCATCCGACATGCCTGGGGTCCCAAGGGAAGTGATAGAACACAGATTAGCTATACGATTTGACATACGACCAGTGAAGCAGAAGCTACGGCGATTCGCTCTTGATCGGCAAGAAGCCATCCGACAAGAGTAGGACGAACTCTTGGAAGCTGGTTTTATTCGCGAAGTTGATCATCCTAATTGGCTTGCGAATTCGGTCATAGTCAAGAAAGCAAACGGTAAGTGGCGCATGTCCGTAGATTTTACTAGTTTAAATAAAGCTTGTCCAAAAGATGAAGAGAAGACTTCCTTCATAACCCCGTTTGGTGTCTACTGCTACTGGAAGATGCTATTCGGGCTGAAAAATGCTAGAGCCACGTATCATCGACTCATGTAGACTTTTCATAGTCAAATAGGCGTAATATCGAGGCTTATGTTGATGATCTCGTTGTAAAGAGAAAAATTAGCTCTAATCATTTGTCAGACTTGGCTGAAACCTTTAATGATTTGAATAAACATGAAATTAAGCTCAATCCAGAAAAGTGTCTTTGGTGTTTCTTCTGGAAAGTTGCTTGGTTTCCTTGTCTGTTCACTGGTTATTGAAGTAAAACCTAAGAAAATTAAGGCCATCAAATCCTTAAGACCACCTTCTACATTAAAGGAGGTTCAAGGTTTAACTGGTCAGATGGCTGCTCTCATTCGTTTTATTTCAAGAGCAGGAGAACGTAGTTTGCCTTTCTTTAAGGTAATTCAAAAAAACCCCCAAATTTCACTAGTCGGATGAAGCAGATAAAGCCTTTAATGACATAAAGACTTATTTGCAAAGCCCGCCCACTCTGGTCTCACCCAACCCTAGAGTTGCTTTGTTGGTGTACCTAGCAGCTTCAAACAGTGTGGTCAGTGTTGTACTATTCATCGAAAGAAATCAAATTCAAAAATCCATTTATTATGTAAGCGAAGTCTTACATGGACCTAAGGAGCGATACCCTCAGGTTCAGACGTTACTTTATGCTTTATTAATGGCTTCTAGAAAATTGAGACATTATTTCCGATCACATTGGATTACAATACCGTCATCTTTTGCCTTGGGTAATATATTACACAACCAAGACGCAACTGGTCGAATTGCTAAGTGGGCGGTGGAACTTGGGTCATTTGATATCCATTTCGTAGCTCGAACAACAATTAAGTCCCAAATTTTGGCAGATTTCATCGCTAAATGAATGAATAGTAAACCCTCTATACAAGAGGATAAAACTAATACTGACCACTAAAAACTGTACTTTGATGGTTCTCAAGAAATAAAATACTTAGGGGATGGCATAGTATTGGTTACACCTCAAGGAGACCAATTAAAATATGTAATCCAAATACACTTCCCTGCTATAAACAATATAGCAGAGTATGAAAGTCTTCTAGCCGGGCTTCGAGCAGCAAAAATCCTTGGAGTCCTTCGGCTACTTGCGGTAATGACGTAATGGCGATTCACAATTAGTCATAAACCAGGTTAGCAAGGAATACAGGACATCTCATGAGGTAATGGCTCACTAACTGGATGAAGTGAGGAAGTTGGAAAAATACTTTAGTCATTTCGAAGTCCAATATATACCGTTAGAAGACAATCTCTTAGCAAACCAGTTATCAAAACTGGGTTTCTCACGATCACCTGTTCTAACAAATGTATTTCTCGAACATTTGTCTAAGCCTTCTATAGACGCATCCGTAGAACAATCCCTAACCAATGAAGAGATCGGTTTCCTTGAGCAGAATTCGAATTGGGCTAAACCATTTAAAGTCTATCTAGGAAATGTGACATTGCTTGAGGATGCTCAGGAAAAAGACATATTAATTAGAAAGGCACGAATGTACAAAATTTTCGACAATACCCTATATAGGAAGGGCACACATGGTATTCTCATGCGATGTATAACCCAGGAACAGGGAAAAAAATTGCTAAATAAGATACATAGGGGCTTATGTGGAGCACATGCTTCATACAGGACATTGGTCGGTAAAGCTTTCCGACAAGGTTTTGTTGGCCAACTGCTTTGCAGGATGCCATGCATCTTGTGAAATCTTGCGAGCAATGTCAATTTCATGCTCGAAAAATATATTTACGTGCTAATCAACTGCAAGTAATACCTTTGTCATGGCAATTTTCGACATGGGGGATTGATATAGTAGGACCTTTACCAAGAGCAACTAATGGATTCAAATTCCTCTTTGTTACGATTGATACATTCACAAAATGGATCGAAGCTGAACCTGTAGTATCTATTACAGTGCAAGCTGTGAAGAAATTCTTTGTGAGAAATATAGTCACTAGATTTGGTGTACCTAGTAGACTAATTACTTATAGTCACTACAGTTCGTTAGTGGTCTGTTCAAGATTACTGTGATGAAATAGGCACAAAGATTTGTTACGCCTCAGTTGCTCATCCTCAGAGTAACGAAGAAGTTGAAAGAGCTAATGGCCAAATTATACAAGGTATAAAGAAAAAAGTGTTTGATCGTCTTACCAACCGCTCGGGGGCTTGGGTAGACGACCTCTACTCTGTGCTCTGGGCCAGTAGAACAACAACCAATAGAGTAACAGGAGAAACTCCTTTTCAACTGGTTTGCGAAGCAGAAGCTGTGTTGCCAAATAAAATTCATTTAGGCTCTACACGGACCTCTCTCTATGAACAGGTCAATCAGGAAGACCAGCGTGAAGATGATATCAACCTCTTAGAAGAAAAGCGAGACCGAGCACTCGTTAGGTCAGTAGCCTATTTATAAGGCTTATGAAGATATTACAACAAAAGAGTACAACCACGCACATTACACGTGGGAGACTTGGTTCTAAGGCATATCCAGAATCAGTCTAATCTACATAAATTCTCTCTCAAATGGGAAGGTCCCTTTACTGTAGTATCAATTGAGTGACCAGGCCTTGTTCGGCTTGCTATGGAAGACGGAAGAATTCTGTCCAACACTTGGAATATCGAGCATCTCCGCAGGTTTTATGTGTAAATAAGTTCTTTTTTCCATTTACATATATCATCTTTTTAGTCGTCTTTTTTCTACATTGTGTCTATTCTCATAATCCTTTGGGAATTCACGAAAGTCATTATTTGACCGATCTCTCTACACACAATGTATAAGGTTGCTGATCGAATTGTGAGATAACATCTAATAAAGACTTTTCTTGGAAGCCAGTTCTTATTGTATTGAAACTCATTAGTATGACCTTATCTCCGATCTGCTGCCAGTTAATAACCATGTACTATGTGAAAGAGTTGGTTGTCATTCATCAAACTATTTGTATTCCGAACAGATCGCTGTTCAGCACACAAACAGTTGGGGGCTAGTGATATACTCAGAAAATAGTTGAGGAGGCAGCACCCAAGCAAGGTCTAGAGCTGGAGTCAGAGCTGTTTGAAGGCAAATTGTGCTTTGATCATGTTGAACCTATGCTTTAAATATTATTTTGATTCAAAGTATTGGATATTAATTCAAGTATCGCTGTTTCAAATATGTTGGGATTAGTTATGGTCCACTTTGAGTTACAACCACTTTGCCATGTTGTATGTCGTATTTCATTTGTCACCCTAGAATGGTTTAATACTAATTGGTAGCTATAATTGCCAATATGGTTGGTTAGAACGCAAGTAGAATGCTTAGCTGTGCAACAAGTCATCATTTTATGTAAAAATGGTTAATCTTGCTTAATGATTATGGAACGTGTATATTAACTTGTGTGTCGGATGTTGTCACACAATGTTGTTGTTGTTGATGGCATTTGGTGCATGGTAATCAACCGAGGTGGTAAAATGATTTAGACTGAGGCAAGTGGCATGTATTTGTGGTGGGCCAATGTGGTACTTAGGCGGTCGCATTGTTTTTTTTATGATAATGGTTGGTTCATTGTTATAATGATTTTTAGTTGGTCTTGCCTTGGTCAATTAAGGACTTAACCTTGCAAGAATTTGAACTTTGCCTTGGTCAATTAAGGACTTAACCTTGCAAGAATTTGAACTGAGTCATTCATACAACCACATGTCTATTATGGGACAGGCCTAGCTGATTAAATTGTTATGTCTAGGCTTCGGCACTATCTTGGCAGTGTGGGTTCTGGGTGTACGGGTAGACTCACATGGCGCAAGAGGAGGGCCCTGGATGTGGTAACCAGTCCCACCAGTGTTGAAACCTTAACGGATAGTACTGGGTTTAGATAGGCATTAGAAAGGATTTGTTATAATCACTCGCCTTTGTGGTGTATGGTTATATCTTGTGGGTAAAGTGTATAACCTCTGCAGAGTGTAAAACCTATTCGAATAGCCATGCTCGCGGTGTTAAGCATTGCTCGGTGATTACAATCAAGGGTTAGATTTTATTAAAAACATATGGGGTAAGGATGTGAAATTTGGAATAAGGTAATGAGTTGGTTATTGGAAAACAAATGGAAAAAATGTATTATTGATATTATTTGTTTTACTGTCTTTCAATCTATTAACGCTATTCTTTTGCGAACGTTGTTTATGCAAATTAACCATGTCAGCTTATCCATTGTATTAAGCCATGCATATAGAATATTAGACTTTCATTCTGTGCGCAACTTGTTGAGTAATTTATGTACTCACCCACTTGCAACAAAACATCACGAGTTAGAGAAGAGTCAACGCCTGCTTTTGAGGAAGAGTATCAGGAAGAGGCGAATAACTAGGGTGTGAACCTTGTCAGTTACCTGTGGCAGATTGAAGGGTTTCTATGATTGTGTTTATTTCCAGTGCAATTTATTTACTTTCAGTCTTAGCCCTACAAGGCGTATTCATGTAAGGTTAACCATAAGGTCGTTCATGATGGGAACGGTGGCCCGATCTTCTGATAGGTAGTAGTAAGTTGATTGGTGGAGAACTCGACATTGATGATCTGGCTTCCAATCAGAACTGATTCGAACCCTGCAATCGCTACACCACGGCTCCTTTGGTTATCAACCACGCACAAACACGGTTGACCTCTTTAAGAAGGCTTATCCCTACATGCGAATCGAGAACACAAGCAAGAACGTAGAAGGTGCAATCTGAAATTGCTAATAATATTAAGCACACGAGTTGGGGTTCCACAAACCGATGAACGGCGAAAAACTGACAAAGTGTCTAGTTGTAATCTAAGCAAAACCCATCTAGAAAGAGTTTGAACGTGAAACCACTTCCGTTGGAAAGCTCTCGTCGTGGGCTTCTCCGTAGAGTCCAAGAACACCTCAAACGGACTTCGTATGACCCAGATATGGTCATTTTTAGTTGGACTATTCCTAGAGACCGAACTAGACTCGTGAACGAATTGGGCTTGATCTTGGGGTGGGCTTGGAGCATCAGAAGTTGTTGGGCCCTTGTCTTGCCTTGAGATAGAAGCATGGATTGATGGGCCAGCATGGTCTCATCATCTTCCCCTTCTTGATTTTGAGTCGTCCTCGACTCAAGCTCATTTCCCTGCAAAAGGTTAGTAACAAGAGGCGGCAAAGAAACCAACATAATCTTTTGTTGTTGATAGTGTGGCACATTAAAAGAAGATTTCAAAATGGTACAAATATAAAATCGATGCACCATGTACTTTATTTTATCATTATGTTTGCCAATAGCATGAAAACTAACATTGGATGACCATGACGAATTAGCAGGAATAGAAAATCTCTCCTCTAAACAATTGAGATCACATATGACATCAAATTCAATATAACCCAAAGTATTCAAGGAAGACAACAGTTTAATCTCATCCTTTTCATTAGCAAGGTGAATAACATGTTTATTTTCAGCACACGTGTTTAGATCAGAAATAAAACTGACATCATGTTCATTCACTAGTTGAGACATGGATATAAATGAGACATTATCACACAACACTTCTTTATCACTAGGGACAGCAAGACAATCATATTGTGACAAAGGTGATTTAGTTTGAGTGTCCACTAACTGGTGTTCTAGCATAGCATCAGTAGTGACCAAATTTAGCACATCAACAGAATTCTCTCCTCGTGTGAAAATAGCACATAAATCGTTACTTTTGTTTTCTATCTCAGCCGATTTAGGCATATCATGATATGTACATTCTAGAGGTATGCATGGGATAGCAAGTATCTTCTGCTCCTCCTTCTCTTGCGTGTTTTCCTTCTCGTTCTTATTCTCAATGTCCTGTGAAAAGTTAGTAGCAAGTGGAAACTCGACAAGATGCCGTTCTTCCAAAAAAAATTCTTCACTTTGGCAATTATAAACATTAGTTTCAGCAAGATGTCTTTCATGTTCAATTTGATTTTCAATCTCACAAGCAAGATTAAATAAACTAGAGAAAGAACTATATTCCTTATCAACAAGAATACCCTGAATTTTCATATCAAGTCCATTTAAGAATTTTATTTCCTTAGCTTCTTCAGATTCATCTAAACCACAATGCAACAACAAAGTTTCTAATTCCTCGTAATATGCCTTGATAGTTTTATCACATTGTTGTAAACATTGCAATTCATAAAGTAACTTTTTAGAATAATAAGCAGGAACAAATTCATCTCTCAATAGTCGTTTCATATCTTTCCATATTTTTGGTACTTTCTTATAAGCACAAAAATTGTTCCACCAAATTGATGCACAGAGAGTTAAAGCACTAGCAGCAACTTTAATTTTTCGTTTATTATAGAGGTTACATTGCGAAAGAATTTTATCTACCTCTATTTGCCAATTAGTATAAGCATCAACACCAAATCTGTTATAAGAAGGAAAAACTGGAAAATTCTTACCTTTACTAGCAGAAGGAGATGAATTAATGTTGGGTTGGTGCTTATGCTCTTTTCTGTCAAGTGCATTCTCCATGTTTTGAATTTGCTTGTTCATAGTCTCATTCATCTCTCGAAGCATCTCTCGGAGATTGTTATGAAGAACACACTGGTTACCATCCTGGTCCTCCGGTACCCCTGCAATTACTAGTAGAAAATAGAAGATAGCACAAAGTATTATCCCTATCAACTACTAGGTACTAGACAGTGGGATCACAAACTCTCACGCGTCTTACCGAGCTCTTGCAAGGTTCTTACCAAAGCAGTGGGTGGCACAACTGGTGGCTGGTTTGTGATACCATGAGGGTGTGAGCGAAGCGATTACAAAGGAGAACCTGAACTGATAAGAAGTGTGTGGAGCTCGGAAGGCAATATTTAGTAGTAAGGAATAAGCAATATCGAAATTAGATTAGCAAGCTGAATAAATGTCCAACGTACTTGTCACAGTTGCTGGCCTAAACTTGTTCCTAGAACTAGTTCAACCTAGCAAGGGATATATCAAAGCACATAGGACTCAAAGGACGCAAGCAATTCTGATTATCTGCTTCTCTTTCCCTCTTTTTGCTTCTTTTCTTCTCTCTGTTTTTTTTCAATGCGGCTCTTCTTTTTTTTTGCACTTGTCTTTTTTTTCTTTCTTTTAACTCAAATGCAAAACAAAATATCATGTTTTGGAATGAGAGAAAACGTTAAACAGATGACCGAAAAATGGGCAAAAACAGCATTGGAAACTTCTGGGGCTCGGAACTCGGACTTAGAGGCCGATTTTGAGGGTAAAAAATTGCTCAAATCTTTTGACCTGTGTTTTCTTTCAGATGTACGTCGTCATCCTCTTCGAAACAAAAAAAAGTACGCCCCAATCGGAGTTTGTATGCAAAAGTTATGGCTGTTTTACTAAACACTGCACAATCTAGAATTGTCTGTGACTTCACTTCTTCCTTCCCGTTTGGGCTAAAATAGCAATAGGATCACAGGTGAAAAAGGGTGGCCAGCAATGCAGGGCAATTGACACAAGGCGGCTCGTGACCTATCTAGGGCTTGTGAAGCAGGATATATAATGCAGAGCGGCGGCAGAGACAAACCAAGTAGGACTCAGTTCGGTTCTGGGGTTGGCGATGGTGGGATAACTAACGATGCAAAACAAGAACTAGGGCAATGGAATAGGACAACTAGAAACTAGGATCACGACCTTAAACCAGCAACAAGATGACGACGATGGACACAAATTCAACAAAGAGAAACTAAAACGAAAATTGCAAAGGCACAAGGGGTTTTAAGATAGCGGAATCGATGATGAACTTTTTGTAGGGCAATTTTTTCTAGACTCTAGGACGATGGAAAATCATAAGTGGGGATACAAGAATTACCTATCGGGCAACCGAGGCTCTGATACCACTTGATGGGAACGGTGGCCCTATCTTCTGATAGGTAGTAGTAAGTCGATTGGTGGAGAACTTGACATTGACAATCCGGCTTCCAATCAGAATGGATTCAAACCCTGCAATCGCTACACCACAACACCTTTGTTTATCAACCACACACAAAGACGGTTGACCTCGCCAAGAAGGCTTATCTCTACATGCGAATCGAGAACACAAGCAAGAACATAGAAGATGCAAATTGAAAATGTGAATAATATTAAGCACACCAGTTGGGGTTCCATAAACCGATGAACGGCAAAAAACTGACAAAGTGTCTAGTTGTAATCTAAGCAAAACCCATCTATTCTAGTGACAGCTACTGAATATATATGAGGAAGAGGGCAAGGGAGGTGGCCAAGGGGATGGCCGTGAAACCCTAGATCGTACAGGGCCTTTGGGCCCAAGTGGAGATGTCGCAGCACCCGGTAGATTCTGTTCATCATATTATTTTGATGATTCCCGTCGATCTAGAAGGAGTTTGAATGTGAAATGTAACATCCCAAAAATTCAGCTTAATTAAGTTTTATTGCTTAAAAGTGCATTTGTGATTTTCTGGAATTTATTTGGATTTTTCTGGATTTATTTGAATTGAATTCAAAATCAAGTTTATTGCTTTTTATTCAAAAGTATTTAAATCTGTGCAAAGTCAAAATAAAGTTTTGCCAAAAATTATTTTATTTGGGTCCAGAATGTCTCAAAGTATTTTTGAAATTTTTCTTGGATTTTTCCTGATTTATTTATTGCCTAAAACCAATTAAATGAATTTCAATAATTATTTTAATTGGAAAATCCTTTCAAAATGGGCTTCAACAGTGAGTGGGCTTGGCCCATTTATCGTCGCGGAGTGGCCAAGTGGCGCGTCCCGTTCGAATCCGTTTTCTAGAGGTTTAATCCTGCCGTCGGATCCGGATCGGAAGAGTGAGGACGGCGCATCGGTTCGGGACTTTGATTCTATTGACGCCGTCGGATCCGCCGCGTGTTATCGATCCGTTCATCTTCCCGCGTGTCCGCGTGCGGACTTCTCTCGTGCTCGCCATGGACTCCGCAGGCAATCGGGTGAAGCGGCCGCCGACGCTATAAAAGAAGAGCACGGCCGCGCAATACCTCAGCGACCAAGCCCTAAGTTAGCCCGTGAGAGCGCCGCCGATTCGCCGTGAATTCGCAAAGTTTGGTCGGCGCCGCCACGGCAGGGAATCGTCGTTTACCGCCGTTGAGCCGCCGCAAGGTCCGAGACCAACCGTGACCGCCGCTTCAACCAGAGAACCTCGTGCGCGCGGTTGTTTCGCCAGAGCGCCACCAAGAAGGAGGTCGCCAAGAGCCATCGCCGCCGAGGAAGAAGTCATCGCCGCCGCCACCCGAAAGTGCTCAAATTCCGGATCCGATCGCGTCGGAAGGTAGGCGGTCGCGAAGTGCGTGATAGCCGGACGATCGCCGCCGACGACCCTAGGACCATGCGCGCCGCTTGACGTGGCAAGATGCGCTGTCGACGCTGCGTGGCTGCCTCGCCACGCTTTTGTCCGAGGTGGCAGCCACGTCGCGCTGCGTGGCGGGTTACGTAAGCGCCGCGGTGGCGCTGAAGTCGGCTCGCGCGGACCCGCGTGTCGATGGGCGAGGTTCGTGTGGGCCGGGTGCACCGTGAACCCGAGAAATTCGTGGACGCGGTCCATGGACCGGGGACACGTGTCACCACCGGGTGCTTGGTCGGGGCTGATGTCGCGTGGCGTCATCTTGACGCAATAATTTATTTTCGAATAAAATAAATCTATTAATTTCGAATTTTTGATTTTCTCGATTTGATGATTTATTTCAAACTTCAAAAGGCTATATCTTTTGCATCGTAACTCGGATTTGAGTGATTCAAATTTCTAAAAATTTGTAAAATTGAGATCTATTTAATGGTGAATTTTATTTGATTTTTGGAGTTCAATTGCTCTCTGTTTTGGTATTTATTTGCTTTTCTCCTTCGGTACGCAGCGTAGACGTTGAATTGTGCGACGCCGAGGAAGATCAAGCAACTCAAGAGCAAGTTCCAACCAGATCAGGACCTATTCCAAGGCAAGTTGTGCTTTGATCATGTTGAACCCATGTTTATAAAATTGCTATATTTTTTTACCCTATTGCATATGTTTCAAATATACAATTGTTTCAAATTAGATTGGGCTTAGCTAATATACCAGATTGATCTATACCCTACCTTGTCATTGTATGTCATGATCCATTGTCACCCTAGATTGGTTAAATATAGTTGGTTAATAATTATAATCAACATTGGAGGTTTAGACCGTATTAGTTGCTTAGCTTTGCCACGTCATCACATGTATCAGAATCATTGATAAATTAATCTTGATTAATGGAATATGGAACGATATTATGAACTTGTGTGTCATGTGGGATCACACGATGAGATTGAGTTGTTGTGGTGAGTCATGTCACGCAACGATGTTGAATTGTTGATGGCACGAGGTGCTTGGTAATCAACTGGGTGATGATAATTTGGATTGGGGCAAGTGGCAAGGGGCGAGGAGGCCAAGGTGGGCCCGATGGGCAGATGGTATGTGGATGTCTTGCCTTGATCACACTAAGGACTTAACCTTGCAAGCCTTTGACCTGAGTCAATCATGCAACCACATGTCTGGTATAGGCCAGCCTAGCTGAGTAATTTGCAATGTCTTAACTTTGGTACTATTGGGGTCGGTGTGAGTTGCCGAGTATGGTGTATTTCACATGGCGCAAGAGGGGGGCCCTGGATGTGGTAACCAGTCCCACCAGTGTTGAATCCTTAGTGGATAGTATCGGGTTAATTCAGAGCATTGTAAAGGCTTTGTTATAATCACTCGCCTTGGTGGTGTTTGGTTGTATCACGTGGGTAAAGTGCATAACCTCTGCAGAGTGTGAAACTATTCGGATAGCCGTGCTCATGGTATTGAGCAATGCTCGGAATTACAGTTAAGGGTTAGCTTAATTAATTGGACAACATGGTTGGGATGGCGGAATGCCATATGGAAGATGGAATTTGACTTAGGATTGGAAACTTGGTTTACTTGAGAAATCCTGAATTTATTTACTATTGTTATTTGTTTTACATTCTTTACAATCTATTTACTGTATTTGTTCATAAAATGCTGCTTATTGCAAAATAGCCATGATAGCCTATCCATTGGAATAAGCCTTACATATAGATACATAGAATTGCATTCATGCACAACTTGTTGAGTGCTTTAAGTACTCACCCTTGCTAAACAACAATAATCAACAGTTGAGGAATCTACACTGTGTTGGAAGATGAAGTCCAGAAGACACGAGTCATTAGGGTCCGAGCCTTGTTGGTTGCCGTAGTGAACTGATGAGCCATCTACGCTTTCTACTTTCACGCTTAATTATTAGTTTATATTTTCAGTTTTGCCCTGCGTGGCTTAATAATGTAAGTTGGTCATAAGATCATACCTTTAGTTATATCAATGAATGAACTATTATTCTATTATCGTTGAGTATGATGTGATATGTACCAATGTTAAGCTGTGTGCACTAGCGTTGATCCTGGGAATTGTGCGGTAAACACAGTGGGTTCGAATCAGTGGATTCGGGTCGTTACATGAAACCACTTCCGTTGGAAAGCTCTCATCGTGGGCTTCCCCGTAGAGTCTAATAACACCTCAAACAGACTTCATATGATCCAGATATTGTCATTTTTAGTTAGACTGCTCCTGGGGGCCGAACTGAACTCGTGAACGAATTGGGCTTGATCTTGGGGTGGGCTTGGAGCATCAGAAGTTGTTGGGTCCTTGTCTTGACTTGAGATAAAAGCATGGCTTCCTGGGCCAGCATGGTCTCATCGGTTCAACAGTTATATTTAATGTTGATGAAGTCTTTATTATGTTACCATTAAGTATGATTGTGATATTCATCAATGTTGAGCCTGTGTGTACTAGCGTGATTCTGGACTAGTGCGGAATACACAGAGGGTCCGGATTTGTATATTCGGGTCCCGACAGTATATGTCTCACATCTATTTCCAATGTGATAATGACGCCACAACTTCAAAGCATGCACTACGACAGCTAACTCCAAATTATGCGTAGGATAATTCTCCTCATGTGGCCTGAACTGCCTTGACGCGTATGCAATAACCTTGCCATTCTGCATCAAAACACATCCAAGAACTTGTCGAGAAGCATCGCAATATATATCAAAATTGTTTCGCACATCTAGCAACACTAACACTGGTGCTGTTGTCATACGCTTCTTCAATTCTAGAAAACTCTTTTTGCACTCTGGCGTCCATGTAAACTTCTTCTCCTTTTTCAAGAATTACTTAAGCGGTCTAGCAATCATAGAAAATCCTTCAATAAATCAACGGTAATACCCCACCATTCCCAGAAAACTACGAATCTGAGTAACTAACTTTGGTTGTTCCCAATGCAACACAGCTTCGACTTTGCTTGGGTCAACAGCAACTCCGTTAGCAATCAGAACATGGCCAAGAAATTCAGCCTTCTCCTTCCTAAAGTCACACTTGCTAAACTTAGCATATAGCTATTTCTCTCGCAGCCTTTTCAGAACTAGTCTCAAATGTTCTGCATGCTCTTCCCTCAACTTGGAGTAAACAAGAATATCGTCTATAAACACCACAACCAACTTGTCTAAATATTCCATGAAAACCTTATTCATTATGTTCATAAAATATGCAGGAGCATTGGTCAATCCAAAAGACCTGACCGTGAACTCGTAATATCCACATCGCATAGAAAACGCAGTCTTAGGAACATCCTTCGCACAAATCTTCAACTGATGATATCCTGATCGAAGATCTATCTTGGGGAAGAATCCAGCTCCTCTCAACTGATCAAACAAATCATCAATCCTGGGCAATGGATACTTATTCTTAATCATCACTTCATTGAGTGCACGATAATCAATATACATTCTTAGACTTCCGTCCTTCTTCCTAACAAACATAACAGGCGTTCCCCACGGAGAAGTACTAGGTCTAACGAAACCTTTCTCTAGCAACTTTTTGATCTGTTTCTTCATCTCAACTAACTCATCCGTAGGCATTTAATACGGTCTCATTGCTATTGCCGCTATACTAGGCACTAACTCAATAACAAACTTGATATCTTAATCTGGCTGCAGACCAGGTAGATCCTCAGAAAACAACCGGGTATTCTCTAACAATTGGCACATCCTCTAAATTAGCAACCTCCACACTGATAATTATGAGCTAATCATCACAGACTGTGGTTGCTTGAAATTCCACTTTCTTGCTATCAGGGCTCTCGACTGACACAACCCTTCGGGCATAATCCAAAATAGCTTTTTGTTTGGGCAACTAGTTAATCCCAAGAATAATGTCTAGTGTCTGAGTACCCAATACAATATGATTCGCTTGTAACTCTACTCCATCAATAAGCAACTGAACTTCCAACATCCTAGGTTAGATTGAGCCATAACTGAGTACTTTTGACAACGGCAAATCTTCTGGGCTAACAAGCTTCACACTGGATACCACTGAACTGACGATCATTGCACACGCACCATTTCTAGGTAAACCATCAACACAGGTGAATACTCAGAGAAACATCTGACCCTTCATTTACCATTAATGCTTTTATACCAAAACTTCATTGTGATCACACAGTTCTCCGGTGAAGCAAAGAGATAACAAAAAATAGTAACAAACTCATTCCAGGAGATATTCTACGGGGGCTTCATGGGTAGCACAAAATTCTTCCACCATTCAGCAGTAATTCCAACAGATGAAGCATACAGTACCTTCTCATCACTTTTACACTTAGCAATGAGTAACTTCCTCTCAATGGTCTTGAGCCAACCATCCGCTTCCGAAGGTGATACATTTCCACAAAAAGTCTGCGGACGAGTCCTTATGAATTCTGATAACCTTGAGTAGGAACAGGAACCATTGATAACAGTGTCGAATATCTAAACATAGGATATGTGTCAACAGAGGATACGTGAAGGATATGTCCTAACAACATGCAGAGATTCCGGATATCACGAGCCCAATTCTGAGGGATAAGATATGCACGGAAAGGATGACTCCATATTAGGAAGGCCCCAATCGTGTTCCCGCTATGAGGAAATCGACTCGAGTACGCTTGATATTCAATGAAATTTGGATATGCTGCGAAGATCACGCGACGATGGACTCCATATCGGCTACGATTTGGTACTCCAAACCGACTACAACTCGACTTGAGGCCGGGCTACCCTGACTATATAAGAACAGGGGTAGGGGTCCTCAAGGGGAGAGCTTTCCAAATCAGAGATAGAGCAGGAGCGATTCTGAAGCAATTAGCCATCAAGCAAGAAGCCTTTTAGCATAGAGAGCCTAAGAGCTGACGAAGCCTTTTTGTCATCCTCTAGCATAGCATAGCATAGCCTAGCCTAAGCGCTATCCGCATTGTAACTAGGGCTAGACATATTGCTCTATACTTTGTTCATCAGCTCCATACATCATCTATACAGGAGTAGGGTATTATCCCTTCAGGGGGCCTGAACCTGTCTACATCTGGTGTCCCTAGTTTCGTGCTTGACTCTGCTCACCCGAAAGTACCCGAAGTATAAATTTTATTGTGGATCTCCAACCTTTGACAGTTGGCGCTCTAGGTAGGGGCCTTCAGCTGTTTTTTGCAGGACAAGCATGTCTTCAACGCGATCCCACAGCTGGTCTTCCGGTGATCGTTCGGTTGCCGCCATCAACCAGGCACCTCCAATTGGATCTGAGATTGCTTTTGGATTATTGCTTTATCAATGGGGGCTGAGCGAAAATCTGCTATTTGTTGGCTTCATCGAATCCTACTCCTGGGATCCATGCTGAGAAGTGGGTTTCATCGTCTTTGACCCGGCAGTGCCTAGCATCTTGAGGTGCTTTGACGCGGAGAGCGAGACCGAAAGCGACGCTTGCAGTAGTCAGGGCAGCAGTCAAATGGATCGATGAATGTTCATAACTAGAGTCAACCACAGAGTTATTGCCGAACGTTCTCAAGACAAGAACTCAGGAGTAGACACCGCGGGGGGGCGAGGGACCCCAAAATCCTCTGCACGCGATTCGAGCTCCTGCAAACACTATGGCGCTAAACACCACAGATCACCCTCGTGATCTGACCACTACAACCGAAATTGCGATCAATCTATCGAGACAGCTTGACCTCGGTGATCCGACTATGCCCCACCCATTGGCACCGAAGTTTTAGGGGCCGCAAGTACCATGACCGCATGATCACAACAAAGGTGCGGTTTCGCTCCGGCGGCAGCGTCCCACCAGGGCCACAACAGCGACTTCTTCAGTACCCTGAAGCCAACGTCCAGTGCACTCACATGCTGTTGAATCTCTTCTACCACTGGATCTGGGTAACCCGATGACTCTGGTGTTCGACCAGAAGAAGACGTTGCTCAATGCAGCACAAGTACAAAGAGCCCGAGCAGCTAACTCGAGGCTAACTCATCCTAGCCAGCAAGGAACCAAAAGCCAGTTTTCGGTACCATCCCTCCATCATTGAGTAACCGGGTCGATGGTGGCTAGCTCTAACCAGAGAGTTTCCAGAACAGTGCACTCCAACCTCCATCGGGGGCATCTCGAAGATCTCCGAAATCGAATCCCTCACGATCGAAGAGACTTGCGTGATGTTCTCCACGATCGACGGGAGGAGCGCGCACGAGAAGACCGTGAGCGGTGGGGAAACGAGTCTCCTCCGTCCAGGGGCTGACGTCCTACACGCTGGGCCCGGCAGGGCGACTCTGCACTCTCGAAGGGCCGTTCCCCCATGTGTCGAAGGCGCTCTCCTCACCGAGGTCCACGGCATGTGACCCCCGAAGACGACATCGAAGGATGTAAGGCCTTTGCCCCCGAGCTTTGTGCTGTTAGGTGGTCTGACAAGTTCAAACCAGACCCCATTGAGAAGTACTCGGGTAAGATCAACCTGGTCGAATGGTTATAGATCTATACCACGGTCATGAGGGCAGCTGGTGGTGATGATAGGGTGATGGCCAACTACCTACAAACCACCATCGATGGTGCAGCTAGGTCTTGGTTGCTCAACCTCCCACCTCATTCGATATCCTCATGGGCCGATTTACGGGCCCAGTTCATCACCAATTTCTAGGGCACCTATGAATGCCCCAAAACTTGTAGTGAATTACATCGGGTGGTTCAAAAGCCGAGTGAGTTGTTGCGCGACTTCATTCGATGCTTCAGTGACAAGCGCAACTTGATTTCGGATGTCTCGGATGAAGCCGTAATTGTTGCCTTCGAGAACGGAATCATGGATAAGGAATTGAAGGGCAAGCTGGCTACTCAGAAAATCCAAACTCCCATGGAACTCTTCGAGTTGGCAGACAAATACGCCATACGTGCCAAAGCCAGTGACCACACCGACAACCCCGTGTCAAGCGAAAACAAACCTGAGTCGTCCAAGCAAGGGGCAAGAAGAAACAAGAACCGTGGGGAGAAGCACAAGGCGACTCCACTGTGGCCGCGGTCGAGCGCAGCAAGGCACGTAATACGGGCGACAACAAGGGCTAGAATCATGGAGGGGGCAAGTACTGCTCGATCCATCGAACGGATAAGCACGATTTTGATGAGTGCCAGGTGATCAGTAAGAAGATCGAGGAAATGCTCAACGCTGCACTCGTCGAGCGTAGAGTCGAGCAGGCCAAAGAGAAGTCCCAGGACAATGAACCTGAATACTGCAGGGCTGACCACAAGCTAGCGCACATCTTTGGAGGATCCGCCATGTATGAGTCCAAGAGACAATACAAGGCTATTGAGAGGGAGGTCAACCTGGCTACGCCAGCCCTCCCCAGATTCTTCAACTGGTCGGAAGTACTGATTATTTCGACCAATTGGATCACCCAGCTATGGTCCTGCATCCTGGTCGATACCCCGTAGTAGTCGAGCCTACCATTATCAATATTAAGGTCGCACGAACCTTGATTGATGGGGGTAGCTCACTGAACCTTATCTTCGCCAAGACCCTAGATAACATGGGGATATCTCAGGTGGAAATCAGGGATGGAGCAGAGCCATTCCATGGCATAACTCCGCAATCATCTTCTATACTGCTTGGCCAGATCGAACTGCCAGTCACGTTCGGCAAGCTGGACAATTTTCGCACTAAGAAGATCCTCTTCGATGTGGCAGATTTTGAGACTGCCTACAACGTGATCTTAGGCCACCCATGCTCGCTAAGTTCATGGCTGTGGTACACTATGCGTACCAGATCGTCAAGATCCCTACGCCAAAAGGAGTCCTCACAATCAAGAGAGACCATCGCGCTGTAGTCAGGTGCGACAAGAAGAGTCTGGAGATGGCTGAGCATTTATGTGGGTCGGCAGCCAGTGCCGATGATGAGGAAGCTAAGCGCCAGAAGACCAAGGGCATCAACGAGGTTTCTATGTCCAACAGCGCCGCCAAAGACTTAGTCAACAACGGCAAGAAAGGTGAGCAGACCGACAGAGGCGTTGTAACATCCCAAAATTTGAGATTTGGAATGTTTGAATTAAAAAAATAAACCATTTGCATTTTCTTGAATTAATTCCAGCTTAATTTGAATTTTCCATTAATGAAAGGAGTTCTGGATGAATTCAGTAAATGTGAGTTCTGGATGAAAGAAGTTGCTTTCCTAGGATATGTCATATCCGTAGAAGGAGTCGCTGTTGACCCTGGTAAGGTACGAGATGTGCTAAGTTGGGAGTCACCCAAGACGGTACCCCAAATCCGAAGTTTTCTTGGAATGGCAGGATATTATCGCCGTTTCATAGAAGGGTTTTCTAGAAAAGCCAGGCCGCTCACTCAACTCCTAAAGAAGGAGAAGAAATTTGTTTGGACACCAGAGTGTGAGCAAAGTTTTCAAGAGTTAAAGAAGTGTTTGACAAGCGCGGTGGCTTATCCCGCGGATAATGGGAAGGATTTTGAGATATTCGATGCATCCCGACAAGGACTCGGTTGTGTGCTAATGCAAGATAAGAAGGTTGTAGCGTATGCTTCGCGACAACTAAGGCCACATGAAGTTAACTATCCTACCCATGATTTGGAATTAGCAGCCGTAGTGCATGCTTTAAAGATTTGGCGTCACTATCTCATTGGTAATCGTTGTGAGGTTTACACTGATCACAAGAGTTTGAAATATATTTTTACCCAAGCTGACCTCAACATGAGACAAAGAAGATGGTTGGAATTGATCAATGACTATGACATTGGGATTCATTATCATCCAGGCAAGGCCAATGTCGTAGCCGATGCTTTGAGTAGAAAGAGCTACTGCAATACTCTGATGATTAAGGAAAGTCAGCTAGCCCTTTATAAGGAATTTCAGAAGCTTAGTTTGGAATTGGTTCAGGAAGGATATGTAGCTACTTTGGAAGTACGCCCTACGTTGGAAGATCAGATTCGAGAAGCACAGGTAGATGATGCCGATATCAAGGAGATCAAGAGCAATATGAAGAAAGGAAAAGCCCCAGGGTTCACCGAAGACGAACAAGGTACTATTTGGTATGAGAAGCGTATTTGCGTACCAGATCAGAAAGAGCTTAAGGAGTTGATTCTCAAAGAAGCGCATGAGACTTTATACTCCATTCATCCTGGAAGTACTAAGATGTATCAAGACCTCAAGGAAAGGTATTGGTGGCCTAGTATGAAGCGTGAGATTGTAGAATATGTTGCACTTTGTGATGTCTGCCAGAAGGTCAAGGCAGAGCATCAAAGGCCAGCAGGATTGCTGCAGCCATTGAAGATTCCAGAGTGGAAGTGGGAAGAAATCGGTATGGATTTCATTACCGGATTTCCTAAGACCCAAGCAGGTTATGACTCGATCTGGGTAATAGTGGATCGATTGACTAAGGTAGCTCACTTTATTCCGCTTAAGACTACCTATGCGGTGATAAATTAGCGAAATTATATATGTCAAGGATCGCTACCTTCACAGAGTGCCTAAGAAGATAGTGTCTGATAGAGGAAGCCAATTTACCTCTCGTTTTTGGCAGAGTCTGCATGAAGCCATGGGAACTCATCTCAGATTCAGTACTGCCTATCACCCTCAAACCGATGGACAGACTGAGCGTGTGAATCGATTCTTGAAGATATGTTAAGAGCTTGTGCCTTAACTTATGGTGCTAAGTGGGACAAGTGTTTGGCCTATGCCGAAGTTTTCGTACAACAATAGTTATCAAGCCGGTTTGCAAATGTCGCTTTTGAAGCCTTATATGGAAGAAAGTGCGTAACCCTCTCAACCGGAAGGAGTCAAGAGAAAGACAATTGTTTGGTCTGCCATCGCAAGAAGCGGAAGAGTAAGTCCAATTAATTCGAGACAAAGTTGAAGATAGCTCAAAGGCATAAAAGAGTTATGCGATAATCGTCGTCGAGATTTGAGTTTCGAGCCCAATGATTATGTTTATCTCAGAGTCACCCCTCTCAAAGAAGTTAAGAGATTTCAAGTAAAAGGAAAGTTTGCCCCTAGATATGTGGGACCATTCAAAATCTTGGAACGAAGAGGCGAGGTTGCCTACAAGTTAGAATTGCCTCAGTCTTTTGCCGGAATCCATGATGTGTTCCATGTATCGCAGTTGAAGAAATGCCTGCGTGTGCCAGAGGAACAGATGCCATTGGAAGCCATTGATTTGCAAGAGAGCCTTACCTACAAGGAGCAACCAGTGAAAATTTTGGATATAGCCGAGCGTATCACGAGAAGCAAGATCATCCGTTTTTGCAAGGTCCAGTGGAGCAACCATTCAGAAGAGGAAGCAACTTGGGAGCGAGAAGAGGAGCTGAAGTCCGAGTTTCCCCACCTATTCCCTAGCCAGCCTGAATCTCGGGGTCGAGATTCCATTTAAGGGGTGGAGGTTTGTTGTAACATTCCAAAATTTGGTTTAATTAAGTTTTTATTTCTTAAAAGTGCATTTGTGATTTTTTGGAATTTATTTGGATTTTTCTAGATTTAATTGAATTAATTCCTATTTCAAGTTTATTGCCTTCTATTCAAATCTATTTAAATCTGTGCAAAGTCCAAATAAATTTTTGCCAAAAATATTTTATTTGAGTCTAGAATGTCTCATAGTATTTTTGAGATTTTTCCTGATTATTTTATTGCCTAAAACAAATTAAATGAATTTCAGGAATTATTTTAAATGAGAAATCTTTTAAAAACCTTGTGAATAGTGTTGGGTCGAGCCCAACACTGTGCGTGTGAAGCCTTCGTCAGTGCGGCCCAAGTCGGCCCGCGAGAGCCGTCTTCCGAAACCCTAATTCTTGGCCGTTCGATCATGATCGGCGTTCGGAAGAAGCCACGGGACTTCGTGTCCCGCCGTCGGATCGGGACAGCGTAGCGCCGTGGGTTGTCGTCTTCGCTCGGACTCGAGTCCGCCGTTCGCCGTTGGACTTCCTCGCCGTGTAGAGCCTTGGACGCCGAGGCTTTAAATAGGGTAGCACCCGAGGTTTGTAGTCAAACGCCGCGCGTCTTTTGGTCGGAGAGATTTCGCGAGAGCGATCGTAGAACACCGCCGCAAGCTCGCGGAGTTAGGCGTGGGACCGCCGCGTTTTTGCTCAAGCGCCACGGATCGTCGGGTTTTGGCGTTTTGGTTCAAGATCCGAACTTCGCCGAGGTGTGCGCGTCGACTACGCTCGCCTTCTCGCCGAATCGCACCGAACGCCGCCATCTCGGTCTTCTTCCTCGCCTCCGGTGGTCTTCTCGCCGTCGCGCGCCATTTGCTTCGGGTAAGCTTGTGATCGCGGATCTTGGCGAAGGGCGAGGATCGTGCCGCGTCGCCGCGTGCGATGAACTCCTCGGGTAAGCCTTAGCCGTTAGATCGAATTTGGCGGTCGATTTAGCCACGTAGGTGGAGAATGGCGGCCGTTGGATGCAATCATGCGGTGGGTTTCGCCGCGCGTGGACCAATCAGGAGCCGACATGTGTCAGGCGCAGAGGTCGAGGCGCCATGGACCGGGTGCACCGTGAACCCGAGGGAGTCGTGGACCGGGTCTATGCGCCGAAGACACGTGGCAGCCTTTGATTCGTTCGGTCCAGGGCTGACGTCACGCTGACATCATATATCAGTTTTTCAGAATAAAAATAAATCTGTTAAATCTGATTTTCTGATTTTGCAATTTCAGTATTTATTTCAAACTTCAAAAGGCTATATCTTTTGCATCGTAACTCGGATTTGAGTGATTCCAGTTTCTAAAAATTTGTAAAATTGAGATCTATTTAATGGTGAATTTTATTTGATTTTTGGAGTTCAATTGCTCTCTGTTTTGGTATTTATTTGCTTTTCTCCTTGATGCAGCGCTGAGACGTTGAATTGTGCGACGCTTCGGAGGAAGATCAAGCAACTCAAGAGCAAGTTCCAGAACCAGATCAGGACCTATTCCAAGGCAAGTTGTGCTTTGATCATGTTGAACCCATGTTTATAAAATTGCTATATTTGTTTTACCCTATTATATATGTTTCAAATATACAATTGTTTCAAACTAGATTGGGCATAGCTAATATACCAGATTGATCTATACCCTACCTTGTCATTGTATGCCATGATCCATTGTCACCCTAGATTGGTTTAATATAGTTGATTAGTAATTATGATCAACATTGGAGGTTTAGACCGTATTAGTTGCTTAGCCGTGCCACGTCATCACAATGTGTCGAATCATTGATAATTAATCTTGATTAATGGAATATGGAACAATGTTATGAACTTGTGTGTCATGTGGGATCACACGATGAGATTGAGTTGTTGTGGCGAGTCATGTCACGCAACGATGTTGAATTGTTGATGGCACGTCGTGCTTGGTAATCAACTGGGTGATCATAACTTAGATTGAGGCAAGTGGCAAGGGGGAGGAGGCCAAGGTGGGCCCAATGGGCAGAGGGTATGTGGATGTCTTGCCTCGATCACACTAAGGACTTAACCTTGCAAGCCTTTGACCTAAGTCTATCATGCAACCACATGTCTGGTATGGGCCAGCCTAGCTGAGTAATTTGCAATGTCTTAATTTTGGTACTATCGTGGTCGGTGTGAGTTCCCGAGTTATGGTGTAATTCACATGGCGCAAGAGGGGGCCCCGGATGTGGTAACCAGTCCACCGTTGTTGAAACCTTAGCGGATAGTATCGGGTTAAGCGAGCATTGTAAAGGCTTTGTTATAATCACTCGCCTTGGTGGTGTTTGGTTGTATCACGTGGGTAAAGTGCATAACCTCTGCAGAGTGTGAAACTATTCGGATAGCCGTGCTCATGGTATTGAGCAATGCTCGGAATTACTGATTAAGGGTTAGCTTAATTAATTGGACAACATGGTTGGGATGGCGGAATGCCATATGGAAGATGAAATTTGACTTAGGATTGGAAACTTGGTTTACTTGAGAAATCCTGAATTTATTTACTATTGTTATTTGTTTTACATTCTTTACAATCTATTTACTGTATTTGTTCATAAATGCTGCTTATTGCAAAATAGCCATGATAGCGTATCCATTGGAATAAGCCTTACATATAGATACATAGAATTGCATTCTGTGCACAACTTGTTGAGTGCTTTAAGTACTCACCCTTGCCAAACAACAATAATCAACAGTTGAGAAATCTACACCTGTGTTGGAAGATGAAGTCCAGGAAGACACGAGTCATTAGGGTCCGAGCCTTGTCGGTTGCCTGTGGTGAACTGATGAGCTATCTACGTTTTCTATTTTCTGCTGCTTAATCATTAGTTATATTTTCAGTCTTGCCCTGCGTGGCTTAATAATGTAAGTTGGTCATAAGATCATGCCTTTAGTTATATCAATGAATGAACTATTATTCTATTATCGTTGAGTATGATGTGATATGTACCAATGTTGAGCTGTGTGCACTAGCGTTGATCCTGGGAATAGTACGGTAAACACAGTGGGTTCGAATCAGTGGATTCGGGTCCTTACATTTGTAACATCCCAAAATTTGAGATTTGGAATGTTTGAATTTTAAAAAAATAAACTATTTGCATTTTCTTGAATTAATTCCAGGTTAATTTGAATTTTCCATTAATGAAAGGATTTAATTTGACTAAACTATTCATCAAACTCAAGATTTTTTTGTATTTAGCCCGCCGCCTCGCCTAGCCGCTTCGCTCTGCCCCGGCCCGCTCCGCTCGGCCCACCTCTCGAGCGAAAAGCAGCCCGACCAGCAGCCAGGCCGGCGCCGATCGCGCGACACGCGTGTGGCGCGATGCGACCACGTCGCGCGCTGCGAAACCCTAACCCTAGCCGCGCTCGAGTCCCGCCGCAAGACGCGGCGCTTTGGACTCGGTCGGGCATGCCTTCGAGGGCTATAAAAGCCATGCCGCGCGCCTCCCGAGGATCCCCTCGCCGCTTTTTTTTTGCCCGTTCTCGCCGTGCGAGACGCCGCCGTTGCGCCAGCAGCGTGCTCGCCGTCGCTCCGCCGTCGCCGCGAAGCCTTTTCCGTCGCCTCGCCGCTCCGGTGCGTCTTCGTCGTCGCCGTTTGCTCGCCCGAGACTGCCGCGTCGCCCTCCGCCCGTCCGCTTTGTCTTTCGCCCAACCGCCCTCCTCGCCGCTGCGGGTCTTCTTCCTCGCCTCCGGAAGCTCGCGCCACCGCCTCGCCGTCGACCTCCAGCGACCGCTCTGCCGTCCGATCTTCTCGGACGCTCACGATCGCGCCGCGTCACCCCGCCGCGCGACGCTTCGGCCGTCCGATCGGGCGAAGTTGCGGATCTTGTGACGCGCGGCTTCGCCGCACGTCCGAGCGCGTGTCTGCTGAGTCGGCCCGCGTCAGCCACCCACGTCAGCACTTGCGTCAGCCGTGCGCCGGGTGCACGGTGAACCGAGCCCGCGCCGTGGACCGAGTCCACCGAGAGCCGGCTGACGTCAGCGATTGTGCAATAAATCCTTTTTCCGTACAAAAATAAATCCAGAAATTCTGAATTTCCGATTTTCAGCCTTTTTCTCTGATTTAATTTTCCAGAAGCCCGTTCTCGCTCATACGAACTCCGATTGAGGCGATTCAAGTTTCTGAATTTTTCTAAAATCAAGATCTATCTTCCAGAGCCATTCTTTCAGTTTTGAGCTTGTTTGAGTCTCTGTTTTGTATTTATTTGGTTTCGTTGCTTCTTTTAGGTGAGACGCTAATTCCGAGGAGCGAACGAAGACTTCAAGACCAAGATTCAGACACTAGATCAGCAAGGCAAGTCGTAACCTTTGATCATATTGATCCTATGTTTGCAAAAGTAATTTACTTTTATACAATTGCATGCTATTTTAGGTATCAATGCTTATTTAATGGGAGTAGATGTATACCTAGTTGACATTATGCCACCTTGACTAATTGAATGCCATGTACCCATTGTTAAACCTAGGTTGGGACATTACTAGTTGGACATAATCATTATACCAACATTGGGTTCCGTAGTTATGCTTAGACATGCTTAGATATACGTTGGGATTCATGTCACATGTTGAATAATGTTAATCTTGACTTAATGAGATATTGAATCGTGGCCGTTAGCCACTGTTGTAAAATTTGTTGTACCATGGTGGGGTTTGCCATTGGTCTTGGTTGAACGAATTGTTTTCCCTCGGGCAAGTAATCGTGCAGTAAAGGGGGTGCTTTCTAGCACATTGGGATATAGATGTCTTGCCTGAGACAACTTAAGGACTTAATCTTGTGCGCCATTGAACTGGGCCTAACCGTACTACCGCAAGTCTGGTATGGGACAGACCTAGCTAAGTAATTTGCAATGTATAGCCTTGAGTACTGCCAGTTGGTGTCGGGACCCGAATCTGCAAATCCGGACCCTCTGTGTATTACATGCGATCACCGAGATCACGCTAGCACACACTGATCATACTGAGGTTGCACATTACAGACATTTACAAAGATATAACAATAAATAGTGCAAACATGTATATAAATCGAGTTGTACGACCTTATGGTCTTCTTACAGATAAGTCAGCCACACAGGGCTTACATTATTCAAAGTAAAGAAATAGCAGCGGAACATAAATAAAGGTCGTGGAAGCCTTCATCTTGCCACAGGAAACCGACTGGGCTTGCCCCCTAGTTGTTTGTATCCTCGATGTACTCCTCCTCCCAAGCTGGTGTAGTCTCCTCCACTGATGTTGGGGTTGATAAGCAAGGTGGGGTGAGTACACAGGGCACTCAACAAGTAATGCACAGAATGCAGCGCTATTACTATATGCAGAGCTTATTCCAAAGGATTGGCTTAAATGGTTCTTTTGCATCATGCAGCATTTTATTTTTCTAACCAATATCTTAATTAGATTAAAGTAGTGGGACAGTTATAAGCAACAATAATTTCAAATGGTTTTTCCTTGAGGATTCTCGGCACAAAGCCTTAACAGTTCATTTTTAACACTTGGCACACAGCCCCCTTCCATGTTTTGTTTATGAAAATCTACCCCTTGACTGTAATCCCCGAGCAATGCTCAATACCGTGAGCACGGCTATTCGAATAGTTTTGACACTCTGCAGAGGTTGTACACTTTACCCACAAGATCTGACCGCTCACCACACGGTGATTGTCCGCAACAAAGCTTTTCAGGAACTTCTACCTTAACCAAAGAACCTCTCCGGTATTGCCTTCACTATCACTTCCGTCACACAGGCGAAGCATAGGATCGGCCAATCACCGTTGGATGGGCACCAAGCCGTAGCAGTGCGCTCCCCATACGAATACACCCCGTGTACTATCACCCAGGTATCGGAGGAAAGATATCGTAACCCTAGTCAACTAGGTCTGTCCCATATCGGACATGTGGTTGTACGGGTGACTCGGATCAAAGGCTTGCATGGTGAAGTCCTTAATCGGCCAAGGCAAGACTTCCAACACTCAACAGCTGGCACACGGCCCAATGTGGCACAGACTCACATCACTCATCAACCCACTCGCCACACAGGCCCACGAGCACCTGACCTCTTGCCACTTGCCCCGTCTAAATCATTTCCCACCCAGTTGATTATTGTGCAACACATGCCAGCAATAACTCAACATCGGTATGGAACCACACAGGTCTCTGTACCTAATCTCATCATGTGGCATCATCACACCACTTTTCAAAATACATTCAAAGCCTTTAATGAGTATTGTAGCATTTTTCCGAAAGATCACTCATAATTCGTTGCAAGGCTAAGCATCTACTCACGGTCTAGCCTCCCGTGTTGGCACAATATTAACATCCAACTAATATAATCAACTTAGGGTGACAATGATTTAGGGCATACAATTAATAATTCAAGGTGGCATAACAAAATGGGTTGATTAACTACATTATCCCGAATCAATTTAAATTCATTTTAAATAAATAAGCATGCATAGTTTCAAAGCATAAACTACATTTTAAAACCTGGGATCAAAATGATCAAAGCATCACTTGCCTTCAAAGAGTTGCTGGTCGTGTTCCGAAGCTTGGTCTTGAGCGACGAATTCTTCCTCGAAACTTTCCGGCAAATTTGCGTCTACGCGTACAAATAAAGTATGTAATAAATAGCTAATACAGAAGACTAGATGACCTCAAAAATTCAAATAAAATTCACCATTAAATAGCTCACAATTTTATGAATTTTTAGAAATTTGAATCACCTAAATCCGAGTTCAAATGCAAAAGTTGTAGTCATTTGAAGTTTGAAAAAGATCTGAAAATACAGAAATTATGAAAATCCAATTTTTCTGAATTATTTTTATACTGGAAATTCGCATTTATGACGTCAGCACCGCGTCATGATGACGTCAGCACAGAAAAGAAATTCGGTCGAAATATTATATATATAAAAAAACAAAATATGACGTCATCGCGACATCACCGACCGCGGCACGCCCGCAGGTCGCCACGTCGCTCAATCCATGGACTGGGTTCACGGCTCGGCTCTGGTCTATCGTGGACTCGGTTCACCAGAACAGTGCAGCAATGCGGCAAGATCCGAGTCGTTCGTTGAATCAACGGCCAGATCTCCTCACGCGCACCGCAGCGCCCCGAGATGCGTGCGACACGCGTCGCGCATCCAGTGGTCAGCCACGCATCCAACGCGGCGACGCCTCGGCTCCACACTTCCACGCGTCGCACATCCAACGGCGCACTCAGATCCAACGGCCAGCACCGCGCCGTCACTGCGACGTCTCGGATCATGCGACGACACGCGGCGCAATCGCGACGGTGCAACCGAAATCGACGGCTGGATCTGGTCTCCGCCCTGGTCAAAACGCCCACGCGTCAGCACGCGATTTGGCGAGGGTACGGTGCCATCTCCGCCGCACGTTCAAATCTGAAAGGCGCGGATCCTTAGGCAAACCAGATCCAATCTCTACCGCTTAGATCTAATCTAACGCCCACAGTACGAGCGGTTTCTCGTTCATGGCGCGACGTGGCTCAATCCTCTGGCGTCCAAAAAGATCCAAGGGTTCGCATTAAATCTAGTCGCGAATCTAGATCTAATCCCTACCGCATACATCAAGATCCAACGGTCACGATTCAATCTAAACATCTACAGAGATGGAGGCTACGTGGACTCACCGAACCGAACGATGCAAATCGGACGGTCGTATGGTTCGACGAGGTTGACGGCGCGCGAAGCCTAAGGTTGCGGAGTCGGGAAGACGACCTCGGCGGCGATGCGGGCTTCTCCGGCGAGAAGAAGTGGCTCGTTCGACGCGGCTTGGCGGAAAGGTTACTCCGGTGACCTTGGCGGCGGCGAGAGAAACCGGCGCGAAGCAACGGCGAAAAACAACGGCGGCACAAAGAAGCAACTTCTGGCGAGCTCGTACGGGCGCTAGAGGGGGTCTCGGCGTGCGTGCGAGGAGTCAAAAGACGCGGCGAGAAGGTCTCTGCACGACGCCCTTAACGGGGACTTAAGGGCTGCCTCGACGTGCACGAAACTGCCGACGGAATGTACGGCCATCAAAGCCCACATCTCTTCAGCGATTTCGCGGGGACGAAGTGACGTGGCGCAATCCCGCGCGTCCGTGCGGCGACGATCCGAAGGCTCACGCGTGCGGGCGACGTGGCACACTCCGCGAGCGTTCGATCCGAATCGGACGGCTTGGGCTGGCGGCGCTAGGGTTTTGTAATGAATCGGGCGGAGCTAAGCACATACTGGGCTCGAGCCATTCTTGTTTCAACCGATTTTAAAACATTTCACATTTAAAATAACTCTAGAAATTCAATTAAATCATTTGGAGCTTTTAAAATAGCAGAAAAATTCCAGAAATTACTCTGAGATATTTGCAATTCAATTAAAATATTTGCAATAAAACTTTGCAAAAACTTTTCCATTATTCAATTGTTTTCAAGAAAAACCCTATTTGAATAAATCCAAATAAATTTAAATAAATTCCCAAAAATTCTCAAAAACCAAAAATACTCCAAAATTTAAATTAGAGCAAAAGAAATTAGGGTGTTACAGTTGGTGGTGTGGGTTCCGGGATGGACGGGTAGATTCGCAAGGCGCAAGAGGGGGCCCTAAGGGGCGAAACCTTAGCGGGCAGAACCGAATTTAGACAGTGCATTGTAAAGGCTTTGTCATGATATCTCTGCGACACACCAAAGGAAGTGTGTTAGTAACGTTTGCACAAAGAGATATTCGTGTCTTGTGGGTAAAGTTGTACAACCTCTGCAGAGTGTAATACTATTTGAATAGCCGCCTCCGCGGTCATGGACAAGCCCGGGAATTTCACACGGGGTATAGAGTGTTTCATAAAATGTGGAATGTGGAATTGTTGGGATGTGAACGGGGAGTTCACTGTTGTTTTGTTGTCTATCATTGATCTATCAGTTATTTATTTATGTTTTCATAAATATGCTTTCAATCTATTTATTGTATTTCAATTCAAGTTGTTGCTTTCTGCAAATGAGCTGTATAGCCATCCTTGTCAAGCCGTGCATAAATATATTGCATCAATTCCCTACGGCTTGCTGAGTAGCTTTGTACTCACGGCTTTATGCCCTTGTTGATCAGTTGCTAAAAGAGATAATGAATGTCATGAGGAGGAATTCTATGAAGACTACGTGGATTAGGAAGGCGTTCCCCAGACGATTGCCTGTGGCATGTCGAATGGCGCAAGTTATCTTTTCCGCTGCAATAGTATTTGTTTCTTAAGCCTTAAGGCATAATGATGTAAACTTTGACCATAAGGTCGTTTGCTTTATTCAATAATAATTTGCTTCTTCTTAGTTAATTCGTTGTATGGAATGATATTTCATCTATGTTTCCACTGTGTGCACTAGCGTGATCCTGGACTAGTGCAGTATACACAGAGGGTTTCGGATTTGCAAATCCGGGTCCCGACAGGCGTTAAGATGGTGCCCATCGACTTGTTAGAGCCCTCAAAGACGATCAAGGTAGGTGCCAATCTTGACCCCAAATAGGAACTCGAGCTCATCGCGTTTCTTCGGGCACACCGCGATGTGTTTGCATGGCAACCATCCGACATGCCCGGAGTCCCCAGAGAGGTGATCGAGCATCGACTAGCTGTGGAGCCTAGCGCCAAACCCATGGTTTAGAAGCAATGAAGATTTGGAGAAGACAAGAAGCAAGCCATACAAGAGGAGGTCGACAAACTCCTGAAGGCTGGCTTCATTCAAGAGGCCCGCCACCCGACGTAGCTGGCGAACCCGATCCTCATCAAGAAACCCTAAGGCAAGTGGAGAATGTGCGTCGAATACACCGAGCTCAACAAGGCTTGCCCTAAAGACCCTTTTCCTCTCCCCCCGCATTGACCAAATTTTGGGTTCAACAGCGGGCTGTGAACTGCTATGTTTTCTACATGCCTATTCGGGGTATCACCAAATTAGCATGTCAGTAGAGGATGAGAAAAAAACCGCTTTCACTACTCCCTTCGGTATATTCTGTTATAGTAAGATGCCTTTTGGTTTGAAGTGTGCTGGAGCTACATATGAACGCTGCATTCAGAATTGTTTGAAGTCCCAATTGGGCGCAATGTTGAAGTGTATGTCGATGATATCGTAGTCAAGTCGAAAACAGGAAGCACTTGTATCAGCGACCTTGAGGAGACGTTAGACATCAGGAAATATCAAATGATGCTTAACCCTGAAAAGTGCACGTTCAGCGTCCCGTCCGGCAAGCTTCTCGGGTTCCTGGTGTCCGGTCTAGGAGTCGAGGCTAACCCGCACAAAATAGAGGCCGTCGATCAAATGTGTTCTCCGCAGATGTTAAGGGAGGTGCTAAAGCTTATGGGTTGTACGCTGCCCTTAGCCGATTCATCTCTCGGATGGGTGGATGAGTACTGCCTTTCTTCAAATTGCTCAAGAAGTAGGACAACTTCGAGTGGACCAAGGAGGCAGAAGAGGCTTTTCGAGATCTGAAAAGGTACTTATCGTCTCCCTCAATCTTAACCTCACCTAATGATAAAGAGGAGCTCTTCTTGTACATTGCAGCTACCCTTAAGTAGTAAGCATGTTCTGGTGGTCGAACGGGATTGCCCCGATAAAAAGACTAAAATCCAGAAGCCTGTCTACTACATAAGTGAAGTCCTGCACGACGCCAAGTTGCGATACCCGCAGATATAGAAGATGCTGTATGCTATCTTAATGACCTCCCGAAAGTTGCGACATTACTTCCAAGCGCAAAAAGTTATGGTGATGACAACATATCCGCTCAAGGAGGTGCTACATAACCGAGAAGCAGCAGGTCGAATTGCGCAATGGGTGGTCAAACTCAACGAGTTTGAGATCAACTTCACACCACGTACCAGCATCAAGTCAGGCACCTTAGCAGACTTCATCGTAGAATGGACACACGCCGAAGGAAAGGAGCGTGAGGCGGTCGATGACCATTGGGCTATGTTCTTTGATAGGTCCCTCACACTTCAAGTCTCGGGGGTTGGCATCGTGCTCAAATCCTTGACAGGTGAGGATTTAAAATACGTGATCCAACTCGATTTTTAAGCTTCAAACAATGTTGCAGAATATGAAGGATTGGTCAACAGACTCCGCATAGCTACGTCACTTCCGCATAGCTACGTCACTTGGCATCAGATGATTACTCGTGAAAGGGGACTCACAGCTAGTTGTAAACCAAGGGCAGAAGGAGTACCAGTGCTCAGACAACAACATGGCAGTGTATTTGAATGAGGTTCGTAAGCTAGAGCACAAGTTTGAAGGGCTCGAGGTAAGGCATATCAGGCGAAGTGACAATGCCGCAGCTGACAAACTGTGCAGGCTCGCTTCGTCTCGTTCGCCCATGCCAACAAGAGTCTTCATCGAGAAACTCCTTAAACCGACTATTTCACAGTACGGGAAGCAGATGCTACCCAACTCGATCAGTAGCCTAGTCGAGTCAGCGAGGCAAAAATCTCAGACACAGAAGCTACACTACTTGAATGCAAGCCGACTTGGATGACTCCATTCCAAGCCTATCTAGAAGGTTGAGAGCTCCCTAACGATGATGCCGCAACAGAGAAAATTGCGCGTAAGTCCAAGCTATACGCATTGGTAGATGGCAAGCTCTACCGAAAGGGGAGTAACGGAATCTTGATGAAGTGCATCACTCAGGAAGAGGGCAATAAAATATTGTTTGATGTCCATGGAGGCATCTACAACAACCATGCGTCCTATCGCACCTTGGTTGGGAAAATTTTTCTATAATGGTTCTATTGTCCAAATGCCCTCCAGGATGCTTGCGAGTTGGTGAAAAAGTGCGAAATCTGCCAATTCTATGGTAAGCAAACCACCTGACCTGCCCAAGCACTACAAACTTTTCCTCTATCGTGGCCCTTCTCTGTCTAGGGCTTCGATATCTTGGGACAGTTCATAAGAGCCCAAGGAGGTTACAAGTTTCTGTTCGTGGCTATCGACACTAAAGAATCATGTGGAGGTCCATCCATGATTGTGATGAGTATTTGACGTTATTTGAGCAAGGTGTGCTCAAGTTTGAGTCTGATTTGGATTGATTTTCAAAATGAAGCAATTTGAGTTGTCTCTGCCAGGAGTGGCAGTACCGGCTGTATGGGCGCAACAGCGATGAGTTGGATGGTTTATTGCATATCATTGTGGGCATTGCTATGTGATGTGTTTCCTTGTCTTTGATGGTTGCAGGGCGACGGTGCTAGGTCATGGTGAGGCGGAGGATGACCGGGACTAGGCGAGGAGCGTCGGAGGTCCACACGGTTGGGAGATCGCCGGAAGATGATCGGAGACAGAGTCCGGGCAAGTCAAGAAGACAAGGAAAGGAGATGATGCTAGCTAGATGCCGCGTGGATCAATGAGGGCTATCGGATTGAGGTCTAGTTGATAGGTTAGCGGGTCTAGGTAGTATGCTTTGAAAACCGTGCAAGAAAACCCGGTATGTGTGTAGGTTTTGTGTTAGCCCTTGCATGGCTGTGTGTGTGGGTTAATCCTAGCCCTTAGATGAGTGCTCTAGGGTTTAGGGACTCATCCAAGGGTGGTAGGTGGCCCAAGAGTAGTATAAATAGGGGTGGAGGGGTAGCCTCCTCCCTTTGAAGGTTTTGAGGTTTTTGAATGCTCCTTTGAGCTTTGCCCACATGAAAGTGAGGCTTTGTAACCTCTCCTTCCAGAAATGAAAGTTTTATCCATCCATCTCTGAATTTATTTTGCGCATTTAAATTATGTCTTTACTTTACGCAATTTAAATTCAGCATTTACTTTCCCGCAATTACATTCTCGCAATTTACTTTCACGCAATTTGGATTTGCCTCCCCTCCTTCTAAATGCTGTTCATTTTGGATGTTTAGAGTGTGTTCATATGGTTTTACATCTCTTTTGCACTCTTGGATTGAGTAGAGAACATCTTTTCTTTCAAGTTCCAACTTTGTTCAGAACTTGTTCTTTGCGTAGCATTTAGTATTTGAATTTTATAAAAACATATAAAAATCTGTTTTAAGTGATTCTTATTGGAGGAGGTGCGGGACTCCGATATACACCTGCAGAAAAGTTTGGAGTTCTTTTGTTGCACCTTTTGGGTGCCATGAGGTGAAAACCGATCCCCAAATTTTCTGCTCGAAGTTCTTGACTGACTGTGTTCTTTGATTTCTCCTGGTTTTTCTATAGGGCTTTTTGAGGATAAATTTGGTGGAGTTCTTCATGAGTCTGTTTATCATAGGGAGAAAAATTCTCAAAATTTTGTGAGCTGCATAAACCCACCAACCTTCTGTTCAAATTGAGGACAAGTTCTGGAAATTCTGTTTTTGCTTTTTTGAAAGTGACTTTTGTGATTTGAATTGATGTCCTTTCTAAAAGCAAGAGTTTCATTGATTCCTCTTTATCTTGGACACTAGACAACCTGGATTGTGACTCAAAAATCCCCACATATTTTATGGTACTTATCCATGCAAGCTAGGGGTACACATAGTTGTCTAGTTTTTCGGGTTTTTCACGATTTCCTTTAAGCGATCTTCTCGAGGTTTTTGTTGGAGTATTTTGGGAAATTTTATTTGCGACCATTAACCCCCCTCTGTTCGCCATTTCGATATTTCAATTGGTATCAGAGCCGTTTCCGCTCTTACTAGATCTTGACCGGTCTCAAGAACCATGGCGATGGACAAGTATTCCACCAAGCCTCCCATTTTTGCTGGAGTTGATTTTCCGTTTTGGAAATCGCGGATGGAGTCATACATCACTGCCCAGGGCTTCCTGATATGGCAGAAGGTGAAACTACCGTATGAGGTTCCTGCTGATGAAAACGTCACGGCCAGAAATATGGCTGACGTTGAGGCGAATGCTAAGGCAAGGAACATCCTCATCTGAGGTCTTAGCCGCATGAGTATGATAGGATTTCTCACCTGTTCGCTCACGATATTTGGGTGACCCTCGATGCTTACCATGAGGGCACTACTCAAATCAAGACCGTGAGGCAGGACCAATTCAAGCGTGAGTTCAACAAGTTTGAACAACACGCTGGTGAGAGTCTTGATGAGTGCTTCGGTCGTTTTACCAAGATCTTGAGCGATCTTCGAGCAGTTGGTTGTATATAACCTGACTCGGATAATGCTCGATATTTCTTGACCGCACTCGACTTGCGCGTTTGGGAGATGAAGGTGACCACCATCAAGGACACCACCGACCTGTCGACCTTGACTCTTGACGGGCTTTATTCCCGCCTCAAGACTCATGAGATCGACGTCGTCTCGCGGAAGACGAAGTCTCAGTCGATGGCTTTGGTCACCGATCCCACTGGATCCTCTCTTTCTGTTTCTTCTGATGGTTTCTCTCTCTCTGCCCTTTGCGAGCTAAGCGATGACCAACTGGAAAAATTTCCAGAAAATGAGCTTGCTCTTCTCGCTCGCAAGTTTTCACATGCATACAAGAGGGTGAGAGAGAGGAAGAGAGGTGGCATGATCACCTACTTCGAGTGTGGTGGCCCTAACCACATTCGGGCGAACTGTCCCAAGCTGGAGAAGGGCAAGAACGACGTTGGCGGTTCGGGCAAGAATGACTACATCGACAAGAACCGCAACAAGAAGCCTCTAGTTCGTGAGCCGACGCGTGAGAAGAAGTACCGCAACTTCTCCAAGAACAAGAAGCCCTTCCACCGCGTCCTCGCCGCGCTTGACGACATCAACCTCTCCGACACGGAGACACGGAGCGACGAGGGCGAGGATGAACCGCAAGAGAAGAAGGGCGGCGACGACTTCTCTGGCATGTGCTTCATAGCCGACGCCAACGGCATCAGCGACTCGGACGAGGTACCTTCCTATGACCAGCCCAATGAAGCTTTTTGCAAATTAGGAAAATTTCATGCTAGTGCTAAAGCTAGGTGTACGGAGCTTGAGAAGGAAGTAGGTACCTTGACTCAAGAGTTAGCTTCACTTAAATCTTCTCCTTCCCGAGTCACTGATGACTGTGTTCTCTGTGATGCTGTTCTTGTGGAGTTGGAGGACCTAAGGACCATACATGATAGTGTGCTTGCTGAACTTGATGGTCTTAGGTTGAAGAATGCTAGCACTAGTTCTATTGATGCTATTCCTGTTGAGGCTAGTCTTCTTCATGCTCACTCTACTCCATCATGCTCTAATTGCCCTAAATTGCTTGCTGAAATTGATGCCATGAGTTCACACCTTAAGAAGCTTTCTGCTAGAAATGATGAACTTGAATTGCATGCTTCTAAGGACCCAGTCAGCTCATGTGAGGGCTGTAGGCAACTAAAACTTGACAATGATGCTTTGAATGTCAAGTGTGATCAACTTGCTAAGGACTTACTAGTTAAGTCAAAAACTGGTTGCCTTTTGTGTGTTGGGGTTAAGGATGATGTGGATAAAATCCATGTCGAGCATAGGAAGAAATTAGAAGACCAAGCCCATAGAATTAGAAATGTGTTTTGCGTTTCTTGTGAGGCCTTCAAGATATAGGCAGCCGTGCTGAGGGAGAAAAATGCACGTGCTGAGAGAGCTCATCTTTCTGGTTCTTCTTCTTCTTCCCCCTGTTCTTCTTGTGCCTCTTTCTTTCGAGATTGCCAGTATCTTATGAGCACTCTCGAGAAGTTTGTAGGAGGCAAGAAGAAGCTCAATCTTATTCTAGACCAATCCAAGATTAGTAGATTCAATCAAGGTCTAGGATTTGATCCCTTGGAGCACGCTCGGGCGCATCCTCCCACCATTGTGCGTGGCTCCAAGAGTGGTGAGATTGTGGTAGCTCCCAGAGTGAGCACCACCGTGTTTAGGTCTGCTGGGGTTGTCCATAGGACTTCGACCGAAAGGGTGTTACTCTGTTATACATCTTTAGGAAGGCGAAGTACACATGCACCTTCATAAGAAGGATGGTCACCTAGTAGATTTACGCTTGAGGCGCCAAGATCACTCGGCGTGGCGTGTTGCTGCTCTTAGGGTATTCGAGGTCATCCCGGACTTTGAGTGCTCCTAAGGTACACACCGCTTCTAGACAGTTAGAGAGTCGCTGTTTTTGGCGCGTCTAGGACTCGGTTTTCATCTTTGGTTCTTGAGTTTTAGTCTTGGAGTTGTTCGTAGTCGATCTTTCCGCCGTCCTCTTGATATTCCTCATTTTTCTCATCGAGGTAGATATCGTGGCGTGATGTGTTTTCGGTAGGAGTTTTAGGCGACTTCACCGGAGTGGTTCGGTTTTGCACCACGGCATGCCAACCCGATTTCAACTCCTAGATCATCTACTAGAGTTGCTCTTGATCTTGTTAGGGTTAAGCGTCGGAGAGACACTCGAGTCGAGTCTTCTTACGTGGTGGTACTGAGGTGTCGTATTGTTCAGTATTGGGTTCCTAAGTCTTCACTCTATCCCAGTACTGAGTCATCTTTCTCTCTTGTGTCTTGATCAGGTTTGTCGGATGGGGAAGGGAGATGTTTGGATTGTCGACTCCGGTTGTTCTCGTCATATGACCGGAGATTCTCGATGGTTCTCTTCCCTAGTCCGAGCCCCCGGTGATGAGTTGATCACTTTCGGGGATGCTTCTTCAGGTAGAGTCATCGCTAAAGGTACCATTTGCATTAATGACAATTTCATTCTTAAAAATGTTGCCTTAGTAAGTAAGCTGCAATACAATTTGCTTTCTGTTTCTCAGCTTATTGATGACTCTTTCGAGGTAAGCTTCAAGAGTAATGCCTGTAGAATCCTTGATTCATCAGGAGGGTTAGTTTGCGGGATTTCTAGATTTGGGAGAGTCTTTCGTGCTGATTTTCCCGCTTCTTACGGAGACTCTCTTGATGTTTGATTGCTTCGAGTCCGTGATCTCTCCTTCGGCATAGGAGACTTGGTCACATTGGTTTTGATCATTTGACCGAGTTAGCGACCACGATCTCATTCGGGTTTGCCCAAACTCAAGATGGTCAAAGACTTAGTTTGCTCTCCTTGCCGACATGGCAAGATGGTTCTTGCTTCTCATCCTCCGATCCATAGTGATGGTGATGCACCAGATAGCTTTTACCTATGGACCTTTGTTGGTCCAAATAGAGTGCGATCGATGGGTGGGAAGTGGCATGTTCTTGTCATTGTTGATGACTTTTCGAGGAATTCTTGGGTGTTTTCATGTCCTCGAAGGATGAGATTTTACCCATTTATGGGTTTGGTTCATAGGTTGTCTTTTGAGCTCCTGGTGCCCTACGAGCTATCTGCGATGACAATGGCACGGAGTTCAAGAACTCCTATTTTGAGAGTTTCAGTGGAGTGCAGTTTGGAGCATCAATTCTCCTTTCCCTCGTCCCTCAAAAAATGGCGTAGTGGAAAGGAAGAACAGGATCCTGGTAGAAATGGCCAGACGATGCTAGACGAGTACGGTACTCCTAGGAAGTTTTGGGCTGAGGCTATAGCTACTGCTTGCCATGTTTCTAATCGTGTATTCTTGAGAGCACATTTGCACCGCACTTCTTACGAGTTAAGGTATGGGCGAAAGCCCAGTGTTTCTCATTTTCGTGTGTTTGGTTGCAAGTGTTTTATTTTGAAGTCTGGTAACCTGGATAAGTTTGAGTCTCGTTCTTCTGATGGTATCTTTCTAGGATATTCGACTTATTCTCGTAGCTATAAGTGCAGGTTGCGATGCACATAGGGTCATAGAGACACGTGAAGTGACTTTGATGAGGCTAGCCAGAGCTAGACCCGATATTTGAGCTCTTCTTCTTCCTCCGAGACCATCTTTGTAGAGGATGAGGATGATGGAGATGATGGTGTTCCACCTGATCCAATCTCCTCTACACCTGAGGTGCCTCCTGTTTCCATTTCTGCACCTCAGGAAGGCCAGCCCTTGCCTTCTGACTCTCATTTAGCTAGTGGCTCTGCTCCTGCCTCTTCTGTGCATGAGGTAGAGGCCATACCTTCGACCTCCCCGTCATATTCAGCGTTCTCATCCACCTTATCAGATCATCGGCGATCTATTTGGCGAGTCACTCGCTCAAAATCAGGTTTGTCCATTTACGCCTTCACTCTGCCTTTGTTGCCTCGTTTGAGCCAAGGATGTGACTCATGCATTATCTGACGAGTCTTGGACTAATGCTATGCATGAGGAACTTGAAAACTTCGAGAGGAACAAAGTCTGGCAGCTTCTAGAACGTCCATCTGGTCATAATGTCATTGGAACCAAGTGGGTGTTCAAAAACAAGCAGAGTGAGGATGGGGTTGTCATTCGCAACAAGGCTAGACTAGTTGCACAGGGGTTTTCTCCTGGTTGAGGTCTTGACTTTGAGGAGACCTTTGCCCCTGTTGCTAGGCTAGAGGCTATCCGAATCCACTTACATTTTCTCGCATCCAAAGGCTTCAAGCTTTATCAAATGGATGTCAAGAGTGCATTCCTTAATGGCTATATTGAGGAAGAGGTTTATGTCAAGCAACCTCGAGTTCGAGAACCCCAAGTTTTCGAGTCATGTATACAAGCTTTCCAAAGCTCTGTATGGATTCAAGCAGCCCCCAGAGCATGGTATGAGAGGCTCAAGTCTTATCTTCTCACCATGACTTTAAAATGGGCATAGTAGACAAAACTCATTCATCGGACACCATGAGTCTCATTTTCTTCTCGTCGGTTATGTGGAAGATATCATTTTGGTGGCTCGTCTCATTCGCTTGTGTCTCAGTTTTACGAGGTGATGAGCCTGAGTTTGAGATGAGTATAATCGGCGAGTTGAGCTACTTTCTTGGATTCCAAATCAAGCGGACTCGGAGGGTACTTTCTTGCATCAAGGCAAATATACGTGACCTCTGAGGCGCTTGATATGTCGATGGGAAGCCGGTGATGACTCCTATGGCCTGCCATGCTGTCCTCGAGCCCGATGAGGATGGTGAGCCTCTTGATCAAAAGGAGTTTGAGCATGATCGGCTCCTCTTGTACCTCACCGCTTGAGGCCAAACATACATTTATTTGTGTGTGCATGCGCTCGATTTCAAGCTTCTCCTCACGCCTCTCACCGCCAAAGTGATCAATCGCATCTTGGTACCTTCGTGCTACCACCGATTATGGTATTTGGTACTCTTCTTCTTCTTGTCTATCTCTTAGAACCTTTTACGATCTTGACCTTCTTTGGTGTAGGATAGATAGGAAGAGCACTACAGCACTTACCAATTCATTGGCACTTCTCTTGTTTCTTGGTCATCTAGGAAGCGATGCAGGGTTGCACAATCCACCGCCGAGGCGAGTATGTTCTTTGTAGCAGTGCTCTGGATGAGATCGACCTTACGGGACTATGGGTTAGAGATAGAGAGTGTGCCACTCTTCTATGATAACACTTCACTATTTGCATTGCTAAAAACCCGATGCAACATTCGGACCAAGCACGTTGATATTAGATATCACTTCCTTAGAGACCATGTGGAGAAGGGAGATATCGCGCTTGATTAAAGAGAGTGACCTTGATTAGCGATATCTTCACCAAGCCTTTGGATAGCTCCGGATTTGTTGCCTTGAGGAGTGAGCTTGGAGTCGTGAGCCCTTACGGCCTTTCGTGAGGGGGAGCTGGTTTGTATATTATGTATTATATGTTTTCTTGCAGCTTTTCTTTTCTTTGTGCTTCTTCTGGGTGACTTTGGGCTTGTTTTCTTGAGTTGAGTTCACTCACTTAGACTTCTTGCATGCCTTGCATGGACCTCTTATCTTGTGCTTTAGGTTGCTATCATGCGTGATTAGCTGTTCTCTTCTCTCTCTAGGTTGAGTTCCCTCACAGTCTTATAAGTCTAGCAGGTATTGGGCCTCTTGGGTACACAGGGTCTGTGTGCACTCCTTAGTTGGGATCTAGAGTCAGCTTCCCTATGTCGGGTCTGGGAAGATAAGAGCGAGCCTGAGCCGTAGTGAGTCTCTTCTATCTTATCTATGCTCAATAGCCATCCAGTTTTGCAGTTTCTCGACTTCTTTATGCCTAATCTTGATAATAACTCAACTTTAACCAGATTTGAGCTTAAACTTGATTCATTTGTTGAGGGGGAGTTTGGGAATCTGTTCGTGCATTGCATATAGACTGCATTTCCTGTTTAATGAGCTTTGTCTATTATGCAATTGATTTCTTCTTCATGCTATACACCATGCTACATCGTATGGAGGAAATCACTAGCTTAGATATGTCCAAGTTCATTTAACTTGCTAAGCTAAAAAAAATGAAATAAGCCTTAAATGAAAAACTTGATGAAACTTGTTGCTTTTACTTGCTAGGTTTCTTCTCTAGAGGTTTGTGCCATAATTTGAGAAATTTTGGAGTTCTCTAGAGTCCCTATAGCAACTTGGGTGAAACTAGTTTGATCCATGCTAGAGTCCTTCAATTGCTCATAAATCATTGTGCTAAAAATGAAAATTAAACAAAATTGACTCTTCTTGTGCACATACGACTCAACACCTTGCATTCACAAGACCGCTTCCCATTGCACTTGGGATGAACTTGGAATACATCGTGTTTGACCTAGACCATCCTCTTAAGAGTTCATCTTGAGATGGTCGCATACGGCTTGAGTCAATTGGTTGTCAAAAGAAAATGCAAATAAATTAAAAACAAAGACATATGTGGGTAAAGAATGCAAATAATGTCAAACATTTGCACCCCGCTATGTCTTGTATGATGATGAATCAAAATTTGCATTAAGTGATAAATGAGCCCGAAGGACCTTGTATGCTCTTCTTGATTCCCCAAAGTGTTGAGTAGGTTGAACTCTAGGTTTTCCTTTTGATCCTTAGAGTGGCTATTCTTACATTTTTGAAACTAAAGCTAAGTGTTGCACTTGTCAAATCTTGCTAAAAATGATATATTCAAAACTAAGCTCGTATTTGCACTTGGACATGTCTTAGTTTAGTCATCTTCTAAAATTGACAAGCTTGGTGTAATATCCTTCCATTTTGATCAATTGGATAATCTTCAAAGCTCTTTCGATTGCATTTCTAGCATACATAAAAAGAGGGAGAAAATTCCATTTTGATGCCTATATTGCCAAAAGGGGGAGAAAATGTAGAAAAGGCATCATTAAAAAAGAGAGAGAGATAAAAATGTGAAAGCTTGTTGGTTCTTATGACCTCTGTAAATCTTTGCTATTTTTTATGGATCATAATCAAATTTGGCACTTACGATTGGTTTTTAGAGCTTTTGTGGAAAACTTGCTCTTTTCATGGTCTTGCTCTAAATTCTTTCTGCCAACTTGGTCATGATTTTATATCTTTCTCTCTGGACCAAGTTTGGCTTTGCAATCAAATTGCTTTCTTCTTCTCTCATTCAAACTCAAATTTTTGCCTTTTGTGTGGTTTGTCAATATACTCATCAAGGGGGAGATTGAAGGACCATGTGGAGGTCCATCCATGTTTGTGATGAGTATTTGACTTTATTTGAGCAAGGTATGCTCAAGTTTGAGTTTGATTTGGATTGAATTTCAAAATGAAGCAATTTGAGTTGTCTCTGCTAGGAGTGGCAGTACCGGCTGTATGAGAGCGGTAGTGATGAGTTGGATGGTTTATTGCATATCATTGTGGGCATTGCTGTGTGATGTGTTTCCTTGTCTTTGATGGTTGCAGGGCAACGGTGCTAGGTCATGGTGAGGCGGAGGATGGCCGGGACTAGGCAAGGAGCGTCGGAGGTCCAGATGGTAGGGAGATCGCCGGAAGATGATCGGAGACAGAGTCCGGGCAAGTCAAGAAGACAAGGAAAGGAGATGATGATAGCTAGATGCCGCGTGGATCAATGAGGGTCGTCGGATTGAGGTCTAGTTGATAGGTTAGCGGGTCTAGGTAGTATGCTTTGAAAACCGTGCAAGAAAACCCGGTATGTGTGTGGGTTTTGGGTTAGCCCTTGCATGGCTGTGTGTGTGGGTTAATCCTAGCCCATAGATGAGTGCTCTAGGGTTGAGGGACTCATCCAAGGGTGGTAGGTGGCCCAAGAGTAGTATAAATAGGGGTGGAGGGGTAGCCTCCTCCCTTGGAAGGTTTTGAGGTTTTTGAATGCTCCTTTGAGCTTTGCCCATATGAAAGTGAGGCTTTGTAACCTCTCCTTCCAGAAATGAGAGTTTTATCCATCCATCTCTGAATTTATTTTGCGCATTTACATTATGTCTTTACTTTACGCAATTTAAATTCAGCATTTACTTCCATAATTACATTCTACAATTTACTTTCACGCAATTTGGATTTGCCACCCCTCCTTCTAAATGCTGTTGATTTTGGTTGTTTAGAGTGTGTTCATATGGTTTTACATCTCTTTTGCACTCTTGGATTGAGTAGAGAACATCTTTTCTTTCAAGTTCCAACTTTGTTCAGAACTTGTTCTTTGCGCAGCATTTAGTATTTGAATTTTATAAAAATATAGATAAATCAGTTTTAAGTGATTCTTCTTGAAGGAGGTGTGGGACTCCGATATACACCTGCAGAAAAACTTTGGAGATCTTTTGTTGCACCGTTTGGGCGTCATGAGGTGAAAACCGAGCCCCAAATTTTCTGCTCGAAGTTCTTGACTGACTGTGTTCTTCGATTTCTCCTGTTTTTTCTGTAATGATTTTTGAGGAGAAATTTGGTGGAGTTTTTAATGACTCTGTTTTTCATAGGGAGAAAAATTCTCAAAATTTTGTGAGCTGCAGAAACCCACTAACCTCCTGTTCAAATTGAGGACAAGTTCTAGAAATTCTGCTTTTGCTTTTCTGAAAGTGACTTTTGTGATTTGAATTGATGTCCTTTCTAAAAGCAAGAGTTTCATTGATTCCTCTTTATCTTGGACACTAGACAACCAGGATATTGACTAAAAAAATCCCTACATATTTTATGGTACTTATCCATGCAAGCTAGGGGTACACATAGTTGTCTAGTTTTTCGGGTTTTTCACGATTTCTTTTGAGCGATCTTGTCGAGGTTTTTGTTGGAGTATTTTGGGAAAATTTAGTTGCGACCATTCACCCCCCTCTGTTCGCCATTTCGATCTTTCAGACACATTCACTAAGTTGATCGAGGCCGAATCCGTCGGGAACATCACCTCAAAAGCAGCTAAAAAATTCTTGAAGAGCATTTTTAATCGATTTGGCATCCCTAATCGAGTAATCATAGACAATGGTAGCCAGTTCAAAAGCAATGCTTTTATAGTCTTTTGCGAAGAATTGGGTATCAAACTCTGCTTTGCCTCCGTGGCTCATCTGCAAAGTAATGGCCAGGTCGAGTGAGCCAATGGCTTAATCTTGCAGGGGATCAAGACCCGTGTGTTCGATAGGCTCAAGGCTTACTCGACCCGATGGGCGAAGGAACTCCCCTCGGTGCTATGGGCTGTTCGCACTTTGACTAGTCGAGCCACTAGTGAAATGCTGTTTTTCTTGTTCTATGGAGCAGAACCCGTGCTTCCGACTGAGTTAACGTTCAAGTCACCTCGAGTGGATAACTACTTGGAAGGGGAACAAGAGCAGGCGCGAGCAGATGATGTATGTCTACTCAAAGAGTTCAGAGATCGAGCGTCCATTCGAGTGGCTAAGTATCAGCAAGCCTTACCCAGATATCATGGCCAAAAAATCCAGGATAGAGCGTTCACTGTCGGAGACTTAGTACTACGAAAGGTGCAGAAGCAAGACAATCGCAATAAGCTATTGCCTAAGTGGGAAGGTCCCTATGTGGTGGTCGAAGTGACTCGACCAGGATCTCTGCGCCTATCAACATCGAAAGGCACTATACATGAAAACACATGGAATATAAATCAGTTGAGAAACTTTTGTACATGAATGAAGAAGACATTGCATTACAGCTGAAATTCAGGTATGTATGATTTCATTACATTTTTTACTAACAAAAGCTATCCTATTACAGGGTGAGATAGGTAGACTGCTACTGTTCATCCTCAGACGCGTCCCGCTGCTTTTCAAACACCCTCGAGTAATCGAATAGTAGGGTCCCAGGGATAGGTCTGCGCCCTGAGTGCGGGCTAGAAGAGGCGTCGAAAGCCCCACCACTTATCGACGAAGAAGGCGATTTCTCCGCTGACGAGGGCCTCCGAACGCCGTGATGGCTTGTAGGGCGAGCAAGGGCCAGGCTCCCACCAGATAGACAGTTGATGGGAAAGAAGACCTCCGACCACCGCGATGGCTTGGAGGGCGAGCAAGCGCCGGGCCGATGAAGCTGTCTTGAGCTTCACCGCCTTCCCCGGCATCGACAGCTTCACCTTCTTCTCCTCATGTGCTGGCGGTGGCATCTGCTCTCGCAAAGGGAGCAGAGGTAGCATCATTTCCTTCGACGATGACTCTCAGCTTGCTGGTGACTTTGTCCTCCTCTTCCGGCCAAATCTTCTTCTCAATAGTCTCCCAATCAATCTCGTCCTCCCCATCGGAAGAGATGATGATCCTCCCCGGAGAAACTACGGCTAGCGACGTAGGAGGAGGGGATTTGCTAAGGATGATAAAAGAGGGAGGCTACATCAAGATATCATGTAAAGAGTCGAGGGCTACATCAAGATATTGTGCTTGCGTCATTCTACTCCTACCCAATGACACATCATCAAGTAAGGAGTCGGGGGCTACATGTAACCTTGTATCTTATTTGCTCTGTGTTTTCCGGTCCATACAGTTATCTAATAGGGCATAGTAGGCTCAGTCTTCCTTTATCTTTGGAACATGCGATTTTTTGCACTCATTACTCGATCACGCACTTAGCATGTCGGTAAACAAAACTAAAGTATGGCTATGCTTGAATCCGACAATGAGTACTTCTATCCTGCGCACATACGAGCATCAGATTGTCAGACATCTAATGCTCAGCGACCGGTGGGAGACGAGACCTCTAGTCAATTCTACATGCGCTACTCGGCAAGTCCTTGTTTGCTACAGAATCTAAGTCACATGGTCAATGAAGGCTTGCGAACGTCGCGCAGTGTTGTACTAAACGTATATAGAGTTTATGATATGCATGGCCTCTCCGAGTATATGCTCGGGGGCTAAGTCATTTAATGAAAAAAATTTCTAGCATTATGTGCAGATATAAATAGACATGTGTTCAGTCACCAAGCCACTTACTGAGGGTCTATGAGTGCTAAAATTGGATTTGCATCTACTCGTGCTACTCTGTTTCATCGACAAGGAAATAGTAGATAAAGCACGATAGACAAGCAAATTAATTGGTGCTGTCATTAAAGACCGCGGTAACAAGAAAGGTGTTGATCTTTACATCAAGCATGGTTAGGCCCATGGAACTTGGTTGGCGTCATCATCGCCATGTGATAGCTCCAGTCCATCCATGAACCTCTCAGCCAGGCCTACGAAGGACTCAATGTAATCAGTAGCTTCGCTCGTCTCACACATGAATCCTTCGTCTAATCCTGAGAGGTCCAAGTCCGGATGGTGGCTCTTCACCATTCTAAGTGTCAGGACCCAGATTTGCAAATCCGAAACCCTCTGTGTATACTGCACTAGTCCAGGATCATGCTAGTGTACACAGTGGAAACATAGATGAAATATCAATCCATACAATGAATTAACTAAGAAAGAAGCAAATGATTATTAAGTAAAGCATCAAACCTTATGGTCAAAGTTTACACCACTATGCCTTAAGGGCTTAAGAAACAAATAAACTGTCGCAACGAAAAAGATAACTTGGGCCATTCGACATGCCACAGGCAATCGTCTGGGGAACGCCTTCCTAATCCACACAGTCTTCATAATATTCCTCCTCATGATATTCATTATTTCTTGCTCCTTCCTCAGCAACTGATCAACAAAGGCGTAAAGCTGTGAGTACAAAAAGTACTCAGCAAGCCATAGGGAAATGATGCAATATTCATGCAAGGCTTAGTAACAATGGAAAGCCATATGGTTCATTTGCAGAAAGCAATAACTTGAATTGAAATAAAGTAAATAGATTGTAAGCATATTAATGAAAAAGATAGTAAATAATCGGTAAATCAATGGTAGACAACATGAACAAAATGGTGAGGCATTACTCCTACACCATCCAAAACAATTATCAAACCACCGAATTCAACAGTATAACTTTCGACAACAAAACAACAGTGAACTCCCCGTTCACATCCTAACAATTCCACCTTCCAACATTTCATGAAATACTCTATACCTCATGTGAAATTCCCGGGCATGTCCATGACCGCGGACGCGGCTATTCGAATAGTTTGACACTCTGTAGAGGTTGTACTTCTTTACCCACAAGACATGATCATCTCTTTGTGCAATCGATATTAGCACACTTCCTTTGGCGTGCCGCAGAGAGATCATGACAAAGACTTTACAACGCACTATCTAAACTCACCATTGTCCGCTAAGGTTTCACCCCTCGGGGTCCCCTCTTGCGCCATGCGAATCTACCCATCTATCCCGGAACCCACACCACCAATTGACAGTACTCAAGTCTAGACATTGCAAATTAATCAGCTAGGTCTGTCCCATACCAGACATGTGCTAGTACAGTTAGGCCTAGTTCAATGGCGCACAAGATTAAGTCCTTAAGTTGTCTCAGGGAAGACATCCACATCCCAATGTGCTAGAAAGCACCCCTTTACTGCACAATTACTTGCCCGAGGGAAAACAATTCGTTCAACTAAGACCAATGGCAAACCCTGCCATGGCATAACAAATTTCACAACTACGGCTATCAGCCACAATTCAATATCTTATTAATTCAAGATTAACATTATTCAACATGTAATATTAATCCCGTCGTACAACTAAGCATAGCTACGATAACCCAATGTTGGTAGTATAATCATGACCAACTATTAATATCCTAACCTAGAGTTAACAATGGATACATGGCATTCCAATAATCAAGGTGGCATAATATCAACTAGGTATATAGCTATTCCCATGAAATAAGCATTGATACTCAAATAGCATGCAATTGTATAAAACAAATTACTTTGCAAACACAGGAACAATATGATCAAAGGTTACGACTTCCTTTGCTGATCTAGTGCTGAGTCTTGGTCTTCAAAGTCTCTGTTCGCTCCCTCGGAATTAGCGTCTACCAAAAAGAAAGCAACAAAACCAAATAAATACCAAACAGAGAATAAAATAAGCTCAAAATTGAAAATAAATGGCTCTGGAAGGTAGAGCTTGATTTTATAAGAAATTAGAAATTTGAATCGTCTCAATCGGAGTTCGTATGAGAGAGAATGAGCTCCTAGAAAATTAAATCAGAGAAAATAGAAAAAGAATAATTTTGGTAATTATTTTTCTAAAGGAAAATCGGGTTTATTGCGTCACTACTGACGCACGGCTGACACATGGGACCCACAGTCCATGGTCTTGCCTAGTCCACGGTGGACCGGGCTCACGAGATCTAGGGCTGACGCAAGCGACCTCGTGTCACACATCAGTGGCACGGTTGGATCGGCCGGTGGAGACTTGCAGCTTTAAGTGGCGATGTGGCAAAATTTGGCGCACACGTGGGTGATTAGATGGCTGGAGCTTCGCAGTGAGGAACGACAACAAGGGCGGCGGCACTATTCTGTCGGACGCGAGGAAGAAGCCATGGCCAACGGCGGAATGGTACTGGATCGACTTCGGTTCGGTTTGGATCTAGAAGAGGAGGTTCGGGCGAACTCGAGGAGGCGCACGACTGTGGCGGAGATGCACCGGAGCGGCAGATCAACGGAGAAGAAGGGCTCGGACGGCGGCAAAACTTTGGTGAGCTCGCACGAAGTGACGACGACGGCTTGGGCGACGGGAGAGGGGGCAACGCGTGCGGTGAAAGACGACACACACAACACGAGTGCTCCTCGGGGTATTTATAGCCTCAGGAGGCGTGCGCGGCACCGACGCTAAAAACGGCGTGGATGCGGCTAGGGTTTCGGGCGGCGGCACGAGCGGCTGGGCTGCGCCTGGGCGAAGCGAGCTAAGTGGACACGCGAAAAATGGCTGATGGGCCAAGGCGATGGGTTGGGCTGTAGAAGATTCAGCCCGAGGAGTTTTTATAAAATAATTTTTTTTTCCGATTTGATAAATTTCTAGAAATTCGAACAAAAGCAAATAAATTCAAAAAATCTCCAACAATACAGAAATATCTTTTGTTTGATGCATAGATTAATCAAATTAATTCTTTTTATTAATAAAAAATTCAAAGCTTTGATTAATTCAAGGAAAATGCAAATGGCTCATTTTCAAATTCAAACATTCCAAAACTCAAATTTTTGGGATGTTACACCAAGCATGTAGAAGTCGCAAGACGGGCTAAAGTGGTCATATGCTCGAGTGTCATCGATAGCAGGGCGGCGAGCATCGCATCTACTGCAACCTTTTTGACCTCGACCGTTTTCTTGCTCGCCTCCGCCTTATCTCGACTAGCCCTGGCCTCGACCAGCACGGCTTCTACAATAGTTTTTTCAGCCTGAGTAGCCTTCAGTTGAGCCCTAATTGCTTCCAGCTCGGAATTCTTCATTTTGAGTATTTGATCGTGGGAAGCCATGAGGCGCTCGGTCTCCTGGTGGGCTTGTTCGCAGAAGGTTTTGGCCTAATGCAAGGTGTTGGCCGCGTGCTGCGATATGAAGCCAGAAGCGTCAAAAACAGAGCGAGGGGAAGAGTGGAAGGCAAGACAGGGGGTTTCGTGTTCACATACCTCGATTTGGGGTTTCAGAACGGACCAGAACACCCAAGGTGCATATGAAGTTGGAGGAGGCAAAACCGTTGCCGTAGCAGAATCGCCAGCACGCTCAACAGGAGCTGCTGGAGAAGGAACTACGGCCATGGCGATCGGGCTGGGAGATGACAAGGCAGCTGCAGCGATGTCATCGACCGCACTGCTAGAGCACTCTTCTAGAAAGAAATTCTCTACTTGACACCTCCAACAAGAAAAAGGAATCATGAAGAGAAAGAAAAGGTAACTTACTTTGCCAGACGAATCTTTGCTTTTACATTTGTTGTCTGCGCATTTGGTTTTACCAGGACTAGTCTAGTCCCGATAGCTGGCATCTCGATCAGCGCATCGGCCCTCCAAGTAGCCTGCTGGTCACCCATAATTTGTTGGATCACGTCAGATGGGACTTGATAGTAGCCAAGTAAGCGATTGAAGGTCAACTGACTGGATGGTCTAAGCGATGAGGTGCGTGGACGCTTGGCTGGACGGAGGACACTAGAGACACCGACCTCATTGCTTGAGGAGACTCGACCGCTTCTTGCTCAGGAGCTGCTCCACTGTCACTCGGGATGATGGTAGGCGTTGGATCGTTCAAAGGGGAGACGGCACCAGCGGGGGCAGAGCCTAATGCTTGATTATCGTCTTTTATCGGCTCGTCGTCCTCCAAGTCGATGGCTCCCGCAATCGGCCCGCCTTCATCATCAAACCCGACTTCTTGAGGAAATGTTGGGTTAAAATGGAAAACAGATGTACAAACGATACATTGTGAACCACGAAACAGTACTCACCTCTGGCCGAGGATTGGTGAGCGAGTATGCTTCAACGCCGCAAATGCCAGGTTATGAACCTTAGAACATCTTACTCAGCCTAGAGGATATGCCCGAGTCCTATAGATCTGGTAAAAAGCAGGTCAGTTCGCTACTCATCGACTAAGGCAAGGAAAACAAAAGTATTGTAACTGCTTACTTTCAGGATTGTCCCTAGTGGCATCATCGACCCCAGAGTAGTCCCAAGCCAAGTGGTCTCGGCACTTCAGTGGGCTCGACCAGCGCGTGAGGAAATCTCTAGCGACATGCCACCTAGTCAGTTTGGTCTCCCTCAGCTCCTTGATCTTCTGGATGTAATTAGCATTGCGGGTGATCGAAGGAGGGACTTTCGTCCAGAGGTTAATCGGATGAAGCAAGAGTGGTTGATAAGATATGGGGTAATTCACGATGTTCGAAGAGGTGATGTAAAACCACCATTTCTTCTAGTCAAACTGCCAGGAGGAGGTAACAGGGACATAAATATAGGAGTTCGACACACTGCTGCAAAGGTGAAATTCGACACCCCAATAGCTATGTTCTTCATCGCCCTTTTCAGACTATAGAAGTGGCGGAACAAGTTGAGACTTGGGCTGATGCCCAGGAAAGCCTCACAAAGGTGGACAAACACGCTGAGCATTGTGATAGAATTGGGGCTCAGGTGGAAAAGCTGAATCTGATAGAGCTCAAAAACTGAGAGCAAGAATAAAGAAGGAGGAAAGCTTAACCCATAGTGGAAGATGGCCTCGAAAACGACGGTCTCATCCTCATTCGTGGGGGTGGGATAGAGTTCACCATGAGACGGCCTCCAGTGGAAGAACTCCCGCGAAGGGACAAAGTCATCCTTCTCCAAGTCGGCAAGACGCTTCTCCATCATGATCGACTTCTGCCACACCTTTTCGAGGTTCTTGTCCTCAAAGGCTACCTCAGTTTTCTTCTCCGGCGGTGCGGTGACTCCGACGCTGGTTAAACGGGCGGAGGCCATTGAGAGAGATGTGGGCTGAATTCCCTAAAGGTGGCGACGCTAGGGCTTCAGGAGCACGACGGAGGCTTCGAGAGTAAGGCTGGAGGCGAAAAAGGAGGGAAACGGCTATAGTTCCAGGTTTGGGAATTTATAGACCAAAATCCTCTCTCCAGTGAACGGTTCATTCCCCCTGGCACGGCATCTCGATCGGTGCCAAAGGCGGAATGATGATCTTTACTACTCGCCGGGACACGAATCGCAAATCTAGACCCTCCGTATTACGCACTAGTCCGAGGATCACGCTAGTGCACACAGGCTAAGCAGGGTTAAAGTACCACAATCATACAGTGGAATAATAATAAAGTACTTCAAACATGTATTTAAGCGAGTTTATGCGACCTTATGGTCTCCTTACATAGATCAACCACGTAGGGCTTACATTATCGAGTAAATAGAAATAACGTGAAAAAACAAATAATCATCCGTAGAAGCCCTATCTTGCCACGAGCAACCCAGTGAGCTTTCCCCTAGATCTCTGGCTCCTCGGCGTACTCCTCCTCCCATCCGCGTTGATTCCTCCTTTGGTGTTGTTTTGAAAGCAAGGGTGAGTACACACGTACTCAACAAGTAATGCATGAATGCGATCTTGATACTACATGCAAGGCTTATCCCAAAGAATTGGCTTACTTGGTTCTTTTGCATCAAACAACATTTTTAAACTTATATCTTACTTAGATTAAAAACGGTGAAATAGCTATTAGTAGTACTAAGTTCTTTAAACAGTTTTTCTTCATAAACTTGGCACACAACCCTAATCATGTCATTTTTAACATTGGCACACAGCCTCCCATTCCACATTTTATTTTTGAAGGTCTAACCCTTAACTGTAATCCTCGAGCAATGTCCAATACCTCGGACTCGGCTATTCGAATAGATTTTAAACTCTGCAGAGATTGTACACTTTACCCACAAGATACAACCATTCACCACACAGGTGATCGTCCGTAACAAAGCCTTTCAGGAACCTCTACCTTAACCAATGAACCTCTCCGGTGTTGCCTTCGCTATCACTCCTCTCACGCAGTGCCAGCCGAAGTATAGGACAGGCCAACACCGTTGGATGGGTACCAAGCCGCAGCACAGGTACGCTCCCCCGCACAGATACACCCCCGTGTACTGTCACCCTGAGGTATCAGAGGAAAGATATCAAAACCTGAAGGAAAATGTGGAGGTCCATCCATGTTTGTGATGAGTATTTGACTTTATTTGAGCAAGGTGTGCTCAAGTTTGAGTTTGATTTGGATTGTTTTTCGAGCTAGAGCAATTTGAGTTCTTGGTTGGACACGATCGTCCGACACAGTGGTCGGGCTTTGGTGTGTTGCGAGACGGTCGTCCAGACCCAGTGGTTGGGTCGTCCGACTCAGTGGGTCAGTCTTTGGTTGGTCGGAGACCAGTTGTCCGACCCAGAGAGGTCTGGGCTGTGGCTGGTCGGAGACCAGTCGTCTGACCCCGAGTGGTCAGGTCTCTCGCTGGTCGAAAACCAGTGGTCAGACCTCGAGTGGTCGGGATGGAGACTAGTGGTCAGACCTCGAGTGGTCGGGATGGAGACCAGTGGTCAGACCATGGTTGGTCGGGATGGAGACCGATGGTCGGACCACGTGTGGTCGGGGTTTTCTTTGAGTCGACATAGTGTATATCTTTCTGTTGAGATGGATATGTGTTGTTGGACATTGCTATGTGATGTGGTTTCCTTGTCTATGATGGTTGTAGGACTTTGGAGCTAGGTCATGGTGAGGTGAAGGGGATCAGGACTAGGCTGGGAGAGCTGAGGTCCAGATGATCAAGGTGTCGCCAAAGATGGTGAGAGGCCGTGGAGTAGCCGCAAGCCGAGAAGACAAAGGAATGGATGAGATGCTAACTTGGAGCTGCTCTGATCAAGGAGGACCGTTGGATCGCGGTCAGGAAGATAGAGTAGCGGGTCAAGTTAGTGTGAGTTGAAAAGCGTGCAAAACCCGTTGGGTTGTTGGGTTTCGGGTGAGCCCATGCATAGCTTTGTGAGTGGGTAAAAACTCAGCCCTTGATGGAGTGCTCTAGGGTTTAGAGGCTCATCCAAGGGTGGTACGTATTCCAAGCCTACTACTAGGCAGGAGAGGTGTCTCCTGGGGTGTGAGTGGCGGTGAGGAAAGTGTACGTGAGTAGTTGAGAGTTGTTGAGAGTGACAGTGTAAGGATCAAATCATGGCTCTTGGATGGTGGATTAGGATTAAAGCAAGACATCCAAAGGTGGGAATTGATCCCAGGTCACTATAAATAGAGGGGTAGGGGCAGCCTCCCCTCTCAAAAGGTTGTGAAGGTTCTGAGGTTTTTGCTGCTCATTTGAGCTTTGCCCACTTTGTTGTGAGGCTTTGTAAACCTCCCTTCCAGAAATGAAATGTTCTTCATTTATATTCTTGTTTCATTTCTCTTACGTATTTACATTACGCACTTAAATTACATTATCTAAATTCGCATTTACTTACTTGCAATTTACTTTACGTAATTTGGATTTGCCTCATCTCCTTCTACATGCTATTGAGTCTTTGTTGAAATTCATGATTGATGAACTCTTCTCTGGACTTGGTGCTTTCAATCATCTAGGCAATCCTTGCATTCTTGTTGCAAGTTAGTAAATCTGTGTGTTCTTAAAGTGCGTAAACGTGTGACTTGCAGTTCTTTAGTCTTGATTGGCTTACGTTCTTGTTGCCAAGGATGAAAGATTCTTTGGATGAATCTTCTATAGATCATATCCCAATCATCTAGGCAATCTACAACCTCTTCTATTCAGTTTTGCAAGAAACCAATTTCTGTGCCTAGTTTTCAGATAGTGTTTCTATTTGTTTGAAAGGTTGTTTCTTCGTGTTCTTACTTGCTATGATTTGTGGAGAGTCATCCAAGGATTTCTGACCATCAACTCCCACCAGCAAGTTAGGGGTGAAATCTGTGTTCGTGACTCTGTTTTTGGTGTTGCATTTGTTAAACTGAAAAGGACGGAACCTTGGTATTAATTCCTTCGATTGTTGATTGAAATAGGTTCCTGACATCCTTTGGGAGGTGCACACCAATTTTCACTATTTTTGGATCAGCCGATCAAAAGCTACATCGATTTACATTTTTGAGATCGTGCTGATTTTCTTATTCACTGAACACTTTTCACCCGTCTTCGTTCATCCAACCACTTGAGGTCGGAGTCTTGTTCATCCGTCCACTTCGGTCGAGAGTCTTGTTCATCCGACCGGTCTTTGGTCGAAGTCTTGTTCACCCGAGTTCGTTCATCCGACCACTTCACTCGAAATCTTCGCTCATCCGACCGATGATGGTCGAGTCTTATTCATCGAACACTATTCATTCCGAGTTGTTCATCCGACCTCTATGGGTCGAAGTCTTATTCATCCGACAGAGATACCCGACCAAAGTCGCGGTTTTTACTCGGTCTTTTGGTGGTTTGAATTCTAGGGGAGAGTTTATTCGAAAATTTTATTTGGCTCCTATTCACCCCCTCTAGTCGCCTTTTCGATCTTTCAATTGGTATCAGAGCCGGTTCTGCTCTTTCTAGATCTTGACCGGTCTCAAGAGCCATGGCGATGGACAAGTATTCCACCAAGCCTCCCATTTTTGCTGGAGTTGATTTTCCGTTTTGGAAATCGCGGATAGAGTCATACATCACTGCCCAGGGCTTCCTGATATGGCAGAAGGTGAAACTCCCGTATGAGGTTCCTGCTGATGAAAACGTCACGGCCGGAAATATGGCAGACGTTGAGGCGAACGCTAAAGCAAGGAACATCCTCATACAGGTCTTAGCCGCATGAGTATGATAGGATTTCTCACCTTCGTTACGCTCATGAGATTTGGGTGACCCTCGATGCTTACCATGAGGCACTACCCAAATCAAGGCGGTTCGACAGGACCAATTCAAGCGTGAGTTCAACAAGTTTGAACAACACGGCTGGTGAGATCTTGACGAGTGCTTTGGTCGGTTCACGAAGATTTTGGCGACCTCCGAGTAGTCGATTGCATATACCCCGACTCGGATAATGCTCGACATTTCTTGACCGCACTTGATCTTCGTGTTTGGGAGATGAAGGTGACCACCATCAAGGACACCACCGACACATCGAGTTTGACTCTTGACGGGCTTTATTCCGCCTCAAGACTCATGAGATCGGCGTCGTCTCGCGGAAGACGAAATCTCGGTCGATGGCTTTGGTCACCGATCCCATTGGATCCTCTCTTTACGATTCTTACATTGGTTTCTCTCTCTCGCCCTTTGCGAGCTAGCGATGACCAAGCGGAAAAATTTCGAAAATGAGCTTTCTCTTCTTGCTCGCAAATTTTCATATGCATACAAGAGAGTGAGAGAGAAGAGAGGTGGGATGATCACTGTTTGAGTGTGGTGGCCCCAACCACATTCGAGCAAACCGTCCCAAGCCGGAGAAGGGCAAAAGCGAACAAAGGCGGTTCGGGCAAGAACGACTACACCGACAAGAACCGCAACAAGAAGGCCCCACTCGTGAGCGGCGAAGAAGAAGTACCGCAACTTTGCCAAGAACAAGAAGCTCTTTCACGGGTCCTCGCCGCCTTGGGCGACATCGAGCTCTCGACACGGAGAACTAGAGTGATGCAAGCGAGGACGATCCGCAAGAGAAGGTGAAGGGCAAAGATGACTTCTCGGCATGTGCTTCATGGCGCGCCATTGAAGTAAGCGACTCAGTGTCTGTGACTCGGACGAGTACCCACCTCGACGAATTAAATCTTGCCTTACGTAAATTAGGCAAGTTTCATGCTAAGGCTAGGTCTAGGTGTTCTGAGTTAGAAAAGGAAGTAGGTACCTTGACTCGGGAGTTAGCTTCACTTAGATCTTCTCCCTCCCGAGTCACTGATAACTGTACTTTGTTTGATGCTTTGCTTGTGGAGTTAGAGAACCTAAGGACTATGCATGATAGTGTGTTGAATGAACTAGATAGTCTTAGGTTGAAGAATGCTAGCAATGAATCTGTTGATACTCATTCTGTAGATGCTAGTTTTCTTCATGCTCACTCTACTCCTTCTTGTGCTAATTGCCTAAATTGCTTGCGAAATTGATGCCATGGCGATCACCTTAGGAAGCTTTCTTCTAGAAACGATGAACTTGAAATGCATGCTTCTAAGGAACCAGTCAGCTCATGTGAGGGATGTAGGCAACTAAAACTTGACAATGAATCCTTAAATGTCAAGTGTGCTAAACTTGCTAAGGACTTACTAGATAAGTCACAAGAAAGTTGCTTGCGATGTTCTGTGATTGAGGGGGACTTGGATAAAATCCATGTCGAGCTTAGGAAGAAACTAGAAGACCAAGCCAATAAAATTAGAAATGCGTCTTGCGTTTCTTGTGAGGCCCTCAAGATTGAGGCAGATGTGCTGAGGGAGAAAAATGCACGTGCTGAGAGAGCTCATCTTTTTTGTTCTTCTTCTTCTTCTTCTTCTCCCTGTTCTTCTTGTGCTTCTTTCTTTCGAGATTGCCAGTATCTTATGAGCACTCTCGAGAAGTTTGTTGGAGGCAAGAAGAAGCTCAATCTTATTCTAGACCAATCCAAGATTAGTAGATTCAATCAAGGTCTAGGATTTCATCCCTTGGAGCACGCTCGGCGCATCCTCCCACCATTGTCTTGCGGCTCCAAGAGTGGTGAGATTGTGGTAGCTCCTGAGTGAGCACCACCAAGTTTAGGTCTCTTTGGGGTTGTCCATAGGACTTGACCCGGAAGGATGTTACTCTGTTGCTTCATCTCTAGCAAGTGAAGTACACATGCACCTTTTGTAAGAAGGATGGTCACCTAGTAGATTTACGCCTGAGCACGCCAAGATCACTCGGCGTGGCGTGTTCTTGCTCTTAGGGGTATTCAGGTCATCCCGGACTTTGAGTGCTCCTAAGGCACACTGCTTTCTAGACAGTTAGAGAGTCGCTTTGTTTTGGGCGTCGTCCAGACTCGGTTTTCATCTTTGGTTCTTGAGTTTTAGTCTTGGAGCTGTTCGTAGTCAGTCTTTCCACCGTCCTTTTGATATTCCTCGTTTTTCTCATCGAGGTAGATATCAGCGGCGTGAGGTGTTTTCTGGTAGGAAATTTAGGAAGCCTCACTGGGGTGGCTCGGCTTTTGCACCACGGCGTGCCAACCCGCTTTGACTCTAGATTATCTACCATAGTTGCTCCTAATCATGTGAGAGTTGGCGTCGGAGAGACACTCGAGTCGATCTTCTTCGTGGATGGTACTCAGAGCATCGTGTGGTTGATATTGGGTTCCCAAGTCTTCACTCTATCCCAAGATCTTGAGTCATCTCTCTCTCTGTGTCTTGATCGGTTAAATCGGATGGGAAGGGAGATGTTTGGATTATCGACTCGGTTGTTCTCGTCATATGACCGGAGATTCTCGATGGTTCTCTTCCTAGTCCGAGCCCCGGTGATGAGTTGATCACTTTGGGGATGCTTCTTGAGTAGAGTCATAGCTAAAGGTACCATCTGCATTAAGCAAAATTTCATTCTTAAAGATGTTGCCTTAGTAAGTAAGTCGCAATACAATCGCTCTCTGTTTCTCGACTTATTGATGACTCTTTCGAGGTAAGCTTCAAGAGTAATGCCTGTAGAATCCTTGATTCATCTGGAGGGTTAGTTTGCGGGATTTCTAGATTTGGTAGAGTCTTTCGTGCTGATTTTTTGCTTCTTCCGGAGACTCTCTTGATGTTTGATTGCTTCGAGTCCGTGATCTCTCTTACGGCATAGGAGACTTGGTCACATTGGTTTTGATCATTTGACTCGAGTTAGCGACCACGATCTCATTCGAGTTTGCCCAAACTCAATATGGTCAAAGACTTAGTTTGCTCTCCTTGCCGACATGGCAAGATGGTTCTTGCTTCTCATCCTCTAGTGACCGTAGTGATGGTGATGCACCGGGACAGCTTTTACATATGGACCTTTGTTGGTCGGCTAGAGTCACGATCGTGAGGAGGAAGTGGTATGTTCTTGTCATCGTTGATGATTTTCTAGATTCTCTTGGGTATTCTTCATGGCCTCGAAGGATGAGACTTTTCTCACTTGAGGTTTGGTCGATGGGTTGTCTATTGAGCTCCCGGTGCATTCTGAGCTTCTGCAGTGATAATGGTACGGAGTTCAAGAATTCCTACTTTGAGAGTTTTGTGTGGAGTCTGGTTTAGAGCATCGCTCTTCTCCCTCGCCCCTCGTGAGAATGGCATAGTGGAAAGGAAGAACAGGACCACGGTTGAGATGGCTAGGGCGATGCTAGATGAGTCTGATACTCCTAGGAAGTTTTGGGCTGAGGCTATAGCTCTTGCTTGCCATGTTTCTAATCGCGTGTTTTGAGAGCACATTTGCATCGCACTTCTTATGAGTTGAGGTATGGCGAAAGCCCGTGTGTCTCATTTTCGCGTTTTGGTTGCAAGTGTTTTATCTTGAAGTCAGTAACCTAGATAAGTTTGAGTCTCGCTCTTACGATGGTATCTTTCTAGGTTACTCGTCTTCTTCTCGTAGCTATAAGTGCAGGTGTTGATGCATAGGATCATAGAGACTGTGATGTGACCTTTGATGAGGCTAGCCGGGAGCTAGACACGATGTTTGAGCTCTTCTTATCCCTCTGAGACCATCTTTGAAGAAGATAAGGATGATGGAGATGATGGTGTTCCACGGATCCAGTCCCTCTTCACCGAGGTGCCTCTGTTTCCATTTACGCACCTCGGGAGACCAGCCCTTGCTTTCCGACTCTCCTTGGTAGTGGCTCTGTTCCTACCTCTTACATTCAAGAGGTAGAGGCTACTACATTCTTGGACCTCCTCGTCATATTCGAGACGTCATCCTTCCGATCGGATGATTGGAGATTTGTTCGAGCGTGTCACCCGCTCAAGAGCGGTGCATCCTCTTCTGCCTTCACTCGCCTTCGTTGCCTCCTTTGAGCGAAGGATGTTTCTCATGCATTATCCGATGAGTCGTGGATTAATGCTATGCATGAGAACTTGAGAACTTTGAGAGGAACAAGGTATGGCGCTTGTCAAGCCCCATCTGGTCATAATGTCATTGGGACCAAGTGGGTGTTCAAAAACAATCAGTGAGGATGGGGTTGTAATTAGAAACAAGGCTAGACTAGTTGCAGGGGCTTTTCTCGGGTTGAGGTCTTGACTTTGAGGAGACCTTTGCTCTGTAGCTAGGCTAGAGGCTATCAGAATCCTCGCTTGCATTTTCTCGCATCCAAAGGCTTCAAGCTTTATCAAATGGATGTCAAGAGTGCATTCCTCAATGGCTATATTGAGGAAGAGGTTTATGTCAAGCAACCTCCGAGTTCGAGAACCCCAAGTTTCCGAGTCATGTATACAAGCTTTCCAAAGCTCTGTATGGACTCAAGCAGACCCCGAGCATGGTATGAGAGGCTCAAGTCTTATCTTCTCGACCATGACTTTAAAATGGGCATAGTAGACAAAACTCTGTTCATTAGACACCATGAGTCTCATTTTCTTCTTGTCGGTTATGTGGGCGATATCATTTTGGTGGCTCGTCTTATTCTCTTGTCTCTCGGTTTTACGATGTGATGAGTCTGAGTTTGAGATGAGTATGATGGGCGAGTTGAGCTACTTTCTTGGCTTCCAAATCAAGCGGACTCGGGAGGGTACTTTCTTGCATCAAGGCAAATATACCCGTGACCTCTGAGGCGCTCGACATGTCGATGGGAAGCCGGTGATGACTCCTATGGCCACCATCTTGTCCTCGAGCCCGATGAGGATGGTGAGCTCTTGATCAAAAGGAGTTTGAACATGATCGGCTCCTCTTGTACCTCACCGCTCGAGGCGGACATACATTTATTTGTGTGTGTGCGCTCGATTTCAAGCTTCTCCTCGCGCCTCTCACGCCCGGTGGTCAAGCGCATCTTGGTACCTTCGTGCTACCACCGATTATGGTATTTGGTACTCTTCTTCTTCTTGTCTATCTCTTAGAGCCTTTTTCGATGCCGACTTTGTTTGGTCAGAGGATAGATAGGAAGAGCACTTCGGCACTTGCCAATTCATTGGCACTTCTCTTGTTTCTTGGTCATCTAGGAAGCGATGCAGGGTTGCAGATCCACCGGTGAGGCCGAGTATGTTCTTTGCAGACCGATTCTTTGTAGCAGTGCTCTGGATGAGATCGACCTTACGGGACTATGGGTTAGAGATAGAGAGTGTGCCACTTTTCTGTGACAACACTTCGGCTATTTGCATTGCTAACAACCAAGTGCAACATTCTCGGACCAAGCACATTGATATTAGATATCACTTCCTTAGAGACCATGTGGAGAAGGGAGATATCGCGCTTCAGTTTGTAGAGAGTGACCTCCAGTTAGCCGATATCTTCACCAAGCCTTTGGATAGCTCCCGGTTTGTTGCCTTGAGGAGTGAGCTTGGAGTCGTCAGCCCTTACGACCTTTCTTGAGGGGGAGCTGGTTTGTATATTATGTACTATATATTTTCTTCCAGCTTTTTCTTTCTTCTTCTGGGTGACTTTGGGCTTGTTTTCTTGAGTTGAGTTCACTCACTTAGACTTCTGGCATACCTCGCATGGACCTCTTATCTTGTGCTTTAGGTTGCTATCATGCGTGATTAGTTATCTCTTCTCTCTAGGTTGAGTTCCCTCACGATCTTATAAGTCTAGCGAGTTTTGTGGCCTCCAGGTAGGCAGAGTGCATGTGCACTCCTTAGTTGGGATCTAGAGTCGACTTTCCTATGTCGATCTCTGGGGAAGATAAGAGCGAGCTGAGCCGTAGTGAGTCTCTTCTATCTTATCTATGCTCAATAGCCATCCAGTTTTGCGATTTCGACTTCTTCTCCTCATTCATTTTTTTACGGTTGTTATTGAGTTCATTCGGTTTTTCTTTATGCCTAATCTTGATAATAACTTAACTTTAACAGATTTGAGCTTAAAATTGATTCAATTGTTGAGGGGGAGTTTGGGAATCTGTTCATGTATTGCATTTAGACTGCATTTTCCGTTCTATGAGCTTTGTCTATTATGCATTTGACTCAATCTGCGTGAAATACATCATGCTATATCTTTCGAAGAAAATCACTAGCTTAGATATGTCCAAGTTCATTTATCAAGCTAATGTTCATTGAAATCTGAAAAACTTAAAAGCTTTAAATGAAAACTTGATGAAACATGTTGCTTTTACTTACTAAGTTTCTTCTCTAAGAGCTTTTACCATGAATTGTGAAATTTTGGAATTCTCTAGAGTCCCTATAGCAACTTAGGTGAAATTTGCTTGATACATATTTGAGTCCTTCAGAATTGCTTATATGTGCTAAATTGAAAATTTAAAAAAAATTGACACTTTTGTGCAAAATTGATTTCAGCACTTTATATTCTCGAGACTGCCTCCCATTGCATTTGGGATGAACTTGGAATATATTGTGTATGACCAAGATCATTCTCTTAAGAGTTACTCTTGAGATGATCGAAAATGGCTTGAGTCAATCAACAAAAAAAAATTGCAAATATCAAACACATAAGTGGGTAAAGAATGCAAATAATGTCAAACATTTGCACTCCGCTATGTTTTTCGAAGTCTTAAAGAAAATTTGCATAAATTGAAAAATGGGCTCGAAGGACCTGATATGCACTTCAAAATTCCCCAAAGTGTTGAGTAGGTTGAACTCTAGGTTTTCCATTTGATCCCTGAGTGGTTTTGCTTCTAGTTTTGAAACTTTGCTAAGTTTTGCACTTGTCAAATCTTGCTAAAAATGATACATTTTCAAAACTTCGCTTATGAGCAAAATTTGTTATTTGCACTTGGACATGTCTTAGTTTGGTCATAATCTGAGATTAATAAGCTTGGTGTCATATCTTGTCATTATGATCATTTGGATAATCTTCAAAGCTCACTTAGGATGCATTTCATGCATACATATATAAAGAAAAAAAAATCTTGATGCCTATATTGCCAAAAGGGGGAGAAAATGTAAGAAAGGCATATTCAAAGGAAAAATATTAATCCACTTTGGTTCTTATGAGTGAGTTTTATTGGATCTTTTAGAGCTTTTGTTGAAAACTTGCCCTCTCTAAAGTTTAGCTCTAAAAATCCCTTTTCTGCCAACTTGGTCATAATTTTATATCTTTCTCTCTGGACCAAGTTTGGCTTTGCAATCAAATTGCTTTCTTCTTCTCTCATTCAAACTCAAATTTATGCCTTTTGTGTGGTTTGTCAATATACTCATCAAGGGGGAGATTGAAGGACCATGTGGAGGTCCATCCATGTTTGTGATGAGTATTTCACTTTATTTGAGCAAGGTGTGCTCAAGTTTGAGTTTGATTTGGATTGTTTTTCGAGCTAGAGCAATTTGAGTTACTGGTTGGAGACCGATCGTCCGACTGAGTGGTCGGGGCTTTGGTTGTGTTGCGAACCCGTCGTCCAGGCCAGTGGTTGGGTCGTCCGACTCAGTGGTCGAGTCTTTGGTTGGTCTGAGACCGGTTGTCCGACCCGAGAGGTGCAGGCCGTGGTGGTCGAGACCCGATCGTCGACCCGAGTGGTCAGGTCTCTCGCTGGTCGGAAACCAGTGGTCAGACCTCGAGTGGTCGGGATGGAGATTAGTGGTCAGACCTCGAGTGGTCGGGATGGAGACCAGTGGTCAGACCATGGTTGGTCGGGATGGAGACCAGTGGTCAGACCATGGTTGGTCGGGATGGAGACCAGTGGTCAGACCACGTGTGGTCGGGGTTTTTGCTGGTCAGCATAGTGTATATCTTTCTGTTGAGATGGATATGTGTTGTTGGACATAGCTATGTGATGTGGTTTCCTTGTCTATGATGGTTGCGGGACTTTGGAGCTAGGTCATGGTGAGGTGAAGGGATCGAGGACTAGGCCGGGAGCCGAGGTCCGGATGATCAAGGTGTCGCCAAAGATGTGCGAGGCCGAGGAGTAGCTACAAGCCGAGAAGACAAAGGAATGGATGAGATGCTAACTTGGGCTGCTCACGATCAAGGAGGACCGTTGGATCGCGGTCGGGAAGATAGAGTAGCGGGTCAAGTTAGTGTGAGTTGAGCGTGCAAAACCCGTTGGGTTGTTGGGTTTGGTGAGCCCATGCATAGCTTTGTGAGTGGGTAAAACTCAGCCCTTGATGGAGTGCTCTAGGGTTTAGAGGCTCATCCAAGGGTGGTAGGTTTTCAAGCTCGCTACTAGGCAGGAGAGGGGTGTCTCCTGGGGCGTGAGTGGCGGTGAGGAAAGTGTACATGAGTAGTTGAGAGTTGTTGAGAGTGACAGTGTAAGGATCAAATCATGGCTCTTGGATGGTAGCTTAGGATTGAAGCAGGACATCCAAAGGTGGGAATTGATCCCAGGTCACTATAAATAGAGGGGTAGGGGCAGCCTCCCCTCTCAAAAGGTTGTGAAGGTTCTGAGGTTTTTGCTGCTCATTTGAGCTTTGCCCACTTTGTTGTGAGACTTTGTAAACCTCCCTTCCAGAAATGAAATGTTCTTCATTTATATTCTTGTTTCATTTCTCTTACGTATTTACATTACGCACTTAAATTCTGTTATCTAAATTCCGCATTTACTTACTTGCAATTTACTTTACGTAATTTGGATTTGCCTCATCTCCTTCTACATGCTATTGAGTCTTTGTTGAAATTCATGATTGATGAACTCTTCTCTGGACTTGGTGCTTTCAATCATCTAGGCAATCCTTGCATTCTTGTTGCAAGTTAGTAAATCATGTGTTCTTAAAGTGCGTAAGCGTGTGACTTGCGTTCTTTAGTCTTGATTGGCTTACGGTTCTTGTTGCCAAGGATGAAAGATTCTTTGGATGAATCTTCTATAGATCATATCCCAATCATTTGTTTTTGGATCAGCCGATCAAAAGCTACATCGATTCTGTTTTTGAGATCGTCTTGGTTTCTTGTTCACCTGAACACTATTCACCCGAGTCTTGTTCATCCAACCACTTGGTCGGGATTCTCGTTCATCCGACCGATCTTGATCGGGGAGAAGTCTTGTTCACCGTCTTGTTCATCCGACCACTTCGGTCGGGAGTCTGCTTCATCCGACCTCTGTAGGTCGAAGTGCTGCTTCATCCGACCAGAGATACCCGACCAGTGCAGTTTCTTTCTGGTCTTTTGGTGGTTTGAATTCTAGGGGGAGAGTTTATTCGAAAATTTTATTTGGCTCCTATTCACCCCCCTCTAGTCGCCTTTTTCGATCTTTCAAAACCCTAATCAACTAGGTCTATCCCATACAAGCCATGTGGTTGTACGATTGACTCAGATCAAAGGCTTGCAAGGTGGAGTCCTTAACTGACCAAGGCAAGACTTTCTTCTCTCAACAGTGGCACACAACCCATTGTGGCACACAGACTCACAACACTCATCAACCCATTGCCACATAGGCCCATCCGGCACGAATCCTCTTGCCACTTACCTTAGTCTAAATCATTTTCCCACCCAGTTGATTATTGTGCAACACCTGCCAACAATAACTCAACATCGATACGGATCCACACAAGTCTCCGTACTTCAATTGCATCACGTGGCATCATCACACCACTTTCAAATACATTCAATAATTCATTAACCAGTATTGTTGCATTTCTCAAAATGTCATTCATGACTCGTGGCAAGGCTAAGCATCTAATCACGGTCTAGCCTCCCGTGTTGGCATCATATTAACATCCAACAATTATGAGTAACCCTAGGGTGAACAATGATTTAAAGGCATACAAATGATAATTTCAAGGTGGCAATAGCATTTTAGGTTGTTTAGCTACACTCCCAAATTAATTTAAATTCATTTTTAATTAACTTAGCATGCATAATTTCAAAGCAAGATACATTCAAAAACTGGGATCAAAATGATAAAAGCATCACTTGACTTCAAAGAGTTGTTGATCCGATCCGGAGCTTGGTCTTGTCTTTGAAATTCTCCATAAAGCTTTCCGGCAAATCAACGTCTACTCGAAATAAATAAATACACAATAAATATAATTTACAGAGAGCAATTTCAACTCTAAAAATTCCACAAAATTCACCAATAAATAGATCTTGATTTTAAAATTTTTTAGAAATTGGAATCACCTCAATCGGAGTTAAAATGCAAAAGTTATAGCCTTTCAAAGTTTGCAAAAGTATTAAAAAGAATAAACCGAATTAACTTATTTATTTTTCTACTGAAAACTCGGTTTATTGCTTCAGCATGACCTAAGGATGATGTCAGCACCGAAATGAATTTCGGCCGAAATATAAAATATTTATCACGTCAGCGATGACATCAGCATGACACGTGGCAGCTCCTGGTGCAGCTACGTCACCTCGGTCTATGGACCCAGTCCACCGTGGACTCGATCCCACGAATAGTCGCCTAGCCCCCACGGATAACGTCGATCGCGTCATGCGGCGTCGGCCGATTGCCTCGAGATTCGTGCACGACATGCGTCACTATCTCGGCTGTTCCCAACCGACGGCCAGATCTCAACCACGTGGCGCAATCACGGCCGTCAAAAGATCAACGGTCAGATCTCCTGCGCGCATGCTCGGCAACGGTTCACATCTCGGCACACGTGTCGAGCATCCAATGGCTGGATCCCGCGCGCGAGCTCGGCGACGCCTCGGGCTACACGGCAACACGCGGCACGATCGCGACGGCTCGTTTGAAATCCACGCCGAGGCCGAGTCCGTCCTCGGTCAAAGATGCACACGCGTCCACACGCGATTTGGCGAGGGCGCGGCGTCATCTCCGCCGCTCGTTCAAATTTGAACGGCGCGGACCCTTAGGGCGTTTCCAGATCTAATCTCAACCATTCAGATCTAATCCAATGACGTGCGCTTAAGGAGTTGTTTACTATGTATTTGACTACGTGGCTCAATCGCTAACGTTCGAAAACAAACCAATTGTTCGGATCTAATCTAAGCACAGACACTAGATCTAATCCAAGCCGTTCAATCTAAATCTAATGATCAAGATCCAACTAACGTGTAAACCTTAGAGCTAATCTACACCGTCCATAACAGATCTAACGGTACAGATCTAATCTAGATGTAAACAGTGAAGGGCGATGTGGACTCACCAGAACCGAACGATGCAGATCGGACGGCCGACGAGGGATGGCGAGGTCGACGACGGCGCGAAAGAAATAGGTCGCTGGAGCTGGGGAAGACGACGCAGCCAACGGTGCTACGGGGCTTCTCAGGCGCGAAGAACTGACCCGTTCGACGCGGCTTACTTCGGAGATGTCGGAACCGGTTCGAGCAACGGCGAAGAGGGACCGATGGAGAAGAAAACGACAAAGAACAGCGGCGGCAAGGAGGTGCAACTACGGTGAGCTTGCACGGGCGCTAGAGGAGGTCTCGGCGTGCGTGCAAGGAGTCAAAAGACGTGACGTGAAGATCTCTGCACGACGCCCTCAACGGGGACTTAAAGGCTGCCTCGACGAGCGCGCTATAGGCGGCGAAACTCACGGGCTTCAATGCCCACGCCTCTCCGGTGATCCCGCGAGGACGAAGTGATGTGGCGCTATCCTGGTCGTCCACGCAGCGACGATCCGATGGCGCACGCGTTCGGGCGACGTGGCGCAACGGCAGCCGCTCGATCTCAATCGGACGGCTCGAGCACGTGGCGGTTAGGGTTTGCGGCGTGCTTGGGCCAGGCTGAGCACAGTACTGGGCTGGACCGGAGGGTTTCGGCCCAAACACTATTCGGGCATTTTTAAAACCTTTTTGAATTAAAATAATTCAGGTAATTAAACAAAGCCGAAATAAATAACAAAAACATGTGGAAAATTCTAGAAAAATTCTGGAAAATACTTTGGGACATTTGGAACTCAAATAAAATATTTCCTGAAGAACTTTGCATAAACTTTTGCAATATTTTAATTGATTCCAGAAAGGCCATATTTGAATAAATCCAAATGAATTCCAATAAATTCCCAAAAATTCTCAAAAATCGAAAATACTCCAAAATTTAAATTAGGGCAAATTTTAGGGTGTTACATACACCCATCTTGGTGTTGCAGATGAGAGCAATAAATGCTCAACTGCCCAATGTTTAGATATTTTGAATTTCTAACTCTGATCAGAGTCGAGTTGATAAGTCGACATCAAGTAACTTTTGGTTACCCTGAGGACTCGATACGGGCAGATGGCAGGGTGCTCGATCCAGCACACCCCTACTCGATACTCAGTGATTCCCAATCTACTCGAATCGTTCGGCTAGAAGCAGGCAAGGCATTACTCGACCAAGCGAGGCTTTGGCAGTAATCGACCAAGCGCTTAAGTAGACCCTCCGTTGAAGAGAGTTCAGGGGCTACTGTTGAATATCTAAACATGAGATATGTGTCCACAGATGATACATGAAGGATATGTCCTAATGACATGCAGAAATTTCGGATATCACGGGCCCAATTCTGAGGGATAAGACTCCATATTAGGAAGGACTCGATCGTGTTCCTGCTATGAGGAAATCAACTCGATTACACCTGATATTCAAGGAAGTTTGGATATGCTGCGAAGATCACGCGATGATGGACTCCATATCGGTTACGATTTGGTACTCCAAACTGACTACAACTCGACTTGAGGCCGGGCTACCCCGACTATATAACGATGGGGGTAGGAGTCCTCAAAGGGGAGAGCTTTTCAAATCAGAGACAGAGCAGGAGCGATTCTGAAGCAATTATCCATCAAGCAAGAAGTCTTTTAGCATAGAGAGCCTAAGAGCTGACGAAGCCTGTTACGTCATCCTCTAGCATAGCATAGCCTAGCCTAGGCGTGATCCACATTGTAACTAGGGCTAGACACATTGCTTTGTACTTTGTTCATCAGCTCCATACATCATCCATACAGGAGTAGGATATTACCCCTTCAGGGGGCCTGAACTTGTCTACATCTGGTGTCTCTGGTTTCGTGCTTGACTCTACTCTCCCGAAGGTACCCGAAATATAAATTTTATTGTCGATGTCTAACCTTTGACAAACAGCCTGAGACGCATTGTTGACATTGGCTCGATTGGTCATATTTTGCATTTGCTTCATCATTGCATGCATCAACTAAGTCTGAATAGTAAAAAATGCTCCAAAACTCTGCATATCCATTTGTAGTGGCGATTGGGGAGCTGGTCCAACATTGAGATTCTCACCGAGTTGATTACCACTTCCACTGACTCCGTCCTTTCTCGAGCTTGTAACATCTGCTTGATTGCTTCACGGGGGTTAGGGGAGAGGGAAATAGCATAGGTAAGAAGTAGGGATCCTAATACAGGGGAATAGGTTTAACCCAACAACTTAAGCAATCAATATTAATAACTTGGTATAGTTGCTTACAAAAGCCTCAGAGCTATGCAACACATACTGTACACTAAGCAATCACGAAAGAACCAATTCAACCGAAGCACATAAAATTACCGTCTACATGGACGACACTCCTAAGTTAAGCAGACATGACTCCCAAACATGAGTCTCAACTGACTATTCTAAGCACTGTGTCTTCTAGCTTCTGAAACACTTCATCGATCTACTCATCCTTGAGCTCGAAAATTCCTTCCTTCATTATCTTCAGGCTTGACAGCAAGCACTCAACGCTTTATCCTAAGGTGTGGTATATTGTATTCTATTCAAGATAGCTTACGTAAGATTTTAACTCAATCCAGCAAGGGAAAGAAAAAGAAATTTCAGCAAGAGGAAAGAAAAGAAGAATGAGATAAGCCAAGAACATATTATTCTTTCAAACTAAATCTTAATTAAGAAAATAATTTTGAAGGTCCTAAAAGTCGACCAAACTATCTAGGGTTAAGACCTACAGTCAGTATGGCTCTGATACCACCTCTGTTGGGACCCAAATATGCAAATCTCTTGTCACTACAACTCAACATCATTGTGTGACAACACCTAACACATCAATTCATAATCAAGTTCAATATTCTATTAGTCAATATAGCAACTTTATAAATTGGGTTCAACATGATCAAAGCACAACTTGCCTTAGGAAAGCCCATATTATTGGTCTGGACCTTGGTCTTGAGTCAATGATTCCTCCTCAGACACTCCGAGCACTTCGACGTCAACGCGTAACGAGAAAGAACACCAAATAAATAGCAAAATATAGAGAAAAAAGTTCAAAAAATAAAATACAATCCACCATTAAATAGATCTTAATTTTAAAAATCTTTAGAAATTTGAATCGCCTCAATCGGAGCTCGTATGAGGGAGAACGGGCTCTCGGAAGATTCAAAAAGCTAAATATCAGAAAATTGGAAAATAAAATATTAACCGAATTATTTCAAATTTAAAATTTCCTTTATCGTGTCAATGACCCAAGGGATGGTGAGATCCAAACACTTGAACACAGCGGCAATGACCAAAAGCAACAGCAAGCTCTGTCGTGTGAACGGTGGTGATCCAGCTGATGACGGCTAGGGAAAGGGACACGACGAGAACTGGCGAAACTTGGGGTGGTACCAATGCACCTATAAAGGGCCTCGGGCTCCATGCATAGCTTGGAGAACTAAATCGACATGGCGGTGAGTCCTGCTTCGAAATGGCAACGGCGACACGGAGAAGACATAGTCTCTGCCATACACGCGTCAACAACCAACGGTTGATATGGCTCAACTATGTGGCTCCAACTAAACCGTCCATGCGGTGCAACGACCGTACGCGATCTACGGCGACGTGGCTCAATCTGAACCGCTCGCAGAATCTAACAACCGAACACGTTAGGGTTTCTTGAATCTCATCAGCAAATCTTAATTGTCCACTTTTGATCCAACGGCAATGGTGCACTGCTTCCAACCGCATTAGCTAACCTCGACCGTCCTATTGAACTTCAACGGTCGTCACACAGTCAACGCACATGGCTTGAAGATGGCCCCACGATCTAAGATCAGTGGCCACCACTTCAGCTTCGAGAAGACGGGCCAACGGGCTGGCGCACAGTACCTGGCTGAACCGTCGCATAGTGATGGGCTTCAGCCCATTACTATTTTGGGATTTTACCATGGCTTTCCAAACTAAAACAATTCTATTAAATAATCTAATTAGTTTAAGGCTTTAAAAATACTAGGACAAATCCAGGAAAAATCTAAAAAATATTTTGAGACATTTTGAACTAAAATAAAATATTTTTAACTGAACTTTATTTTAATTTTATCTATAATTAATTAGTTTTCAGAAATGGACATATACTTCATTTAGAATAATTGCAAATAAAATCCAGAAAAATCCAATAAATTCAAAAAACCATAAAATGCACAAATAACACAATAAAGTAATAAAAACCAAAAATTGAGATGTTACAGACGACCATCGATAGAGCTTCAAGAAAACGGGCCAAACAGCGATTGGGCTGGCCGCATGTAATAGCCTCAAAATTATAAAATAAAGAAAAGTAAATTAAAAAGTCTTTTTTGTATTATTTTTGAAATTTCTGAATTTTCAGGATTTATTGGATATTCTTTTGGCTTTTCCTTAATACAAGAAAGTGAATTAAAGAATACAGTAAAATGATGAAAGTAAAAAGTACAAATGTCAAGTCAAAAAAAATCTACAAAAGTCATAAAAAAATCTTAGGGCTCTCCACAGCCAGTTTAAGTCGGTGGAAGATCTGGATTAATTAAAATAATATTTAGTCAAAGTAAATCATGTGAAAAGAAGTTAGGGTAAAATGGTAAAAGAATCTTATAAACATATTTGTAAATTATCCTAGATCAAGATTTTTACCCTGCCGACAACAGAATGGTTTCAACCTCCAATAAAAATATAAAGAATTTACTAATTAATTTTGTAATTTTAAAAATTCAAAACCAGTGAAGAAATAAATTGAAAAATAGAAATGTCAGAATTATTAAAAATAAAATATTAATAAATAAAATCTTTAAATTTTAAGTAAGGTGTAAAATACCATTTAAGACATTCTAAAAAAGTTTTATAAAATATGAACCTAATTTATGTCATAAATTAAATGAAAAACAGAAAACAGAACAGCATCAGCTGCATTGTCAGAATTATTTAAAATTGCACATGGATTATAAAATGGTGAAAATTTTACAGGAGACTTGTAATTTCCTTTTCGACATAGGGTAAAGGTTTTATAAAATGTTTAGTCGGTTTGACTGACAAAACCACCGTAAAAGTCCTGTTCATTCCGAGCCTTGGTACAATTCTTTTCTTGTCTCACGACTTGTGGGCTGGCTTGTCACCACCGAGCTAACCGATCCCACGCTATCCGCCCCGCATTTCATCCTCCCTCTCTCGCCCTTCTTCCCCTCTCTACTCTCTCTCGCCGTCGCCAGCGCGGATGCCAGCTTCGCCTCGCCGTCCTGTGCACCAAACCAACTTCAAGCCCATATAAAAGGCGTCGCCTGCGTCGCAGCCGACCCAGTCGTCACTCTGTGAACTCCATTCCACCGCTCGTTCCCCCGTCTTCTCCAGCTCCGTCGAAAACCGTGAAAAGGGGAAAACCACCGTTTTGTCATTCCACCCAATTCTAGCCCAAACCATCCGAGCCGTAGCTTCCACTCGTCGCCCAGAACTCGCTCTGACCCCCAGTTGGAGCTCCTCTGCCCCGTCAAGCCGCCGCGACAAGCATTTTCCACCGCCGCCGCCTGCGCACAGTGAGAACCTCCCTCTGTTACTCATTCTTCGAACCAAAGCTAGAAATGAGATCCTTGTAGTCTACTCATGCTCGTAGAGATGATCTTCAAGCTTGGGAAAGCCTAATTTTGTAGAATCGCTGCTCGGCCATGGCGCCGCCGCACCTTACACGGTGGCGCACTGCCGCAGAGCTTCCGCGGCCAAGCTTAGACCTCCTCTGTGTGCGCCTTAGCACGCTGATGCCTAAGGCAGAGTCTATTCTTTCTCTCCGGCGGTGAATCACCATCGGTGATCCTTGCCCGCAGCCGCCGCCGTACCCTGCCGGTGAAACCTCCCTTCTCGGCCATCTCCGGCCACCGCGCCAGTGCCCACGTGTGCGCACGGTCGCGCTGAAGCTCGGAGCGGAACCCATTCCACCGCCGCGGTGATGGTTCGACGCCGGCGAGCTCAGACTCGCCGCGCCCCTGCTCTGGGTCACCGCCAAGCGGGCCCGAGCTCGGCCGTGATGCGCTAAGCGCTTTCGCGTTGTCGATGGCGGGCCCTACCGTTAGTCTCACCATCGCATAGCCCCGCGGGCCCGCGTGTCAGCCGCGCTGCGCGTGCACCAGCCGCTGCCGTTTGGACCCCGTGAAAAAGGGAAAGCTCGTTTTCCCCCGTGAAAGCGTACTTTTCATTTTCGGTATATTTCTGATTTTCAGTATTTCTCGAAACCTAGAGTATTCAAACTTTATTATCTTTTGAACTAACTGTCCAAATTTGATGAAATAAATTTCTAAATTCATCTAAAATACTGTAGATTCAGAATATGCAAAAATATTTCAGAATTGAATTTTATTTCAATTTTTGAATTAAAATTTGTAGAAAGGATTAGAAATATGTCATACATGAAAATTTTGCAAATGGCCACCAAATTTAGTAAAATAAATTTTGTTAGATTCCTTGTAATGTTAGGAACCTGAATATGTAAAAACACTTAGGGTTTGTTATAAGAAAATTTTAAGTTGTTAAATATGTTGTAAAATAATGCAATAATGATTCAAATAGATTAAATCTTTAAATTGCAAATTAGAACAAAATAATTCATGTAACCATTTCTGAATTTGTGAAGTTATTTTATTTGAATATTTCCATCTGATTTATTTTTGACCCTATTGAAATTTGGTATTTGTTATGTGTTGCCATACGACGTGTAGAACCCGACGAACCCGATAATTCGACGAACAGGAATTCGACGTCGAGGAAAATCAACATGGCAAGCAATCCCCTGATCATATTGATCCCAGCTTTATAAATGTTTTCATTAAAAGTTTTACTGCATACTTTATTTTTATTAAAGTCTGCTATATTATGGAAACTGATAGTTATACCGGTAGTTTTATAGAACTACCTTGATAAGTATGGATTTGAGAACCTTGAAAACCCTATAACGACATGGACATTATTTGATGTTAATAGGGGTCACTTACACTTTGTGTTATGCTTAGGCATGCTTAAAACAATATAAAACTGTGACTTGATTAAAAATGTTGGTTATGACATTTAAATGGTATGACCATTCTTATGGTTGGTATTTTGTTTGGAAAATGAAAATAAAACTATGGTTTAGATGCGGGCAATTATTGGCAATAGCCAAGAATGCATGTCTTTGCACGTAGTGTAGGGTGGAGATTATTGACCGTGTCGGATTAAGGACCGAACTATGGGTTGTTTTCAAGCCAAGAACTATCATACAACCACAAGTGCTGGTATGGGATAGCTCTAACTTATTAAATTATTTAAAACTAGCTTTGCACTTGGAAGGCCGGAGTAGTACGAGCTGTTTCGTAATGAATTGCTCGACGGGACGTCCACACTGAGGTGATCATGGATTAAACGTCTACCAATATAATGGTGTACGCCATACTGTGGGTAGTTCCATCATTTCTAAGCTCTGAGTTCTTACGCCATAGAATGGGTTTGTCGTCACCGTGCTGGTGCAAAGTCTGGATTAAATAATGTAACAGTTATAACATGACTCTCTGCGGCACACCAAAAGAAGTGTGCAAATATCGATTGCTCAAAGAGTCAGTCATGTCTTGTGGGAAAAGTCATATACCTGCAGAGTGTAAAACTAATCGATTAGCGCGTCATGATAATGGACACTTGGTAAAGTCATCACATAGTTAGCAATTTTGTTATTTTCATAAATTGCGGTTTCTACCGTGGGTTGGTGAGTTCTACTGGGTGACAGTAGAACTGGTTTTGAATATGGTCGTTATACCCAGGCATTTGTGATTTATTTATGCTTACATTCTATTACTTTCAGTATGAAATTGCTTTTACTTAAATTCCGTTTTGCAATCTATTATTCTGTATTTACCGTTCAAACAGTCTTTATGCAAATGAACCATAACAGCCTTTCCATTGAAATGGCCTGCATGTATTTTAGGATTTTAAAAAGTCTTGCGAGTACGTAAGTACTCAACTTGTCTATGTTGATGTTTTTAGGTGAAAAATCAGATTACCCCGACGATTCATACGTTGTTGCTGGATACGGGGAATTTAACGATGAATTCTTCTAAGGTTTTTCCCTTGTCAGTTGCCTGTGGGACAATGGGTTAAAAGGCATACTACAAGAAGTTGTCTCCACTGCAATTTTACTTTTGGCATTGTAAAAATAATATGTAACTTTACTTCCGCTGTGTAATAAAGTTTGTGTATGGCTGTGATATCAATTTGTATTTGTGCGTACTAGCTACTGATCATGGGACTAGTACTGTATGCACATGATATCCATTTTTGGTATTCATTATCAAAAATGGGGGCCTTACAAGTTGGTATCAGAGCCATGCTGACTGTCGGAAACCTTAGGTAGTTTGGGAGTAAATAGAACTTAAAACTTGACATTAGGATCCAAACAGACTAAAATATTGAATTAGGACATCTTATCTATCTATTCTTTATATGCATGAAATTTTTCTTTTGGTTAATAAATCTTTTATGTTTTAAATTTCTGCTAGAATCTTTTCTTCCAAAAATTGCTTTACAGTCCTTACATTTAATTAGGAATGCTAATTCCTTGTTAAATGTGCAGATGGGCGGATACACCCCATGCTATACATCCACTCATAGGGAGGATTCCGGTATGATGGGATTTCTTGCTCATCTGCTTGACTTAGCCCATTTTCCTGAAAATCCACGATACATAGTATTCCACGCGGCAGTTAGTTCTGTCTCCGTCGAATACATAGCCAGGGTGGACATCCCTACCCAAGATGAGGACAGCGAAGAATTCTTATCTTTCGAGGGTCCCGGTTCTTCCCTTATGATGGCTATGAACGAAGCCGCCTATACGGCTATTGTCAGTTTACGCCACACTCTACCCGAACTGGCAGTCGCGTATAGGAGGATTCCATCCCGACCACCAGATAGGGAGAATCGTTATATGGATCCCACTGGGTTACAAAACCCCACATTATGTAACCTAGTGGGATTCATAAATGCCTCTGATCAGTATTGCCGATAGGCAATAACTGAATACAGGGAGGCACGTCACCGCATAGCATTCTTGGAGAACGCTATTGCCCCCTGTGTTGCCCGAGGCATTATACCCCGTTCAGTTCTAGGGCAAGCCCCTCAGACGGCCACGCCCGACAACACTCGAGTACCATCGAGGTGTCGCCAGGCGAGGATGTCAGTTATAGGGAGTCACCCCAGGTTACCCAGTATCCAGGTGGATCCTCATAGTTTTCCTCCACGACGTCCTCAGAGGCCGCAGGAGTGTCGCCATCTGGAGACTCCTTTTCCTCCGGACGCCAAGAGTACTAGTCATAGAGATAGTAATAGTCCGTGAGTAGACTAGATAATGGTCAGAAAATGAGTAGGGTTAGAAATGATTTTGGCTGCCTTTCTATATATAGTAGTTGTCAGAATAATGTTATGTTTTGGTTGTGAATATTATGAGTGAAATAAAGTTTTCGTTTAAAATTGTTTTGTGTGCTTTTGGTTCCTACTCGTAAATATTTAACCTTCAGTTAATATTTTTACGATGTTGTGATCCTTAATAATAATAATCAACTGATGAACAATAATTTTGAAACATGCTCCTAAAACAAATGGTAACATTTGGGATTAAAACTAAATCAGATCTTGTCTGTTAATTCATTGATAATCTTGTTCCAGATGCGTGCCACTAGGTCGTTGAATGAGATTTTGGGGAGTGAGGAAACCCCAGAAACTCACCAGTAGCGAGTGACTTAGGCCACTCCAGCCCAGCCTAATCCAGTCCATCCGATGGCAGCCCAAGGATCTTCATCGCATCGTCCAAGTTGTCGAGATTCTCCGCCCCCGCAAGTCCAAGAAGAAGTTCCAGAAGGCCAATTGCCAGGTTCGCCAACCATGGCCCAAGTACTTGCAATGATAGAGCAGGGTTGCGAGACAAATACCCTGTTGCTCCAACAGTTGGTCCAGAACACGACCAACCTTGGTGCTGCAAGTGCTAGGCCTAGATTTGGTGAATCATCCCATCAGTCTAGGTTGGGGGAATTCTTGAAGACCCGGCCTCCGACCTTTTCTTCTTCATCAGATCCCCTGGACGCTGATGATTGGTTACGATCCATTGGAAGCAAACTGACCATTGCTCAATGCAATGATCATGAGAAGGTTCTGTATGCATCGTACCAACTCCAGGGAGCCGCTGCAGTATGGTGGGAAAATTTTTAAGCGGTAAGGCCCCAAGGTCAGGAAATTACTTGGGACGCCTTCAAGGAAGCCTTCAGAAAGACGCATATCCCTTCAAGCTTGGTGAATTTAAAGAGACGGGAATTCCTTGTTTGCGTCAAGAAAATATGTCCGTGATGGAGTATCTTCACCGTTTTAATTTCTTGCTCGATATGAGTCATCAGAAGTTAATTCAGAAGCCCGAAGAATCGAGCATTTCCGGGATAATCTGAACAATGAAGTCAAGCATCTTCTGGCTATTCACATAACTTTCAAACGCTCGTGGACAAGGCTATTATAGCCGAGCATAGTTCACGGGATGTTATGGAGAGTCGTAAGAGGAAGTGGATGGCGCGGAAAGCTGCCAGTCCGAATTTGCCAAGGTCGCGCGTTGGTCAGCCGACCAATGTTCGACCTCCTTCGCCTCGTCAGCAGCAGCAGAGGCGTCAAGTTCAGGTTTCTCAGCCTCAGCAGCCTTCTGTTCGTCCTTCAGGTAATAATGAAGGAAGGACTGCTGGAGTTCAAAGTCAACCAGCCGGTGTAACCAGTTATCATTGTAAAGAGCATGGGCATTATGCAAATGCCTGCCCTAAAAGAGGTCCAGCTTCAAGTCAGCAGTCGCCGCAAGGAGCCCTTCAGCGACCCCCAGGTCGACCGCAAGGAGCTGGAAGTTCTCAAGTTTCCAGGTCATCTGCAGCTCCTAATCGCAGTGCGAATAGCGGTCGTCTCTATCATATGACCGCCGAAGAAGCAAGCGAAGTACCGGATGTGGTACTGGGTATGTTTCCTGTGCACTCAGTACCTACTTTGGTATTGTTTGATTCTGGAGCATCGCACTCATTTATTTCTAGGAAGTTTGCTGATCAAAATGACTTAAAAATTGATCTCCTTTCTGCCAAAATGATAATCTATTCCCCGGGATCAATCATGAATTCCATTAAATTTTGTCCTAGGGTTAGTATTGAAATAAATGGAGCAATGTTTCATGCTGACCTTATCCTTATGGAAACTTCAGGGTTAGAAGTAATTCTTGGTATGGATTGGTTGTCTAAGTACAAAGGATGCATAGACTGCCAATCGATCCATTTCTTTGGTTAGCCCTGAAGGAATTTCAGTTCATTTCTCTTCCATCCAAAGTTCCTCAAATTCTCAAGCTTCCCTTTGTTCAGCCATAGCAAAAGAGCTTAGCCAAATTCCAATTGTCTCCGAATTCCCTGATGTTTTCCCAGATGAATTGTTTGGCCTGCCTCTAGATAGGGATATGGAGTTTGTCATAAACCTTGTTCCTGGAACAGCGCCAATATCCAAGCGTCCTTATCGTATGCCCCCTGATGAGTTAGTCGAATTAAAGAATCAAATTCAAGAGCAATTTAGAAAAGGCTTTATTCGACCTAGCTCTTCTCCTTGCGGTAGTCCAGTTCTTTTTGTGCCTAAAGAGGACAGTGGAATACGCATGTGCGTGGACTATTGTGCATCGAATGCTGTCACAATTAAGAACAAATATCCTCGGCCTTGTATCGATGATCTGTTCGATCAATTGACCGGTGCTCAAATATTTTCAAAAATTGATTTAATACATGGGTACTATCAATTGAAGATCAGACCAGAAGATATTACTAAGACTGCTTTTACCACTCGTTACAGATTATATGAATATACCGTAATGTCTTTCGGACTTACGAATGCTCTTGCTAATTTCATGTGCCTCATGAATAAAGTCTTCATGGAGTATTTGGATAAGTTCGTAGTGGTATTCATTGATGACATTCTCATCTATTCCAAATCCGAAGAAGATCATGCGCAGCATTTGCGTATGGTGCTCGAGAAACCTCGCGATCATAAGCTTTATGCCAAATTCGAGAAATGAGAATTCTGGCTAAAAGAAGTTGCTTTTCTCGGGCATATCCTATCTAAAGGTGGTATCTCAGTTAATCCCAGTAAAGTCAAAGCTGTTCTAGACTGGGAAGCTCCTCAGTCTGTTCTGAAAGTTCGAAGTTTTCTCGGTCTAGCGGGATATTATCGCTGCTTTATCGTGAACTTCTCTAAAATCGCTCGTCCTTTGACCTAGTTGCTAAAAAAAGAAAAGAAGTTTGAGTGTACACCTGAATGCGAAGAAAGTTTTTAGGAATTAAATAAAAGGTTAACAACAGCACCTGTGCTGGTGTTACCCGATGTCCATAAAAACTTTGATGTCTATTGTGATGCGTCCAAGAACGGGCTTGGGTGTGTTCTGATGCAAGAAAGAAAAGTCGTAGCTTACGCCTCCCGTCAGTTGCGACCCCATGAGCTCAATTATCCGACTCATGATCTGGAATTAAATGTGGTGCACGCCCTGAAAATTTGGCGTCATTACCTGATTGGAAACAAATGCAGTGTCTTCACAGATCATAAGAGTCTGAAATATTTTTTTACCCAGCCTGATCTAAATCTAAGACAACGAAGGTGGCTAGATTTGATAAAAGATTACGACCTTAGCATTCAATACCATCTTGGTAAAGCCAATGTTGTAGCTGATGCTCTGAGTCGAAAACTTCATTGTCTTTCTGTTTCATCTTTTACCGATCAATCCGATCTTGTAAAAGAATTTCAAAAGCTTAATTTGGGAATCGTCGAAAAAGGTTATTTGGCCGCACTAGAGGTGCAACCAACCCTTAAGTGCCAAATCAAAGATGAAGCCATTATTAAAATCCGTGAAGAGTTGAAGCAAGAAAAGGAATCCAAATTTCATGAAAGTCCAGATGAGGTGCTCATGTTCGAGAATCGAATCTGTGTTCCTTATGATCCAAAATTGAAAGAGTTGATCCTCAAAGAAGCCCATGAGTCTCCCCTCTCAATTCACCCTGTAAGTACAAAGATGTATCAAGACCTCCGACGGGATATTGGTGGCCCGATTTGAAAAAGGATATTGCAGCGTATGTCACAATCTGCGATGTATGTCAGCGTGTCAAAGCCGAGCATCAACGTCCCGCTGGACTTCTCCAACCTTTGAAAATTCCAGAGTGGAAGTGGGAAGACGTCAGCATGGACTTTATTACTGGTTTGCCAAGGACCAGGAAGGGGCATGATTCCATATGGGTAATTGTTGACCGTTTAACAAAAGTGGCTCACTTTATTCCGATCAAGACTACTCATTCTGGAGATAAGCTTGCCGAGTTATATCTGGAGAATATTGTTCGTGTCCATGGCGTTCCGAAGACAATTGTTTCTGACCGAGGTTCCCAGTTTACTTCTCGATTATCGGAAAGTTTGCACCATCTTCTAGGTACTAAGCTGAATTTCAGTACGACTTATCATCCTCAGACAGATGGACAAACGGAAAGGACCAATCAAATTTTGGAAGACATGTTAAGAGCTTGTGTGTTATCATACGGCTCTAATTGGGAGAAAAGTTTGGCTTTTGCTGAATTCTCTTATAATAACAGTTTCCAATCTAGTCTTCAAATATCGCCTTTTGAAGCACTGTATGGAAGAAAATGCCGAACCCCTCTTTTCTGGTCCGAAGTTGGAGAAAGGAAATTCTTCGACCCAGATCTTATTCAGGAATCTCAAGAGCAGGTAGATATGATCAGAAGCCGACTTAAAGAAGCTAAGTCTCGCCGGAAGAGTTACGCCGACAATCGTCGTCGTGAACTCAGTTTTGAAGTTGGTGATCATGTTTATTTAAAAGTCTCGCCTCTCCATGGAGTTCGTCGATTTCAAATCCGTGGAAAGTTGGCTCCTCGATTCATTGGACCGTATCAAATCCTTGGGAAGATGGGTGAGATGGCATATAAGCTGGAATTGCCACCTCAGCTATCGGACGTTCATAATGTCTTCCATGTATCTCATCTCAAGAAGTGCCTTCGTGTTCCCTCCGACCTCGCCAATTTGGAAAGCATAGATCTTCAGCCAGATCTATCGTATCGGGAGCACCCAATTCGTATCTTGGAAGAAGCAGAACGCCAGACAAGGAACAAGACCAACAAGATGTTAAAAGTCCAATGCAGTAATCATACGGAAGACGAAGCCACATGGGAAAGAGAAGATCATCTTCGACAAGAGTTTCCCGATTTCTTTTAGTCATCTCCAAATCTCGGGGACGAGATTTTTGTAAGGGGGTAGATTTGTAACAACCTCAAAATTATATAATAAAGAAAAGTAAATTAAAAAGTCTTTTGTGTATTATTTTTGAAATTTCTGGATTTATTGGATATTCTTTTGGCTTTTCCTTAATACAAGAAAGTAAATTAAAGAATATAGTAAAATGGTAAAAGTAAAAAGTAAAAATGTCAAGTCAAAAAAAATCTACAAAAGTCATAACAAAAATCTTAGGGCTTTCCACAGCCAATTTAAGTCAGTGGAAGAGCTGGATTAATTAAAATAATATTTAGTCAAAGTAAATCATGTGAAAAGAAGGCAGGGTAAAATGGTAAAAGACTTTTTAAAACTATTTGGAAGTTATCCTAGATCAATATTTTTACCCTGCTGACACCAGGACAGTGTAAACCTCCAGTAAAAATATTAAGAATTTAATAATTAATTTTATAATTTTAAAAATTCAAAAACTGTGAAGAAATAAATTGAAAAATAGTAATGTCAGAATTATTAAAACTAAAATATTAATAAATAACATCTAAAAATTTTAAAGAAAGTTTAAAATACTATTTCGGACTCTCAAAAAAAGTTTTGTAAAATATGAACCTTATTTACATCATAAATTAAATGAAAAACAGAATTAACAGAACAGCAGCAGCTGCATTGTCAGAATTATTTAAAATTCCACATGCATCATAAAATGGTGAAAATTTTAAAGGAGTCTCTTCATTTCCTTTCTGACCTAGGGTAAAAGTTTGATAAAATTTTGAGTCAGTTTGACTAACAAAACCTCCATAACAGTCCCGTTCTGTCCCGAGCCTTCGGCCGAATTCTTTTCGTGTCTCGCTGACTTGTGGGCCCGGCTTGTCAGCCAACCGAGCCAACCGATCCCGCTGCCATCTGGCCCCTGCGTTTCAGCCTCCCTCTCGCACCCTTCTTCCCCTCTCTGCTCTCTCTCACCGTCGCCAGCGCGGACGCCAACTTCGCCTCGCCGTCCTTTGCACCAAACCGACTTCAAGCCCATATAAAAGGCGTCGCCCGTGTCGCAGCCGTCCCTGTCATCGCTCTATGAACTCCATTCCACTGCTCATTCCACCGTATTCTCCAACTGCGGCAAAAATCGTGAAAAGGGGAAAACCGCCGTTTTGTCATTCCACCCAATTCTAGCCCAAACCATCAGAGCCGTAGCTTCCACTTGTCGCCCAGAACTTGCCCTGACCCCCAGTTGGAGCTCCTCTGCCCCGTCGAGCCGCTGCGACAAGCTCTTTCCACCGCCGCTGCCTGCGCACAGTGAGAACCTCCCTCCTTTACTCATTCTTCGAACCAAAGCTAGAAATGAGATCCTTGTAGTCTACTCATGCTCGTAGAGGTGATTTTCAAGCTCGGGAAAGCCTAATTTTGTAGAATCTCCGCTCGGCCATGGCGCCGCCGCACCTTGCATGGTGGCGCACCGCCGCAGAGCTTCCGCGGCCAAGCTTAGACCTCCTCCGTGTGCGCTTTAGCACGCTGATGCCTTAGGTGGAGTCCATTCTTTCTCTCCAACGGTGAATCATCGTCGGCGAGCCTTGCCCGCCGCCGCACCTCGCCGGTGAAACCTCCCTTCCCGGCCATCACCGACCGCCACGCCAGTGCCCACGTATGCGCACGGTCGCACTGAAGCTCGGAGCGGAACCCATTCCGCCGCTGCGGTGATGGTTCGCTGCCGGCGAGCTTAGACTCGCTGCGCCCCTGCTCTGGGTCACCGCTGCGGTCCGAGCCGCCGATCGACGCACTGCGTACGTCTTTGCGCCGATGAGCGGGCCCGGCTCGCTGCCGCTTGCGCGAGCCGTACATCGCCAAGCGTGCCTCGCTTGTCAACTCGCTATCGCACACCCGCGGCTCCGCGTGTCGATCGCATTACAGGCGTCGCCCATCGCCTTGTGGACCCAAATGCCGCTGCTACGGCGCAGATCGCCAAAAAGGGAAAGCACGTTTTCCCCCGTGAAAGCGTACTTTCCATTTTCGACATATTTCTGATTTTCAGTATTTTTCAAAACCTAGAGTATTCAAACTTGAATATCTTTTGAACTAACTGTCCAAATTTGATGAAATAAATTTATAAATTCATATAAAATCCTGTAAAATCAGAATATGCAAAATATTTCAGAATTGAATTATATTTGAATTTTGAATCCAAATTTAAAGAAAGGATTAGAAATATGTCATATATGAAATTTTTTCAAATGACCACCAAATTTAGTAAAATAATTTTTTTTAGATTCCTTGTAACCTCAGGAACCCGAATATGTAAAAATACTTAGGGTTTGTTATAAGAAAATTTTAAGTTGTTAAATATGTGGTAAAATAATGCAATAATGATTCAAATAGATTAAATCTTTAAATTGCAAATAAGAACAAATAATTCATGTAACCATTTCTGAATTTGTGAAGTTATTTTATTTGAATATTTCCATCTAATTTCTTTTTGGCCCTATTGAAATTTGGTATTTGTTATGTGTTGCCATACAACGTGTAGAACCCGACGAACCCGGTAATTCGACGAACAGGAATTCGACGTCGAGGAAAATCAACATGGCAAGCAATCCCCTGATCATATTGATCCCAGCTTTATAAATGTTTTCATTAAAAGTTTTACTGCATACTTTATTTTTATTAAAGTCTGCTATATTTTGGAAACTGGTAGTTATACATGTAGTTTTATAGAACTTCCTTGATAAGTATGGATTTGAGAACCTTGAAAACCCTAGAACGACATTGACATTATTTGATGTCAATAGGGGTCACTTACACTTTGTGTTATGCTTAGGCATGCTTAAAACAATATAAAACTGTGACCTGATTAAAAATGTTGGTTATGACATTTAAATGGTATGACCATTCTTATGGTTGGTATTTTGATTGGAAAATGAAAATAAAACTATGGTTTAGATGCGGGCAATTATTGGCAATAGCCGAGAGTGCATGTCTTTGCACGTAGTGTAGGGTGGAGATTATTGACCGTGTCGGATTAAGGACCGAACTATGGGTTGTTTTCAAGCCAAGAACTATCATACAACCACAAGTGCTGGTATGGGACAGCTCTAACTTATTAAATTATTTAAAACTAGCTTTGCACTTGGAAGGCCGGAGTAGTACGGGCTGTTTCTTAATGAATTGCTCGACGAGACGTCCACACTGAGGTGATCATGGATTAAACGTCTACCAATATAATGGTGTACGCCATACTATGGGTAGTTCCATCATTTCTATGCTCTGAGTTCTTATGCCACAGAATGGGTTTGTCGTCACCGTGCTGGTGCAAAGTCTGGATTAAATAATGTAACAGTTATAACATGACTCTCTGCGGCACACCAAAGGAAGTGTGCAAATATCGATTGCTCAAAGAGTCAGTCATGTCTTGTGGGAAAAGTTGTATACCTCTGCAGAGTGTAAAACTAATCGATTAGCCGCGTCCGCGGTAATGGACACTTGGTAAAGTCATCACATAGTTAGCAATTTTGTTATTTTCATAAATTACGGTTTCTACCGTGGGTTGGTGAGTTCTACTGGGTGACAGTAGAACTGGTTTTGAATATGGTCGTTATACCCAGGCATTTGTGATTTATTTATGCTTACATTCTATTACTTTCAGTATGAAATTGCTTTTACTTAAATTCCGTTTTGCAATCTATTATTCTGTATTTACCGTTCAAACTGTCTTTATGCAAATGAACCATAACAGCCTTTCCATTGAAATGGCCTGCATGTATTTTAGGATTTTAAAAAGTCTTGCGAGTACGTAAGTACTCAACTTGTCTATGTTGATGTTTTTAGGTGAAGAATCAGATTACCCCGACGATTCATACGTTGTTGCTGGATACGGGGAATTTAACAATGAATTCTTCTAAGGTTTTTCCCTTGTCAGTTGCATGTGGGACAATGGGTTAAAAGGCATACTACAAGAAGTTGTCTCCACTGCAATTTTACTTTTGGCATTGTAAAAATAATATGTAACTTTACTTCCGCTGTGTAATAAAGTTTGTGTATGGCTGTGATATCAATTTGTATTTGTGCGTACTAGTTACTGATCATGGAACTAGTACTGTATGCACATGATATCCATTTTTGGTATTCATTATCAAAAATGAGGACCTTACACCGCATAGTAATGGGCTTGTGGCCCAGATACTGTTTGAAGATTTTTTGGATTTTCTTATTTGAAATAATTCTTAAAATTAGATTAATTTGTTTAAGGAAATAAAAATATAAAAAAATCCAAAAAAAATTCTCAAAAATACTTTAATACATTTGGAACTCAAATAAAATATTTTTGACAAAACTTTATTTTGAATTCCTCATTATTTAATTAGTTTTCACAAAAGGGTAATATAAAGAATATTAAATAAATTCCAAAAAAATCCAGTAAATTCAGAAAATCCATAAATTGCATATTAAATTCAAATAACACCAAAATTGGGATGTTAAAAAAGTTATAGCTAAAATAAAGAAAAATAGATTCATGTACAAACAAGGAAGCTCATTTATTAGTGCCAGTTAGCCCATAGTTTTTAGTCTATTTTCCTAATTCTTTCATATTCGCATATAGAAAAGAGTGTGTTTTAAAAAATATACATACCCCACTAAAAAAATATATACCACTTAGTTGATCTTGTATACTCCTATCTCCGGATACATATCTTTGAAGAGCGACGAACTCCATGTGTCGTGAGATACGAAATAAGAAGTAACTGTACTGACATCCGTTGGATGTCAAAGGTCCACCGATGTCTGTTACTGGTCATGAGTTGGACGGTTGGATCTTGTGTTGTACCGGGCACAGCCTTTTTTTGTCAGTCCTAATTCAGGAGCTTTCAGTTCCTGTTCACTGACAACCCAGATTCTCAAAATTGTGGAACTCATTTGTCGGTTGAGAAATTGGGATTCAACACCCATTTTAAAAATTATTGCATTGTTGTTTATATATACACCATATGTACCATCAATCGAGATATATATAAGCATATGCTACTGGTAGTTTCTGGTAGATAGGCAAAAAATCTTTGCTTTTAAGAAGCTATTGTACTAGACTACTACTGGACGTTTTGGAGAAAATTCAATACGGGACATGTGCGGCTGTGAGCTCAATAGCTCATGCATGGTGCTCCTAGCTGTTTGAACCAATGCAATATATGGCTCAAGCTCGAGTGAGTATGGGCTTCTAAAATTGAGCTCGGTAAAACCTTGAGCCAATTTCGAACAAGCCTAAGTTAGGATCTGAGTTTGGACTTAGGCTTGAGCACGATTTGGTCCAAGCTCAAGTAAATTCAAGCTCGACTTGAGTAAGCTCAGTAACAATCAACAATTCAATATACACTAATTTTCAATAATGAAAAAAAGCTCATGCTCGAGCTCGGCTCGAGCCTCGAGGTAAGTGTTTACATACAGTAATATTTAACAAATGATCCGTAAATTTACCGAGGCTCGTGAGCTACTCGAGCTCGGCTCGTTGAAGCTTACGAGCTCGAGATTAGGATCAACCTCAATCTCGGATGATTTAGAGCTCAAGCTAAGCTCGAATAAGTCTAGAACAAACCGAGTTTGAGCAAATCATGAACAACTTTCTTTACAGGCCTAGCAACATATAAGCTACTAGCTTAGCTGTGTATATCTGCCAAGTGTGCTAGTTCTTGCTGCTAGCTAGTGGCCTATGGATGTCGGCAATCACTGGCCCAAAATGTAGATGAAAGCTGTGGTTATGGTGTCACATATCCATTTTCGAGAACCTTGACTTTCCATGAATGACATTGATCCGGCCGTCTCATCCTCGCATCTGCCATCCCATCATACATAGCTTTTTAATTTCATTACTGGTCCTAATTAGTTGACACACGCATTCACAGGTGTCAGGGCATCATGATTTCAAATACAATAATTAAAGCTAAATTTGGATATAATTTTTGAAAAAAATCAGTTTTAGGGCATATGCCCATCTATAACAATTCAAATGAAACACGTACCTTCGAAAAAATATACTCAAATTCAAATATTTTGAAAATTTTAGATCACATTCTTTGCTTATTTATATATATCACTACAAGAAACAGAGAAAAATTCGTGGATTTTTTAAATTCGTGGGCCCAAAAAAAAAACCACGAATTTATTTATTTAAATTCGTCGGTTTGTATAAAACCCACGTTTTTAATTAAATTCGTGGGCCAAAATGAAACCCACGAATTTAATCATTTAAATTCAGGCCAGAAGTAACCCATGAATTTAAATATTTAAATTGCAGTGTGTAAAATTACCCACAATTTAAAATTTAAATTCGTGGGACACCAATTACCCACAATTTAACTTTTAAATTCGTGGCCCACCTTACCCACGAATTTATCCCGCAAAACCCTACGGGCCCAGCGAGACGCGCTGCCTCCCTCCCCACGCCCGCTTGCACCCGCCGCCGCGCCCCTCCGCGCCCGCCCGCCCGCTCGCACAGCTGCGCTCGCGGCCGCCGCCCAGCGCCGTCGGCCGCCCGCCCGCCGACCGCTGCGCGCCCAAGCCCGCCCTGCGCGCGCTCCACTCGGCCGCCGAGCTACCCACCGGCCGCCTCCGCCGGCAGTGCCGCTCGGCCGCCCGAGACCGCCCCGGCCGGCGGCCGCCAGGCGCCCGCCGGCTTCGCCGCCGCCCCGCCGCCCCTCGCCCGTCGACCACGAGCCGGCCGCGCCGCCCGCGCCGCCGCCGCCACCCGCCCGCCGGCCGCCGCCCTCCCGCCAGCCGCCGGCCGGCCGCCCGCCCGCCATTCGCGCCCGCCAACGCCGCCCGGCCGCCGCCACGCCGCTTCCCGCGACGCTGCCCCCGGCCCGGCGGCTGCGCGGTCGCGTGCGCCCGCCGTCTGCCCTCGCCGGCCGCTGCCGCGCGCTGTGCCGCCCGGCCACCGCTCGCTCGCCGCCGCCCGCCCGGCCCGGCCGCCCTCCCGCCGCGACGCCGCCCGGTCGGCCGCCGGCCCCCGCCATGCGTCGCCGCCACGACGCCGCCGCGCAGCCGCCTGCCCGCCGCGCTTCGCCCCTCTCGCCTGCCACATCGCCCCATTCGGTCGCCGAGACGCCGCCACGCCCGCCCGGCGACCGGCGCCCCACCCGCCGCGCTGTCGCCGCGCGCCACCGCCGCGCCATCGCCGGCGTCGCCCGCCGGTGACGCCGCCATTGCTTGGCGCCACCCGCCCTCCCGAACCCTCCGCGACGCCCCACCGGCGTTGGAGAAGGTATATTTCGTCTCTTTTATATTCGTTTAAAGTCATTTCATCTCATTTTATATTCACGCATATGATATATATATTTTTATTTTCTCACGGTGTATATAACGTTAGAGTTTAGGGTTTGTGTCGAGCAAGAGAGAGCATAGGCATCACCTGTTGGGAACGGCGCATCTCACATTTGCTTGTGAGGTGCGCGGTTCCGAAATTGTCCAGCGTATTTTGGACAGCCCGAGAATGTTGGTTGTTGCATAGGACCTGTGACGTGCGAGCGATCCGAACGTGATTTCGACCACATAACCCTATTGTTCTCCGACGCACCAAAGATCAGCGTGCGCTTGGAGAACAATGAGTTATCTTTGCGAAATTTCGTTCGGTTCGTAGCGCACGTCACAGGTCGCATGCAATAGCCTCCATTCTTGGGTGGGTTTAGGACAAATCTTTCCTAATAGGGTTGTCATTGTCACCTAAGCCACGGTCGTACGTTGACATTGTTTCATTTGTTTAGCTTTGATAATGGGTGACGATCGAAGGTTATATGATATTCTCATGCATTCTTTATTTTAAAAAAACTCTATTATGTGTACTTCATATCACAAACTATGATCCACAGAGCTCCCAGCCTCCTCCTCCTTTCTACATGTTCAATCCACGATGCACCACCTTCTACAGAGAGGCACCACAGTAAAGACGAATCGGTTCAATTCGTTATTTAAAATTTGAACGAATGATTTATATGTGGCATGATGTACCTGTCTATGCCTTACAGGGCTCCCAGCCTCCAAACCCGTTCTACATGTACCCACCACCTATGCCAAGCCAAGGAATGCCTATGTACTTCAACCCGTGGGCCCTGCAGCCACCTCAGACGACACCACATGTATGGATGTCGAAAATATTATAAGTTTGCGACACGAGCCAAGTTTGTCAATTCTTGTACAAATTGCCGTTTTGGATGTGTGATTGATTATCTAAGGATCTGCTAGAATGTCTCCTTCTGGTTTGAGAGATTGGTATATTTATTATAACTGCAAATGTTTCTTTGTCTGCTGAGTGGATGTCCTATTTACTAGAGAGGTCATGCCGAAAATTTGTACATTTCAATGACTTAGTTTTAAGCCGGTTTTAAAGAGTTGAAAGGTTGGTTTCGGTCTTTTAGTAGAGGTAGTTGGTTTGGTGTCTCGTTTGTTAATTTTTCGTTAGTTTGAACTTTGTTGTGGAGTTTGATGACTTGGTGAGCTACCTGCCCCATCCTTTCCTTTCTCTTGCTCAAATTTAGGAACATATGCTTCCGTAGGAACTTTAGTTCATTCTTTGAATATGAGATTACATATGCTTCATTGAATATGAGATTACGTGTGCAGCGGATGGACATATACTTCCGTAGGAAATCTAGTTCATTCTTTTAGTATATATCAATCTTAGTAATCTGTTGCAAAAGTGATAATTTTTGTTGAAATGCACAACTGAGTCGATTTTAGGATATTTAGGCAACTCTTTCTTAAACCTTGCACAAATCATCTCAATGTTCATACTTGAAAAGGTTAACTTGTGTGCTTATGAAAGTTCATTGTCTTTGTGCTCTGTAGATAAGTGATGGTTTACCAAATTATTAACCCATTACGTGCTATTTGATTTTTCTTTACATCAATAACTTTTGATTTGAACCTTATATTGTGTCGATTTCTTGGAATTGAAAAGTTATCTTAAGACAACTTGTTCAATTGTGAACTTATGTTTTAAATGCTTTATATGGCATCTTTGTAGAATGTTGTTTGCCCATGTACAATCCGATTGTTTATCCTTGTAGAATGCTTCATATTTGTACTTTGTATATTGAACTCTTAAAATGACTACCAAAACTCTTAATTGCTTCTTTGAACTATTTTCACTGCTTGTTATCTTTTGAATACTCAAGATGCAATTGGGGTCTTTGGAAGTTGAATTAAGTAATTTTAGTTGTAATCTTGGCCTTATGTTAATACTAGAGAGTATTACTTTGATACTTCATTGAATATGAGATTGATGTTCATATGATTATTGCAGATATCTTGACTAGCTCAGACGTGTAGTTCTTATATATAGTATCTATTCTTGTTTAGCTTGACTGTCATATTGATATTCTCATATTGTGTCTTGGTTGAATAGTACTATTGATATTCTCATATTGACATTCATGTGAATCAAAGATAATGTTACTTGTAGCACAACCTAAGTTAATCTTGAACTTGCGGGTTTCTAGGTCACGCCCTCCAAAGACGCACTAACGATTTACATCATAGAAGACATCTTCAACAATACGACGGTGGTGGTAGCGCCCACAACTCTAACAACCCCGAGGCATGAATTCCATTGTGAGCTCGATTGGTGTATAATCGTTGTACTTTATAACTTGTTGTGATGGATACGTTGTGATCGACTTATTGTGATGGACTTATTTTAATGGATCATGGATTGTATCTATTGCGGTTGTAATGTGTTGTACGTCATTGCGTAGTTTACAAATTGCCGTTGGATGTGTGATTGGATTATCTAAGGATCTGCTAGAATGTCTCCTTCGGTTTGAGTCATTGATATATATATTATAACCGCAAATGTTTTTTGTCTCACGAGTGGATGTCCTATTTACAAGAGAGGTCATGCGAAATTTTGTACATTTCGAGACTTAGTTTTAAGCCGGTTTTGAAGAGTTAAAAGGTTGGTTTCAGATTTTAGTACCGGTAATAGGTTTGGTGTCTCGTTTGTTAATTCTTCGCTCGCTTGAACTTCATTGTGGAGTTTGTCTTTGTGTTAGTGTTTCGATCGATTTGAACAAAATAGATGATCCTTCTTATTTATTCTTCGCTTAGCAATTTTTAGTTTCAATTTTCTTTTGCCTTTTCTTTTCTTCTTTAGTTGTTATATGTATTGAGTGCGATATATATATATATATATATATAAAAATACATACATTTGGATATATGTATATATGTATTGAGTGCGATACATATATATATATAAATACATACATTTGGATATATATACATTTTTTTGTAAAAATGACAGTTAAATTCGTGGGTTTATTAAACCCACGAATTTAATCTGTTTAAATTCGTGGGTTTAATAAACCCACGAATTTAATCTGTTTAAATTCGTGGGTTTATTAAACCCACGAATTTAACTCAGAAACCCAATTAAATTCGTGGGCTTAGCAGAAACCCACGAATTTAACTTAAATTCGTGGGTACCCACGAATTTAATTAATTAATTTCGTCGAGTTAAATTCGTGAACTAAATTCGACGGTTTGCTCACGAATTTAAATTAAATTCGTGGGTTTTAGCTTAAATTCGTGGGTTTTTGGCCCACGAATTTTTCCCTGATTCTTGTAGTGTATAATCAACATGTACTACAATCAAACACTACCAGAAAATGCCTATATTAGACTCCTCGTTACTTATGGTTTTCAAAAACTATCTGTGTTAAAGCTAATCACACACGATTTTGCTAGCATGACCATCTGAGTTACAGGATATGTTAAGAACCGTTTGCGATAAGCTGATATCACATACGGTTGTGAAGTATCACAGATAGTTTGTACCATGAAACCGTCTATGATATGACTACATATCACAGACGGTTTTTTTTACAGAAAATAGCTTGTGATACTTTACAGACGATTCGTGGGACAAACTGTCTGTGATATGACTATATACCATAGACGGTTAGTTTCACAAACCGTCTATGATATCAACTTATCATAGATGGTTTTTCAGCAAACCGTTTGATTTTTTCTACCAATGTATAATGTAGAGCCCCAAACCACTTATGGTTTTTAGGGTTTCCAGATCTGTCTTTGTTGTGGCGACCACTGCGAGGCAATTTGGTGAAAGGAGACCATGGATTTAGAAGAGTGATTGTAGATCTATTTGTTGTTGGTGATCTAAGGTTAGTAATTGGTTCTAGTTGCATTATAGTTAAGCTAGCTTGGTAAAGAGAGAATTGAAGATGGTTTAGATCTAGCTTGTGTAGATCTATTTGTTCTTCATGATCTAAGGTAGTAATTGATTCTAATTGCATTATATTCAAGATGTAGCTAGCTTGGTAAAGAGAGAATTGAAGATACTTGGTTTAGATCTAGCTAATTTAGATCGTACATAGTCTACTTCAATATTTAACACTAATGTTATATGCGTAGCGTAGATAGATCGAAACTGGATGTACATTGAGAATCGTGTGAGTGCCGAGTACAATAATAGCGTCTATGATTTTAGAAGAGCTGCTAAGGAGGATATGTTTAATAAGGGTGTGCAATTTATGTATTGTCTATGCATTTACTACGAGAATCTGTGGATGTTTCAAAATTTAGTACAAATCGAAGCACACTTGATTCTAAGGGGTTTCAAAATGTGGTATACATGTTGGACTAGTACAGTGAAGAGCAGATTATACAGGATGGTAGTATTAACATCGCCGACGAAATTAATGATATGCCAGATGATATCGATTGTGCTTCCGATGAGGGTAGGTTGCATGGTGACAATCTAGATCAGATGCTGAGCAATCCAGAAGTGAACCGTGACGAGAGAGAGTCTGGTAAATTTCAGGGCTTGATGGAGGACTCGGAGAAAACTTTGTTCCCGAGCTGTAAGTCGAAATACACAAGGTTGTCATTTGTTCTTAAACTACTGAAATTGAAGGCAAGCAGCAGTTGGTGTGACAAGAGTTTCACAGCACTGTTAGGTCTCTTGATGGACATACTTCTGGAGGGAAACGAGTTGCCCAAAACCATCTATAAAGCCAAAAAGGTTCTTTATCCCATGGGAATGGAAGTAGAAAGAATACATGCATGTTCGAATGACTGTATCCTCTACCGTAAAGAGTACACAAATTTGCATGTATGTTCGATGTGCAACGCATCCCTGTACAAGCATAATTATCAATCAGATGATGACAGCGAGGGCATTGAGGTGAAGAAAGGACCTCTGCTAAGTTGGCGTGGTATCTTCCAGTAATCCCCCATTTGAAGTGTTTATTTGTGAACCCAAAGAAGGCAAAACTACTACGTTGGCACTTGGAGGGGCGTAAGAATCATGGAATGCTAAGACACCCTACTAATTCCACCTAGTGGAAAAATATCGATAGGAGATTTGAAGAATTCGGTGTGAAATCGAGGAATATAAGATTTGGATTGAGTACAGATGGAATGAATCCTTTTGGTAACATGAGCAGCCGATATAACACTTCGCCCGCGAATCACTGTATCTACAACCTTCCTCCTTGGTTGTCTATGAAGTGAAAGTACATTTTTGTCGACGATCGGGACCGTCGACCGCAAAGAAAAGGGGGGAAGGATCGTGCAAGGGGGCGAGGCCCAGAGCCTCGCTCGTCCGGGGAGGGACCTCGGCGGGCACGCAACACGGAAAAAAGGGACAACCAAACAGGGGACACAGTGTTTATACTGGTTTGAGCCCCCTAGATCGGGTAACAGCTCTACTCCAGTCCTGCCTGTGGGTGAAAAAGAACTAAAGGCTCCTCCGGGGAGTGTTACAAGGGGAGCTCGACCATGGGATCATTCGGGAGCGATGATCGAGGAGAGCTCGGTGGATAGGGGGTGTACAAGTATTACTGCCGGTTCGCGAAGACTTAGCCTGAAAAAAGGGAGAGAGCCCCGCCCTCCTTTATACAGCCGGAGGGGGCAGGTTACATGGAGAATTGGGAGAGGGAAGGATGGAGAGTGTCCCAGGAACCCCAGTCTTCCGTCTTTGTGACTGGTCGCCGTCCAGTTTCGCCCACGCCGGGTTGGTAGACTCACTGAGCAGAGCAGCCTACCGTTTTCTTGGGAAACATCGTACCTGCCCTCTGTGGACCTGTCAGATGCTGACGTTGCAATGCGTGGTCGTGGCTCCGTCTCGGGAGGGAGCGTACCCTCATACCGCGCGTGACTGGACGATGGGACCGGAGTTTTCACTTTGGCGACCTTCGCGCTGCCTAGGGAAGGAGCGGCCTGCTCCCGTCTGGTCACTTCAAGCGGTCGTGGTCATAGGGCACGTGGCTGGTGGCCGGCGGAGGGTCCGATACCTGGCCTTTGGTGGGGGTCACCTCAGACTGGTCGGAGGTCGGGGGAGTCCGACCCACGAGCGAGGTCGGACGTCCTACTTGGTCGGGACGAGCTCGGAGCAGCCGGTTAGGTCGGGGGATGAGTGTCCTTCGTGGCCTCGCGGGGCCTTTGGTCGGAGGCGAGCTTGGAGCAGTCCGTTCATTACCCCGTGCCGCCGTTTTACATGGGAGTCCGGGTCAGGGGCGTCGGGGCCCAGAAACAGTCCCCCGAGGTCAGAGGAGGACCGTTTAAAGCCCTCCCCCTTCCCCCCCGGTGGGGTACGGACACGTGTCAGGATGGCCGATCCCCGACAATTTTGCTTTCCACACTTATCCAATGGTCGAAGTAACTCGGGAACAATATTGATTTGTAGCTAACACTATTGGTAGAAGATCTAAAAACATTGTAGGTTCGTGGGGTACAGGTATAGGATGCGTACAAATGAGAGAACTTCACTTAGCACTGCTTGTTATTCTGCATCATAAATGATTTTCCTACCCTTACTAATGTATCGGGCCAGAGTACAAAAAGAGCCAAAGTCCATACTCACTACTTAGATGATACCGAGAGTGTGCGGCTGAATCATTTGCATAAAACTATGTACATGCGTCACAGTAAGTTCCTTTAGAGGACTCACCCATACCATAAGATGAAGAAACAATTCGATGGAAGTAACAAGGATGGTTCTACTCCAAGGCCTTTAAGTGGAAGAGATGTTTATGATATGGTTAAGAATTTGGGTGTTGTGCATGGAAATGGACATAAAATGAGGACCCGTGAGAAGAGCATCTGGAAGAAGAGATCAATATTTTGGGACCTGCCTTATTGAGAGCAATTAGAATTTTGCCACTGCATCAACATCATGCACGTAGAGAAGAATGTATATGACAGCTTGATTGGTCTCTTACTGAATATTAAGGGCAAAACAAAGGATGGTACGAACGCACGGCTTGATTTGGTCGATATGAGCATCAGACCTGAGTTAGCACCGAAAGAGACTGATAAAGGCCGACCGTACTATGAAACTTCTTATTACACTCTATCCAAGGCCGAGAGAACTAAATTGTGCTAGTGCTTGCATGGTTTGAAAGTTCCATCCGATTACTCCTCCAACATGATTATCATGAAGTCCTATGATTGTCATGTGCTGATGACACAGATGCTCCCGATTACAATTAGAAGTATTTTGTCGATCAAGGTCTGAGTGACAATCATGAGGCTCTGTTATTTCTTTCACACAATTGCTCAGAAGGTCATTAATCTCGAAGGACTAGATGCTCTGCAAGCCAAAATGGTGATGACTTTATGCAATCTTGAGATGTATTTCCCTCCATCATTTTTCGATATCATGGTCCATTTCATCATTCATCTTGCGAGAGAGATAAACATGTGTGGGCCCATGTTACTATGTAGCATGTACCCGTTCAAGAGGTACATGGGAATTCTCAACTCCTACGTACGGAATCGATCTCGGTCGAAAGGTAGCACTGTTGAATGTTATGCAACCAAAAAGGTCATCGTGTTCTGTGTTGATTATACTGCTCAGGTCGAATAGATAGGTGTGCCTCGATCTCGCCATAAGGGAAGGCTCGAGGGTATCAGGACCATCGGAATAAAAGAAATCACGTCTGATCTGGTTGCTTGTACTCAAGCCCATTTCATGGTTTCGCAACACATGGTTGTAGCGTCCCTGTATATATTGATGGGCACAAGCACTGGTTATGGCAAGAGAATTCGGCTCGGCAGGAGTCTTAGATCACGAGACAACACAACCTTCATTTCAACAAATAGTTGAAGCAGTGACTCATCACTGGGAACTCGTCGGGTGATACGCTGACATGGTTGGCGAAAGGGCTAACATTTATAGTTGTGATATAGAAAGGATACGACTTAAATAGGTACATATTTTACATGAGAGATCAGGATATGAAGAGCACAAACTAGAATAGCGGTGTCCGTATAGATGCATTCAATATCGTTGAGTTGATAAGGAGCTCCTACTATGGGTTATAGAGGAGATTTAGGAGCTTGACTACATACTTTTTAAGATCCCCCTATTTTGGTGTTGTTGGGTCTACCTCTAGCAGGTGAAGATTGACAAGTATGGTGTAACTATTGTGGACCTTGAACGCATCGGATATAAAGATGAACTATTCATACTCTCTAACCAAGTATTTCAAGTCTTCTATGTAACCGACCTGTCCAACAAGAAGTGCCACATAGTTGTTTAGGGAAAAAGAAGGATTTGTCAGATTTGAGAATGTAGTAGATGAGGAAAAAATACAATTAACTTGACGAGTTGCCTCCTATCGAAAACGGCATAACGGTCAAGGAAGAACAATCTGAGTAAGCTAGCTACACATGCATCAACCATCGTGAAGATCTAATTTATATAAAGAAGAATAAGCAAATGTAGTTATAATAAGGTTGTCATGTTTAAAATAGTCAAAAACAATATAGGTAACCATCTATCACAAACAATATATAACCGTCTATCACATACGATTCTAATAGGGAATTATCTGTAATATATAGGTATCATTGACGGTTCTAATTCAGAACTGTCTATGATACCTATATATCACAGACAGTTCTAAAACAGAACCGTTTGTGAGAAGTATTATCACAGACAGTTTTAAATGGAACCGTCTATGATAACACTTATTATATATATCGTTTTAGAGCTTTTGTCTGTCGCACTCCTCACTCAAACGAAATTGAAAACTACAATATGCCTCCTTCCTAAGCCCATCTCCGCCGCGTGTCCTTGACGCCGCCTCCCCCGAGCCCGCGTCTCCTCCCTGAGCTTCCGTGTGCCTCCTCCTCGAGCCTATCGCCGCCGCCCCATCCTTGACACCTTCGTCGACAATCACCGCCACCTCCCCCGAGCCCATGCTTCCTCCCCAAAGTCCACCCTCTCTGCAAGGTGACGGCAAATTCTCCATCCCCTGATAAGAATCTACCTGCACATGTCATTAAAGTGAAATTTGTTGATGTTGTGATTTCTGAACTAGTCTAGTCTTTTTTTCGGCTGGTAAGGAAATGGATTGGGTTGGGGGAGGGATGGATCTTGTGTAGGTTGCTAGATTGAGATGTTTAATTGCAATTATTCTGTCCTTGTAGTACGGTCCTTGTATAAACTATAAAGTTTGGGCTAGATTTGGTGTTGGTTGGGATTGGATTTTCTAGGCGAAGCTTGTTTGGTGGTTGGTTGGCACTGGGATACTGTCCTGTTATGATGATTTTTTATGAAGATTATGGAATGTTTTGACTTTTGAGGAAGAGCATAGTTTCTCTATGCCTCTTCATTTTGGTCTTCCTTATTTTTCTCTTTCCTTCATCTGTGTAGATTGCCAGTAACATTTTATGGTAATTTTTATTTTAGTTATATGCTAGTGCTATGTGATGATACGGTTTGTTCATTTTTTAGCTTAATACATGTTCAAGTTATGTACATTTTCTAGCTTAATACTTGTTCAAGCTTTGTGATGCATATGCCACTTCACTACTACAAAAAAAGCCCCTTTCTTGCCGGCCTATCGCTGCCGGTTCGGCTATCACTACCGGTTCGGCTAGAACCGGCAGTGATAACACTATCACTGCCAGTTCATAAGCTAGATCGGCACAAATACTCAAACGAAGAAAAACCGACATTGATAGTAACTTATCACAGCCGGTTCTAAAAAATAACTTATCACTGCCGGTAAGAACCGACGGTGATAATGGAGGAAGTATCACTGCCAGTGCAGTGATAATAGTGTCACTGCCGGTTTGGAATTCGAACAGGCAATGATAATATTTTTGAAAAATCATAACTTTTTCATACAGAGTCGGATGGAGACAAAATTTATATTAAAATTGTAGCCCTCGATGAGATCTACAACTTTGTTGTTGACAACTTTTTATTTGAAGTCATTTAGATGTTCAAATAATCATTGACACTTTCATATACGAAGGGATAAAAGGAAAATATATCTTATAGTAGTTGAGAAGTGCATGTTATGTGAGATGGTAAGGAAGCATCACGCGAGATGAGAGGTCCTAGGTTCGAGTGTCACGAACCGCACGCGCGTGAAAATCGTATGACTTGTGACTTGGGACGCATGACCGTGCGTAGTAAATACAGGGTGGTCGGTCGAGATGCAAATAATTTTTTTTGGATTTTACCGAGTGATATTGGTATCACTGCCGGTTCTAGAACTGAAAGTGATAGTCGGACTATCACTGCCGACCAATTAGTGACGGTTCCATTATCCAGCAGTGATATGGTGTTTTGTAGTAGTGCTTGCTACACATTGCTTTGCAAGTGGATATTGTAATTTAGAAAACATGCCATCATAAGGAACTGTCCTATTCTAATTTTATTTACTCTAGTGTTGTCTGCCATTTTGGGGATATAGTATTGTTTCTATCTTCAGATTCCATCTTTGCATTAGTACTAAGGCTAGCTTGTACATAAATACTTTGTTCGCTTCTAAACGGAATTTTTGGAATATAGTACAAGAAACGATCTATAATTACAAATCGATACAACATGTTTGCGTATTTGTTAAAAACCTAGTCATACCCGAAATCTGAAAATTCGTGTAACTATTCCCGAAATTTGAACATTCGGAAATCCAATAATCGAAAAATGAAATTTCGGGTACAGGGGCCCACCCCATACCCGAAATTTCAAATTTCGGGTATGACGTGGCACAATCGGCAACAGGTAAAAAAATAAAAAAATAAAACTTGGACACAAACGAAGTCGAAATTTTTTGTGGAGGTTCCAGACAAATCAATGATACTCCCAAAAACATTTCATATTATTATAATATTTGAGGAATTTTTAAAAATTCAAACATTACAACTATCCCAATAAAACGTTGACCGACAAGTTTGAACCGAATGAAAATGAAACAAACCACGTTAGAAAATTTTGAAATTTTTTGTCCATGGTTATTATTAATCACTAATGTTCCCATAAAATTTTCATATGATGATCAAGCTTTATGTATTTTCAAAAATTCAGACAGTGCTACTGTCCGATATGGCTTTTATCAGGACAGTAGCACTGTTTGACTTTTCACAAATTTATAAAGCTTGATAATCATATAAAATTTTATGGGAACATTAGTGATTCACAATAACCATGGAAAAAAAATTTCAAAATTTTCTAACGTGGTTTGTTTCATTTTTCATTCCGTTCAAACTTGTCGATCAGCGTTTTATCGGGATATTTGTAATGTTTGAATTTTTAAAAATTCCTCACATCTTATAATAATCTGAAATTTTTATGGGAGTATCATTTATTTGTTGGGAACCTCCACAAAACATTTCAAAAGTTTTCAACGTAGGTTGTGTCCTATTTTTATTTTTTTATTTTTTTACCGTGCTGCCGATTGTGCCACGTCATACCCGAAATTTCATTTTTCGATTATTGGATTGCCGAATTTTCAAATTTTGGGAATGGTTACATGAATTTTCAGATTTGTGGTATGACTGGGTTTTTAACAAATACGCAAACATGTTGTATCGATTTGTAATTACAGATCGTTTCTGGTACTGTATTCCAAAAATTCCCTTCTAAACTGCTGCTAGTCTATTGAGTTTATGCACTTTAGTTGTACTGCAATACACATTGCTAGAAACAAAAGGATGAACTCTGAACCTCTCCATAACTTTGCCTTACACATTTCCAAGATAAGTGGTGTAGAACACTTTTGATGTTGTATGTGTATATACACTAGAAGAATAAAATTACGATTTGTAGGAGATGTCCAATATGTGAATAGTAAAAAAGTAGGACTCACAGCAACTTGTGTTTAGATTTTGCCTTTTCTTTAATCTTCCTCCCAACAGGTTACGAAATGTGCTACAACTGCATTAGATCAGGCCGATTTGGACAGAATTCGAAGACAACTCATTTCCTTCTTATTGCATGAGGTCATAAACCCAAAAGGCGAGTTCCACTTTGCCTAACCTAATGAGTTGTAGTGGCATATGTGTAGAAAAACTTGTGTTGTAAATTTGTGAATTGTAGTGGCATATGTACTTGTGCATTCAATAGGTTAATATATTTTAGTTGATTTTTGAAATAGATGTGATGCGGTGTAATATGTAATATGCTTGTATTGTGATGGTATATGTGTACTTGTGGATGTGTAATATGTAATTTGCTTGTTTCAGAGGGCATAACTAGCATTTCCTGAGGCTAGCCAATAAACAGAAAAAGCTTCAGCAATACAAAATAATATCACAGACAGTTCTTTAGAAAAAATCGTGTATGATACATTTCATATCATGAACAAGTAGGACTATCAAATGTCTGTGATAATAGACTATCATAGCCATCTGTGATAATAGGTGTGGAATATAAGAACCCGGGTACCCTCATGACAGGCCCAAGAGGGAGGCCCAGAAGATACTCCCCGCATCAGGCCCTGCTGCCGTGCGCAAGGGGACATATCCTAAAGGAAGTTGAACTTATATTTAGATATGATAGATACGGTTGTAATCCGAGTCGTTAATAGGGTAGATAAAGATGTAAACTCTATCCTGTAACCGATTAGAATCTTGTAACCGATCGAAATCTCTTAACCGATCAAGACTCTGTAAGCCGCCCCACCCCCGCTATATAAGGGAGAGGGCGGGCAACAACATAGGGATCCGATCATCCAAGCGTAGAGCAATCAAGCCATAGAGCATAGCACACCTCATATCATCCAGAGCATATTGCGCTTTGAGCAATCTTAGATCCAAGAGATCTGCATAATCCCAGCGCACAGGACTAGGGTATTATCTCCTCCGTGAGAGCCTGAACCTGTATAATCCCTTGTCTTGTGTGACCATCGAGTTTGAGATCTAGCGTCTACCCCATAAATTTATTGCCGACTACAAAAGTCGACAATAGGCTATCATAGATGGTTTGTATCAAGAACTGTTTGTGATAGGTGTTTCACAGATGGTTCTGAAATCGTCTATGATGCACTGTATTATCACAGGCACATGCTTACAGACGGATCAGAAAACTAGCTGTGATAATGTTTTTGAACTGACTGTAATGGCCTTTCCTGTAATAGTGAAACTACCATAAAAAAGACAAATGTAATTTGAATTTCAGTTCAAAATTGCTTGAACTAGGTAGCGAACTTGTTAAACTTGACATCCAAAAATATTTAGACTTTTTCCTACGTGATACATAGGAAAAATATCTGTTTTAGATCATAATGTTAACACATCATAGTGTCCTAGTTAATTATAATATATATAATAAACATTATAGAAGTTATATATTAGTGTGTATACATAGGGTAGGGACTGGTGGTCGATTAATTAGGCCAAACTTGGGTTTGGGCCTATTGGTCAGCAGTAGCCAGTGATTTAAATCGCGGGCTACAGTGGCGCTATTGCGGGATTCGCTCTTGGAACACTAAGCTATAGCACATATGTACGTTGTTATAACTATGACCGCTATAGCGGCAATAGCTATCCACTATAGTGGTTAGCAAAAATAGTGGTTGCTATGTTTCATTTTGTAAGTATTTAGGCTTGCGAACAATTATTTGGCACGTTAATTGTATAGTTAGAGTTTTTATCTATCTAAAATTAGTTTTTGACACAAAAAAATTTGAATGCAAGGTATTTTATATGTTCAAAAATAGTAAAAAAATTTCAATACTAGTGTATGTATGATTAAGACACTTCACATTAACCGACTACGGATCGCCATTATTTTTTGCACTACTCTTTGTTATAATATTTCTTCAGCGACACAAATTAAAGTATTTTTTTTCTTAAAAAAAGGTTGAGAGCTAGACAATTGAAGGAATCTCATGCTCACCCGCCATAAACCAGATGCATGTGTAAAGGCAGAACTGAACTGCATGTGTAAAGGCAGAACTGAACTCTTACGATAATCTTGAACCTCACTTTATGGGACGAACACAGCCCAACATTGTGGGGTCAATTGACCCTAAATGTTCCTGCTAGAAGAAAAAAGTAAATTAAATAGATAATTAACAAAAGTGAAACACCATGTGGAGGCCTATATATATTTATGGTGAGTTATTGATAGTGTTTGAGCATATGGTACTCAAGTTTGAGTTAGTTTTGAATTTGAAGCAATATGAGGTGCTGTTAGGTCATAGCGGCACTACTGGTCTTGTAGGGGCGGTAGTGCCGGCCAGGCGGATGGCAGTAGTGTCAGCCCTGTGGTGCTGGTGGCCTCAGCTGGCAGTAGCTTTTTCACGGAGAGGTGTTTTCTCTCTGGGGTAAGGAAGTTCGGTACTACCGGCTATCTGGGAGCGGTAGTATCGGGGTGTGGTACTACCGGTCTCCATTGGCGGTAGATATTTTCAGAGAGTGTCTCTCGGGTTGGTTCAATGGAGCGGTACAACCAGCCATGTAGGAGCGTTAGTACCAAACTTGTAGTACTACCGGCCCTGTGTGGCGGTAGTACCAACTTTCCAGTGATGTTGTGCTTAATGTTTACATTAATTGTTGATTAATGCTTATATTGTGAACAGTGCTATGTGATGGTTTGCTTGTCTATGTTGGTTGCAGGACTTCGAGGCTACGTCATGGTGAGGCGAAGGTGAGATAGGATTAGGCTAGGAGAGTTGATGTCCAGAACGGTCGAGGGACACAGGAAGATGATCGAGGCCAGGACGTGGTTGCAAACTGGGAAGACAAGAAACTGGAGTGTGAAGCACTATTGATGGATATGGCGAGCAATGACATGGACCGTAATTAGGCTCAGGGAGGGGTTGAGGTCCAAAATGGTCAAGGTAACCGATGTCGCTGCTGAAGCAAAAAAGGACACGTGGCGGCCAAGTGACTTGGGCCCACTTGCAAGCGAGGACAGTTTGGGGGAGTCCGGATGCGTGAGGTGCTTGGCGGCAAGTCATTGGGGTCATGTGGAAAGTGCAAGGCATGGCGATGCTTCAAGAAGGAAGATTAGCCATTGGGGCAAACTGATAATTTATCCAATACCGACGGTCGATGCGGTTTGGAAAACTGTGGCGGTGACCTAATTGATTTAGGTCATGCCAAAGTGGAGTTGGACGCAAATTCGGGCTTGCGGAGTAGATTTGGCATCTATTTATTGGCCGCTTTAAGAAGCATGCTTGTGTGAATAAAAAACCCGTTAAGGGTGTTGGGTTTTGGGTTAGCCCATGCAATAGTAGATGGTATCCACTGTAGTGTCCAGGTTTAGGGTTAGGGTTGCCTCTTCTATATAAGGAGATGTAGTGGGTTTCTTCCTTGCTTGATCATGTGCTGCCAAGGATGAACGATTGATGGATGTATTCTCTGTAGATCGTCTCCCAATCATCTAAGCAAGCGTCTTCTTGATCATCCAAGTTTCTTCAAGAAATCGATTTTTGGGTTGAGAAGGAAGATTTTGAGGTAGATCCTGATCTTGAAGATTTGGGAGCAATTTATTTGGTGTCCTTGATTGCTGGGACATGTGGGAGGTCATCTAAGATTATCTTGACCATTGAATCCACACGAGCAAGCTCAGGGTTAAGTTTTGATTTTTAACCTGGTTATGGGGCAACCTTAGGTATTTTTGAAAAATGACAGAATTTTATGTCAATATTTGAGATTAAAGGTTGGAATAGGTATCTGACATACTTAGGAAGGTGCATATAAAGTTTCACTGAGTTTAGATCAGCCGATCAAAAGATTCATCGATTTTGGTTTTGATAGCCTTGTAGGATTTGTGAATGGCTTGGACAGACACTACCATCAGATTGCTAGTGAGTTAGTGGAAACTCACCTTCGGATGGCATTTTTGTAGAGGCACCTCGCACCTAGTGTGGCTATGGGGATTGTCCCACGTTTGGTGTTGAGTAGTGGCCCTTCCCAAATACCATCTGTTGAACGCCCTGCCCTAGCAATTTTTACACCATCCAATGGACGATCTTGCCAAGCCTGTATGTCAGTGATTGGCAGCTTCCCTCACTTTGTCAATACCCAGGAAATCAATCCCGGGAATACTAGCACCTACTGCCCTCAAGATCCTCAAGTATACCAACGCCGCAAGACTACCTCTAATACTTTGGAGAGCACTTCTTCCATGGGTCCTTCAGTCGAGCCTCTTGTTTCTAGGATTGAAGATATGACTATAGAATAGTAAGTTGAAGTAGCAGGAACTCGATGTAATGTAGAAAGTATAAGGAGAGGTATAAAACCCCTATGTTTTAGAATGGAATGAGTAACCTTTTGAATCATTGAAATTTTATGTACTACTAGCACGGGATACTCTCGTAAGAGTTAACCAATAGGATGAATATTTACAATGAGATGAACCTAATCAATAAAGCATCTTTAGTTATAAAATCTTTAAGGTGCGAAATATTGTCTTAAAACTTAAATCTTCAAAAGTTATTATATGTTGCAACAATATAATTATTGTAATCCTTTTCTTTGAATTTAAATTTCATTCCTATCTAAATTACCATTTGAACTCTAATTTTCTCTCTTTAAATTGATTATAGATGGACAACCAGACGAACTAGACTGATATTGTGAATGAATTAACTAGGAGCCTTGGACATGAAAATTATGCACCCGACTATGACACCAAACAGGCCCTATCAAGTCATGCAATTGGCTACAAAGTCACAGGACATGTCACCACTCAACTAGGAGGCCAAGTCCTACATCACTATGCGAAGCATCATGATGTTACCAAACTTGATGCTATCTAGGAGACCGGGCGCAAGCTCTTATGTCGGGTGTGTAAGGTTCATGTCATTGACATGAACGCATACATTCGTGCATACGACGCTCGTACAAGGCCTTAGAACCCTTCATCCTCCACAGCAATTGGACCAAGGCGTCGTCAAACTGGCAATCCCCAAGAGTGCCTGCAAGGTTTTTGTAACATCCCAAAATTTGGCTTAATTAAAATTTTTATTTCTTATTTGTGCATGTATGATTTTCTAAAATTTATTTGGATTTTTCTGGATTTATTTGAATTAAATTCAATTCAAGTTTATTGCCTTTTATTCAAAATTATTTAAATCTGTGCAGAGTTAAAATAAAGTTTTGCCAAAAATATTTTATTTAAGTCCAGAATGTCTCAAAGTATTTTTGAGATTTTTCCTGGATTTTTCCTAATAGTTTTATTGCTTAAAATAAATAAAATGAATTTCGGAATTATTTTAATTAGGAAATCTTTGAAAAGCAATGAACAGTGTTGGTCAAGCCCAACACCGCGCGTTGAAACTCAGCGTCGGTGTGGCCCATTGGCCCATGAGTCGAGGTGCGCACCAAGACCCTTGATCTTCCATCTGACGGTCGAGAGCCTTCGTGTAAATCGCAAACCCTAGCGCCAATGGGCGAGGATCGAATCGGACGGTCGAGGTTAAGTCGCACTGGTTTGGGAAGGTTTGAATCGTGTTCGTTAGTTGGTTCGAGCGGATCCGATCCACCACGCCTCCTCGAATCCCACTGCTCATTTGTCATCTGAGGGTCTCGTGTGTCGCCTCCGTCTCGAATTCTTCCGCCGCCGCCGTGTTCCGGTGGACTCGAGTCCGTGTTCTTCGCCCGCACGCTCTCCGTCCGCCTATTTAAGGAGCCTACGGGTGCGTTGAGGTCCTTGTCCCGCGCGTCAAAACCCTGTGTTTAAATCGTCCGAGCCCGCCGAACGCCTCGCGAGTGTCGCCGCCTTCATCGCCGGTGAGTTTCGTCTCGGCGGCGCCATTAGCAGCAGGAGAAGATTTGGACCGTCGGATCGTCGCTCAACGTCCTAGATTCAGCCGCGTGGACTCGGTGAGCCGTAAGCCTTCGTTAATAGCTGTCCGTTAGATCTAAAACCCTCGCCTGAGATCCTGCCGCGTGTGCTTCGATCGGCAACCGCCCGATGGGATCTGGATGCATCGGATGGCGCCGTCACCGCTGCCAATCGGGTACCGCCGCGTGGAGGCACAGGCGCCGAGGAGTCATGAGCCGGGTTCGCCGTGGACCAGCGCGACGTGGTGGACCGGGTCTATGCACCGAGGCCACGCGTCGGCTTCTGATTGGTCCAGTTCAGCGCTGGCGTCGTGATGACGTCAGGCTGACGCAATAAATCGGTTTTTCAGAATAAAAATAAATCTGTTAATTTCGAATTTCTGATTTTCTGATTTCAGTATTTATTTCAAACTTCAAAAGGCTATATCTTTTGCAATTTAACTCGGAATTGAGTGATTCCAGTTTCTAAAAATTTGTAAAATTGAGATCTATTTAATGGTGAATTTTAATTGATTTTTAGAGTTCATTTGCTCTCTGTTTTGGTATTTATTTGCTTTTCTTCTTCGGTACGCGTAGACGTTGAATTGTGCGACGCTTCGGAGGAAGATCAAGCAACTCAAGAGCAAGCTTCAGATCAAGATCAGGACCTATTCCAAGGCAAGTTGTGCTTTGATCATGTTGAACCCATGTTTATAAAATTGCTATATTTGTTTTACCCTATTGCATATGTTTCAAATATACAATTGTTTCAAGTTAGATTGGGCTTAGCTAATATACCAGATTGATCTATACCCTACCTTGTCATTGTATGCCATGATCCATTGTCACCCTAGATTGGTTAATTATAGTTGGTTAATAATTATAATCAACATTGGAGGTTTAGACCGCATTAGTTGCTTAGCCTTGCCACGTCATCACATGTGTCAGAATCATTGATAATTAATCTTGATTAATGGAATATGGAACAATATTATGAACTTGTGTGTCATGTGGGATCACACGATGAGATTGAGTTGTTGTGGCGAGCCATGTCACGCAACGATGTTGAATTGTTGATGGCACGTGGTGCTTGGTAATCAACTGGGTGATAATAACTTAGATTGAGGCAAGTGGCAAGGGGCGAGGAGGCCAAAGTGGGCCCAATGGGCAGAGGGTATGTGGATGTCTTGCCTTGATCACACTAAGGACTTAACCTTGCAAGCCTTCGACCTGAGTCTATCATGCAACCACATGTCTGGTATGGGCCAGCCTAGCTGAGTAATTTGCAATGTCTTAATTTTGGTACTATCGTGGTCGGTGTGAGTTCCCGAGTTATGGTGTAATTCACATGGCGCAAGAGGGGGGCCCTGGATGTGGTAACCAGTCCCACCAGTGTTGAATCCTTAGCGGTAGTATCGGGTTAAGCGAGCATTGTAAAGGCTTTGTTATAATCACTCGCCTTGGTGGTGTTTGGTTGTATCACGTGGGTAAAGTGCATAACCTCTGCAGAGTGTGAAACTATTCGGATAGCCGTGCTCGCGGTATTGAGCAATGCTCGGGAATTACAGTTAAGGGTTAGCTTAATTAATTGGACAACATGGTTGGGATGGCGGAATGCCATATGGAAGATGAAATTTGACTTAGGATTGGAAACTTGGTTTACTTGAGAAATACTGAAGTTATTTATTATTGCTATTTGTTTTACATTCTTTACAATCTATTTACTGTATTTGTTCATAAATGCTGCTTATTGCAAAATAGCCATGATAGCCTATCCATTGGAATAAGCCTTACATCTACACCTGTGTTGGAAGATGAAGTCCAGGAAGACACGAGTCATTAGGGTCCGAGCCTTGTCGGTTGCCTGTGGTGAACTGATGAGCTATCTACGTTTTCTATTTTCATTTGCTTAATCATTAGTTATATTTTCGGTCTTGCCTGCGTGGCTTAATAATGTAAGTTGGTCATAAGATCATACATTTAGCTATATCAATAAATGAACTATTATTCTATTATCGCTGTGTATGATGTGATATGTACCAATGTCAAGTCGTGTGCACTAGCGTTGATCCCGGACTAGTGCAAGAAACACACGGGGTTCAATCGGGATTCGGTCCTTCAGAGGTGGTATCGAGAATACTGACTGTAGGTCTTGGCCCTAGATAGTATGGAGGTGTCTTGTGTGTGTCCAAACTATTTTCTAAAAGAAAATCTAAACTTGACTAATAAAACACTCTCGACTCATCTCATTCTCTACTTCTCGCCTTTGCTGAATTTACCGTTTTACTTGCCGTTTTGGGTGGAGCACTTATTCAGAGTTCTTGTGGAGCAGATGCCGATTGTTCCGACCTTTGAGGAGTCAGCTGGTGGCTACGCCATGAAGCTGTGGAGAGTTCTTCAGACGCTGGGAGGCTTCTATCGTCCGCTTTACCGAGGAGGCAGCTGGTCAGTTAATGGTGTACACCGAGGATTTATTTGCAAGTCGATTATCTACGCCGGAGAACGAAGAAGCTAGCAGGCCAATCAACATCTCCGCCGTAAGATTCTCGCACGAGGTTGCAATTCAGAGGTCGCCGACTTGCTCTTCGCCGTGTCCGCCGCGACTACGCCGACGAGCTTCACGACTCGATGTTCGCCTTCACCCGACGCTCAAGCATGCCGACGCCGACGGATCGTGGAGGACGAGTGTGCATCGCGACGCACCTCGCAGAGTTCGCCCTTGCCTGTGGAGGATCATATGAGAGATACTACTCAGAGCCGGAGATCGTGTACGAGGCACTCAGTGGCAGAGCAGAGCTTGAGGTGACCCGTGCTTCACCATCGGGATGATTCTTGAGCCGGGAGAGGCCCTAGAGGCGGTCGAGGACGAGTTGGAGCGCGTGACTCGAGGAGTTCAGAGCCACCGAGGAGTCCGAGGAGGATCCAGAGGAGCGAGAGTGGGAGCGAGGGGAGTGACCCGTTGTTGCGGAGGAGCCAGAGAGGTCATCGTGATAGGTTCGCTCCTATGCCACCACCCGCCGGTGTATGCGCCGGATCGGCCTCACCAGGTGGTCGGATGAGTGAGTGTCGACCTTGAGCCGTGTTGAGACTCGAGTGTGAGTCGCGTCTTTAAGTTAGTCTTTACCTCTTTAGTTGACGTTAAGGTTTCGTGTTTAGTTTGCTTCTTTGTAATGCCGAGTGTGCGTATGTGTTGCAAAGCTTGTAGGCTTAAATAAGCGCCATACCAAGAATAATAAAGAATTATTTCAGTTGGGTATAACCTATCTCCCGCTTTAGAAAGTCTTACTTCTTATCTATGCTACATCTACCTTTCCTAACCCAAGAGGCAATCATCGATGGTGAATACTGAGAAACAACGGTGCTTGAAGTGGATCGCGCGTAACGACAACACCAACGATGAGGCAGCCCTCAACCACCGCTAATCGACATGCGTAATCTGGGAGCATTTCTTGCACCGCAGACTCAAGCGATGCAGACTATGATGCAACAGATGCAAAGAGATGACCAACGCAGCAGACCAACAACAACAACCACAGAGCTCGTAACAACCATGGTGGACCTCGACCTCACCCAAGCTATCGATTTCATGAGGACTAGACCACCAACCTTCTCAGAAATGTGAATCCTTTGGAAGCCGATGACCGGCTTAGGACTATTGAGAAGAAGCCGCACATCACGCAATGTGAAGGAAATGAGAAGGTGCTCTCGCCTCATCAATTGGAAGGAACCGCCGCAGAATGGTGGGAGAATTATCGTGTCGCTCATGGAGCCCCACAAGAGATCACCCAGGAGGAGTTTACTAATGCTTTTCGCCAAGATCATGTCCCGAGGGAATGATGGACCTTAAGAAGGAAGAGTTCGTGGCTCGAAACAAGGAGGCCAACCAAAGGCGAATACCGAATAAATTTACTCGCTTAGCTCGCTATGCCCTCAAGACGTAGCGACGAGATAAAGCTAGGCGCCTCGTTTCATGAAGGGACTGAATTCAGATCGCAGTGGACCGATCACCCACAATTTTCCGACTTTCAGAACTAGTGAATAAGGCTTTGATCTTAGAGGACAAGCGCAAAGAGCTGGGTGAAAACCGTAAGCGCTTAATGACTAATCGTGGTGGACGCCCAAACCATCTATGTTTGAGGATGTCACCACAACAATTTGCTAGATTCCAACCACCACCGTGAACAAGACATCAACCCTCGCCTCCGCCTCGCTAATCGTAACTTTCGGACACCAAAGACAGGCAACAATGCACCAGAGGGAATCAAGATCTGCAAAGAAAAGATGCTATACGCAATGAGCCAGGCACTTTTCTAATAGGTGTCCACGTAGGAGGCATCACGCTAGTTCGTTTCAACTTGGGGACAACACCGCCAAGGCACCAGCCTCAGGAGGGAATCGTGCGCCAGTCAAGCCGAGCAACACCGCAATCAACTGTGCGTGGGAGGATCAACCACATCACCGCAGATGGAGCTCAGGAAGCTACAGACGTCGTATTGGGTAAGTTTCGTCAACTCGGTACACTGCCATAGCTTTGTTTGATTCTCGAGCTTCGATTCGCTTGTTTCTCAAAGTTTTGCAACCAAGAATGGATTTAAAGTGGTGAATCTTAAGTGTGTGCTTTAGTCCAAGCCCCGTGATCCGAGCTTAGATCTAGCCTTGGGTGTTTGGGAGCTAAGTTGCTTATGGATGGGATAGAATTTCTAGCGAATCTTATCTTGATAGATGCGCAATCCCTAGACGTTATCCTTGGAATGGATTGGCTGTCTAAACATAAGGCTGTTTTGGATTGTGGCCGAAGGATTGTAACATTGGAAGGCCCTAGTGGCAAGAAAGTAGAATTTCAAGCAACCGCAGTTCGAGATGGGCAGTTAGTGGTCAACAGCGTGAAAGCCATCAGCGTGGAAGATGTGCCAGTAGTCAGAGAATATCCAGATGTGTTTCCAGAAGATTTGCCAGGACTGCCGCCAGACCGTGATATCGAATTTGTTATTGAATTAGCACCAGGGACAGCACCGATATCAAAGAGACCATATCGGATGCCTACCGACGAGTTAGTGGAAATGAAGAAGCAGATTGAGGAACTGCAAGAGAAAGGCTTCATTAGACCTAGTTCATCACCATGGGGAGCCCCGGTTTTGTTCGTTCGTAAGAAGGACGGAAGTCTTAGAATGTGCATTGACTATCGTGCACTGAATGAAGTAACGATCAAGAATAAGTATCCGTTGCCCAGGATCGATGACTTATTTGATCACTTAAGAGGAGCTGAGTTTTCTCCAAGATAGATCTTCGCTCGTGATACCATCGCTAAAGATCCGAGCGGAGGATGTGTCTAAGACTGCGTTTTCTACACGATATGGACATTATGAGTTCACAGTCATGTCATTTGGATTGACTAATGCCCCGGCATATTTCATGAACATGATGAATAAGGTTTTCATGGAATATTTGGATAAGTTTGTGGTAGTCTTCATAGACGATATCTTGGTTTACTCGAAGACAGAGGAAGAGCACGCAGAACATCTCGAAATGGTTTTAGAGAGGTCATGAGAGCATCACTATATGCTAAATTTAGCAAGTGTGAATTTTGGAAGGAAAAGGTCGAATTTCTTGGTCATGTAATGACTACTAAAGGAGTTGCATTGACCCAAAGAAAGTGGATGCAAGTGTTGCATTGGGAGCAACCAAGTCCATTACTCAGATTCGTAGTTTTCTGGGAATGGCGAGATACTACCGCTTGTTCATAGAAGGATTCTCAACAATTGCTAAACCCCTTACGCAGCTTGTTAAAGAAAGAAAAGAAGTTTGCATGGACGCCAGAGTGCGAGACAAGTTTCATGGAACTAAAGAAGCGCTTAACAATGTACCCATATTAGTGTTGCGGATGTACGTATGGATTTGACATTTATCGCGATGCTTCAAGCAAGGCTTGGGATGCGTGTTAATGCAAGAAGGCAAAGTCGTTGCTTATGCGCCGAGACAGCTTAAGACCGCATGAAGTGAACTACCCAACGCATGATTTGGAGTTAGCAGCCGTAGTGCATGCTTTAAAGATATGGCATCATTATCTCATAGGAAATAGATGTGAGATATATACAGACCATAAGAGCCTGAAATACATATTCACTCAAGCAGATCTGAATATGAGGCATCGAAGGTGGCTAGAGCTAATTAAGGATTATAATGTGGGAATCCATTATCATCCCGGAAAGGCCAATGTGGTAGCAGATGCTCTGAGTCGAAGGAGCCATAGCGCAAATACGCTAACAATGGAGGATCAACCAGAATTATGCAAGGAATTTCAGAAACTAAGGTTGGAGGTCGTTCCGCAAGGAATGGTAGCTGACCGAAGTAAAGCCAACATTGAAGGTCGATTAGAGAAGGCCAGAAAGATGACGATAAAATTTCTAAGATTAAGGCTAAAAAGGAAGAAGGCCTAGCCGTAGATTTCACTCTAGATGAGCAGGGAACCATGTTTTTCAAAGGCCGAATTTGTGTGCCGGATAAAAAGGAGCTAAAGCAATTGATTCTTGAGGAGGCTCACGATTCAAAATACTCAATTCATCCAGGGAGTGCTAAGATGTACCAGGATTTGAAAGAGAGATTTTGGTGGCCTAATATGAAGTGTGAGGTAGCTGAGCATGTTGCATTATGCGACGTGTGTCAGAGAGTGAAGGCCATGCATCAAAGACCCGCTGGTCTGTTGCAACCGTTGAAAATTCCGGAATGGAAGTGGGAGGAAATCGGAATGGATTTTATCACCGGTTTACCTAAAACTCAGAAAGGTTACGATTCCATTTGGGTTATTGTGGACCGTCTAACCAAGGTCGCTCATTTCATCCCGTGAAGACCACCTACTCCGAGATCGCTAGCGTAGCTGTACATGTCGAGGATTGTATGTTTGCATGGAGTGCCCAAGAAGATTGTGTCTGACGAGGTACCCAATTTACCTCAAGATTTTGGAACAAGTTGCATGAAGCAATGGGGACTCGTCTGAATTTTAGTACAGCATATCACCCACAGACAGATGGTCAGATTGAAAGAGTAAATCAGATTTTAGAGGATATGTTGAGAGCTTGTGCTTTAGCTTATGCTACATCGTGGGATAAGTGTTTGCCATATGCGGAATTTAGTTACAACAATAGCTATCAAGCTAGCGTGCAGATGTCACCGCTCGAGGCATTGTATGGGCGTGCTTGTCGACTCGTTGAATTGGAACAAACAGAGAACGTTTGGTTTTTGGGCCAGACATTCTCGAGGAAGCCGAAAGTCAAGTCGCAATGATCGAGAAAGGTTGAAGATAGCACAGTCAAGACGTAAGAGTTACGCAAATAACCGCGCCGAGATTTGAGTTTTGAACCAGAAGATCATGTGTACCTCAGGGTTACCCCTCTTAAGGGCGTTAAAAGATTTCATGTTAAAGGGAAGCTTGCACCAAGATATGTCGGTCCGTTCAAGATTCTGAGCCGTCGAGGAGAGGTAGCTTATCAGTTAGAGTTGCCTCAGTCCTTGGCAGGAGTGCATGATGTATTCCATGTGTCGCAGCTTAAGAAGTGTCTCAGAGTGCCAACAGAGCAAACTCCGTTGGATGCAATAGAGCTGCAAGAAGATTTGACTTACAAAGAGCAACCAGTCAGAATTTTGGATGTTATGGAACGCAAGACCAGAAACAAGTCTATTCGCTTTTGCAGAGTTCAGTGGAGTAATCATTCTGAAAGTGAAGCCACTTGGGAGCACGAAGAAGACTTGAAGTCAGAATTTCCGAACCTATTCTCTAGTTAGCCCGGAATCTCGGGTCGAGATTCTGTTAAGGGGGGGGAGGTTTGTAACATCCCAAAATTTGGCTTAATTAAAGTTTTTATTTCTTATTTGTGCATGTATGATTTTCTAAAATTTATTTGGATTTTTCTGGATTTATTTGAATTAAATTCAATTCAAGTTTATTGCCTTTTATTCAAAATTATTTAAATCTGTGCAGAGTTAAAATAAAGTTTTGCCAAAAATATTTTATTTAAGTCCAGAATGTCTCAAAGTATTTTTGAGATTTTTCCTGGATTTTTCCTAATAGTTTTATTGCTTAAAATAAATAAAATGAATTTCTGGAATTATTTTAATTAGGAAATCTTTCGAAAAGCAATGAACAGTGTTGGGCCGAAGCCCAACACTGTGCGTTGGAAACCCGCGTCGGTGTGGCCCAGTTGGCCCATGAGTGGAGGTGCGCAGCCGCAGCCCTTGATCTTCCATCGGACGGTCAGGAGCCTTCGCGTGTAAATCGCAAACCCTAGCGCCAGTGGACGTAGGATCGGAATCGGACGGTCAGGGTTAAGTCGTACCGGTTTGGGAAGGTTTGAATCGTGTTCGTTAGTTGGTTCGGCGATCTCGATCCAAAGAACGCCTCCTCGAATCCCACCGCTCATTTGTCATCTGAGGGTCCTCGTGTCGCCTCCGTCTCGGATTCTTCCGCCGCGCGCCGTGTCTCCGGTGGACTCGAGTCCGTGTTCTTCGCCCGCACGCCCTCCGCCCGCCTATTTAAGGAGCCTACGGTGCGTTGAGGTCCTTGTCCGCGCGCCAAAAACCCTGTGTTTTCGTCGCCCGAGCCCGCCGGAACGCCTCGCGGAGCGTCGCCGCCTTCATCGCCGGTGAGTTTCGCTCGGCGCGCCATTAGCAATGCGGAGAAGATTTGGACCGTCGGATCGCCGCCAACGTCCCAGATTCACCGCGCGGGACTCGGTGAGCCGTAAACCTTCGTTAATCGCCGTCATTAGATCTAAAACCTCGCCGAGATCTCGCGCGTGTGCTTCGATCGGCAACCGCTCGATGGGATCTGGATGCATCGGATGGCGCCGTCACCGCGCCAATCGAATGCTCGCCAGCGTGGAGGCGCAGCGCCGAGGAGTCATGAGCCGGGTTCGCCGTGGACCAAGTAGCGACGTGGTGGACGGGTCTATGCACCGAGGCCACGCGTCGGCTTCGATTGGTCCGGTTCAGCGCATCATCGTGATGACGTCGAGCTAACGCAATAAATCAGTTTTCGAATAAAAATAAATCATTAATTTCGAATTTCGATTTTCTCGATTTGATGATTTATTTCAAACTTCAAAAGGCTATATCTTTTGCAATTTAACTCGGAATTGAGTGATTCCAATTTCTAAAAATTTGTAAAATTGAGATCTATTTAATGGTGAATTTTAATTGATTTTTGGAGTTCATTTGATCTCTATTTTGGTATTTATTTGCTTTTCTTCTTCGGTACGCGTAGACGTTGAATTGTGCGACGCTTCGGAGGAAGATCAAGCAACTCAAGAGCAAGCTTCAGATCAAGATCAGGACCTATTCCAAGGCAAGTTGTGCTTTGATCATGTTGAACCCATGTTTATAAAATTGCTATATTTGTTTTACCCTATTGCATATGTTTCAAATATACAATTGTTTCAAGTTAGATTGGGCTTAGCTAATATACCAGATTGATCTATACCCTACCTTGTCATTGTATGCCATGATCCATTGTCACCCTAGATTGGTTAATTATAGTTGGTTAATAATTATAATCAACATTGGAGGTTTAGACCGCATTAGTTGCTTAGCCTTGCCACGTCATCACATGTGTCAGAATCATTGATAATTAATCTTGATTAATGGAATATGGAACAATATTATGAACTTGTGTGTCATGTGGGATCACACGATGAGATTGAGTTGTTGTGGCGAGCCATGTCACGCAACGATGTTGAATTGTTGATGGCACGTGGTGCTTGGTAATCAACTGGGTGATAATAACTTAGATTGAGGCAAGTGGCAAGGGGCGAGGAGGCCAAAGTGGGCCCAATGGGCGAGGGGTATGTGGATGTCTTGCCTTGATCACACTAAGGACTTAACCTTGCAAGCCTTCGACTGAGTCTATCATGCAACCACATGTCCGTATGGGCCACCTAATGAGTAATTTGCAATGTCTTAATTTTGGTACTATCGTGGTCGGTGTGAGTTCGAGTTATGGTGTAATTCACATGGCGCAAGAGGGGGCCCCGGATGTGGTAACCACCCCACCATGTTGAATCCTTAGCGGGTAGTATCGGGTTAAGCCGAGCATTGTAAAGGCTTTGTTATAATCACTCGCCTTGGTGGTGTTTGGTTGTATCACGTGGGTAAAGTGCATAACCTCTGCAGAGTGTGAAACTATTCTGATAGCCGTGTCATGATTGAGCAATGCTCGGAATTACTGCTTAAGGGTTAGCTTAATTAATTGGACAACATGGTTGGGATGGCGAAATGCCATATGGAAGATGAAATTTGACTTAGGATTGGAAACTTGGTTTACTTGAGAAATATCAAGTTATTTATTATTGCTATTTGTTTTACATTCTTTACAATCTATTTATCAGTATTTGTTCATAAATGCCGCTTATTGCAAAATAGCCATGATAGCCTATCCATTGGAATAAGCCTTACATATAGATACATAGAATTGCATTCATGCACAACTTGTTGAGTGCTTTAAGTACTCACCCTTGCCAAACAACAATAATCAACAGTTGAGGAATCTACACCGTGTTGGAAGATGAAGTCCAGAAGACACGAGTCATTAGGGTCCGAGCCTTGTCGGTTGCTGTGGTGAACCGATGAGCTATCTACGCTTTCTACTTTCCACCGCTTAATCATTAGTTATATTTTCAAGATTGCCTGCGTGGCTTAATAATGTAAGTTGGTCATAAGATCATACATTTAGCTATATCAATAAATGAACTATTATTCTATTATCGTTGTGTATGATGTGATATGTACCAATGTCTAGCTGTGTGCACTAGCGTTGATCCTGGGACTAGTGCAGTAAACACAGTGGGTTCGAATCAGTGGATTCGGGTCCTTACAGTTTTAGGCCAGCTGCAGCCCGGAATTCTCCATCCGTGCCATCAAGTTCGGAGATTAGCTGCACCATAGAGTCTCCACCACCTTCTTCACCAGCACCATAGAGTCTCCACCACCCTCTCAGCCAACCCATCATGCATGGGTTGTGTGTAGTGATTCTGAGCCAGAAAGGGCAGAATCCCATACCTCAGAGTCCAAATGGGAACCCTAGAGTAGGAGTTTTTCCTTGCTAGGAGCACCAACTAGTTAGATTGAGTTCCCATGTATCCTTAACTTTTGTAAAGACTAGTATCATTAGACCAAATAGGGATGCACTAGTAGGTAGAGACTCTAGGACCCCTTGTATATTAATCAAATATTGTATTCGGTGTTTTGGACTTTTGGTTGTATAGTTTTCTGTACTATTATTCAGATTACCGTCGGGAATGTATAACCTTTCGGTTGAAATTCATGATGAGTCGATCCTTGAAAATGATAATAATACACATTAAACTTTTAAGGAACGCAATGTTGCCTTATAAATTGACCAGTAACTACCTAATCCATATAAAGACCAACCTTAAAACAATATTTTAAAAAATGGAATGTTACGATGTAACCTAGGTAACCTCCATTTAACCATCTCTTCCTTATTGCAGTTGGTATGACAGAATGCCTATGGCACGAACCATCAATGCACCCACTAGGAATAATGAAACATAGAATATTTAGCCTGCAAAAATTTACCTTCTGCTCTACCCTAATTTAAACCTAAAACACCAAACCTATGCTCAACAATCGATGATAATCCCAACCTAGAACCTTTAATAGCATGACCATCAAGATGCATGAAATCCCAACCTAGAACTTTTAAAGAATATATAACAGTGGTTTAAACTTAACACTTACCCACACTAAAGTACCAGTAAGCCAAATCATGATTAAAATTAGAATAAGCAAACAATCGTAAACTAAATAGGATAACAAAACCGAAACCTTTAACCATAGCTCACTACTACAAAAGGACTCATATTAGACCCTTTATCACAGACAGTTTTCAAAAACCGTCTGTGATGAGGGGTCATCACAGACGAATTTTTGCAAAAACAGTTAGTGATGAGTCCCGTGCTCATCACAGATGGTTTTTATCTAAAATTATCTGTGATGAGGCCAACATCACAGATGGTTTTCGCCAAAAACCGTCTATGATGAGCTTTTCTAGGAAATAAGTACCGAGAGCCTCGAACTCCTTTGTGTTTTTAGGGTTTCTGGAGCTATTTTTGAGGTGGCTGCAATTGAGAGGCAATCTGGTGAAAAGAGACCCTAGATTTGGAAGTGTGATTGTAGATCGTTTTGTTATAGGTCATCTAAGGTTAGTAATTGGTTCTAATTTGCATTATAGTCAAGATCTTGCTTGGTAAAGAGGGAAATGAAGATGGTTATTTCTAGATCTAGCTTGGTGTAGATCCATTTGTTCTTTGTGATTTAAAGTAGTAATTGGTTCTAATTGCATTATACTCAAGATGAAGCTAGTTACTTAAAGAGAGAATTGAAGATGGTAAGGTGATCTAGGTTAATAATTGATCCTAATTGCATTATATTCAAGATATATCTAGCTTGGTAAAGAGGGAATTGAAGATGGTTTGATCTAGCTTGGTGTAGATCCATTTGTTCTTCTTATTCTAAAGTAATAATTGGTTCTAATTGCATTATACTCAAGATATAGCTGCCTATGTAAAGTGAGAATTGAAGATGCTGAGTTTAAATGTAGCTTACATATGTATATATATACATTTGTTATTTGTGATATAAGGAGCTATATAGGTTAATTGGCAAGTTTAAATGTAGCTTATATGTAGAATATTGTAGATCCGTTTGTTCTTTAAATCTAGTATGGTTAATTGGCAAGTTTAAATGTAACACTTATAGTTATATACGTAGCGTAGATAGACCGAAGCTAAATGTACCATGCGAACGCCGAGTACATTAATGGTGTCTCTGCTTTTAGAAGAGCTGCAGAGGAGGATATGTTGATATTATTCCTTGGCCATGCTTTGACTGTGAGAATTTGAGGATGTTTCGAAATCCAGCGCAGATCGAAGCACACTTGATTCTAAGGGGTTTCAAAAGGGGGTATACATGTTGGACTAATCACGGTGAAGAGCAGATTATACAGGAAGCAAGTTGTATTAACATCGTCGACGAAGTTAACGATACGTCGGATGATATCGACTGTGCTTTCGATGAGGATTGGTTTCACGATGGCAATCTAGATCAGATGCTACGTGATGCAGAAGGGAACTGTGATGAGAGAGAATTTGTCAAATTCTAGGGATTGATGGATGACTCAGAGAAACCATTGTTCTTGGGCTGCAAGTCCAAATACACAAGGTTTTCATCTGTGCTTGAACTACTGAAATTGAAGGCAAGCAACGGTTGGTCTGACAAGAGTTTCACGACATTGTCAAGTCTACTAGCGGACATGCTTCTGGAGAGAAACGAGTTGCCGACAACCACATACAAAGCCAAGAATGTTCTTTGTCCCTTTGGAATGGAAGTAGAAAGAATACATGCCTTTTGGAATGACTGTATCCTCTACCGCAATGAGTACACAAACTTCCATGTATGTACAGTGTGCAATGCATCCCGGTACAACCGTAAAGATAAATCAGATGATGACGATGAGGGCATCGAGGTGAAGAAAGAACCTCCTGCTAAGGTGGTGTGGTATCTACCTGTAATTCTCCATTTGAAGCATTTATTTGCTAACCCAAAGGAGGTAAAACTACTTCGGTGGCACTCGGATGAGCGTAAGAATGATGGAATGCTAAGGCACCCTATTGATTCCACCCAGTGGATAAACATCGATAGGAGGTTTATGGAATTCACTGCAGATCTGAGGAATATAAGGTTTGGATTGAGTACGGAAGGAATAAATTCTTTCAGTAACATGAGCAGTCGTCATAGCACTTGGCCTGTGAATCTCTATATATATAACCTTCCTCCTTGGTTGTCTATGAAGCGAAAGTATATTTTATTGTCTATACTTATCCAAGGCCCGAAGCAACCTGGGAACGATATTGATGTGTACCTAGCACCATTGGTGGAAGATCTGCAAACACTGTGGGTTGCTAGGGTACAGGTATGGGATGCTCACAAACGATAGTACTTCACTTTACACAGCTAGTTGTTCTGCACCATAAACGATTATCCTGCCCTTGCTAACCTGTCGGGCCAGAGTACAAAATGGGCCAAAACTTGTACTCACTGCTTAGATGATACCGAGAGTGTGTGGCTAAATCACTCATGCAAAACGGAAGGACCGAGATGGCTATCAGAGGGGGGTGAATGATCCCAAATAAAAATTTTCCACTCAAAATGATCCAAACAAGCCCTCAACCAAAACAATCAAGAAAAGCAAATGAGAAGGAGCTATTTGCTCTACATGGCCGGTATGACCGCCCTAGGGTCGGTATGACTGAACTGTTAGTGTTATGCCCTTGAGGCAATCATTTAGATGATTGTAACATGACTATGTTTATGAATAATAATATGATTATTGGTCCAATGAATGTATATCATTGTATTGATCAACAAGTATGTGACTTGCTTATGAAGCTCTTTACTTATTGATGTAATTCAATAAATATCTCTGATCGGATATCATCGTATAGGACAACGATGAATAGATCAACACATGTAGTGATCGATGATCATGCTTCATAGATCATGGGAGATGGAGATATCATCTATACATTGTGGACGCATGTTGAAGAACATGGGTTAGATAGACCCGCAATGGGACACTGCGAGAATGTTTCATTCTTATGTGTCATCAGTGTATCTCATACCTAGTAGATATATGATCCTTAGACCTGAGATTGTCATATTCCCTACATGTGTAATAGTTTTCCTTGGGGCTATCAAACACTACTTCCTAACCGGATAATTATAAAGGTGAAACGTGCAGAGGGAAGTGAGCGGTCAAGATGGAATTTGCCACTCCAATGAAACGAAGATATATGACAAGGCCACTCGTGTCATATGATTAAGGAAGTGCATGTCCATGCCGTGGTTGAGGAGTCAATCACAACTTATTAATATATCACGGATACGAGAGATGGATTAAATCATCAAAGGATGACATGCTTCTCGCCTTGAGATCAATCTTCATATACTTGGCAAAGGGATTATTACATGAGTACTTTTGATAGGTTCTGTCCGATTTGATCATAGTATGTTTGGGAGTTGGCATACTTTGCAAGGAGCCGCTACCAACTATTGGATTGAAAAGGAGTTTTCCGAATCCATATCCAAATGTACGTGAACCAGCAGGGTCACACACTTAATGGGCTGGGATGCATTAATTTGGATTGGATCCGTAATTAATGGACCTCGTGGGCTTAGCACGCGGATGGGCCCTGGTTTAGGGTTTCATCTCGTGGCTATATAAGGAGGGGAGGAGGGTGAGTGCAGGGTGTGCTTTCCCACGGTTTAGAAGTGATTCACTCGAAACCCTAGCCTCCTCCTCTCGCTGCCCCTGCCGAGCGACCATGTGCTTGCACACCGACGCACGGCGTTCCATCCCTGGATGTGTGGACTATTGCGGTGACGCTGCTGCGACTGCGGCGTGGGAGGATGATCCACAGCGAGGCGAGGACGATCCACTCCATTGACGCAACGACTGCGGCGAGAACGATCCACTACATAGACGTGCGAAGGATTCCGCAAATGCGCGTCTAGTGGTAATCTTATCTATGATCCCCTTCTTGCGAGTAGCTTTCTGGTTACAAGGTAGATTTTTTTTTGTGCTAGCGTAGCATACCGCGTTCCTCTTCATGGACTAGGGTCGGTATGACCGGCCCCAAGAACAACAGAAAAAATCAGCACAAGTTCCAAAAGAAAAAATAATCCAACTTTTGATTGGTTGGTCAAAAACTCCCAAAACTTGGTAGATGTGATCCTAAGGAGGTCAGGAACTTATTCCATTCTTCAATCACAAGGATTGACGTCAAAAGTTCCTACCTTTTTCACTTTGAAAAAGAACACACCAAGTTTGAGCAAAAACCAAAAACTTGATCTATAACTTGCTCGTGGGGTTTTGATGATCAAGATGATCTTGGATAGCCTCCCACATGTCAAAGCAAGCAAGAGCACAAGTCAAGAAAAGCAAAAACTTGATCTTCCAAGAAACGTCATCCAAAGAGCAAAAGATCGGTTTTCGCAAGAAAGAACACAAGATTGCCTAGATGATTGGGATATGGTCTGAAGAAGACTCATCCATCAATCATACATCCTCAGCACAAAATCAAAAGCATTTTAGAAGGTGAAGAGGCAAATCCAAAAGCATGAAGAAGGAGGGGAGGCAAATCCAAATTATATGAATGTAAATTGCAAGAATGTAAGTGCGAAATTTAAATGCGTAAAATAAATTATAGGAGAAAATGATTTGCATTTCTGGAAAGGAGGTTTACAAAGCCTCACAACAAAGTGGGCAAAGCTCAAAGGAGCACAAAACCTCTAAAACCTTCAAAGGAGGAAGGCCACCCCTCTCCTTCTATTTATACTAGTCTTGAGTTATCCTCCATCCTTGGATGAGTTCCTTCTACCCTAAGGATCATCTCAATGGCTAGGATTGATTCACTCACATAGCCATACATGGGCTAACCCGAAACCCAACAAGCATACTGGGTTTTTTTGCATGTTTTTCAAAGCACACTAACTAGACCGCTATCCTATCAACTAGACCGTGATCCGATGGCCCTCATTGATCCAAGCAGCTTCTAGCTAGCATCTCAACCGTTCCATGTCCTCTTGGTTCGCACCGACTCCAACTCTAAACATTTTTCGACGATCCTCGACTGTTTGGACCTCCGGCGCACCTCGCTTAGTCCTGTTCACCCTCCGCCTTACCATGATCGAGCTCCAACGTCTTGTAACCATCAAAAACAAGGAAATACCCATCACATAGCAATGCACATAAGGATATACAATACTATGTCAAAAATCACAACTTATAATGCATTTTCACACAAAATACCCTCTCTAGAAAAATCAAGCTGACCTAAGGCAGATCATACCGCCCGTGGCTAGTGCTACCGCACCGCTGGCCGATATGACCGGACCCTGGCCGGTATGATCGACCAAGACTGGGAACTCTCCAATTTCTTCAATTTTTGATTTCTAGTCCAAATCTTCCTGAAACTCAACCAATATAAGAGTAAGCAATGTCAACAACTCATCATAAACATGGGTAGACCTCCACATGGTCTTTCAATCTCCCCCTTAATGAGTATATTGACAAACACCCGAAAGGCATAAAATTTGAGTTTGAAAGAGAAGAAGAGAGAAAGCATTTTGAATGCAAAGCCAATCTTGGTCCAGAAGAGTGAAGATGAGATCATGAACTAGTTGGCGAGAAAGATTTCAGAGCACAACCAAAGAAAGAACACGTTTTCAACAAAAGCTCTAGAAATCCAATAAAAACTCACAAAAGCTCAAATATGCTTATGATCCTAGGAATTAGCAAGTTTTTACTATGATCTTAACCAAGATTCATTCACAATTTTTTTGGTCTTAATGATGCCTTTTCTATAATTTCTCCCCCTTTTAATATGTATGCATGAAATGCATCCTAAAGAGCTTTGAAGATTATCCAAGTGACCGTATGAGCAAAGTATGACACCAAGCTACTCAAGATCAGATTATGCTAAACTAAGACATGTCCAAGTGCAAATAATAGATTTTGCTAGCAAGCTTAGATTAGAAAATATCATTTTTGGCAAGATTTGACAAGTGCAACACTTAGCATTATTTTCAAAACTAGAAGCAAAGCCACTCAAGGAATCAAATGGAAAACCTAGAGTTCAACCTACTCAACACTTTGGGGAATCTAGAAGTGCATACAAGGTCCTTTGAGCTCATTTTTTTCAATTAATGCAAATTTTGCTTTAAGACTTGGAAAGACATAGCGGGGTGCAAATGTTTGACATTATTTGCATTCTTTACCCACTAATGTTTTATTTTTATTTGCATTTTTTAAAGCAATTGACTCAAGGTATATTCGACCATCTCAAGATGAACTCTTAAGAGGATGGTCTCAGTCATACATGATGCATTCCAAGTTCATCGCAAATGGAATGGGAGGATGTCTGGCGAATGTAAGGTGTTGAGTCTAATGCGCACAAATAGAGTCATTTTTGCATAATTTTTATTTTAGTACATTGATTTATGAGCAAATGAAGGACTCAAGTATGGATCAAGCAAGTTTCACCCAAGTTGCTATAGGGAATCTCGAGAAATCCAAAATTTCACAAATAATGGCAAATACACCTAGAGAAGAAACTTAGCAAGTAAAAGCAACATGTTTCATCAAGTTTTCTTTTAAAGCTTTAATTTTCAAATTTTAACAAGCTTAGCAAGAAAAATGAACTTGGACATATCTAAGCTAGTGATTTTCTTCATATGAAGTAGCATGGTGCATAGCATGATGAGTAAATCATTTGCATAATAGACAAAGCTCATAAAACAGAAAATGCAGTCTATATGCAATGCATGAACAGATTCCTAAACTCCCCCTCAAGAAGTGAATCAATTTTAAGCACAAATTTGGTTAAAATGAGTTATGAGCAAAATTAGGTGCAAGGAAAAACCCAAATGAACACAATAGAAACCAAAAATACAGAATGAGGAGAAGAAGTTGAGAAAACTGCAAACTGGGTGGCTATACAGTACAGAAAAGATAGTAGAGAATACTACGGCTCAAACTCACTCTCATCTTCCCCAATGACTGACATAGGGAAGCGGACTCTAGATCCCAAGCTAGGGAGTGCACACAGACTCTGTCTACCCAGAGGGCCCAACACCTGCTAGACATATAAGACTGTGAGGGAACTCAACCTAGAGAGAAGAGAGAACAGCTAATTGTGCATGATAGCAACCTATAGCATAAGATGAAAGGTCCATGCAAAGAATGCCAGAAGTCTAACTGAAGTGAACTCACAACTCTAGAATTAAGCCTAAAATCACCCTGAAAAAGCAAAAGAAAGGAAATGCTGGAAGAAAAATTATATATGATACAAGATATACATACCATCTCCCCCTCGCGATAAGTCGTAAGGGCTCACGATCCCAAGCTCGCTCCTCAAGGTAACAAATCTGGAGCTATCCAAAGGCTTGGTAAAGATATCGGCTATCTGGTGGTCACTCTCTACAAATTGAAGCGCGATATCCCTCTTCTCCACATGGTCTCTAATGAAGTGATATCTAATATCAATGTGCTTGGTCCTGGAATGCTGTACTGGGTTCTTAGCAATGCAAATAGCAGAAGTGTTGTCACAAATCTATCTCTAACCCAAAGTCCTGCAAGATCGATCTCATCCGAAGCACCTGACTACAACAACTAGCTGCAGCGACATACTCAGCCTCAGCGGTGGACTGTGCAACTCTGGACTGCTTCCTAGATGACCAAGAAACAAAAGAAGTGCCAATGAATTGACAAGTCCCAAAAACGCGCTTCCTATCTATCCTACAGTTAGCAAAGTCTGCATCTGAAAAGGCTTTGAGGGATAGACAAGAGGAAGAAGAGTACCAAATGCCATAATCAGTGGTAGCTCGAAGGTACCTAAAGATGTGCTTCACCGCTTGGCGGTGAGAGGCACGAGGAGAAGCCTGAAATTGAGTGCACAGATGAACAGCAAAATGTATGTCCGGCCTCGAAGAGGTGAGGTACAAGAGGGAGCTGATCATGCTTCGGAACTCCTTTTGATCAGCAAGCTCACTATCCTCATCAAGCTCGAGGACAACAGTGGTGGCCATAGGAGGTCCCGTCAGACTTGTCGAAGTGCCTCAGGAGGTCTCGGGTTTACTTGCCTAGATACAAGATGGTGCCCTCCCGAGTCTGCTTGATCTTGAAGCCGAGGAAGTAGCTCAACTCGGCCATCATGCTCATCTCAAACTGATTGCTCATCACATCTGAAAACTGAGACACAAGAGAGTGCAAAGAGCCACCAAAGATAATATCATCCACATAAATCTAGACGAGAAGAAAGTGAGCACCCTGGTGTCTGATGAATAGAGTTTTGTCTACTATATCCATTTTGAAATCATGACTAAGGAGATAGTACTTAAACCTCTCATACCAAGCTCTAGGGGCCTACTTAAGTCCATACAAAGCTTTAGAAAGCTTGAAGACATGGTTTGAGTACTTGGGGTTCTCTAATTGTAACATTCCAAAAATTTGGATTTCAGAATGTTTAAGTTTCAAAATTCACCATTTGCATTTCTTTGAATTAATTTCAGCTTAATAAGAATTTTCTATTTATAAAAGGATTTAATTTGGCTAATCTATCCATCAAACATTTGATTTTCAGTTTTTGCTGGGTTCATTGTGCTGCAAGGAATTTTTCTGTATTTTTGGAGAATTTTCTGAATTTATTTGATATTTATTTGAATTTATTTGCTTTTATTTGAATTTCTGGAATTTCTTTAATTCGGAAAATGATTTCTAATTCAAAAAATCCTTTGCGGGCCGAATCCTTTCTCCGGCCCATTTTCCCTACTGCTTCCCGCCCATCTCCTTCGCCTGCCCGCTCGCTTTTCCTCCGGCCAGCCAACCGCTCCGCGACGGCCGCCTGATGCGCGCTTACGTGGACGGCCAGATGCGGCCAGCGTCGCTGCCGCCGCCGCCGCCAAACCCTAATCGAATCGCTGCTTTTGGCGTCCGTGCGCGCTTCGCCTCCGAGGCTATTTAAAGCCTCGTGGACCCTTCCCGAGGTTCGCCTCGCGCAGATCCGCCGCTCCTTTCCTCGTCGCCGAGACGCCGCTGCCCTCCCCGAGAAGCTCGCTGTCGCGCTGGCCGTCCCGAGCCGCTCTCGCCGCTTTTCTTCCTCTCCGGTGAGCCTCCGTCGCTCGCTTGGTCTCGCCGAGGTCCCCGCTCTCTCTCTTTCCTTTGCCCTACGCCCGCCCGGATCCATCGCATTTTGCCTGTGCCGCCGCCTTCTTCTTCCGCTCCGGTGGCCGCTCCGTCCAAGCTGCCGCGTGCCTCGGCCGGCGTCTGCGTCGGCGCCACGCGACGCCACGCGTCGTCCGCTCTCGCCTCACCTCCTCGCCACGTCGGCGCCGCGTCGATCCGCCTCCAGCATCAGCGCCGCCTCGCTCCGTGCAGCGCCCGCGTCGGCCGCCTCGTGGCGGCCGCGTGGTCGCCACGTCTGCCCTATCCGCCGCGTGGCTCGCCACTCACCGGGTCTGCCGCGTCGGCTTTCTCCGCCTCGGTGCTTCCGGTTCTTCGTGGACCAAGCCACTGACATGTGGGCCCCACGTGTCAGCGGAGTTTCTTTTTCCTTTTCTGATTTTCCAGAAAACCCGAAATTCCAGCCAATCACGTGCTGCCACGTGTCAGCCTCTCTGATTTTTTCTGATTTTCTGATTTTGAAATCTTCCAGGAGCCCGTTCTCCTTCGTTCGAGCTCCGATTCCAGTGATTCAAAATTCTAAATTCATCTAAATTCAAGATCTATCTTCCAGTACCATTCTTTTCAATTTTTGAATTTTATTTGAATTTGTTTTATTTATTTGCCTCGTTTCGCGTGTAGACGACGCAGTCGAAGATCAGTCGAATCAACGATGAGGTAGAACCAAAGAAGAGGCAGCAAAGGCAAGTCTTCCTTGAACATATTGATCCCAAATTTTACGAAAATGATATGTTGTTTTTAAATTATGCATGCTTACTTTACGCAATGTACTTTAAATGCGCTTTTAGAGTATAGTTAAATTCCATTTGTTATACCCTCATTGGTATTGATCACGTCGAACCTTTGACACCCTAGATGATATATATACTAGCTACTTTATTTGGTGATATCCAGAGATTAGCATGGAACGGTAGAATTGCTTAGTCCAACTTTTAGCGTTTTGTATTGTGCCAATATGGGAATCATTTCAAATGTTGTTTAAACTTATTTGTGAGATTGCGGCAATTGGTGTTGCTGCTGTGATTTAAATGAATTAAAGTGGAAATGGTTTAGACCGGGCGGATGGATGTTTGGCGGTGCGTAAAGCACGAGACCTTGGTATGTGAATGTTCCGCCTAGTCAATTAAGGACCAAGCGTGTGTTACCATGGACCGAGCACTACCGCATAACCACAAGTCTATATGGGTACGACTGGCTAAATAATTTGTGCGTCTCATTATTAGCTTCGCCAAGATGAAGTGCGGATGTTGGCAAAGCGCAAGAGGGGCTTCAGATCTTTGGGCGCCTAGAACCCTAACAATGTGAAACCTTAGCGGGCGAGGTTAATAGTGGGGTTGTGCATTGTAAAGGCCTTGTCATGATCTCTCTGCCGACACACCAAAGGAAGTGTGTTAAGTGCATGGCAACAAGAGTCGATCATGTCTTGTGGGTAAAGTGTACACACTCGCAGAGTTAAAACTACTTAAGTAGCCGTGCCCACGGTCAAGGGCAAAGTAGGTACGCTTGCACATTGTAGATTTTATGGTTTTGTTTCAAAGGAAAATGATGGTTTGGGAATCCGAGAGCAGATGGAACTCTTGGGTTATGGTTTGGCGATGGAGCCACCAGTAGATGGAACTGCGCTTAATTGTTATATCAAATTCAATTACTATGCTATTACATTTTGTTCAAATGATGCTTTATGAAATTACTATTGGTATTTAAAGTTGAACTTTGCTTTATGCTAAAAAGAGCCATATTATGCCTTCAATTGTTTAGCCTTGCATATAGTTATCATGCATTATGTTTCCAAGACTTATGGAGTACATTTTGTGCTCACCCTTGCAACATCCCCAACCTTCCACGTAAGAGTTCGCGGAAGCGGAAGGTGACTACGACTTCTACGCTTGTGGTTATGATGAAGGCGATCCGAATGCTAGGACGCGACCCCCGCGATTGCCTGTTGGGCAAATGGATGGGCTTACTTACTTTGTTTTGTTATTTCGCTTCACTGCTTCTTATTGAACTCAAGCTATGATGCTTCTTATTTGTAATAATTGGCCATAAGGCTAATATTCTTTGCTTAATTAATATTACTTGCTTCGTGATATGGATGTGTTGGCATCACTGTTTTCACTGTGTGTGCTAGCTTTTCCTGGACTAGCACAGGTTATACACAGAGGGTTCGGATTTAGAAATCCGGTCCCGACACTAATCCTGGAGGCTGCCTGGCATACACCTCTTCCTCAATACAACCATTGATGAATGCACTCTTGGCATCCATTTGATAAAGCTTGAATCCCTTGGATGTAGAGAATGCAAGCAGGATCCTAATAGCCTCTAGTCTAGCTACAGGGGCAAAGGTCTCCTCAAATTCAAGACCCTCAACCTGAGAAAAGCCCTGTGCAACTAGCTGAGCCTTGTTTTTAATGACAACCCCATCCTCACTCTGCTTGTTTTTGAACACCCACTTGGTCCCAATGACATTATGTCCAAACAGGTGCCTACAAGCTACCCGCTTTGTTCCTCTAGAATTTTTCAAGTTCCTCATGCATAGCATTAATCTAAGACTCATCAGATAATGCATAAGTAACATCCTTTGCTCAAAAGAGGCAACAATGGTAGAGTGAAGGCATAAAGAAGATAAGCCTAATTTTGAGCATGCCATACACTCAAATAGATCAACAATGATCTGATTAGGTGGATAAGAATGCTGAATATGGTGGAGAGGTCTAGAAGCAGAAATGCCTCTACCTCATGCACAGAAGAGGTAGGATCAGAGCCACTAGCTCCTGGGCTAGCCTCATCAAAGGTCACCTCACAGGTCTCTATGATCCTATTCGCATGGCAACTCCAGACCCTATAGCTACGAGAAGAAGTCAAATAACCCAAAAAATACCATCAGAAGAACAAGATTCAAACTTATCCAGTTACCAGACTTCAAAATGAAACACTTGCAACCAAACACACGAAAAGTAAAAATACTGGGCTTTCGCCCAAACTTTAACTCGTAAGAAGTGCGGTGCAAATGTGCTCTCAAGAATACGTGATTAGAAACATGGCAAGCAGTAGCTATAGCCTCAGCCCAAAACTTCATAGGAGTACTATACTCATCTAGCATCGTCCTGGACATCTTAACCAGGGTCTTGTTCTTCCTTTCCACTACGCCATTTTGCTGACGGATGTAGGGAGAGGAGAACTGATGCTCTAAACCAAACTCCACACAGAAACTCTCAAAATAAGAGTTCTTGAACTCCGTGCCATTATCCTTACGTATAGCTCGTCAGGCACCGGGGAGCTCAAGAGACAGCCTATGAACCAAACACCTGAAATGGGTAAAAGACTCATCCTTCGAGGCCATGAAAAACACCCAAGAATACCTCAAAAAATCATCAACAATGACAAGAACATACCACTTCCTACCCGCTGATTGCACTCTAGCTGGACCAACGATGTCCATATGTAAAAGCTATCCAGGTGCATTAGTCATCACAACAGTGACTGGTGGATGAGAAGCAGCAACCATCTTGCCATGTCGGCAAGGAGATTAAACTAAGTCTTTGATCATCTTGAGTTTATGCAAACCAAGAATGAGATCGTAGCTGCTAACTCTAGTCAAATGGTCGAAGCCTATGTGACCAAGTCTCATATACCAGAAGGGGAGATCACGGGACTCAGAACTAATCAAACAGCGAAGAGAGTCTCCAAAAGAAGCAGAAAAATCAGCACCGAAGACTATCTCGAACCTAGAAATCTCGCAAACTAACTCCCTTGACGAATCAAGGATTCTACAGGCACTACTCTTAAAGCTTACCTCGAAAGAGTCATCGGTAAGCTGAGAAACAGAAAGCAAGTTATATTGCAGCTTACTCACTAAGGCAACATCCTTAAGATTGAAATTGTTACTAATGCAGATGGTACCTTTAGCAATGACTCTACCTGATGAAGCATCCCCAAAAGTGATTAACTCATCACCACGGGCTCGGACTAGGGAAGATAACCAATGAGAGTCTCCGGTCATATGACGAGAACAACCGGAGTCAACAATCCAAACCTCTCCCTTCACCATCTGGGATAAAGTGAAGATCTGGGAACCCAATACTGAACCACACGACGTCTCAAAGTACCAACCATAGAAGAGGAAGACTAGACTCTAGTGTCTCTCTAACGATCAACTCTCACAAGATCAGAAACAGCATTAGCACAAGATTTAGGAGTTGTAACTAGGTTGGCCCGCCGTGGTGCAAAGGCCAGACCATCCCAGTGAGGCTGCTTGAATCTTCTACCAGAAAATACATCACGCCACTGATATCTAACTTGATGGGAAAAACAAGGAATATCAAGAGGATGGCAGAAAGACTGACCACGAACAGCTCCAGGAATAAAACTTGACTGAACAGCTTGAAAACCGAGTCCTGAACGCTACCCAAAAACCGGCGACTCTCTAACCTGTCTAGAAGCAGTGTGTGCCTTAGGAGAACTCAGAGTCTGGGGATGACCCTGAATACCCCTAAGGGCTTGAACACACTCACGCCTTGAGATCTTGACGCGTCTGAAGTAGAAATCTACCAAATGTCCATCCTTCTGACAAAATGTGCATGTATACTTCGCCTTACTAGAGGCAGAAGTAGCAGGAGGAGCAACCTTCTGATCAGAGATCCCATGGACAACCCTGGCAGATCTAAACACAGTGGTACTCACCCTGGGAACTACCATGATCTCACCACTCTTGGATCCACGCACAATGGTGGGATGATGCGCCCTAGCATGCTCCAAGTAGTCAAATCGTAGACCCTGATTAAATCGACTAATCTTGGATTGGTCTAGTATGAGATTAAGCTTCTTCTTGCCTCCTACAAACTTCTCGAGAGTGCTCATGAGATAATCACACTCTCGAAAGAAAGAGGCACATGAAGAATAGGGGAAAGAGAAAGAAGAAGAACCAAAAGGAGAAGAACTACCATCACGTGCATTTTTCTCGCTCACCACGGCTGCCTCAACTTTGAGGGTCTCACACGAAATGGAAGGGGCATTTCTAATCCTAAGGGTCTGGGCCTCAAGCTTCTTCTGATGTTCGATTAGGATTTCATCCAAGTCCCCCTCAATCTCAGCACATCGCAAGTAACTTTCTTGTGACTTAGCTAGTAAGTCTTTAGCAAGTTTAGCACACTTGTCATTTAAAGATTCATTGTCAAGTTTTAGTTGCTTACAGCCCTTACATGAGCTGACTGTGTAACATCCAAAAATTTGGTTAAATATAATTTTATTGGTTATTTGTGCATTTTATGATTTTCTAAAATTTATTAGATTTTTCTGGATTTATTTGAATTAACTTTAAATTAAGTATATTGGTCTTTTGCTGAAAACTATTTAAATTTATGCAAAGTTAAAATAAAGTTCTACCAAAAATATTTTATTTGAGTTCAAATGCTTCAAAGTATTTTTGAGAGTTTTCTTGGATTTTTCCTGATATTTTTATTGCCTTAAATGAATTGACCTATTTTTAAGAATTAAATTAAATCAAAAAGATTGAAAAATCATCTTTATTAGTAATGGGCCGAGCTCGTTACTGTGCAGCCTTGCGCGCCGGCCCAGGTTCTAGAACTTGTGATCGGGACCGTGGATCTATGATCGGACGGAGGTTGCCATCAGGGAAACCCTAGTCAATCCTCGCCGTTGGTCTCAGGTGCGGTCCGGATTGGATCAAGCTCGTGCTCATCGTGATCGTCCGTTGTGGCGCGTGTAGGGCAATGATTGTATCGTGTCTATCGTGCTCACTCCGGACTCAACTCTACGACACCGCCGTCGTGTGGAGCGCGGACTCCAAGAATGCTGGCCAAATCCAGGACTCTTCCGGGTATTTAAGGCATGCATCAGGTGCGCCGCGACCCCGTGAGTTAATCCGCTAGGTTGTTTAGCCCTGGTGTGGAGCCATTTTGTCGTATTTTGAGGATTGGATCGTGCGTCGTTGAAGAGAGCATGTCATCATTTCATCACCGGTGAAGGTCCATCCGAGCCATCAAGAGTGTCTACGGGTTCGTCGACGCAAGGGGCATCTCGTGCACACGCTGGATTCGCCAAGGGATCGTCGGAACCGAGGAGAGCCATGGAGGTCACCGCCGTCGAAGAAGAAGAAGTCGCCACCATTGTTCCCGTGCGTCATCGAGTTTGTCACGCAAGGATCTTTTCGCGGGTACCAAGCTTGCTCGTCGGCGACAACCCTAGGTCACCGTGCCTTTGCCGCTGAGGTGTCGTGCCCTGTGAGTGACACATGTTGCCACGTTGCTGCCAGATCAGCACAATGTCAGTGCGTGTGTCAACGTGGTGTTCATTTAGCTTCATACGTGGATGATTGGTCAGCAAGCAACGTCAGTTAGCACGGACCCGCATGTTAGTCGCTCTGTCTTATGCACCAGGTTCACCGTGGTCTTCCACCGCATCGTGGTCCAAGTCCGTAGACCAGAGGGCCATGTGTCAGCATCAGGGCAGTGCCGATGTCATGCTGACATCATGCTTGCGCATTAAACATAATTTCCAGTATAAAAATAATTCGTTTAATTCGGTATTTTCTAATTTTCAGGTTATTATGATTTTTGAATCTTCCGAGTGCCCGTTCTCCCTCATACGAACTCCGATTGAGGTGATTCAAATTTCTAAAAATTTGTAAAATTGAGATATATTTAATGGTGAATTTTATGTGATTTTTGGAGTTAATTTGCTCTCTATTTTGGTATTTATTTGCTTCTCTCCTTCGGTACGCGTAGACGTTGAATTGTGCGACGCTTCGGAGGAAGATTCGTCAACTCAAGATCAAGTTCCAGAACAAGACCAGAACCTATTCCAAGGCAAGTTGTGCTTTGATCATGTTGAACCCATGTTTATACAAATGCTATATTGTTTTACCTATTGCATATTATTTCAAGTATACAATTGTTTCAATTAAATTGGGACTTAGCTATTATACCAATTCGATTTATATACCCTACCTTGTCAATTGTATGCCATGATCTAATTGTCACCCTAGGATGGTTAATTAATAGTTGGTTAATATTGATAATCAACATGGGCTGGTTAGACCGTCGTAGACTGCTTAGCCATGCCACGTCATCACATGTACTTGAATCATCAATGATTAATCTTGACTAATGGAATATGGAACAATGATATGAACTTGTGTGTCATGTGAGATCACACAATGAGATTGAGTTGTAGTGGCGAGTCATGTCACGCAACGATATTGAATTGTTGATGGCACGTGGTGCTTGGTAATCAACTTGGGTGATAATCACTTAGATTGGGGCAAGTGGCAAGGGGCGAGTATGCCAAGGGGGGCCCGATGTGCAGAGGGTATGTGGATGTCTTGCCCTGATCACTCTAAGGACTTAACCTTGCAAGCCTTTGACCTAAGTCAATCATGCAACCACATGTCTGGTATGGGACAGCCTAGCTGACTAATTTGCAACGTCTTAACTTTGGTACTATCTTAGTCGGTGTGAGTTCCCGAGTTTTGGAGATCACATGGCGCAAGAGGGGGGCCCTGGACGTGGTAACCAGTCCCACCAGTGTTGAAACCTTAGCGGGTGGTACCGGGTTAAGCCAGAGAATTGTAAAGGCTTTGTCATGATTTCTCTACCGGCACACCAAAGGAAGTGTGCTAATGGCCAGGCGCAAAGAGAATATCATGTCGTGTGGGTAAAGTGCATAACCTCTGCAGAGTGTGAACCTATTTGAATAGCCGTGCTCGCGGTATTGAGCAATGCTCGGGAATTACAGTTAAGGGTTAGTTTAATTAAATGGAAATCTTGGTTGGGATGGCGGGTTTGCCATGTGGAAGGTTGGAACTTGACTTAGGATTAGAAACTTGGTTTACTTGAGAAATGTTGAATCTATCTATTATTGTTATTTGTTTTACAGTCTTTACAATCTATTTATTGTATTTGTTCATAAATGCTACTTTGTTGCAAGATAGCCCTGATAGTCTATCCTTTGGAATAAGCCTTGCATATAGCTATGTTAGAATTGCATTATGTGCACAACTTGTTGAGTGCTTTATGTACTCACCCTTGCCAACGACAACATCACCAGTTGAGAAGTTTGCTTCAATGCTGGAGAAGTACCAGGAAGAGACGAATGTTTTGGGCACAAGCCTTGTCAGTTGCCTGTGGTATACTGAAGGGTTGTCTACGTTTTCATTCCGCTGCATTTTAATTTGTTATTCAGCCTTATGAGGCATGCTCATGTAAGTTGACCATGAGTTCATACAACTAGTAATATTTAATATATGATGTCTTTCATAATACTTCCGCTATGTATGATTGTGATATTTACTGATGTTGAGCCTGTGTGCACTAACGTGATCCTGGACTAGTGCGGTATACATAGAGGGTCCGGATTTGCATATTCGGGTCCCAACAGAAGTTGTATCAGAGCCATGCTGATTGTAGGTCTTGACCCTAGATAGTCTGGTCGTCTCTATAGAACCTTCAAAATTATTTTCTAAAGGGAAGATTTAACTTGGAAGAATAATATGTTCTTGACTTAACTCATTCTTCTATTTCTTTCCTTTCCAAAAATTTCTTTCTTTCCCCCTGCTGAATGTTTTTCTCTTTTCCTTTTTGGACCGAGTTAAAATCTTACCTACGTTATCTTAGTAGTTGACGATAAACCACATCATAGAAGAAAGTATCAAGTGCTTGTTGTCAACCCTGAAGATCATATAGGAAGGAATCGTCGAGCTCAAGGAAGGAGTGGATCGAGGAAGTGTTTCCAAAGCTAGAAGACCCAGTGCTTCGAGTAGCCAGTTGAGACTCATGTGTGGGAGTCGCGTCTGCTTAAGATAGAAGTGTCACCCCTGTAGACGGTAGTTTTGCGTGTATAGGTTGAATTGGTTCTTCCTTGATTGCTGAGTGTGCAGTATGTGTGCAGAGCTTTTAGGCTTATATAAACAACCATACCAAGTTATTAATATTGTTTGCTTAAGTTATTGGGTTAAACCTATCTCCCCTGCTTTAGGATCCTTGCATCTTACCTATGCTTTCTTATCTCTCTTCCCTAACCTTATAAAGCAATCAAGCAGATGGATCAGGTTAGTGGCAACACCAGAATCAGTGGAAGTGGAAATCAACACAGTGAGAGTCTCAATGATGGATCAGTTCTTCAACTGTCAGTACAAATGGATATACAGAGTTTAGAGAGCTCTTGACTGCTCAGACTCAGTTGATGCATGCAATGATGAAACAAATGAAGAATATGACTGACCAAGCCAATTTCAACAAAGTGTCCCAATCTACTACCAATGATTTCTGTTCCTACTCAAGGTTATCAGAATTCATAAGGATTCGTCTGTCAGCATTTTCAGGAAATGTGTTACCTTCGGAAGCAGATGATTGGCTCAAGACCATTGAGAGGAAGCTGCTCAGTGCTCGGTGTACAGGTGATGATAAAGTCCTGTATGCTTCTTATCAGTTACAAGGAATTGCTGCTGAATGGTGGAAGAAATATTGTGCTGTTCACGAAGCCCCGCGGAATATCACCTGGAATGAATTTGTTGTTGCTTTTCGTAATCTCTTTGCCTCACCTGGAGACAGTATGGTCACGGTAAATACGGAGCATAATATTATCCCTGCACCTTGTTCGACATCTAAGCGTTGCTCTCTAAAGTGCTATCAACCAAACAAGTCAGAAGATCGTGCGTGCATTCGCTGTGGAGAAATAGGACATACCGCTGATGAGCATGCGATTAACTGCTCCAGCTATAAAGGAAGCCATTCTCTTAGAGAGTGTCCTATGAGTGACATCACATGTTACCTGTGTGAAGGTCGAGATCATGGTCCAGCTCAATGTCCCTTGGATCCAATAGTTACTGCTGTAACTCAGCATCAGCAAAAGGATCTTCGAGCCATAGTTGCTCAAGAGTTGTCAATAAGAGGCGGAACGTTAGCTGCAAAAGTGGTGCCGCTTGAAGAGCTAAAGACACAATACCTTAGTCCTAATGGCCCTCATCAAGAAAGAAGTAATTGGCAATCACCAACAGCTTGTTTCCTGTGTGATGAAGAAGGTTATTGGGCTAGGGAATGCCCTATGAAGCAACGAACTCTGACGCAATAAGAAGACAACAATGTACATGTAGCTACACAATAGCGAACACGTGCGTGCTACAACTGTCATGTCGGGACCCGAAACTGCAGCTCCGGACCCTCTGTGTATTCTGTGCCAGTCCAGGATCACGCTAGCACACACAGACATACAGGGTTGCACATCACAGACATTCACGAAGATATAAGAATAATTAGTGCAAACATGTATATAAACCGAGTTGTACGACCTTATGGTCTCCTTACAGATAAGACAGCCACACGAGGCTTACATTATTCGGAGAAAAAGAAATTGCAGCGGAACATAAACAAATGTTGAGGAAGCCTTCATCTTGCCACAGGCAACCGACTGGGCTTGGCCCCTAGTTGCTCGGGTCCTCAATGTACTCCTCCTCCCAAACTGGTGTAGTCTCCTCCACTGATGTTGGGGTTGATAAGCAAGGTGGGATGAGTACACAAGGCACTCAACAAGTAATGCACAGGATGCAACGCTATTACTATATGAAAAGCTTATTCCAAAGGTTGGGCTTAAATGGTTCTTTTTCATCAACAAAGATTTTTAAACCAAGATCTTATTTAAATTAAAGCAAAGGGAACAGTTAAAAGTAATACTAATTTCTTCAAATGGTTTTTCATCGAAGATTCTCGGCACACAACCTTTGAATAGCCATTTTAACACTTGGCACACAGCCACCCTTCCCACACTTTGTTTATGAAAATCTACCCTTGATCAGTAATCCCGAGCAATGCTCAATACATGGCGCTATTCAATAGTTTTGACACTCTGCAGAGGTTGTACACTTTACCCACAAGATACTGACCGCTCACCACACAGTGATTGTCCGCAACAAAGCTTTTCAGAACCTCTACCTTAACCAAAGAACCTCTCCAGTGTTGCCTTCACTATCACTTCCCTCACGCAGAGCCAAGTATAGGACCGGCCAATCACCGTTGGATGGGCACCAAGCCGTAGCACAGTACGCTCCCCATACAGATACACCCCGTGTCTCACACCCCGAGGTATCGGAGGAAAGATATCGTAACCCTAGTCAACTTGGTCATCCCATATCGGACATGTGGTTGTACGGTGACTCGGATCAAAGGCTTGCATGGTGAAGTCCTTAATCCACCAAGGCAAGACTTCCAACACTCAACATGGCACACAGACTCACAACACTCATCAACCCAATGCCACACAGGCCCACCGCACACACCTCTTGCCACTTGCCCGGTCTAAATCATTTCCCACCCGCTTGATTATTGTGCAACACATGCCAAGAATAACTCAACATCGATATGGAACCACACAGTCACCATACTTCCATATCATCATGTGGCATCATCACACCACTTTCAAAATACATTCAATATTCCATTAGTCAATTTTGTAGCATTTTTCTGAAAGATCATTCATGACTCGTTGCAAGGCTAAGCATCTACTCACGGTCTAGCCTCCGTGTTGGCACAATATTAACATCCAACTAATATAATCAAACTTAGGGTGACAATGATTTAGGGCATACAATTAATAATTCAAGGTGGCATAACAAAATGGGTTGATTAACTACATTATCCCAAATCAATTTAAATTCATTTTAAATAAATAAGCATGCATAGTTTCAAAGCATAAACTACATTTTAAAAACCTGGGATCAAAATGATCAAAGCATCACTTGCCTTCAAAGAGTTGCTGGTCGTGTTCCGAAGCTTTGTCTTGAGCGACGAATTCTTCCTCGAAACTTTCCGCAAATTTGCGCTCTGCGGACAAACAAAATATACAATAAAAATATAATACAGAGGACTAAATGGCCTCAAAAATTCAAATAAAATTCATCATTAAATAGATCATAATTTTATGAATTTTTTAGAAATTTGAATCACCCAAATCCGAGTTAAAATGCAAAAGTTATAGTCATTTGAAGTTTGAATAAAATCAAAATACGAAATTAAGAAATCCGATTTTTCCCAATTATTTTTATACTGAAAATTCGTATTTATGATGTCAGCATTGCATCATGATGACGTCAGCACATAAAAGAATTTCGGTCAAAATATTTATATATAACATATTTATGACGTCAGCGATGACGTCAGCACGACACGTGGCAGCCTCTAGTGCCGCCACGTTGCTTGATTCATTAGGTCGGGTCCACGGTTCGGCTCGTCCACCGTGGATCGGCAAAGATCGTGCTCATGCACCGGTGACGCAGCCGTGGTGTCGCGACGATGTGCAGCCAATCCCGACGCGACACGCGGCAAGATCCAGACCGCTCGCTCATCCAATGGTCGGATCTCACCCCCGCGCGGTTCGGCGATGCTTCGCACTCCACGCCCCCACGCGTCACGCATCCAACGGTGCGCTCGAACTCAACGGTCGGATCTGGTCTCACCTCGAACGCGCTCACGCGCGTCGCCGCGTGATTCGATGGGGGTGCGGCGTCATCTCCGCCGTACGTTCAAATTTGAACGGCACGGATCCGCGCGCCACCGATCCACTCACAGCCGCCGTTCAGATCTTAAATCCAATGGCCCACGGTACCCGAGCTGTTTACTATTCAACCCGCTACACGGCACAATCTCACGCGTTCACTAACGATCCAACGGCTAAGACAAAAACATATCGCAGAAACTAGATCTAATCCAAGCCGTTCGCTCTAGATCTAACGATCAAGATCAACTAACGTGTAAACCTTAGGGTTAATCCAGACCGTCCATAACAGATCTAATGGCACAGATACAAACTAAAAGTAACCAGAGAAGGGCGACGTGGCACGATCCTTACCCCTCCTGCGCATCCGACGGTCAACGATGCTCGAGTCCGGCGATGGCGTCGGCGGTGCAAGCTTGCCGGAGATGAGGAAGACGACGTAGTCGACGGCGTTTCGGTGGTTCCCCGGCGAGAAGATCTAGCGCATTCGACGCGGCTTGACTCGGGCAGTGCACTAGTGACCTTGGCGACGGCGGGAATGGACCGACGGCGAAGCAAACGGCGGAGAACAGAGGCGGCGCAGAGGAACAACTACGGCGAGCTCTCCCGTGGTCTCTAGAGCGTCTCGACGCGCGTGCGAGGAGTCAAAAGACGCAGCGAAAGGAGCTCTGTCAGACGCGCTACTCGATGCACTTTAAGGGGCCTCGACGTGCGCGCTACAGGCGGCGAAACGAGCGGAAACGGTCGGCGGCATTAGCTCCGGTGATCTCGCAAAGACGACCGACGTATCCCTCTCCCAGCCGTTCGTGCGGCGATGATCCGAAGGCGCACGCACGCGGACGACGTGGCTCACTCACAGGCATCCGATCAGGATCGAACGGCTCGGACCGGGCGACGCTAGGGTTTCGCGCGGTTGGGCGGCGACACGCACAAGAATGGGCTCGGCCCATTCGCTCAACTGATTTTAAAATCATTTCACATTTAAAATAATTCTAGAAATTCAATTAAATCATTTGGAGCTTTTAAAATAGCGAAAAATTCTAGAAAAATTCAGAAATTACTTTGAGATATTTGGAACTCAATTAAAATATTTGCAATAATACTTTGCAAAACTTTTCCATTATTCAATTGTTTTCAAGAAAAGCCCTATTTGAATAAATCCAAATAAATTTAAATAAATTCCCAAAAAATTCACAAAAATAAAAATACTCCAAAATTTAAGTTAGAGCAAAAATTAGGTGTTACAAACCTCCCCCTTAATGAATCTCGTCCCGAGATTCGTATCGTGACGAAATAGGTTAGGAACTCCTTCTTGAGATCTTCTTCTCGTTCCCATGTTGCTTCACTTTCCAATGGTTGCTCCATTGAATTCTGCAGAACGTGTTGACTTGTTCCTTGTCTCTCGGTCCATTACGTCCGAATCTTCATCGGATGTTCTTTGTAGGTCGATCTTCTTGCAGCTCAATTGCCTCCAAAGGTGTTTGCTCTTACGTACTCAAGACACTTCTTGATTGTGATACATGGAATACATCATGCACTCCTGCCAAAGATGGCGGTAACTCAAGCGATAAGCAACTTCACCTCTACGGCTCAAGATCTTGAATGGTCCGATATATCCGGTGCGAGCTTTCCTTTGCATGGAACCTTCTAACTCCTTTGAGAGGTGTGACTCTAAGGTACACAAAATCTTGGGTTCAAAGCTCGCCTCCTGCGACGGTTGTCGGCATAACTCTTACGCCTTGATTGTGCAATCTTCAATCTTTCCCCGATCGGGTGATTTGTTCTTCCGCTTCTGAAGAATGTCCGGTCCAAAAACATGTCGTTCACTTTGTCCCATTCCAATTCAATGGTGTTCGACAGACCGACCATACAAAGCTTCAAATGGAGACATCTCAGAAACTCGCCGATAATCGTTGTTGTAACTAAACTCAAGATAAGGCAAACACTTGTCCCATGAGGTTGAATATGCTAAAGCGCGAGCTCTCAACATATCTTCCAATATCCGGTTAACCTCTCGGTTTGACCATCCGTCTGCGGATGGTAGGTCAGATCAAGTTCAAACGAGTCCCCATTGCCTCATGTAGCTTACCCCAAAATGCGGAGGTAAATTGGGTACCTCTGTCCGACACTATCTTCTTGATTACTCCGTGCAAGCGCACGATCCGTGCCATATAAAGTTACGCTAACCGGTCTCCTAATAAGTGGTCTTCACGGTATGAAATGTGCCACTTTAGTTAAACGATCTATTATGACCCATATAGAATCATATCCACTTTGCGCTACGGGCAATCCGGTTATGAAATCCATACCAATTTCTTCCCATTTCCATTCGGTATCTTTAGGGGTTGTAATAGCCTGCTGGTCTTTGGTGCATAGCTTTGACTCTTTGGCATATGTCACATAATGCAACATATTCGCGACTTCTCGTTTCATGCTTGGCCACCAAAATCTTTCCTTTAAATCTTGATACATTTTCGCACTTCTGGATGAATTGAGTACTTGGAGTCATGAGCCTCCTCGAATTAATCGCTTCAACTCCTTTTGTTCGGCACACAAATGCGCTCTTTAAACCACATAGTACCTTGTTCATCCAGTTTGAAATCTTTTGCTTTGCCTTCATCCATTTTGCCCTTAATTCTATTGATCTTATCATCATCTTTTTGCCCTTCCCTGATCTGATCTTCCAGGGTAGGTCTTACTTCCAAAGTTGCTAGGAATCATTCCGTACCATTTCCGTTCTAATTTCGAAAATCCTTACACAATTCCTTCCGACTGTTTCCAACAAAGATATTTACACTGTGGTTCTTTCTGCTCAAGGCGTCTGCCACTACGTTGGCTTTACCAGGATGGTAGTGAATTCCCACATTATAATCCTTGATTAACTCTAACCATCTTCTTTGCCTCATATTTAGGTCAGCTTGCGTGAAGATATACTTAAGACTCTTATGATCTCATACACTTCACATCTATTTCCGATGAGATGATGACGCCATATCTTTAGTGCATGCACTACGGCAGCTAATTCCAAATCATGGGTCGGATAGTTCTCCTCATGTGGTCTCAATTGCCTCGATGCATAGGCAATTACCTTCCTATTTTGCATCAACACGCATCCCAATCCCTGACGCGATGCATCACAATAGATGTCGAAGCCTTGATGAACGTCAGGTAAAACTAATACAGGTGCCGATGTTAAACTCCTCTTCAACTCCTGAAAACTCTTATCACACTCAGGCGTCCATAAGAATTTCTTTTCCTTTTTAAACAATTGCGTAAGAGGTCTCGCAATCGTAGAGAATCCTTCGATGAATCGACGGTAATACCCCGCCATTCCAAGGAAACTACGGATTTGGGTTTCCGACTTGGGTTGTTCCCAATGTAGAACCGTCTCCACTTTCTTTGGATCTACCGCAACTCCTTCTGCTGTCATTATATGTCCAAGAAATTCCACCTTATTTTTCCAGAAGTCACATTTGCTAAATTTTGCAAACAAGCATTGCTCTCTCAACTTTTCAAGGACTAGCCTCAAATGCTCGGCGTGCTCTTCTCTCGCCTTGGAATAGATAAGGATATCATCTATGAATACGACGACGAACTTATCCAAATATTCCATAAAACCTTATTCATTAAGTTCATGAAATATCTTTGGTGCATTTGTCAAACCAAAAGACATCACTTTGAAACTCGTAGTGTCCATATCTTGACGAAAATGCGCTTTCGGATATCCTCGATCGGATCTTCGATTGATGGTATCCCGATCGGAGATCAATTTTGGAGAATACTCCTGCTCCTCTCACCGGTCAAACAAATCATCGATCCCGGTAGCGGATACTTATTCTTTATCGTCACATCATTGAGTGCACGATAGTCTATACACATCCTAAAACTCCGTCCTTCTTCTTGACGAATAAGACAGTGCTCCCCATGGTGATGAACTAGGTCTTATAAATCCTTTTCCAAAGAGTTCTTCAATTTGCTTCTTCATTTCCACCAATTCCTCTGTGGACATCCCGTAAGGTCTCTTAGCTATTGAGCTGTCCTCGAACCACTCTATCACGAACTCAATATCTCTATCCGGAGGCATTCGGGTAAATCTTCCGGAAAACATCCGGATTTCATTGACTATGGAAACTTCTTCTAAGTCGATGTCTTCATGCCGTTGACCATCAATTGTCCATCTCGCACCGATTTTGCTTCAAATTCAATCTTCTTTCCATCCGGCTCTCGACCGATATGACTCTTTTCCACAGTCCAAGATCGCCTTGTGATTGGTTAACCAATCCATTCCTGTGATAACATCCAAGGTTTGGGTATTAAGGACGATTAAGTTTGCTAGGAACTCAACTCCATTAATTATTAGTCTTACCCGAACATCCTACTTTAGATCGGAGTTCGATCCGAGGATTGGACTATAAGCACACATTTAAGATTCACTATATCCATATCATTTTGAACAGCAAAATCTCGGAAATAAATGAATGTGAAGCTCGAATCGAATAAAACAAAGATGGGTATCGAGTTTACTAGGAACTTACCCAATTACAACATCCGTGGCGTTACGCACTTCATCCGTCGTAATGTGGTTGACTCGGCCTCGTGCGGTTCCTTGGGATGGAGTTCTTTGCTGTTGATGCCCTACGGTTCACGATTGGCGCGGAGTCCTTGCCGTGTGTTCCCGTGTTAAAGCGGACCGGGTGACACCTCCTTCTTAGGGCAATTGTTGGCAAAATGCCCCATTTCATTGCAATGATAGCAACGTCTTCCCATCGCTCGAGAGGTTCCTCGATCCTGCCCTACGATTCTGGTGAGTCTGAACATTCTGACCCACTGGGCGATTTGCCAGCAGTGGTGCCCTATCATTGCCTCTGGGCTGGTACCGGATGAACTGTTGGGGTGCCATCCTCTGCCTCTGCTGCCCCGACGACCTCCTTGTTGCGCCATTCTGCGCTTCTGTTGTCATCCAACTCTGGCGCTTGTCCTCTAAGATAAGAGCTTTGTTAACTAGCTCTTGGAAGTCGTGGAATGTGTGGGTGATCGGTCCACTGCAACCTGCATTCAATCCCTTCATAAAGCGGGATTGTCTGGCCTTATCCGTAGCCACGTCCTCTGATGCGTAGCGTGCTAGTTGGGTGAATTTGTTCGTAATCGCCACCGATCGCCCCCGCTTGAGGCTCGAATTCCTCCTTTTGAGATCCATGATACCCTCGGGTACATGGTATGCTTGGCGAAAGTCGAGGTGAATTCCTCCCACGTGATACTCTGTGGGTCCTCATGAGTCGCGCAAGTTTTCCCACCATTCTGCGGCAGTCCTTCGAGTTGATGAGAGGCATAGAGTACCCTCTCATGTCCTACACACTTGGTAATGTGCGCTTCCTTTCGATTGTCCTTAGCCAATCGTCGCCTCGATGGATTGGCGTTGCACGAGAAGGTAGGTGGACGGGTTCTCATAAACTCCGACAACCTTGAGTAGGGTGTGGTCCATGGTTACCCCACTTGAACATTCGCAGCAGCTTGGTTGGATATCTGTGCATGGTTTGAACCATCGTGTTCATAAGTTGAGTCCAGGCGATCAAGAAGGCCCTGTGTTACGCATATCGACTGCGGCGGTTGAGGAATCGGCTCTTCATTACGTTGTCCGCCGGTTAGCTCCACTTCACTGGCTCCAACATTTCCACGTGTCCTCACCATCTGCTGCAAGCTTCCAAGGTTAAGAAAAGAAAAAGCATAGACAAGTAAAAGAACTTATGTGGGGAAACAGTGTAACTTAAATTATTTAGCCACTTTATTGATATAATATAAAGCGATGGTTGCTCACAAGTGCCTAAGGGCAATGCAACACATCTGAGACACTCACAACGAAAAACAAGTAAGCAAGCATAGGACTCTATGACGACTCACACCTAATGGTGACTCAAGAAAAAAACGCGACTCAATTATTCGAGTCTCAACACTACCCTCGGCTAGACTCGATCACTCATCGAGCCAACCCGGCGCGGCTCCCCGAGCATACACCGGTGGGTGCTCGCATCGGGCGAACCGATCTCAAGACCTCTCGCACTGGTGCAAAGACCCCATCGACTCTGCCGGTCCCGGCCGCTGCTCCTTCACCGGTGCCTCTGCTCTGCTCCTCCGGATCTGGATCGTGTAACTGTGGATCGCTCGGCTCGGGTCCGCATAAAGCCATCTCCAACTCCCGGATCTTACGCATGGAGTGGGCTAAGCCCTCCGCACCGGATCCTCGCCTCCGTGACCTCGTCGCGGGTCCTCTGCGACTCTGGGATCGTCTCGCCCAAGGCGTCCTCTGGCGATGACGTACCTTGCCGGTGGGTGATAGTGGCGCCTCCTCTGCAAGCTCCATTCTCTCCAAACGATTGTCTCGACGTGGATGGTGACGAAAGACGGTGCCCTCCAACTCTGCGGAGTAAGTGCGGGCAATCTGCCGCATCGCCTGTCGTGCCGTCTCCTGGATTCCGGCCTCAAAAGAAGACCTCCTGACCTTGATGTAGATAGGACGGCTCGCCCTCGTCCTCTCCCGAGCATACATCGTGATCTTGACATCCCGTGCGACGTCAAGTCTGCCTGCACCACCAAGTCCTCGTCGATGGTGCATCAAAACCTCCGAGCAAGCGCATCATACGCCATAACTCCGCACAGATCCTCCGTGCGCTCTCCATAGGTATGGATCATCCTCATCTGCCAAAACAAACCTTGTTTAAATTAAGCAGAGAATAATAAAATTCAAAGATAGGTATGAAACAAGAGAGAAGAGATAAGTCAAGATTTCATTGATATTCTTGCTCAAGTTGATAAGGTCTTTAGAAAATAGTTTTACCCTCCTAGGCACAACCAAACTAGGGTCAAGTCCTACAGTCAGCCTGCTTTGATACCACCTCTGTCGGGACCCGAACCTGCAGCTCTGGACCCTCTGTGTATTCTGTGCCAGTCCAGGATCACGCTAGCACACACAGACATACAGGGTTGCACATCACAGACATTCACGAAGATATAAGAATAATTAGTGCAAACATGTATATAAACCGAGTTGTACGACCTTATGGTCTCCTTACAGATAAGACAGCCACACGGGGCTTACATTATTCAGAGAAAAAGAAATAGCAGCGGAACATAAACAAATGACGAGGAAGCCTTCATCTTGCCACAGGCAACCGACTGTGCTTGCCCCCTAGTTGCTCGGGTCCTCAATGTACTCCTCCTCCCAAACTGGTGTAGTCTCCTCCACTGATGTTGGGGTTGATAAGCAAGGTGGGATGAGTACACAAGGCACTCAACAAGTAATGCACAGGATGCAACGCTATTACTATATGCAAAGCTTATTCCAAAGGTTGGGCTTAAATGGTTCTTTTGCATCAACAGTATTTTTAAACCAGTATCTTATTTAAATTAAAGCAGTGGAACAGTTATAAGTAATACTAATTTCTTCAAATGGTTTTTCATCGAAGATTCTCGGCACACAGCCTTAACAGTTCATTTTTAACACTTGGCACACAGCCACCCTTCCCACACTTTGTTTATGAAAATCTACCCCTTGACTGTAATCCCCGAGCAATGCTCAATACATGGCGCGGCTATTCAATAGTTTTGACACTCTGCGGAGGTTGTACACTTTACCCACAAGATACACCGCTCACCACACAGTGATTGTCCGCAACAAAGCTTTTCAGAACCTCTACCTTAACCAAAGAACCTCTCGATGTGCCTTCACTATCACTTCCCTCACACAGAGCCCAAGTGTAGGACCGGCCAATCACCGTTGGATGGGCACCAAGCCGTAGCACAGGTACGCTCCCCCATACAGATACACCCCTGTGTACTATCACCCCGAGGTATCAGAGGAAAGATATCAGAACCCTAGTCAACTAGGTCTGTCCCATATCAGACCTGTGGTTGTACGGGTGACTCAAATTAAAGGCTTGCAAGGTGAAGTCATTAACTGACCAAGGCAAGACTTCCAACACTCAATAGTGGCACACAGCCCATTGTGGCACACAGACTCACAACACTCATCAACCCAATACCACACAGGCCCACCTGGCACACAGCCTCTTGCCACTTGCCCCAGTCTAAATCATTTCCCACCCAGTTGATTATTATGCAACACATGCCAGCAATAACTCAACATCAGTATGGAACCACACAGGTCACCATACTTCCATATCATCATGTGGCATCATCACACCACTTTCAAAATACATTCAATATTCCATTAGTCAATTTTGTAGCATTTTTCTGAAAGATCATTCATGACTCGTTGCAAGGCTAAGCATCTACTCACGGTCTAGCCTCCCGTGTTGGCACAATATTAACATCCAACTAATATAATCAAACTTAGGGTGACAATGATTTAGGGCATACAATTAATAATTCAAGGTGGCATAACAAAATGGGTTGATTAACTACATTATCCCAAATCAATTTAAATTCATTTTAAATAAATAAGCATGCATAGTTTCAAAGCATAAACTACATTTTAAAACCTGGGATCAAAATGATCAAAGCATCACTTGCCTTCAAAGAGTTGCTGGTCGTGTTCAAGCTTGGTCTTGAGCGACGAATTCTTCCTCAAAACTTTCCTAAGAAATTTGCGTCTCTGCGACAAACAAAATATACAATAAAAATCTAATACAGAGGACTAAATGGCCTCAAAAATTCAAATAAAATTCATCATTAAATATATCATAATTTTATGAATTTTTAGAAATTTGAATCACCCAAATCCGAGTTAAAATGCAAAAGTTATAGTCATTTGAAGTTTGAATAAAATCTGAAAATACAGAAATTAAGAAATCCGATTTTTCCCAATTATTTTTATACTGAAAATTCGCATTTATGATGTCAGCATTGCATCATGATGATGTCAGCACATGAAAGAATTTCGGTCAAAATATTTATATATAACATATTTATGACGTCAGCGATGACGTCAGCACGACACGTGGCAGCCTCTAGTGCCGCCACGTTGCTTCGGTTCATGGGCTGGGTCCACGGTTCGGCTCTGGTCCACCGTGGATGGCAAAGACTGCGTGCTCATGCACCGGTGACGCAGCCGTGGCGTCGACGACGATCGCAGCCAATCCCGACGCGACACGCGGCAAAATCCAGACCGCTCGCTCATCCAACGGTCGGATATCACCCCCGCGCGGTTCGGCGACGCTTCGCACTCCACGCCCCCACGCGTCACGCATCCAACGGTGCGCCCAAACTCAACGGTCGGATCCGGTCTCACCCTCAGTCAACGCTCACACGCTTCCGCACGTGATTCGATGGGGGTGCGGCGTCATCTCCGCCATACGTTCAAATTTGAACGGCACGGATCCGCGCGCCCCCGATCCACTCACAGCCGTCGTTCAGATCTAAATCCAACGGCCCACGGTACCCGAGCTGTTTACTATTCAACCCGCTACGCGGCACAATCTCACGCGTTCATTAACGATCCAACGGCTAAGACAAAAACATATCGCAGAAACTAGATCTAATCCAAGCCGTTCGCTCTAGATCTAACGATCAAGATCAACTAACGTGTAAACCTTAGGGTTAATCCAGACCGTCCATAACAGATCTAACGGCACAGATACAAACTAAAAGTAACCAGAGAAGGGCGACGTGGCACGATCCTTACCCCTCCTTGCAGATCCGACGGTCAACGATGCTCGAGTCCGGCGATGGCGTCGCGGCGGTGCAAGCTTGCCGGAGATGAGGAAGACGACGTAGTCGACGGCGTTTCGGTGGTTCCCCGGCGAGAAGATCTAGCGCATTCGATGCGGCTTGACTCGGGCAGTGCACTGGTGACCTTGGCGACGGCGGGAATGGACCGACGGCGAAGCAAACGGCGGAGAACAGAGGCGGCGCAGAGGAACAACCCACGGCGAGCTCTCCCGTGGTCTCTAGAGCGTCTCGACGCGTGTAACACCCTAATTTTTGCTCTAATTTAAAGTTTCAAGTATTTTTGATTTTTGAGAAATTTTGGAAATTTATTGAAATTTATTCGGAATTATTCAAATATAGCCTTTCTTGAAAACAAATTAGATAAAGGAAAAGTTTTTGCAACGTTTTATTGAAAATATTTTAATTGAGTTCCAAATATCTCAAAGTAATTTCTGGAAATTTTCTAGAATTTTTCTGCTATTTCAAAAGCCCCAAATGATTTAATTGAATTTCTGGAATTATTTTAAATGTGAAATGTTTTAAAAATCACATGAATAGTAATGGGCCGAGCCCATTACTGTGCGTGTCGCAGCCCGCCCCGCCGAAACCCTAGCGCCGCCTAGCCCAAGCCATCCGATCCGGATCGCACGCCTGTGCGTGTGCCACGTCGCCCGCGCGCGTGAGCCTTCGGATCGTCGCCGCACGAACGCACAGGATCGCGCCACGTCGCTTCGTCCCCGCGAGATCATCGGAGGCGTGGCGTTGATGGCGTGACTTCCGCCGCCCGTTCGCGCCGCGCCGAGGCAGCCCTTAGGTCCCGTTGAAGGCGTCGTGCGCGAGGCTTTCACTCCGCATCTTTTGACTCCTCGCAAGCACGCCGAGACTCCCTCTAGCGCCCGTACGAGCTCGCCGTAGTTGCTTCTTTGTGCCGCCGCTTTTTTTCATCGTTTGCTTCGCCGGTTTCTCTCGCCGTCGCCAAGGTCACCGGAGTAATCCTTCCGCCACGCGCGTCGAGCGAGCCACTTCATCATGCCGAGAAGCCTCAGAGCGCCGTGGGCTGCGTCATCTTCCTCGACTCCGGCAGCCTTTTCTTCTGCGCCGCCATCGCCTTCACTGAGCTTTGTCGTCCGTCCGATCTTCATCGCACGCTTCTGGTTCGTCCACGTCACCCTTCTTTGTGTTCTTCTAGAGTAGATCTGTACCGTTAGATCTGGATTGAACGGTAGAGATTAGATCTAGTCTCTGTATCTTAGTTTCATCTCAGCTGTTGGATCGTTAGTGTACGCATAGGATTGAGCCACATCGCGCCATGAATAGTAAATAGCTCCGGTAACCTGAGCCGTTGGATCGGATCTGAACGGTTGAGTTCAGATCTGGTTTTGCCCTAGGATCCGCGCCGTTCAAATTCGAACGTGCGGCGGTGATAGCGCCGCACCTCCAACCAATCGCGTGCGGCCGCGTGTTTCCTTTGACCGAAGCGTGACCAATCTCGGCCGTTGATTCAAACGAGCCGTTGCGATTGCGCCGCGTGTCGCTGCGTATCCGAAGCGTCGTCGAGTCCGCGCGTGCGTTGGCCATTGGATCCGAGGGGACCGTTCGATGCGTGACGCGTGGCCGTGCGGAAATCGAGGCGTCGTCGAACCGCGCAGGCATAGGATCTGACCGTCGATTTTAGCGAACGGTCTGGATTTTGCCGCGTGGCTGCACTGTTCTGTGAACCAAGTCCACGGTGGACCAGAGCCGAACCGTGGACCCAGCCCATAGACCAGAGCGACCTGGCAGCCTCTGGGCGTGCCACGTGTCGAGATGACGTCAGCGATGACGTCATAAATATTTTTTATATATAAAAATATTTCGACCGAAATTCATTTTTGTGCTGACGTCATATATGCGAATTTCCAGAATAAAAATAATTCAGAAAAATCGGATTTTCTTAATTTCTGTATTTTCAGATTTTATTCAAACTTCAAATGCCTATAACTTTTGCATTTTAACTCGGATTTGGGTGATTCAAATTTCTAAAAATTCATAAAATTATGAGCTATTTAATGGTGAATTTTATTTGAATTTTTGAGGTCATCTAGTCTTCTATATTAGCTATTTATTGCATATTTTGTTTGTGCGCGTGAGACGCAAATTTGCTTGGAAAGTTTCGAGGAAGAATTAGTCGCTCAAGACCAAGCTTGAACACGACCAGCAACTCTTTGAAGGCAATTGATGCTTTGATCATTTTGATCCGAGATTTTAAAATGTAATTTATGCTTTGAAACTATGCATGCTAATTATTTAAAATGAATTTAAATTAATTTGGGATAATGTAGTTAATCAACCCATTTTATTATGCCACCTTGAATTATTAATTGTATGCCTAAATCATTGTCACCCTAAGTTTGATTATATTAGTTGGATGTTAATATTGTGCCAACACGGAGGCTAGATCGCGAGTAAATGCTTAGCCTTGCAACGAATCATGAGTGTTCTTTCTAAAAATGCTACAATATTGATTAAAGACATATTGAATGTATTTTGAAAAGTGGTGTGATGATGCCACATGATGAGATTGAGGTACCGCGACCTGTGTGGTTCCGTACCGATGTTGAGTTATTGTCGGCATGTGTTGCACAATAATCAATGGGGTGGGAAATGTTTTAGATCGGGGCAAGTGGCAAGAGGTCAGTGTGCTGGTGGGCTGTGTGGCGATGGGTTGATGAGTGATGTGAGTCTGTGTGCCACATTGGGCCATGTGCCACTGTTGAGTGTTGGAAGCCTTGCCTTGGTGCTTAAGGACTTCACCTTGCAAGCCTTTGATCCGAGTCACCCGTACAACCACATGTCTCGATATGGGACAGACCTAGTTGACTAGGGTTCGATATCTTTCCTCCGATACCTCGGGGTGACAGACACGAGGGTGTATCTGTATGGGGAGCGTACGTGCTACGGCTTGGTGCCCATCCAACGGTGATTGGCCGGTCCTATACTTGGCTCTGTGTGAGGAAGTGATAGTGAAGGCAATACTGAGAGGTTCTTTGGTTAAGGTAGAGGTTCTGAAAAGCTTTGTTGCGGACAATCACCGTGTGGTGAGCGGTCAGATCTTGTGGGTAAAGTGTACAACGTCTGCAGAGTGTCAAAACTATTCAATAGCCGTGCTCACGGTATTGAGCATTGCTCGGGATTACAATCAAGGGTAGATTTTCATAAACAAAACATGGAAGGGGTGGCTGTGTGCCAAGTGTTAAAAATGAATATTATAGTGTGTCCGAGAATCCTCGGGAAAAACCATTTGAAATTATTATTACGTATAAGCTGTTCCATCGCTTTAATCTAACTAAGATGTTGGTTAAAAATGCCGCTTGATGCAAAAGAACCATTTAAGCCAATCCTTTGGAATAAGCTCAGATATAGTAATAGCGCCGCATTCATGCAAGACTTGTTGAGTGCCTTGTGTACTTACCCCACCTTGCTTTCAACCCCAACATCGGTGGAGGAGACTACACGGTTTGGGAGGAGGAGTACATCGAGGACACGATGAACTAGGGGCAAGCCCGGTCGGTTGCCTCGGCAAGATGAAGGCTTCCATGACTTTTACTTATGTTCCGCTATTTCTTTACTTTGATTAATGTAAGCCTGTGTGGCTAACTTATCCGTAAGGAGACCATAAGGTCGCATAACTCTCGGATTATATACATGTTTGCACTATTTATTCTTATATCCTTGTGATTGTGCGTGATGTGCAACCTCAGATGCTGTGTGTGCTAAGCGTGATCTGGACTAGCACGTAATACACAGAGGGTCGGTTTGCGGTTCGGGGCCCGGCAACGCGCGTCGAGGAGTCAAAAGACGCAGCGAAAGGAGCTCTGTCAGACGCGCTACTCGGTGCACTTTAAGGGGCCTCGATGTGCGCGCTACAGGCGGCGAACGAGCGGAAACGGTCGGCGGCATTAGCTCCGGTGATCTCGCGAAGACGACCGACGTGGCCCTCTCCCAGCCGTTCGTGCGGCGATGATCCGAAAAGCGCCGCACGCGACGACGTGGCTCACTCACAAGCATCAATCGAGATCGAGCGGCTCGGACCGGCGACGCTAGGGTTTCGGCGGGGCGGCGATAAGCACAAGAATGGGCTCGGCCCATTACTGTTCAACTGATTTTAAAATCATTTCACATTTAAAATAATTCTAGAAATTCAATTAAATCATTTGGAGCTTTTAAAATAGCAGAACAATTCTAGAAAATTCTAGAAATTACTTTGAGATATTTGGAACTCAATTAAAATATTTGCAATAATACTTTGCATAACTTTTCCATTATTCAATTGTTTTCAAGAAAAGCCCTATTTGAATAAATCCAAATAAATTTAAATAAATTCCCAAAAAAATTCACAAAAATAAAAATACTCCAAAATTTAAGTTAGAGCAAAAATTAGGGTGTTACATGTCACAAGGAAGGCCATTATGCTAATCGATGCCCACAGAGAAGATAATCATTGTCTGCGGCCATGGATGTTCCGGAAGTTACCTCAGTCAAGTTCATAACGCCAAGAGTGAGCAGTAAAGTCGCAAGAGAAGTTTGTACGGAGAATCAGTTGAAGAAGAGGCGTCTGAATAAAGACACTACCCTGGATGACAAATGCTCAATAAAGAGAGTTTTCCTTAAACTCTATTATACCTGTAACAAGCCTAGGCACTTTGCCAATAATTGCTCTCATAAGAAAGTGATAACACCAGTTCAAGTCAATCTCAATTATGTTCCAGTCAAAACTTCAGCACCAACGTTGATCGAGGAAGTTTAGATCGATGATTTTGTCCTATGCAAGTGTCATATCCTCATTTGTAAAGGAAAAGTGACTAGCGATGAATTCCATGTAAAGATTTTTCTTGCCTAAATGAATAAAGTAAAGATGGTTGAGATGTTGGTATGTGAAGTGTTGGAATAAAAGCATTAATGGTAAATGAAGAGTGCGATGTTTCGGAGTATTCACTTGTGTTGATGGTTCACCTGAAGATGTTGCGTGTGTAATGATGGTCAGTTCAGTGGTGTTTGTAAAGCTTGTCAGCCCGGAGGAATTGTCGTTATCAGAAAGTACAATATTGCTTGATCTAACCTAGAATGTTATGGAGTTAAGCTACTTATTGTTAGAGAAAAGTTCCTAGTGGACCATATTGGATACCAGACCTGAGATGCTACTTTAGAAATAGACTGGTCGTCTGGATATAAGGTTGTCTTGGAGTTTGGACGAAGAGTTGTGGCAGCTAAAAGCCTCGAAGGTGGAAAAATGGAATTTCAAGCGATTGTAGATCTTAATGGTCAGATGATGGTTAATAGGTTGGAATCTGTTAGCTTGGAAGATGTGCCATTGTAAGAGAATATCCAGATGTGTTCCTGCGAATCTACTTGGTGTGCCACCAGATCGAGAGATCAAGTTTGTTATTGAGTTAGTGCCTAGTACAACGCCAAAAGTAAAGAGACCTCATCGAATGCCTACTAATGAGCTAGTTGAGACGAAGAAGCAGATCGAAGAGTTTCTAAAAAACAAAGATATTTCGCCAGAACCAGTTTGTCACCATAGGGAGCGCTTGTTCTATTTGAGAGATAAGAGCTTAAGGATATGTATCGACCATCGAGCATTTAATGAAGTGGCGATTAAAGAATAAGTACCCGTCGCCCAAGATCAATGATTGTTTGATCAGTTAAGAGAAGCTGGAGTCTTCTCAAAGATAGATCTTTGATCGAGTTATCATCAGTTAAGAATTCATGAAGAGAATGTTCTTAAGGCAGAGTTTTCTACGCAATATGGACAATATGAGTTTACAGTTGTGTCTGCTAGAATGATCAATGCTTTATGAATCGGATGAATGAAGTTTCATGGGATAATTGGACAAGCTGTTGTCGTGCACATATATGACATTCTTATTTACTCCAAGACAAGGGAAGGGCATGTCGAGTAATTGAGATCGGTTTTGAAAAAGCTGCAAGAGTGACAGTTGCGCGCTAAGTGTGACTGTTGGAAGGAGAAAGTTGAGTTTCTTGGTCATGTGATGACTTCAAAAGGGGTTGTTGTTGATCCGAGCAAAGTGGAAGTAATGTTGTATTGCGAGCAACCGAAGTCTGTTAACCGGATTCGTACTTTTCTGGAAATGATAGGATGCTACCATTGATTTATTGAAGGATTATTGACAATCGCGAGACCTTTTACACAGTTGTTAAAAAGGGAAAGAAGTTTGCATGGATGCCTGGATGCCAGTGTGAAGAGAGTTTTCATGAGTCAAAGAAGCGTCTGACGACGGCGCCTGTGTTAGTGTTGCCAGATGTGCAGAACAGTTTTTATATATAGTATGATGTCTCAAGACAAGATCTTGGATGTGTGTTAATGCAGAAAGGCAAAGTCGTTGCCTATGCGTCAGGACAGTTGAGGCCACATGAAGAAAACTATGCTACGCATGAATTGGAATTTGCTGCCGTAGTGCATGCTTTGAAGTTATTGCGTCATTATCTCATTGAAAATATGTACAGATCACAAGAGTTAAGATACATCTTTTCTCAGTCAATTTTCAGTTGAGGTAGAGGAGATGGCAGAAGTCGATCAAGGATTAAAATATTGGAACTTATTGTCATCCTGGTAAGGCTAATGTGGTATTCGATGTCTTAAGTCGTAAAGGCCATAGTGCTAATGCACTGATATCAAGTGACCAATTGGAATTATGCAGGGAGATTCAAAAGTTGAAATTAGAAGTGGTCTTGCAAGGATTTGTAACTGCTTTGGAAGAGAAGCCAACGCTTGAGGATCAGATCAGAGATGGTCAAAAGGTTGATGAGAAAACCAGCAGAGTCAAGTCAAAGGAGGATGAAGGCTTAGTTGAGGATTTTACTGTGGGTGAATAAGGTACCATGTGGTTTAAATGTTTGATCTGTGCACCGAAAAAGAAGGAGCTTAAGAAGTTGATTATTGAGGAAACACAGGATTGAGTGTATTCGATTCATCCAGAAGGTGCTGAAATGTATTAAGATCAATGGAAAAGGGTTGGTGGCCTAAGATCAAGTGTAAGGTTGCTAAATATGTTGTTATAAGTGTTGTATGTCAGCGAGTGAAGGCAGTTCACCAGAGACCTGTTGATTGCTACAGTCGTTGCAAATTTTGAAGTGAAAGTAGGAGGCAATCCGGTAATAAGACCCATAGCGTTGAGAATTGCCGAGAACCCAGAAGGGATATGGCTCCGTTTGGGTCATCATTGATTGTTTGACCGAAGTCGCTTACTTCATACCTGTGAAGACTACCTACTCAAAAGATCATTCGGCAGAATTGTATATGTCAAGGATCGTGTGTTTGCATGGAGTGCTCAAAAAGATTATGTTAGATAGAGGTACCTAATTTACTTCGAGATTTTAGAATAAGTTGCATAAAACAATGGAAAATGGTTTGAATTCCAGAACAGCGTATCATCCATAGACAGATGGTCAGACCGAAAGAGTTAATCAAGATTTTTGAGGATATGCTAAGGGATTTTGTATCAACTTATGTTGCATCCTATCATAAGTGTTTGTCATATGCAGAATTCAACTATAACAACAATTATCAGGCTAGATTGCAAATGTCACCATTTGAGGCTTTGTATGGTCATGTTCGTTGTACTCTGTTGAATTGGAATAAGACGGGAGAGCATTTGGTACTTGGGCTTGAGGTTCTCAAAGAAGCTGAGAGCAAGTTGCAATGATCAGAGAGAGGTTGAAAGTAGCGCAGCCAAGACAGAAGAGCTACGCTAATAATCATCGTCGTGATTTGAGTTTTGAGCCAAATGATTTTTTGTATCCCAGGGTTGCCCCTCTTCAAGGTGTCAAAAGGGTTTCACGCTATCGGGAAGTTTGCGCTAAGATATGTTGGCCCGATCAAGATTTTGGATGTGAAGGAACGTGAAAAGGATATGAAGTCAGAATTTCCCCAAACCTATTCTTTAGTTAGCCCTGAATCTCGGGGTCGAGATTCTATTAAGGAGGGGGGGAGGTTTGTAACATCCCAAAATTTTCTTAAATATAATTTTATTGGTTATTTGTGCATTTTATTATTTTCTAAAATTTTTTGGATTTTTTTGGATTTTTTTGAATTAACTTTAAATTAAGTATATTGGTCTTTTGCTGAAAACTATTTAAATTTATGCAAAGTTAAAATAAAGTTCTGCCAAAAATATTTTATTTGAGTTCAAAATGCCTCAAAGTATTTTTGAGAGTTTTCTTGGATTTTTCCTGATATTTTTATTGCCTTAAATGAATTGACCTATTTTTAAGAATTAAATTAAATCAAAAAGATTAGAAAATCATATTTATTAGTAATGGGTCGAGCTCGTTACTGTGCAGCCTTGTGCGCCGGCCCAGGTTCTAGGACTTGTGATCGGGACCGTGGATCTTTGATCGGACGGAGGTTGCCATCAGGGAAACCCTAGCCAATCCTCGCCGTTGGTCTCAGCTGCGGTCCGGATTGGATCAAGCTCGTGCGCATCGTGATCGTCCGTTACGGCGCGTGTAGGGCCATGATTGTATCGTGTCTATAGTGCTCACTCCGGACTCTACTCTACGCCACCGCCGTCGTGTGGAGCGCAGACTCCAAGAATGCCGGCCAAATCCAGGACTCTTCCGGGTATTTAAGGCGTGCATCAGGTGCGCCGCGACCCCGTGAGTTCATCCGCTAGGTTGTTTAGCCCTGGTGTGGAGCCGTTTCGTCGTATTTTGAGGATTGGATCGTGCGTCGCCGAAGAGAGCTTGTCATCAATTCATCGCCGGTGAAGGTCTATCCAAGCCATCAAGAGTATCTACGGGTTCGTCAACGCAAGGAGCATCTCGTGCGCACGCTGGATTCGCCAAGGGATCGTCGGAACCGAGGAGAGCCGTGGAGGTCACCGCCGTCGAAGAAGAAGAAGTCGCCACCGTTGTTTCTGTGTGCAAAACTCGGAATCGTGCGCGTCATCGAGTTTGTCTCGCCAGGATCTTTCCGCGGGTACCTAGCTTGCTCACTGGCGACAACCCTAGGTCACCGTGCCTCCGCCGCTGAAGTGTTGTGCCCTGTGAGTGACACGTGTTGCCACGTTGCTACCAGATCAGCACAATGTCTGCGCATGTGTCAACGTGGTGTTCGGTCAGCTTCATACGTGGGCGATTGGTCAGCAAGCAACTTCAGTTAGCGTGGACCCGCATGTTAGTCGCTCTGTCTTATGCACCAGGTTCACTGTGGTCTTACACCGCATCGTGGTCCAAGTCCATAGACCAGAGGGCCACGTGTCACCATCAGGGCAGTTCCGATGTCATGCTGACGTCATGCTTGCGCATTAAAAAGAATTTCCAGTATAAAAATAATTCGTTTATTTCGGTATTTTCTAATTTTCAGGTTTTTATGATTTTTGAATCTTCCGAGTGCCTTTTCTCCCTCATAAGAACTCCAATTTAGGTGATTCAAATTTCTAAAAATTTGTAAAATTGAGATCTATTTAATGGTGAGTTTTATGTGCTTTTTGGAGTTCATTTGCTCTCTATTTTGGAATTTATTTGCTTCTCTCCTTCAGTACGCGTAGACGTTGAATTGTGCGACGCTTCGGAGGAAGATCCGTCAACTCAAGATCGAGTTCCAGAACAAGACCAGAACCTATTCCAAGGCAAGTTGTGCTTTGATCATGTTGAACCCATGTTTATACAAATGCTATATTGTTTTACCTATTGTATATTATTTCAAGTATACAATTGTTTCAATTAAATTGGGACTTAGCTATTATACCAATTTGATTTATATACCCTACCTTGTCATTTGTATGCCATGATCTAATTTTCAACCTAGGATGGTTAATTAATAGTTGGTTAATATTGATAATCAACATGGGCTGGTTAGACCGTCGTAGACTGCTTAGCCATGCCACGTCATCACATGTACTTGAATCATCAATGATTAATCTTGACTAATGGAATATGGAACAATGATATGAACTTGTGTGTCATGTGAGATCACACAATGAGATTGAGTTGTAGTGGCGAGTCATGTTACGCAACGATGTTGAATTGTTGATGGCATGTGGTGCTTGGTAATCAACTTGGGTGATAATCACTTAGATTGGGGCAAGTGGCAAGGGGCGAGTATGCCAAGGGGGGCCCGATGGGCAGAGGGTATGTGGATGTCTTGCCCTGATCACTCTTAAGGACTTAACCTTGCAAGCCTTTGACCTGAGTCAATCATGCAACCACATGTCTGGTATGGGACAGCCTACCTGATTAATTTGCAATGTCTTAACTTTGGTACTATCTTGGTCGGTGTGAGTTCCCGAGTTATGGAGTAATTCACATGACGCACGAGGGGGGCCCTGGACGTGGCAACCAGTCACACCAGTGTTGAAACTATAGCGGGTGGTACCGGGTTAAGCCAGAGCATTGTAAAGGCTTTGTCATGATTTCTCTGTCGGCACACCAAAGGAAGTGTGCTAATGGCCAGGCGCAAAGAGAATATCATGGCGTGTGGGTAAAGTGCATAACCTCTGCAGAGTGTGAACCTATTTGAATAGCCGTGCTCGCGGTATTGAGCAATGCTCGGGAATTACAGTTAAGGGTTAGTTTAATTAAATGGAAAATTGGTTGGGATGGCAGGTTTGCCATGTGGAAGGTTGGAACTTGACATAGGATTGGAAACTTGGTTTACTTGAGAAATGTTGAATCTATCTATTACTGTTATTTGTTTTACAGTCTTTACAATCTATTTATTGTATTTGTTCATAAATGCTACTTTGTTGCAAGATAGCCCTGATAGTCTATCCTTTGGAATAAGCCTTGCATATAGCTATGTTAGAATTGCATTCTGTGCACAACTTGTTGAGTGCTTTATGTACTCACCCTTGCCAACGACAACATCACCAGTTGAGAAGTTTGCATCAATACTGGAGGAGAAGTACCAGGAAGAGACGAATGTTTTGGGCACAAGCCTTGTCAGTTGCCTGTGGTATACTGAAGGGTTGTCTACGTTTTCATTCCGCTGCATTTTAATTTGTTATTTAGCCTTATGAGGCATGCTCATGTAAGTTGACCATGAGGTCATACAACTAGTAATATTTAATATATGATGTCTTTCATAATACTTCCGCTATGTATGATTGTGATATTTACTGATGTTGAGCCTGTGTGCACTAACGTAATCCTGGACTAGTGTGGTATACATAGAGGGTCCGGATTTGCATATTCAGGTCCCGACAGACTGGGTCCTTACAAGCATGCATTTCTAGTTCTTCATTTCTAGTAGAGAGCTTCCTAAGGTGAGTGCTCATGGCATCAATGTCAGCAAGTAATTTAGGGCAATTTTGACATGAGGGAGTAGAGTGAGCATGAAGAAAACTAGCATCGATAAGAATAGCATCAACAGAACTTGGGCTAGCATTCTTCAACCTAAGACCGTCAAGATCAGCAAGCACACTATCAAGCATGGTCCTTAGGTTCTCTAGCTCCAGAAGCAGGGTATCACACAAAGAACAGTCATCAGTGACTCCAGAGGAAGAAGATCTAAGAGAAGCTAACTCCCGAGTCAAGGTACCTACTTCCTTCTCTATCTCCATACACCTAGATCTAGCTCTAGCATAAAATTTTCCTACTTTGCAGAAAGCTTCATTGAGCTAGTCATAGGAGGGTACCTCGTCCGAGTCACTGTAGATCTCGGAATCACTGATGCCGTTGGCATCCGCCATGAAGCACATGCTGGTGAAGTCGTCGCTGCCTTTCTTCTCTTGCCGATCATCCTCACCCTCGTCGCTCCAGGTCTCCATGTGGGAGAGGTTGATGTCGTCGAGTGCGGCGAGGACGCGGTGGAAGAGCTTCTTGTTCTTTGAGAAGTTACGGTACTTCTTCTCACGCACCGGGTCGCGAACTAGAGGGTTCTTGTTGTTGCGGTTCTCGTTGGTTTAGTCGTTCTTGCCCGAACTGCTGATGTCATTCTTTCCCTTCTCTAGCTTGGGGCAGTTCGCCCGAATGTGGTTGGGGCCAGCACACTCGAAGCAGGTGATCTTGACACCTCTCTTCCTCTCTCTCACCCTCTTGTATGCATCAGAGAATTTGCAAGCCAAAAGAGCAAGCTCACTTTCTTTAAACTTTTCTAGTTGGTCATCACTTAGCTCGCAAAGAGCAAAGAGGGAAAACCAGCAGAAGAATCAGAGGTGGATCCAGTGGGATCGGTGACCAAGGCCATCAACTGAGATTTTGTCTTGCAAGAAACAACATCAATCTCATGAGTCTTGAGATGGGAATAAAACCCGTCAATAGTCAGAGTCAACAATTCAGTAGTATCCTTGATGGTGGTGACCTTCATCTCCAAAACTCGAAGATCGAGTGCGGTCAAGAAATGTCGAGCATTGTCTGAGTCAGGGTATATGCAATCGACTACTCGAAGGTCTCTCAAAATCTTCATAAAACGACCAAAGCACTCATCAAGACTCTCACCAGCGTGTTGTTCAAACTTGTTGTACTCACGCTTGAATTTGTCTTGTCTCACCGTCTTGATTTGAGTGGTGCCCTCATGGTAAGCATCAAGGGTTAGCCAAATCTGATGAGCAGAATGAAGATGAGAGATCCTATCGTACTCACAGCGACTAAGGCCCAGTATGAGAATGTTACTTACCTTAGCATTTGCCTCAACGTCAACCATAGATCCGGTCGTGACGTTCTCATCGGAACAACCACATACGGGACCTTCACCTTCTGCCATATCAGGAATCCCTGGGCAGTGATGTACGACTCCATCCTGGACATCCAAAAAGGAAAATCAACTAGAGAAAAGATGGGAGTCTTGGTGGAATATTTGTCCATTGCCCTAGCTCTCGAGACCGATCAAGATCTATGGAAGAGCAAAACCGGCTCTGATACCAATTGAAGGACCGAGATGGTGATCGAAGGGGGGGGGGGGGTGAATGATCCCAAATAAAAATTTCCCTCTCAAAATGATCCAAACAAGCCCTCAAACAAAACAATCAAGAAAAGCAAATGAGAAAGAGCTATTTGCTCAGCATGGCCAGTATGATCGCCCTAGGGTTGGTATGACCCGGATCTAGTATGACCGGACTAGTTTCGGTGTGACCGGCCCCAAGAACAACAGAAAAATCAGCAAGAGCTCTAAAAGAAAAAATGATTGAACTTTTGATTGGTTGGTCAAAAACTCACGAAACTTCGAAGATGTGATCCTAAGAAGGTCAGAAACTTATTCCAACCTTCAATCACAAGGATTGACGTCAAAGTTCCTACCTTTTTTACTTTGAAGGAAGAACATACCAAGTAAACCAAAAACTTGATCTATCACTTACTCGTGGGGTTTTGATGATCAAGATGATCTTGGATAGCCTCCCACACATCAAAGCAATCAAGAGCATAAGTCAAGAACACCAGAAACTGGATCTTCCAAGATTGGTCATCCAAAGAGGAAAACATCAATTTTTGTAAGAAAGAACACAAGATTGCCTAGATGATTAGGATATGGTTTGAAGAAGACTCATCCAACAATCATAAATCCTCAGCACAAAATCAAAAGCATTTTAGAAGGAGAGGAGGCAAATCTAAAAGCATGTAGAAGGAGGGGAGGCAAATCCAAATTACATGAATGTGAATTGCAAGAATGTAAGTGCGGAATTTAAATGCGTAAAGTAAATTCAAGAATAAGAGAAAATGATTTGCATTTCTGGAAGGCAAGTTTACAAGGCCTCAACAAAACAAAGTGGGCAAAACTCAAATGAGCACAAAACCTCTAAAACCTTCAAGAGGAGGAAGGCCACCCCCCCTCTATTTATAGTAGTCTTGAGTCATCCTGCACCCTTGGATGAGTTCCTTCTACCCTAAGGATCATCCAAGGGCTAGGATCGACTCTCTCACACAGCCATACATGGGCTAACCCGAAACCCAACAAGCATACTGGGATTTTTGCATGTTTTTCAAAGCACATTAACTAGACCCGCTATCCTATCAACTAGACCGCGATCCGATGGCCCTCATTGATCCAAGCAGCTTCTAGCTAACATGTCAACCATTTCTTGTCCTCTTGGTTCGCACCGAATCCAACTCCGATCATCTTCTGGCGATCCTCGACCGTTTGGACCTTCGACGCACCTCGCCTATTCCCAGTCACCCTTCGCCTTACCATGATCCAGCTCCGACGTCCTGCAACCATAAAAAAACAAGGAGATACCGTTCACATAGCAATGCACATAAGGATATCCAATACTATATCAAAAAGCACAACTTATACTGTATTTTCACTCAAAATACCTCTCTGGAAAAATCACACCGGCCTGAGGCCAGTCATACCGCCCATGGCCGGTGCTACCGTACCCTGGCCAGCATGATCGGCCAAGACTGGGAACTCTCCAATTTCTTCAATTTTTGGTTTCCAGTCCAAATCTTCCTCAAACTCAACCAATATAAGATTAAGCAATGTCAATAACTCATCACAAAGATGGGTAGACGTCCACATGGTCTTTCAAAAACCATGTAAATGCATCACTGTAGGTTCCTCTAGAGGAATCACCTATACCGCAAGATGAAGAAACACTTCGATGGAACGAATGAAGATGGTTTAGCTCCAAAGCCTTTAAGCAGGACAGACATTCTTGGTATGGTTAAAAACATGGATGTTGCGCTTGGAATGGGATGTAAATCGAGAACCCGTGAGACGAGCATGTAGAAGAAGAGATCAATATTCTGGGACCTACCCTATTAGGAGCAACTAGAAGTTCGACACTGAATCGACGTCATGCACGTAGAGAAAAATGTCTGTGATAGCTTGATTGGTCTCTTACTGAACATTAAGGGCAAAACAAAGGACGGTATCAACACATGGCTTGACTTGGTTGGTATGGGCATCAAAACTGAGTTAGCACCGAAAGAGACTAATAAAGACCGAATGTACTGCAAACCTACCAGTTACACTCTGTCCAAGACTGAGAACTGAATTATGTTAGTGCTTGCAGGTTGTGAAAGTTCCGTCTGGTTACTCCTCCAACATAAGGAGACTTGTTTTGATGCCAGATTTGAGCTTAACTAGAATGAATTTTCATGATTCCCATGTGCTTATGGCACAGATGCTCCCTGTCGCAATTAGTGAAGGATCGAAATGGCGATCAGAGGGGGGTGAATGATCCCATGTAAAATTTTCCCCACTCAAAGTATTCCAAACAATCTCACAATAAAAATCTGAAAAACCCAAAGATTTTCGTTCAAACTGGTGCTTCTCAGATTCGCACACCCGCTAACCTATCAACTAGACCAAGATCTAATGGCCCTCATTGATGCACGCAGCGCCTAGCTAGAATCTCAACCGTTCCTTGTCTTCACGACTTGCCACGACTTCGTCTCCGATCATCTTCCGGCGATCCCCGACTGTCTGGACCTCTGACACTCCTCGCCTAGTCCCGATCATCCTTTGCCTCACCATTATCTAGCATCGTCGACCTGCAACCATCAAAAACAAGGAAACACATCACATAGCATTGTCCAAAATGATATGCAATAAACCTCACATAAATTCAAAAATCAATTTCAACATTCGCTCAATAGGCCGGCAATACCGCCCTCTGGGGCCGGTAGTACTGCTCAGCCGGCACTACCGCTCCCACATGGTCGGTAGTGCCGCTCGCCTAACACCCCAGCGAACACCTCTCTCTGGAAAATAACTACCGGACCGCTAGCCGGTACTGCTGCCCCCTGGCCGGCAGTACCTCCTCCACATGGCCGGTACTACCGCTCTTGGCAGAGACAACTCGAATTCTTTCATTTTGAAAATCCATTTCAAATCAAACTCATATTCAAGCAAACCTAACTGAAATATAGTCAATAACTCTCACCAAAAAGGATAGACCTCCACATGGTCTTTCAATCTCCCCCTTGATGAGTATATTGACAAACATCATAAAAGGCATAAATTTGAGTTTGAATGAGAGTGGAAGAAAGCAATTTGATTGCAAAACCAAAAATGATCCAGAGAGAAGAAACTGAGAACATGACCAAGTTGGTAAGACATATTTTAGAGCTAAATCGAGGAAATAACAAATTTTCCACAAAAGCTCTAAAATCCAATCCTAAGTGCCAAATGTGATTATGATCCATAAGAATTAGCAAAATTTTACAAAGATCATAAGAACCAAATAAGCTTTCACATTTTTAATGATGCATTTTCTACATTTTCTCCCCGTTTTGTCAATATAGGCATCAAAATAGAATTTTCCCCCCTTTTTATATATGCATGAAATGCAACCTAAGAGAGCTTTGAAGATTATCCATTTGATCATAATGACAAGATATGACACCAAACTTATCAATCTCAGATTATGACTAAACTAAAACATGTCCAAGTGCAAATAACAAGTTTTGCTCATAAGCTTAGTTTTGAAAATGTGTCATTTTTAGCAAGATTTGACAAGTGCTACACTTAGCAAAAGTTTCAAAACTAGAAGCAACACCACTCAAGGATCAAATGGAAAACCTAGAGTTCAATCTACTCAACACTTTGGGGAATTTTGAAGTGCATATAAGGTCCTTCGAGCTCATTTGTCAATTTATGCAACTTTTCTTTAAGACTTTGAAAAACATAGCGGGGTGCAAATGTTTGATATTATTTGCATTCTTACCCACTTATGTGTTTGAAATTTTGCATTTTGTTAATGATTGACTCAAGCCATTGTCGATCATCTCAAGAGTAACTCTTAAGAGAATGATCTTGGTCATACACAATATATTCCAAGTTCATCCCATGTGCAATGGGAAGCAATCTCGTGAATATAAAGTGGTGAAATCAATTTTGCACAAAAGAGTCAAATTTTCTTGATTTCAATTTAGCACATATGAGCAATTCTGAAGGACTCAAATATGGATCAGCCAAATTTCACCCAAGTTGCTATAGGGAGTCTATAGAAATCCAAAATTTCACAATTCATGGTAAAAACCCCTAGAGAAGAAACTTAGTAAGTAAAAGCAACATGTTTCATCAAGTTTTCATTTAAAGCTTTCAAATTTTTCAGATTTTAATTAAGCTTAGCATGATAAATGAACTTGGACTTATCTAAGCCGGTGATTTTCTTCAAAAGATATAGCATGATGTATTTCATGACGATTGAGTCAATTGCATAATAGACAAAGCTCATAAAATAGAAAAATAGTCTATATGCAATGCATGAACAAATTCCCAAACTCCCCCTCAATAAGTGAATCAATGTTAAGCTCAAATCTGGTTAAAGTTGAGTTTTTTTATCAAGATTAGGCATTAGGAAAACCCAAATGAACTAAAAAACAACCAAAAAAACAGAATGAAGAGAAGAAGTCAAGAACCTGCAAACTGGATGGCTATTGAGCATTGATAAGATAGAAGTGACTCACTACGGCTTAGACTCGCTCTTATCTTCCCCAGTGACTGACTTAGAGAAGCTGACTCTAAATCCCAACTAAGGATTGCACACAGACCTTGTCTACCAAGGAGACCCAACACCTGCTAGACTTATAAGACTATGAGGGAACTCAACCTAGAGAGAAGAGAGAACAGCTAATCATGCATGATAGCAACCTAAAGCACAAGATAAGAGGTCCATGCAAAGCATGCCAGAAGTCTAAGTGAGTGAACTCAACTCAGGAAAAATAAGCCTAAAATCACCCAGAAGAAACACAAAGAAAGAAAAAGTAAAGCTAGAAGATAACATATTATACATAATATACAAACCAGCTCCCCCTCACGATAGGCCGTAAGGGCTCACAACTCCAAGCTCACTCCTCAAGGCAACAAATCTAGAGCTATCCAAAGGCTTGATGAAGATATCGGCTAACTGAAGGTCACTCTCTATGAACTGAAGCGCAATATCTCCCTTCTCCACATAGTCTCTAAGGAAGTGATATCTAATATCAATATGCTTGGTCCTGGAATGCTGCACTGGATTTTTAGCAATGCAAATAGCAGAAGTGTTGTCACAGAAAAGTGGCACACTCTCTATCTCTAACCCATAGTCCTGCAAGGTCGATCTCATCTAGAGCACCAGGCTACATCAACTGGCTGCAGCAACATACTCGGCCTCCGCGGTGGACTGTGCAACTACAGACTGCTTCCTAGATGACAAAGAAACAAGAGAAGTGCCAATGAATTGGCAAGTGCCAGAAGTGCTCTTCCTATCTATCCTACAGCCAGCAAAGTTGGCATCGAAAAAGGCTCTCAAGGACAGACAAAAAGAGGAAGAGTACCAAATACCATAATCAGTTGTAGCACGAAGGTAACTGAAGATACGCTTCATCGCCTGGCGGTGAGAAGCGCGAGGAGAAGCCTGAAATCGAGTGCATAGACACACAGCGAAATGTATGTTCGGCCTCGAAACAGTGAGGTATAAGAGGGAGCCGATCATGCTCCGAAACTCTTTTTCATCAGCAGGCTCACCATCCTCATCCGGCTCGAGGACAGCAGTGGTAGCCATAGGAGTCATCACCGGCTTCCCGTCAGACATGTCGAAGCGCCTGAGGAGATCCCAGGTGTACTTGCCTTGATGCAAGAAAGTACCCTCCCGAGTCTGCTTGATCTGAAAGCCAAGGAAGTAGCTCAACTCGCCCATCATACTCATCTCAAACTCTGTGCTCATCAACTCAGAAAACTGAGACACAAGCAAATGAGATGAGCCACCAAAAATGATATCGTCCACATAAATCTGGATGAGAAGAAAATGCAACTCATGGTGTCTGATGAATAGAGTCTTGTCTACTACACCCATTTTGAAGTCATGGCTAAGAAGATAAGACTTGAGCCTCTCATACCATGCTCTGGGGGCCTGCTTGAGTCCATACAAAGCTTTGGAAAGCTTGTATACATTGCTCGGAAACTTGGGATTCTCAAATCCTGGAGGTTGTTTGATATAAACCTCTTCCTCAATATAGCCATTGAGGAATGCACTCTTGACATCCATTTGATAGAGCTTGAAGCCCCAGGATGTAGAGAATGCAAGTAGGATCCTAATAGCCTCTAGTCTAGCTATAAGGGCAAAAGTCTCCTCAAAGTCAAGACCCTCAACCTGAGAAAAGCCCTGTGCAACTAGCCTAGCCTTGTTGCGAATGACAACCCATCCTCACTCTACTTTTTTGAACACCCACTTGGTCCCAATGACGTTATGACAAGATGAGCGCTCTACAAGCTGCCAGACTTTGTTTCTCTCGAAGTTTTCAAGTTCCTCATGCATAGCATTAGTCTAAAACTCATCAGATAATGCATGAGTTACATCCCTCGGCTCAAATGAGGCAACAAAGGTAGAGTAATGGCAGAAACTGGACAAATCTGATTTTGAGCAAGTGACACCTTCAAACAGATCGTTGATGATCTGATCAGGTGGATGAGAACACTGAATATGACGGGGAGGACCAGAAGAAGAATTGGCCTCTACCTCATGCACAGAAGAGGTAAGAGCAAAGGCACTAGCTGCAGGAGAGTCAGAAGGCAAGGGCTGGTCTTCCTGAGGTGCAGAAATGGAAACAGGTGGCACCTCAGGTGTAGAGGGGACTAGATCAGGTGTAACACCATCATCTCCATCATCCTCATCCTCTACAAAGATGGTCTCAGAGGTGGAAGAAGAGCCTGAAATGTCAGGTCTAGCTCCTGGGCTAGCCTCATCAAATGTCACCTCATAGGTCTCTATGATCCTATGCGCATCTCAACTCTAGACCCTATAGCTATGAGAAGAAGTCGAATAACCCAGAAAGATAACATCAGAAGAGCAAGACTCAAACTTATCCAGGTTACCAGACTTCAAAATGAAACACTTGCAACCAAACACAAGAAAATGAGAAACACTAGGCTTTTGCCCATTCCTCAACTCGTAAGAAGTGCGGTGCAAATGTGCTCTCAAGAATACGCGATTGGAAACATGGCAAGAAGTAGCTATAGCCTCATCCCAAAACATCCTAGGAGTGCTGTACTCGTCTAGCATCGTCATGGCCATCTCTACCAGGGTCCTGTTCTTCCTTTCCACTACACCATTTTGCTGAGGGATGTAGGGAGAGGACAACTGATGCTCTAAACCAGACTCCACACAGAAACTCTCAAAATAGGAGTTCTTGAACCCTGTGTCATTGTCACTGCGTATAGCTCGTAGGGCACTAGGGAGCTCAAAAGACAACCTATGAACCAAACCCCTAAAATGGGTAAAAGTCTCATCCTTCGAGGCCATGAAAAACACACAAGAGTACCTCGAAAAATCATTAACAATGACAAGAACATACCACGTCCCACCCACTGACTGCACTCTAGCTGGACCAACAGTGTTCATATGTAAAAGCTGTACTGGTGCATCAGTCATCACAACAGTGACTAGGAGATGAGAAGCAGCAATCATCTTGCCATGTAGGCAAGGAGAGCAAATTAAGTCTTTGACCATTTTGAGTTTAGGCAAATCACGAATGAGATCGTGGCCGCTAACTCGGGTCAAATGATCAAATCCAATGTGACCAAGTCTCCTATGCCAGAAGGAGAGATCATGGGACTCTAAAGCAATTAAACACCGAAGGGAGTCTCTAGAAGAAACAGAAAAATCAGCACGAAGGACTCCCATATCTAGAAATCCCGCAAACTAACTCTCCTGATGAATCGAGGATTCTACAGGCATTACTCTTAAAACTCATCTCAACATAGTCATCAATAAGCTAAGATATAGAAAGCAAATTGTATTGCAGCTTACTCACTAAGGCAACATCTTTAAGAATGAAATTGTCATTAATGCAGATGGTACCTTTAGCAATGACTCTACCTGAAGAAGTATCCCCAAAAGTGATAAACTCATCACTGGGGACTCGGACTAGGCAAGAGAACCATCGAGAATCTCCGGTCATATGACGAGAACAACCGGAGTCGACAATCCAGACATCTTCCTTCCCCATCTGACGAACCTGATCAAGACACAAGAGAGAAAGATGACTCAGTACTGGGATAGAGTGAAGACTTAGGGACCCAATACTAAACCACACGATGCCTCAGAGTACCAGCCACAGAAGAAGACTGAACTCGAGTGTCTCTCTGACGTTTAATCCTAACAAGATCAGTAGCAACCCTAGTAGATGATCCAGGAGCTGGAACTGGGTTGGCCCGCCGTGGTGCAAAGGCCGGACCACCCTAGTGACGCTGCCTAAATTTCCTACTCGAAAACACCTCACGCCGCTGATATCTACCTCGATGGGAAAAACGAGGAATATCAAGAGGACGGCAGAAAGACTTACCACGAACAGCTCAAGGACTAAAACTTGAAGAAACAGCATGAAAACCGAGTCCTGAACGCTGCCCAAAAACAGGCGACTCTCTAACTTGTCTAACAGTAGTGTGTGCCTTAGAAGCACTCAAAGTCTGAGTGTGGAATATGTGAAACCAGGTATCTCCATGACCGGCCCAACGTCACCTGAGGAAAAGACAGGCCCAAAGGATGTGCCCCGCGCCAAGCTTTGCTACCGTATGGAAGGGAGGGCACATCCTATATACAGTTACGTATATTCAGATATAAAAGATACAGTTGTGATCCGAGTCGCTGATTGGGTAGACAAAGATGTAAACTCTATCCTATAACCGACTAGAATCTAATAACCAATTGGAATCTTCTAACCGATCAGGACTCTGTAAGTCACGCCACCCCCGGTATATAAGGGAGAGGGCGGGCAACAACAAGGCATCAAGCCATAGAGCATAGCACTCCTCATATCGCACAGAGCATGTTGCGCTTTGAGCAATCTTAGATCCAAGAGATCCGTATAATCCCAGCACACAGGATTAGGGTATTACCTCCATCGCTGAGGGCCTGAACCTGTCTAACCCTTTGTCTTGTGTGACCTACGAGTTTGAGATCTAGCGCCTGCCCCATAAATTTATTGCCGACTACAAAAGTCGACAGTTGGTGCGCCAGGTAGGGGAAGCGCTATAATCTTTTCCTACAGACTTGATGGTAGCAATTGGCGGATTCATCGCAACCTTCATCTCCGGCCAAGCCTTCCGCTTCGGAAGTTTGGATTTCGTCGCAGATACGAGCGGAGAGCTTGTATGCCTGGTCTAAAGCCAGATCCAATCTGGTGAACATCGGACCAACCCATCTCAGGTATGCCGCACTGACTCACTCAGAAAAACAGTCGGCATTGTGAAGAATTGTTGCGATTTTCGTGGCGTCTTCGCGATCGAGGAGCAGGGGACCGATCTCCATCAAGAAGACCAAGAGGCCGCGGAGGAAGATTGCCTTCGTAAGGGTAAGGAGGTGCAGGTGCGATCTCTTCGATCGCGCGGCCGCAATGTCCGTGAGGATATCCTGCAGTCCAAGTTTGGCGACCAATCCGTCTTCCGCACGCCGATGCAGAACGTCATCGCCTCCAAGACGCTTCTCGACACGTTGGACCCGATGATTGCATCGGATAGCCTGGCGGCCCCGATCATGGCCCAGATTAAGGCCATGGTGACGGCGGCAACAATCTAGCAGAATCAGGAAAAGCCGGTAGGTGAAGCGCACTCGCGCTCCCACACGGCTACTCGTGTCGCCAGCAGTCAGACCGCAATCAGTCGGAATACCGGCAGTCAGCGCCATACGCCACCTCTCGGTGATGCACGCCAAACTATCAACCGCGACCTCCGCCAAGACATCAACGCTAGACGGCAGGAGCGGGACGAAGAAGAGCGACGCGGGCACCACGACGACTACGAGCGTTTCAGCATCGACCGTGATCGACGAGACGATCAGAGGTACGACGACCGCGATGACCATAGAAACTATCATCGCTGGGTTGGAACAACAACGACCGTCGAGCCATGAGCTCGCCGCGCTGAACTCCGCCCCGGCACGTTGACGACCATCGCTGAGCCAGAGGCTTGCCACGCCGGACTCCCCCTCATCATGATGAGAGATCTATTGACGGGATCCGAGCGTTTACTCCTCGGCTGCGCCAAGTGGTATGGCCTGATGGATTCAACCCCAAGGGCATCGTAAAGTTTGACAGGGAGCGAGATCCAGAAGCTTGTCTACAGGTCTACGCCCTGGCGGTTATGGCCGCCGGGGGCAATCAAAACATGATGGCAAATTATCTACCGGTCAATCTCACCCCCTCAACTCAAGCTTGGCTCACAGGGTTACCGGCGAACTCGGTGGACTCCTGGAGCGATCTCTGCGAACAATTCATCGCGAACTTTCAGGGAACCTACGAGAGGCCTGGCACCCCGTGGGACCTCTACCAGCTTCATCAGAAGAAGGACGAGACGTTGAGGGACTTCATCCGGCGTTTCATGCAGAAGAAGAACACCATCAGGGATGTATCTGAAGCGGTGGTGGTAGCGGCCTTCCAGAAAGGGGTAAGTGATCCTGATCTAATCAAGAAAATGTCCAAGAAACCCCCAACATCTGTGAAGGAGATGTTCGCGCTAGCCGACCGCTACGCCACGGCCTCAGACGCCCTGGCTGAGCGCCAAGAGGAACACCCACATCCGAAGAACAAAGGCGATAAGCCTGAGTCCTCAAAGCACAAGGACAAGAAGCGAAACGGCGAAAGCTAGTAACGGTGGCCGAGCGCAGCCGGCCCCGAGCCATGCGGAGAGAGGCGCCCGACTACAGCACTGTCATGGAAGCGATCTGTCCCTTCCACCCTGAAGGAAAGCACACCGCCAAAGACTACTTCACCTTGAAGCGCTTTGGGCAGGAGAGCAACAAGAAGCCAGCTCCAGCAAGGGACGAGGTGGCAAAGAAGAAAGACCTTCCAGACGAAGACGATTATCAAGAGCCCAAGCACGAGCTAAACTACATTTGCGGGTGCTCCACCGGATACGAGTCCAAGCGGAAGCAAAAGCTTACCGCTCGGGAGATCAATGCGGTGGAACCAGCCGCCCCCCAATATCTAAGGTGGTCCGAGGTTCCAATCACCTTCGACCGATCAGACCACCCCAACCGGGTTCTACATCCGGGTAAGTTCCCTCTAGTGCTCGACCCCGTAATTCGCAATGTGATGCTCAAGAAGGTCTTAATCGATGGAGGGAGTGGACTCAACATCTTATTCTCCAAAACTTTCAACGACATGAACATTCCTTGCTCTGAGCTGAGGCTGAGCACTCAGCAATTCCATGGTGTAATCCCTGGAGCGTCATCGCTTCCGCTCAGGCAGATTTCTTTGCCCGTCACCTTCGGCACCTAGGACAACTACCGGACCAAGTACATAAATTTCGAGGTAGCGCACTTCGAGACGGCGTATCACGCTATCTTGGGAAGACCCGGATTGGCTCGGTTCATGGCCGTTCCGCACTACACCTACTTGACGATGAACATGCCGGGACCAAGGAGCATCATCACGGTCCGCAGCGACGTCAAGCGGTCCCTGGAGTGCGACCGAGAGAACCATGAACTTGCCGAGTTGCAGGAGGTAGCTGGGGAAAGAAAGGAAATCCAAGCGGAAGCGGTTACGTTGCAGGAAGAAGGCGACGTCCCGTCCAAGAAGAAGGCCACGTCAGGAATGAAGCCTGGCGAAGGAACCAAGAAAATCAACCTTGACCCGTCCGACTCGTCCAAGACAACTCTGATCGGGACAGGGCTCGAAGGTAAATAGGAAAGCGCGCTCGTCACCTTTGTTCAAGCTAACAAAGATATCTTTTCCTGGAAACCATCCGACATGCTGGGTGTTCCTACAGAGGTGATCGAGCACTCCTTACACGTCGACGAAACAGCAAAACCCATCAAGCAAAGGCTCTGGTGATTCGCTCCAGATCGCCGGAACGCCATCAAGTAGGAGATCACCAAGTTATTAGCTACAGGTATCATCAAAGAGGTGTATCACCCCGATTGGTTAGCAAATCCTGTACTAGTTCAAAAGAAGAATAAAACTTGGCGCATGTGCGTTGATTATACTGATCTCAACAAGGCATATCCGAAGGATCCCTTTGGGCTGCTCGAATTGATCAGGTGGTTGACTCGACCGCCGGGTGCGAAATTTTGAGTTTTCTCGATGCCTACTCAGGTTACCATCAGATTCGCCTAAAGGCGGAAGATCATATCAAGACTTCGTTCATCACGCCTTTCGGAGCCTTTTAATATACCACGATGGCGTTCGGGTTGAAAAACGCTGGTGCAATGCACCAGCGCGCAATTCAGCGATGTTTTCATGCCCAGCTCGGACGCAACGTGGAGGCATACGTGGACGATGTTGTGGTAAAAACTTGGGAGAAGAAGGACCTTATCAATGACCTAACCGAGACATTCGAGAGTCTAAGGGCCTTTAGCATGAAGCTTAACCCCGAGAAGTGTGTTTTCGGAGTATCTTCGGGAAAACTACTCGGGTTCATCGTATCGCAGTCAGGCATTGAGGCCAACCCAGAGAAGATCAGGGCCATATCAAATATGGAACCGTCGACCTGCCAAAAGGATGTCCAGAAGCTCACAGGATGCATGGCCGCACTCAGCAGGTTTATTTCTCGGTTGGGTATGCGAGGTTGCCATTCTTTAAACTCCTTAAGAAACAGGACAAGTTTCAGTGGACTCCAGAGGCACAACAGGCATTTGAGGATCTGAAGACCTTCCTGACGGCGCCCCCGGTCTTGGTTTCACCGATGCCAGAAGAACCTCTGCTACTTTACATCGCGTCAACTACTCATGTAGTCAGCGTAGCGGTCATCGTAGAAAGGGAGGAGCCAGACCACGTGCAGAAGATCCAACACCCGGCCTACATCGTCAGCGAAGTCCTGAGCGAATCCAAGGTGCGGTATCCGCAAGTTCAAAAATTATTGTATGCCGTGCTCCTGACGTCTCGCAAACTCAAGCACTACTTCCAAGAGCACACTATTTCGGTGGTCACCTCCTTCCCAATAGGAGATATACTTCACAATCAGGAGGCCACCGGGAGAATTGCAAAGTGGACGGTTGAGCTCGGAGCTTTCGATATTCTATTCAAGCCTCGCACTGCCATCAAGTCTCAAGCGCTCGCCGACTTCACGACCGAGTGGACAGAGCTTCAAAGCCCGGCGATTACCAAGGAACTCGAGTATTGGATGATGTACTTCGATGGTTCCCTCATGCTCAGCGGCACGGGGGCTGGTATTGTGCTCATATCACCAAGTGGGGAAAGATTGAGGTACGTTCTGCAGATACTTTTTCCTGCATCCAACAACGTCGCCGAGTACGAGGCACTCATCCATGGGCTCCGCATTGCCATATCACTCGGCATCCGACGTTTGATGGTTCGCGGAGATTCAATGCTCGTGGTCAATCAAGTGCAGAAGGAATGGTCATGCATCGAAGACAGCATGGCGGCCTATTGCCAAGAGGTCTAAAGTCTCTACAATGGACAAAGAGGTGTCCTTGACTTCCTCCCAGAGCTCGGTGGCCCTGTCTTCATCTACGTTGCGGGCGTAGCCTTCCTTAATGGCTTCAAGATCCACTCGAGGATAAAGCGACTTGGTAATCGTCAAAGCCTGGCTAGCACCATTTGTCGTTGTCTCCTTCAAGAGTCTCTTGAGCGCCTCGGGGGCTTCCTCTAGCCGAGAGACGACCTGGACCCTGTTGAGTGGCCTCTCGCCTCCGGGATGAAGCGAACTCAGCAGCGGCTCGGAAGCTTCTTGGAGCCTGGCGCAAGACATCTCGAGGGCTTCAACCCTCTCGTTAAAGACAGCATATTGCGCCCGTGTTTTGAATTTATAATCTGCAAGATAGAGTGTTAAGAAGCGCTAAGGCAATGAAAACATAGGAGGGCCAAGCTGCCGACCGTACCTTCTAGCTCCTTCTCCGAAGCTTTAAGTTGCCCCTGGAGCTTTACATTAGCAGAGTCCCGAGCTGACGCAAAGATAAGAAGATCAAAAACCGGACGATTAAATGAAAGCACAGGGTAGCCCAGGAAATAGCTACCTCAAAGAGAGCCAACAACGTCCAGCTTCTCCTGGCGCAGAGCCTTCTGCTCCTCTCGCAATGACTAGACCTCTGACCGAAGAGATCGCAGTTCGGCCGCATGCCCGGCCTTGATATGCTCCAGTTCGGCCAGATATTCCTGGCGCGTTTGAATTTCAAGGAGCATCTTCTGGAAGTATTCGGCTTTCTTTTCAGAGCGCTCCCCTATTTTCTGTAATTGTCACAGGGAAAGGTAACTACATGATAAATGACGGAATTGGGAAGATAGCAAGTGTAGAAAAGTGCTTACCCGGGCCAGGCGCGCGCAAGCCGTGGCATGACTGTAAAAGTCATTTCTCTCCTTCACCTCCTCAACCGGATTGTCCAGGAGCTTCAGGCCTTCCTCCTCATCAACCCACGCAGCTTGCATTATGAGCTGGGGGCGAGCAGGGGTCGGTGGAACTCGGAGGATCTCCTCGATATCGGGGGACGGGCGACAGTCCAGCTCTGAAATAGCAGGACCCGATCCCGAAGCGGGAGGATTCGGAGATGGCGCCTAGGGCTCGGGAGGCACTTCAATAACCCTGGGCGTGGCCCCCACGACCGGGATGCAAACCTCCGGGGGCTCACCCCCCGCAGGGCCCCTAGACGGCGGCGCGACAGGAACATCAAGCGAAGGATCCCTGCGAGAAGAATTGTCAGCAAACTAGCGAGACGAGTCAAATAAGAGTCGATAAGGCAACAAACCTGTCGTACTTCCTCATTTTCATCGGGGGTTTCTTCTGAGCGGGCGGGCCGCCCCCAGAAAGACCACTCGGTGCGCTGCCGACTTGCACCCGGGGCTCCTCCAGAATGCCTGAGTCCTTCGGCGTTGGACTCGGCTGAGCCGCAGGCTCACAGGAGAAGGGAGCCGATGGCGCTGGGGCCCGTGCCGACGGGTCCCGGATCTTAGGACCGTGTCGGGACCCGAACCTGCAGCTCCGGACCCTCTGTTTATTCTGTGCCAGTCCAGGATCACGCTAGCACACACAGACATACAGGGTTGCACATCACAGACATTCACGAAGATATAAGAATAATTAGTGCAAACATGTATATAAACCGAGTTGTACGACCTTATGGTCTCCTTACAGATAAGACAGCCACACGGGGCTTACATTATTCAGAGAAAAAGAAATAGCAGCGGAACATAAACAAATGTCGAGGAAGCCTTCATCTTGCCACAGGCAACCGACTGGGCTTGCCCCCTAGTTGCTCGGGTCCTCAATGTACTCCTCCTCCCAAACTGGTGTAGTCTCCTCCACTGATGTTGGGGTTGATAAGCAAGGTGGGATGAGTACACAAGGCACTCAACAAGTAATGCACAGGATGCAACGCTATTACTATATGCAAAGCTTATTCCAAAGGTTGGGCTTAAATGGTTCTTTTGCATCAACAAATTTTTAAACCAAGATGTTATTTAAATTAAAGCGATGGAACAGCTTATAAGTAATACTAATTTCTTCAAATGGTTTTTCATCGAAGATTCTCGGCACACACCTTATGCAGTTCATTTTTAACACTTGGCACACACCCACCCTTCCACATTTTGTTTATGAAAATCTACCCCTGATCAGTAATTCCCGAGCAATGCTCAATACACATGAGCGGCTATTCGAATAGTTTTGACACTCTGCAGAGGTTGTACACTTTACCCACAAGATCTGACCGCCACCACACGTGATTGTCCGCAACAAAGCTTTTCAGAACCTCTACCTTAACTAAAGAACCTCTCCCAGTGTGCCTTCACTATCACTTCTCTCACACAGAGCAAGTATAGGACCGGCCAATCACCGTTGGATGGGCACCAAGCCGTAGCACAGTGCGCTCCCCATACAGATACACCCACTGTCTTGTCACCCCGAGGTATCGGAGGAAAGATATCGTAACCCTAGTCAACTAGGTCTGTCCCATATCGGACATGTGGTTGTACGGTGACTCGGATCAAAGGCTTGCAAGGTGAAGTCCTTAATCGGCCAAGGCAAGACTTCCAACACTCAACAGTGGCACACACCCATTGTAGCACACAGACTCACAACACTCATCAACCCAATGCCACACAGCCCACTGCACACACCTCTTGCCACTTGCCCCAGCCTAAATCATTTCCCACCCGTTGATTATTGTGCAACACATGCCAAGAATAACTCAACATCGATATGGAACCACACAGTCACCATACTTCCATATCATCATGTGGCATCATCACACCACTTTCAAAATACATTCAATATTCCATTAGTCAATTTTGTAGCATTTTTCCGAAAGATCATTCATGACTCGTTGCAAGGCTAAGCATCTACTCACTGGTCTAGCCTCCGTGTTGGCATAATATTAACATCCAACTAATATAATCAAACTTAGGGTGACAATGATTTAGGGCATACAATTAATAATTCAAGGTGGCATAACAAAATGGGTTGATTAACTACATTATCCCAAATCAATTTAAATTCATTTTAAATAAATAAGCATGCATAGTTTCAAAGCATAAACTACATTTTAAAAACCTGGGATCAAAATGATCAAAGCATCACTTGCCTTCAAAGAGTTGCTGGTCGTGTTCGAAGCTTGGTCTTGAGCGACTAATTCTTCCTCGAAACTTTCCGGCAAATTTATGTCTCACGCGACAAACAAAATATACAATAAAAATCTAATACAGAGGAATAAATGGCCTAAAAAATTCAAATAAAATTCATCATTAAATAGATCATAATTTTATTAATTTTTAGAAATTTGAATCACCCAAATCCGAGTTAAAATGCAAAAGTTATAGTCATTTGAAGTTTGATTAAAATCTGAAAATACAGAAATTAAGAAATCCGATTTTTCCCAATTATTTTTATACTGAAAATTCGCATTTATGATGTCAGCATTGCATCATGATGATGTCAGCACATAAAAGAATTTCGGTCAAAATATTTATATATAACATATTTATGACATCAGCGATGACGTCAGCACAACACGTGGAAGCCTCTAGTGCCGCCACGTTGCTTCGGTTCATGGGCTGGGTCCACGGTTCGGCTTTGGTCCACCGTGGACTGGCAGTACTGTGCTCATGCACCGGGTGACGCAGGCCGTGGCGTCAGCGACGATGTGCAGCCAATCCCGACGCGACACGCGGCAAGATCCAGACCGCTCGCTCATCCAACGGTCGGATCTCCCCCAGCCTTGATTGGCGACGCCGCCGACTCCACGCCCCACGCGTCACGCATCCAGCAGTGCGCGCCGAACTCAACGGTCGGATCTGGTCTCACCCTCGATCCGCGCTCACGCGCGTCCGCACGTGATTCGATGAAGTGCGGCGTCATCTCCGCCGTGCGTTCAAATTTGAGCAGCGCGGATCCGCGCCACCGATCCACTCACGGCCGCCGTTCGGATCTAAATCCAACGACCCACGGTACCGAGTGCGACTATTCAACCGCTACGCGGCACAATCTCACGCGTTCACTAACGATCCAACGGCTAAGACAAAAACATATCGCGGCTGGATCTAATCCAAGCCGTTCGCTCTAGATCTAACGATCAAGATCAACTAACGTGTAAACCTTAGGGTTAATCCGGACCGTCCATAACATATCTAACAGCACGTATACAAACTAAAAGTAACGAGAGAAGGGCGGCGTGGCACGATCCTTACCCCTCCTGCAGATCCGACGGTCAACGATGCTCGGTCCGGCGATGGCGTCGGCGGCGGTGCAAGCTTGCGGAGATGAGGAAGACGACGTGGTCGACGGCGTTCGGTGGTTCCCGGCGAGAAGATCTAAGCGCGTTCGACGCGGCTTGACTCGGGGCGCATCGGTGACCTTGGCGGCGGCGGAATGGACCGACGGCGAAGCAAGCGGCGGAGAACGAGGCGGCGCGGAGGAATAACTACGGCGAGCTCTCCCGTGGTCTCTAGAGCGTCTCGACGCGCGTGCGAGGAGTCAAAAGACGCAGCGAAAGGAGCTCTGTCAGACGCGCTACTCGGTGCACTTTAAGGGGCCTCGACGTGCGCGCTACAGGCGGCGAAACGAGCGGAAACGGTCGGCGGCATTAGCTCCGGTGATCTCGCGAAGATGACCGACGTGGCCCTCTCCCAGCCGTTCGTGCGGCGATGATCCGAAGGCGCACGCACGCGGACGACGTGGCTCACTCACAGGCATCCGATCGAGATCGAGCAGCTCGGACCGGCGACGCTAGGGTTTCAGCGGTTGGGTGGCGACACGCACGATAATGGGCTCACCATTCTTCGCTCAACTGATTTTAAAATCATTTCACATTTAAAATAATTCTAGAAATTCAATTAAATCATTTGGAGCTTTTAAAATAGCAGAAAAATTCTAGAAAAATTCCAGAAATTACTTTGAGATATTTGGAACTCAATTAAAATATTTGCAATAAAACTTTGCAAAACTTTTCCATTATTCAATTGTTTTCAAGAAAAGCCCTATTTGAATAAATCCAAATAAATTTAAATAAATTTCCAAAAAAAATCACAAAAATAAAAATACTCCAAAATTTAAGTTAGAGCAAAAATTAGGGTATTACAGACCGCCAGTCGGGCGCCGGGGCTTCGCGGGGTCCTTGGCCACCGACTTTTTCCCTTTCTTGGCGACAGGATCTCCCGCATGAGAGCTCGCTCGCCGCTTCGGAGAATCGCCTATGCAAGTAGGCATTTCTGGAAGGGGTGGGACACTGAAGAAGGCAACGCGATCCTGGAAAGGAAGGTTAAAACCGAGAAGCCATTTAGAGATGAAGACAAGAATCTGTCGGCAAAGTAGCTCACCTCTGGGGGAGGATTCATCGCAGAGAAGGCCTTGGGGAATCTGGTGGGCATCTCGACGCTCGGTATGAAGAAATCGCCGACTCGAGCATGAATCTGCCCTCTCGTTATTAAATCAGGCTATTCCCGGGTCGGGTCGTCTCGGCCCTCAAATTGAAACCCCAGGTGGTCGCGCTCCTGCAGGGGCTGAACCCGCCGGGCAACAAAGTTAATGGCCAGGCCAACCCCTGTGAGGCCCCCTTCCTTCAATTTGCCAATGAGCACCAAGAGATCTTGTATTTAATCCATATTGCTGGCGTCGCCGACAGAGGACCAAGAGGCGGATACCTTCGGCCGGCGCCCAAGGAAGGAAGGAAGAGCTGAATCAGGATTGGCACAATAAAACCACTCCTGGTGCCAACCTTTATACGAAGACTTGAAGGGAATAGTGAAATATGACTTCTTTAGCCCCTCCCGAAGTTGGAATCCGGCTCCCCCAACTACCTTGGGGTCGCTTTTTGTGGGATAAGGCTTCAGAAGGTAAAGATGGCGGAAAAGATCAAAATGGGGGCGGATGCCCAAGAAAGCTTCGCAGAGGTGAACGAAGATAGAGATTAGCAAAATAGAGTCGGGATTCAAGTTCACCAACTCGATTTCATAAAAGAAGAGGAGGCCGCGGAGAAAAGCACAGGCCGAAAGACCCAGCCCGCGCTGAAAAAAGGATTCAAATACCACTATCTCTTCGGGACGAGGAGTGGGGACGGATTCACCGGCAGCCGGCCGAGCGGAGATCAAGGCCAAGTCTGGGAGAATCTCATCATCCACCATGGACTGCAATTGCTCCTCTGTTGTTGTCGAGGTCGTCCAATCCTGGGGCGGAGGCTGTGAGGAAGAAGAAGACATCTTCGAAGGAGAAATCAATAGCGGCACAAAAGAGCAGGCGCGACGGAGGTTAACCCTAGCGGCGGAGAAGTCGGAGAGACAAGGAAGCAGAAGGAGCAAGAGCGCGGTGAGAGAATGAACCGTCAGGCTACGCATGGCCTAACCATTAAAAGGGGGAAAAATTAGGTTTTCGCCCAATCGGCGGGAAAAAGATTGTGAAACGTCTCGCCCTTCCGGATTCCCCATAAATGATATGCAGGCCTAACGTTTTGACTCACGGAGTCAGGCGTGGTTTGACCAAGTCATATTTGTTACACGTCGCTCCCCACGATGGGATGTTTGCTCCACTTACCGTGCTATGCGGGACGTGGATGTCCTCCACTTAGATAAAAAATATACCTTCTCGTGATATGCCCCACGCTGGGTCATTAGGTGGTTACCGCATGACGGAATCATGTATCACGAGTCGTGCCTAAACGGGCACAAATCCAATGGTATGCCCCACGAGGGTCGAAAAGCTGTGCGTCGTATTAAACGAGTACGGATACCACTCGGATAAAACCGCGATATGTCCCAAGAAAGACCAGAGCTGTATCCAATGCCAGTCGGATATGGGTATCGCTCGGCTACGAGCCAAGAAAAATCTGGTACGCTCCGAGTTGAGCCTAAGCTGTATCCAACACCAGTCGGATATGGGTACCACTCGGCCAAGAGCCGCGTATGTATGGTACGCTCCAAGTTGAGCCCAAGCCATATCCTACATCAGTTGGATATGGGTATCACTCGGCCATGAGCCAAAGAAATCCTGATATGCTCCAAGTCGAGCCTAAGTTGTGTCCTACAGACATGGGTATCATTCGGCCACGAGCCGCGCAAATCCTAACATATCCCAAGTCGGACTTAAGGTGTATCCTACGACGGTTGGGTGCGGATACCGCTCGACCAAGGGACCATGCAAGCTTCGACGTGCCCCAAGCTGGGTTCACGCTACGACAAAACGACGATCATGGAAGAATATTAAGAAAAGGTACATCTTTATTTATGTATAAAAAGTTCACCGGGCATTATGCCCGGGAAAGTATTACATTTATAGGGGACCTACACTTCACCCCGACGCACGTGACCCATTGCCTCCACGAGGGCCTCCCTGGCCCTAAAGTGGGCTGGGAAGATCTCCAGGAAGGTGTCGACGGCAACGTGATCTAGGGCGGTGGCTTTATCCTCTGCCCACTCCGCCATGGCACGGTCGAAATCCTCCCATAGCTCGGCGAGCTCGGGGTCGTCTCGATCGTCTTTGAAGTTCCTCATGAAGAAGAAAGAAGCTTGAAGCAATAAGGTGAGAACTAAGCGTGAAGGAATACATCCCAGAGGTATTGATCGCCTTTTATAGCCGGTACAGTGAGGATGAAGTAAAAACAACAGAAATCGAGGAGCTTTGGAGTTAATACAGTTTTGGAAGCCAAAGGGGTTTTCAGAATTCGAGTTGACACAGAAAATCAATCGACCTCGAAGACTGTCCGGTGGTTATCCATGAAGAGAAAAAATATTAAACTTTTTGCTTTGGGCGGGAAGAAGTATTCAATCCACATCCGAAATATGGGACAGGTCCGCGAGGCCGTTCACAACAAATTCGTCTGACAGAAGATTATATTCAATTGAAGCAAAAATCAAGGGTTATATTCGAGTCCTTCATAATCCACTCGCCGCAAGAAGAAGCCTTCAAATCACGTGAAGAAACCAGTTGGAGGATTGTACAACGAGTTCAGAACAATGATTCAAGTTGGGGCCTAGCCGAAAGCATAGCAATTAGATCATGAATCACTCGGGGGCTACTGTGGAATATGTGAAACCAGGTATCTCCATGACCGGCCCAACATCACCTGAGGAAAAGACAGGACCAAAGGCTGCGCCCCGCGCCAAGCTTTGCTGCCGTATGGAAGGGAGGGCACATCCTATAGACAGTTACGCATATTCAGATATAAAAGATACAGTTGTGATCCGAGTCGTTGATAGGGTAGACAAAGATGTAAACTTTATCCTATAACCAATCGGAATCTCCTAACCGATCAAGACTCTGTAAGTCATGCCATCCCGGTATATAAGGGAGAGGGCAGGCAACAACAAGGCATCAAGCCATAGAGCATAGCACTCCTCATATCGCCCAAAGCACGTTGCTCTTTGAGCAATCTTATATCCAAGAGATCCGTATAATCCCAGCACACAGGATTAGGGTATTACCTCCATCGCTGAGGACCTGAACTGTTTAACCCCTTGTCTTGTGTGACCTTCGAGTTTGAGATCTAGAGCCTGCCCCATAAATTTGTTGCCGACTACAAAAGTCGACACTGAGGATGACCTTGAGTACCACTAAGAGTAGCAACATTCTCACGCCGAGTGTTCTTGGCGCGCCTGAAGCAGAAATTTACTAGGTGACCATCCTTATTACAGAAGGTGCATGTGTACTTCGCCTTGCTAGGGGTAGAAGCAACAGGAGCAACAAGCTTCTGGTCAGAAATCCCATAGACAACCGCAGCAGACCTAAAAATAGTGGTACTCACTTTGGGAGCTACCACAATCTCACCACTCTTGGAGCCGCGCACAATGGTGGGAGGATGCGCCCTAGCGTGCTCCAAGTAGTCAAATCCTAGACCCTCATTAATCTGCTAATCTTGGATTGGTCTAGAATAAGATTGAGCTTCTTCTTGCCTCCTACAAACTTCTGGAGAGTGCTATGAGATACTCACAATCTCGGAAGAAAGAGGCACATGAAGAATAGGGAAGAGAGGAAGAAGAAGAACCAGAAAGAGAAGCTCTCTTAGCACGTGCATTTTTCTCCCTCAGCATGGCTGCCTCAATCTTGAGGGTCTCACAAGAAATACAAGATGCATTTCTAATCCTATGGGCTTGGTCTTCTAACTTCTTCCTAAGTTCGACTTGGATTTTATCCAAGTCCTCCTCAATCACATTACTTCGCAAGCAACTTTCTTGTGACTTAGCTAGTAAGTCCTTAGCATGATTAGCACACTTGATATTACTTCGCAAGCAACTTTCACATGAGCTGACTTAGTCCTTAGAAGCATGTATTTCAAGTTCATCATTTCTAGAAGAAAACTTCCTAAGGTGATTGCTCATGGAATCAATTTCAGCAAGCAATTTAGGGCAATTAGAGCATGATGGAGTAGAATGAGCATGAAGAAAACTAGCATCTAGTGGAATAGCATCAACAGAATCATCGCTAGCATTCTTCAACATAAGACTATCTAGTTCAGATGACACACTATCATGCATAGTCCTTAGGTTCTCCAACTCCACAAGAAGTGCATCACACAAAGAACAATCATCAGTGACTCGAGAGGGAGAAGATCTAAGAGAAGCTAACTCCCGAGTCAAGGTACCTACTTCCTTCTCTAGCTCCATACACTTAGCTCTAGCTTTAGCATGAAATTTTCCTAATTTGTAGAAAGCTTCATTGAGCTGGTCATAAGAGGGTACCTCTTCCGAGTCGCTATAGAGCTCGGAGTCGCTGATGCCGTTGGCGTCGACCATGAAGCACATGCCGGAGAAGTCGTCGCCGCCTTTCTTCTCTTGCGGTTCATCCTCGCCCTCATCGCTCCAAGTCTCCGTGTCGGAGAGGTTGATGTCGTCAAGCGCGGCGAGGATGCGGTGGAAGAGCTTCTTGTTCTTGCGGAAGTTGCGGTACTTCTTTTCACGCACCGGCTCACGAACTGGAGGCTTCTTGTTGTGGTTCTTGTTGATGTAGTCGTTCTTTGACGAACCGCCGGCATCATTCTTAGCCTTCTCCAATTTGGGGCAATTATCCCTAATGTGGTTGGGGCCACCACACTCAAAGCATGTGATCATGCCACCTCTCTTTCTCTTTCTCACCCTCTTGTATGCATGAGAAAACTTGCGTGCAAGAAGAGCAAGCTCATTTTCTGGAAACTTTTCCAGTTGGTCATCGCTTAGCTCGCAAAGGGCGGAAAGAGAGAAACCAACAGAAGAATCGGAAGAGGAAGATCCAATGGGATCGGTGACCAAGGCTATCGACTAAGATTTCATCTTCCGTGAGACGACATCGATCTCATGAGTCTTGAGGTGGGAATAAAGCCCATCAAGAGTCAGGGTCGACAAGTAAGTGGTGTCCTTGATGGTGGTCACCTTCATCTCACAAACACGCAAATCGAGTGCGGACAAGAAATGTCGAGGATTATCTGAGTTAGGGTATATGCAATCAACAGCTCGAAGATCGCTCAAAATCTTTGTAAAACAACCGAAACACTCATCAAGACTCTCACTAGTGTGTTGTTCAAACTTGTTGTACTCACGCTTGTACTGATCCTGCCTCACGGTCTTGATTTGAGTAGTCCCCTCATGGTAAGCATTGAGGGTCTCCCAAATCTCGTGAGCGGAACGGAGGTGAGAAATCCTATCATACTCACTGCGGCTTAGACCCTGTATGAGAATATTCCTTGCCTTAGTGTTCGCCTCAATGTCAGCCATATTACCGGCCATGACGTTTTCATCAGCAGGAACCTCATACGGGAGTTTCACCTTCTGCCATATCAGGAAGCCCTGGGCAGTGATGTATGACTCCATCCGCGATTTCCAAAATGGAAAATCAACTCCAGAAAAAATAGGAGGCTTGGTGGAATACTTGTCCATCGCCATGGCTCTTGAGACCGGTCAAGATCTATGAAAGAGCAAAACCGTCTCTGATACAATTGAAGGATTGAAATGGCGATCAGAGGGGGGGTGAATGATCCCATGTAAATTTTTCCCCCCCCTCAAAGTACTCCAAACAATATCGCAATAAAAATCTAAAACACCCAAAGATTTTTGTTCAAACTGGTTCTTCTCAGATTCGCACACCCACCAAAACCCGAACAACTAGACAACAATGTGTACCCCTAGCTTACATGGTTGAGAACCATGAGCCATGTTAGGGATGTTTTAATCACAATCCTGGTTGTCAAGTGTCCAAACAAAAAAGAATCAATTCAAAGACATCTTTTCTAAAAGAGATAAAGCTAAAAACAACAAAGTCTCTTTTTAGAAAAGTAAAAGCAGATTTTTCAGGAATTGTCCTCATTTGGACCAGATGGTTGGTGAGCTTCTGTTGCTCTAAATTTTTTGGGAATTTTTTCCCTGTTATAAGTGGAGTTTTTAAACAGTCCACAAAAAATCACATTAAAAAGATTTGTATAATAGACATGAAAAATCAAGTATTACAGATAGTCAGGAACTTCGAACAGAAAGTTTGAGGCTAGGTTTTCACTTCATAGAGTTCAAACGGTACAACCAGTGGACTCACAAATTGTTCTAGAGATGGATATATGAGTCACGCATCTTCTCCAATAAGAATCACTCAAAAAGGATTTTTCTATATTATTCTAAAAATCAAAGACTGACTGTTACGCGAAGAACAAGTTCTGGACAGAATGACAATTTGATAGAAAACTTGGTCTTTAGACTATCCTAGGGTGCAAGAGAAGTGTAAAACTATATAAACACCCTCAAGACATCTTATTAGAACAACATCATTTAGAAGGAGGGGAGGCAAATCCAAATTGCGAGAAAGTAAATTGCGAGAATGCAAATGCGGGAAAGTAAATGCTGAATTTAAATTGCGTAAAGTGAAGACATAATGTAAATGTTCAATTTAAATTCACAATAAGGTAAAGAAAATTTTTGTATTTTCTAGATAGAAGGTTTACAAAGCCTCACTTGATGTGGGCAAAGCTCAAAGGAGCAATTCAAACCTTCAAGTGAGGGAGGGCTACCCTACCCCTCTATTTATACTTACTTTGGGCAACCTACCACCCTTGGATGAGCTTCTAAACCCTAGAGCACTCATCAAGGGCTAGGATTAACCCACTGAATCAGCCATGCAAGGGTTCACCCAAAACCCACAACACATAATGGGTTTTCTTGCACGGTTTCAAAGCACTCTAACTAGACCCGCTAACCTATCAACTAGACCAAGATCCAATGGCCCTCATTGATCCACGCAGCGCCTCACTAGCATCTCAACCATTCCTTGTCTTCACGACTTGCCACAACTCCATCTCCAATCATCTTCTGGTGATCCCCGACCGTCTGGACCTCCGACGCTCCTCGTCTAGTCCCGATCATGCTTCGCCTCACCATGATCTAGCATCGTCGACCTGCAACCATCAAAAACAAGGAAACACATCACATAGCGTTGTACAAAATGATATGCAATAAACCTCACGCAAATTCAAAAATCAATTTCAACATTCTCTCAATAGGCCGACACTACCACCCTCTGGGCCGGTAGTACCGCTCAGCCGGCACTACCGCTGGCACTACCACTCCAACATGGTCGGTAGTGCAGCTCGCCTAACACCCCAGCAAACATCTCTCTCTGGAAAATAATTACGGACCCACAGCCGACATCTGCCGCCCCACAGTGGTACTACACCCCCTCGCCAAGATGTACCGCTTCCACATGGCGATCTTCGCTCTTAGCAGAGACAACTCGAATTCCTTCATTTTGAAAGTCCATTTCAAATCAAACTCATATTCAAGCAAACCCAGCTCAAATACAGTCAATAAGTCATCACCAACAAGGATAGGCCTCCATATGGTCTTTCAATTAGAAGAAGTTTACTGAGCAAGGTTAAAGAGACAATCACAAGGCTGTGTATTTCTTTAACACAATTGCTGAGAAGGTCATCGATCACATGGACTAGATGCTTTACAGGCTGAGGTGGTGATGACTCTTTTTAATCTTGAGATGTATTTCCCTTCGTCATTTTTCGATATCATGGTCCATCCATTGTTCACCTTGTGAGGGAGATAAAGATGTGTGGGCCCATGTTCCTATGTAGCATGTACCTGTTTGAGAGGTACATGGGAATTCCCAAGTCCTACGTACAGAATTGATCTCGATAGGAAGGTAGTATTGATCACTGGAAGCTCATTAGGTGATACGCTGACATTATTGGCAAAAGGGCCAACATTTACAATTGTAACATGGAAAGGATACGACTTAAATGGGTACACATTTTACACAAGAGATCAGAACATGAAGAGCACAAACTAGAACAATGGTGTTCGCATAGATGCACTCAATACCACTTAATCGACGAGGAGCTCCTACTATGGGTTCATTGAGGAAATTTCGGAGATCGACTACATACTATTCAAGATCCCTTTATTTTGGTGTCGTTGGGTTCTCTTGTAGCACGTGAAGGTTGACAAGTACGGTGTCATTACTGTGGACCTCGAACGTGTCGGATACCAAGACGAACCATTTATACTCGCTAACCAAGTTGTTCATGTCTTCTATGTAACCATCCCGGCCAACAAGAAGTGCCACGTGGTTATTCAGGGAAAAAGGAGGACTGTCGGAGTTGAGAATATGGTAGATGAGGAAGAATACAATCAATTTGTCGAATTTCCTCCTATCGGTAATGGCGTCAAGGTCCAGGAAGGACAAGTTGAGGAAGCTAGTTACACACGTATCGATCATCATGAAGGGCTAATTTTTATACAAAAGAATAAGCAAGTAGAGTTATGATGAGGTCGTCATGCTCATTATAACTGTAGTTGTATTATAATTAATGAGATGTATGTATTGTAATTAATTATACTACATGAGATATATGTATGTTTTATAATTAATTAGAATACATGAGATATATGTATCTATTATAATTAATGAGATGTTTGTATTATAATTAATGACATGTATGTATAATAATTAATGATATGTATGTATTCTAATTAATGAGATATATGTATTATAATTTGGTAGTAGAAAAATTAATTTGAGTAAAAAGAAATTAACTTTAGTAAATAAATTAATTTGGTAGTAGATGGAAATTCTAGCATAAGAAATATTAACTTGGGTAAAAAATTAACTTGAGAAGAAATTAAAAAATTAAGAAATTAACTTGATACCACCTATAAAATATAAATTATGAACCCTAAACTATAAACTATAAATGTAAATTATAAACACACTCATCAGAAACGGTTGTAATATTAAACCGTCTGGGATGGAAAACATTACAGACAGTTCAATATTACAACCATCTGTGATCTAGTAACTGCGCCTTAAGGGCTTAAGTAACAAATAAAATATTTCATAAAATAATTTGGGCCATTCGATATGCCACAGGCAATCGTCTGGGGAAATGCCTTTCTATTCCATGTAGTCTTCATAATATTCCTCCTCATGATATTCATGATTTCCTGGTCCTTCCTCAGCAACTAATCAACAAAGGCATAAAGCCGTGAGTACAAAAAATACTCAACAAGCCGTAGGGAAATGGAGCAATATTCATGCAAGGCTTGACAAAGGATAGCCATATGGTTCATTTGCAGAAAGCAATAAGTTAAAGTGAAATACAGTAAATATATTGAAAGCACATTTATGAAAAGATAATAAATAACTGGTAAATCAATGGTAGATAACAAGAATAGAATGGCAAGGCATCACCTTACACCATCGAAAACAATTATCAAACCACTGAATTCAATAGCACTAACTTTAGGAAAAAAACACAACAGTGAACTCCCCGTTCACATCCTAACAATTCTACATTTCCAACATTTCATGAAACACTCTATACCCCGTGTGAAATTCCTGGCCACGTCCATGACCGCGGACGCAGCTATTCGAATAGTTTTACACTCTGCAGAGGTTGTACTTCTTTACCCACAAGACATGATCATCTCTTGTTGGCAAGCTATTAAGACACTTCCTTTGGTATGTTGGTAGAGAGATCATGACAAAGCCTTTACAATGCACTGTCTAAACTCGGTACTGCCCGCTAAGGTTTCGCCCCTTAGGGCCCCCTCTTGCGCCTTGCGAATCTACCCGTCCATCCCGGAACCCACACCACCAATTGGTAGTACTCAAGAATAGATATTGCAAATTAATCAGCTAGGTCTATCCCATACTAGACTTGTGGTAGTACGATCAACTAGGGACAGACCTAGCTGATTAATTTGCAATGTCTAGTATTTAGTACTGCCAATTGGTGGTGTGGGTTCCGGGATGGACGGGTAGATTCGCAAGGTGTAAGCGGGGGCCCTACGGGGCGAAACCTTAGAGGGCAGTACCGAGTTTAGACAGTGCATTGTAAAGGCTTTGTCATGATATCACTACGACACACCAAAGGAAGTGTGTTAGTATCGATTGCACAAAGAGATGATCATGTCTTGTGGGTAAAGAAGTACAACCTCTGCGGTTATGTAAAACTATTCGAATAGCCGTGTCCGCGGTTATGGACAAGCCCGGGAATTTCACACGAGGTATATGATGTTTCATGAAATGTTGGAATATGGAATTGTTGGGTGTGAACAGGGAGTTCACTATTGTTTTATTGTCTAAAATTTATAGTGTTGAATTTAGTGGGGATTTCACTATTGTTTTATTGTCTAAAGTTTGTACTGTTGAATTTAGTGGGTTGATAATTGTTTTGAGTGGTGTAGGGTGATGCCTTGCCATTCTATTCATGTTGTCTACCATTCATTTACCGGTTATTTATTATCTTTTCATAAGTGTGCTTTCAATCTATTTATTGTATTTCAATTCAAGTTATTGCTTTTTGCAAATGAACCACACGACTATCCTTTGTCAAGACTTGCATGAATATTGCATCTCCCTACGGCTTGCAGAGTACTTTTTGTACTCACGGCTTTATGCCTTTGTTGATCAGTTGCTGACGAAGGACCAGGAAATCATGAATATCATGAGGAATATTATGAAGACTACGTAGACTAGGAAGGCGTTTTCCCTAGACGATTGCCCGTGGTATATCGAATGGCCCAAGTTATTTTATTTCCGCTGCAATATTTTATTTTTTACTTAACCCTTAAGGCGCAGTTGTGTAAACTTTGACCATAAGGTCATTTGATCTATTTAATAATAATTTTCTTCATCTTAGTTAATTCATTGTATGGAATGATATTTCATCTATGTTTTCACTGTGTGCACTAGCGTGATCCTGGACTAGTGCGGAATACAAAGAGTGTTTCGGATTTGCAAATTTGGGTCTCAACAGAGACCTCGGCCCGCATCCGCTCCGACTTCCCCTAGGCGCAACGTCCTCCCCCCGCCGACTTGCGCCTCCCCCGGGCCTTCCTCCGCTGGCCCGTGTTTCCCCCCGGGCCTCCCTCCGCCACCCTGTGCGCCTCCAATCCCTAGCCAACGTTGTGAGTTTCTTTTTACTTTTAATAATGCACAAAGTACTACATTGGCTTGATGGACATTTTCTTGCGGATGGTTTTGATGATGGGGAACATGTTTATTTAGTTAAATAGCATAAGTGTCAACTGAAAATGAATCATACATTGTGACTGCTCTGGCAAATTTGATAACTTGCACCTGTGCTATTTCTCTTCCTTTTTTCTTTGTGAAATGATTGCACTCTAAATGCTTCGTAATAGCCTATATGAAATTGGCAGCTGTAACATCCCAAAATTTTCTTTAAAATCATTTTATTGGTTATTTGTCCATTTATGTTTTCTGGAATTTATTGGATTTTTCTGGATTTATTTGAATTAACTTTAAATTAAGTATATTGGTCTTTTGTTAAAAACTATTTAAATTTATGCAAAGTTAAAATAAAGTTTTGCCAAAAATATTTTGTCTGAGCTCAAAATGCCACAAAGTATTTTTGAGATTTTTCTGGGATTTTTCCTGATAATTTTATTGCCTGAAACAAGTTAAATGATTTTCTGTAATTATTTTAAATCAAAAATCCTTTTAAAAACGTATGAACAGTAATGGACCGGCCCATGCACTGTGCGGCCCAAGTTAGCCCGCGAAGCCCATTTACCGCCAAAACCCTAACCCTAAACCCGCCAACCGTTGGATTGAGATCCAACAGCTGTGCCTTCGCCGTGTCGACCGATTGCTGGAGCCGTTGGATGGAAGCCGCGTGGACACGCGGGATGAGGCCGCGTCACCTCTCCGTATCGCCGCCGGAGTCCGTCGCCGCCACGAGACTGACTCCGATTTCCGCGCTGCGCACGCCTCCCCTTGCGCCTATTTAAGGCGCCGTCATGTGCGTCAGGTTTCCCACATTGCGCCGAGCGTTTGCCGCAAGCCATGAACCCTAGGACGCCGCCGTCTGCGTGTGAGAGCTCGCCGGAGGAGAAGGAAGCAGCCGCCGCGGTTTTCATCCAAAATCACCGCCGACCCGCCATCTCCGTCGTTCCAAGGGCCAGATCTGAGACCCCTGTTCCGAGACGCACCCGCGCCGCCAGAGAACGTCGTCGTTGGACCGCCGCATCGTCGCAACGTCTTCGTCGTCTCCAACACCGGCGAAGCTGCGCCACCGCACCGCCATCGCCGGGATTGACCTCTGCCAGCCGTTAGATCTTCGTTAAATGCTCCGGATGGTGCCACGTCTTGGTAAGCAGCTCAGGTACCGGTAACCGTCGAATTCTGATCGTGCGATCGAAGCGTAGCCACGTGCTCCCCTTCCCAGCACCGTCCGATCGGATCTAAGCGTGTCAGATCGCACCGGCGCCGTGGCCAACCACGTGTCGCTGCGTGTCAGGCGCAAAGCCGAGGCGCCATGAGCCGTGTCCACCGTGAGCCAGTGCGGGTGGGTGGACTCAGTCCAAGCACCGAGACGCGTGGCAGTGTCTAATTGGCCGGCTCGGTGATGATGTCATGCTGACGTCATGCTGACGTAATAATCTGGTTTTTCAATCTAAAAATAATTCGGTTAATTCTGATTTTCTAATTTCTGTATTTTCAGTATTTATTCAAACTTCAAAAGGCTATAACTTTTGCATTTTAACTCGAATTTGAGTGATTCAAATTTCTAAAACTTTGTAAAATTGAGATCTATTTAATGGTAAATTTTAATTGATTTTTGGAGTTCATTTGATCTCTATTTTGGTATTTATTTGCTTTTCTCCTTCGGTACGCATAGACGTTGAATTGTGCGACGCTTCGGGAGAAGATCCATCAACTCAAGAGCAAGCTCCAGATCAAGATCAGGACCTATTCCAAGGCAAGTTGTGCTTTGATCATGTTGAACCCATGTTTATACAAATGCTATATTGTTTTACTCTATTGCATGTTATTTCAAGTATACAATTGTTTCAACTTAAATTGGGATTTAGCTATTACACCAGATTGATCTATACCCTACCTTGTCATTGTATGCCATGATCTATTGTCACCCTAGATTGGTTCATTATAGTTGGTTAGTAATGATAATCAACATGGGATGGTTAGACCGTATTAGTTGCTTAGCCATGCCACATCATCACATGTGTTTGAATCATTGATAATTAATCTTGACTAATGGAATATGGAACGATGTTATGAACTTGTGTGTCATGTGGGATCACACGATGAGATTGAGTTGTTTGTGGCGAGTCATGTCACGCAACGATGTTGAATTGTTGATGGCACGTGGTGCTTGGTAATCAACTTGGGTGATAATCACTTAGATTGGGGCAAGTGACAAGGGGCGAGTATGCCAAGGTGGACCCGATGGGCAGAGGGTATGTGGATGTCTTGCCTTGATCACTCTAAGGACTTAACCTTGCAAGCCTTTGACTTGAGTCAATCATGCAACCACATGTCTGGTATGGGCCAGCCTAGCCGATTAATTTGCAATGTCTTAACTTTGGTACTGTCTTGGTCGGTGTGAGTTCCCGAGTTATGGAGTAATTCACATGGCACAAGAGGGGGGCCCTGGATGTGGTAACCAGTCCCACCAGTGTTGAAACCTTAGCGGGTGGTATCGGGTTACATCAGCGCATTGTAAAGGCTTTGTTATAATCACTCGCCTTTGTGGTGTATGGTTGTATCGCGTGGGTAAAGTGCATAACCTCTGCAGAGTGTTAAACTATTCGGATAGCCGTGCTCGCGGTATTGAGCAATGCTCAGGAATTACAGTTAAGGGTTAGCTTAATTAAATGGACAACTTGGTTGGGATGGCAGGATGCCATGTGGAAGGTGGAATTTGACTTAAGATTGAAAACTTGGTTTACTTGAGAAATGCTGAATCTATTTACTACAGTTATTTATTTTACAGTCTTTACGATCTATTTATTGTATTTGTTCATAAATGCTATTTATTGCAAAATAGCCATGATAGCCTATCCTTTGGAATAAGCCTTGCATATAGTTACATAGAATTGCATTCTTTGCACAACTTGTTGAGTGCTTTAAGTACTCACCCTTGCCAACAACAATAATCAACAGTTGAAGAATCTACACGTGTGTTGGAGGAGGAGCTCCAGGAGGACACGAGTCATTAGGATCCGAGCCTTGTCAGTTGCCTGTGGTGAACTGATGAGCTATCTACGTTTTCTACTTTCCGCTGCTTAATTCTTAACTTATATTTCAAGTCTTGCCCTGCGTGGCTTAATAACGTAAGTTGGTCATAAGATCATACACTTAGCTATATCAATAAATGGAGTATTATTCTATTATCGTTGAGTATGATGTGATATGTACCAATGTTGAGCTGTGTGCACTAGCGTTGATCCTGGGACTAGTGCGGTAAACATAGTGGGTTCGAATCAGTGGATTCGGGTCCTTACAGCAGCCCCAGTCTATAAAGAAAAATTCCTCGTCACATTCGTGTCCAATATCTAGTTACATAGGCCTTAAGGTGCATATCTGTAAGCATTAATTATTTAGGAAATGTGATATGATACATAATGGTACCTTTATTTATGGCAATGTGTTTGAAGTGAAATGTTCAATTGTGTTTCTTCGTTCATGAGAGTGTGTGGAGTAAACTGTCTAGTTTAACATCTTGGTTGTGGGGCATTAAGTATGATTTTTTTAGTTTTGTGAGTCCATTTCTACAAGCTTGCTTTGGAAAGTGGACATGACTGCCATGTCTTTTATGGTGGAGACCTATCAATTGTCTGAATAAGGGCATATGAAATTGTGTTGGCAAACCTATAAACAGAAATAGCTTCAGTATATGAGAAGCATTTTTGGTCTACTATCACTTATGAATTCCTACATCACTAATGTTCGTTGTCTTCTACTGTTTGAGGAATTAGTTTGTGTACCCACAAATGACAGGAAAGTTTTAGAATAGTTTATCCACTGCATTTTATATGTTTTTTACTCATGAATATGTGTATCTAATATCTAATTATGTAACACTCTTAATTTTTCATGGCACTGGGGTCCACATATCATGTTCAATATCAAATCTTATTATATTTTATAATCTAGACAAACTTTCATTCTGTCCCCTGACATCATGATTTGTGGTTGATCCTTATTGTGTTTGAGATGGACTGTGTAGTGAACTTACAAAACCTTTTAAACTACAACTGTTCGTATACTTATGTCTTGTGCTAAACTTCCTTTCCCCCATAGTATATATAGTTGTTTAACCAATGTGATTCCGATTAGTGTTGAGGTTCTAGTGAATAATGTATTTGCTCTTTTTTTCACTATTATCTACTATTAGATGGATGGATGATTTTAAATGAACTTCTTTTTTTCTCTTTCTTAAAATGGCACTTTACTTTTAAATTTATTCTGATATAGTTGACCACACCAACACCATGTAATAACAGACCTAATGGGCCCAATGAAATAGGTTGAAACTATAGGTAAACACTAACATGGGGCCAACTTAGCTCACAACACTTCAACATGATATGAAAAAGAATGCATTCAGGTCCAATAGAATGCTAAACCTCAAGTAATTCTAGAATCCAAACTTATACTCCACAAACTTCAAATGAGTAAGCACTTAGCTTGGGCAAACGTAAAGATCATATGCTACTTTGGATTTGTTGCCAACATAGTTTCAACTCATGAAAATGGATTGGTTAACCATTCCAGTTACACTTTATGCACATATGTGGAGAAAAATCCACCAAAGCCCTTAAATGGTGATGCAGTGATGCCAAATAGAAATAAGATATGCATGATTCACATGATCTCATAAGGCTACAAATGTTGACTGTTTTCAACAGCTATTGGTAGTACAATTTGGTATTGCAAAAGTTCAGATAATATAAACGAAACTGCTTACAAACACTATGCTCAAAGTAAGAACATGGCAATGGTAAACGAACCTGATTTGTCCTTTTGATTTTGTTACTTGCTGTCATTAGCTTTCTGTCATTACTTGCTGAATTTTACTTGCTATCATTACTTTGTCCTTCTGTCATTACTTGCTGAATTTTACTTGATGTCATTATTTGTTGTCATTGTTGTCATTGCTTTGTCCTTCTGATTCTCAGCTTGAATTACTTGCTATCATTAGCTTAGTGAAAGCTGATTGCAAACTGAATTTTACTTCATTAATTCCCCCCAGCATACTCTTTGTTTGTATATACAATTTAACAAGCTTCCTCTATCTATTGGTTCTTTGACTCATTCTCACTCTTTGTTATCTTTTGAATGCTCGATGATGTAATTATGGTCTCAAAAATTTGATTTAAATAATTTTAGTAGAAAATAAGGCTTTAAACTATGAGATTGATGTTCATATAATTATTACTGCATATCTTGAATATAATGTCACAGCTTGTACTTGATTTAGCATGATTAGGGTATGTACTAATCAGAAATTGGATCCTTGTGTAATGTGATTAGTGTAGTAATTTGATTCCTAAATTGCTATATGCTTCCTAAAGAGCACTATGTAGCTAGTAAGCATATGTGTATTAGCTTAACACCTAGATTTTATCATTATTGAACTCAGACAAAAAATTGGACACAACCACCAATGTCATTACCAAGTATTTGCATTTAATTTATAAGATCGCAATTTTGAACCTGCAGTAAATTGAACTTTAAGAACCTTTTAGTCAATATTAGCTTTTAAATTTAGTTGTCTTGGGGACCTTGCACGTGAATGGGCAAGACAATTTTATTGTCTTGGGGACCTTGCATGTGAAGGGGCCAGACAATTTTATTGTCTAGGGGATCTTCTCACAATTCGTAGCATAATTTGGAAAGGTAAGAGTTCAAAGACTTATTTTCTTAGTTAATTGTTTAAGTTCAATTGTGACTATACTGAGAGCACTCTTCTCTTTCTTTATTTTGAACAATACTCTTAAATTTACTTTCTTTCCTCTTCTACGGCCATCTATGAATTGTAGATTTACCAAATTGCCTGATCTTTGAAGATATAACACAATCTAGTTAAAAAGAAAATGGCATCCCCTCATTCCTCTTTGCCGAATGGATCTGATGAGCTGAACGTAGGACAACCGAGGCATGGTCTAAGGGGCTAAGTAAAATGCCCCAAAGCTGATATACCATCACGGCGGTTGGTCCGCAAGATGGGGCCCCACCACACCTCCTAAGGCAACAACAGCATTTCGGACATTGTGTGGGATCATTGGATGGGAAAGGGTCCTCATCACCTATCCATCATGGAAGACACAGATACATTAGGAGCGCGACAACTTGCTGAGAGAAATTTTCGCATCATTCGAGCTCACAGAAGACGCCATACACACACTGCGACGGTATGCGTTTCTAGTGGCGGGAAATGCATGGAAGAACTTCAAGAACGTCATTGTCACAAATTATGTGAATAAGGACATGACCTCAATCCAGAAGTACGGGTTCATCACTGAAGACATCTGGGAACGATTTGTTGAGATGAAGATGACGGAAGAATTCATGCTTCAAAGTGCAGCAAACAAGACCGTCCAGGCAAAAAACTCCCACCCACATAGACTCGGCTCCACTGGGTACGCTAGTAAGGTCACACAATGGAGGAGGGAGGATGACGAGGTAATCCAGAAGGAGGCCTCACCGCCATTTGCCTCGATCTTGGACCCACGCGCCCGAAACTGGGTAAGAGCGAGGTCACGTCCCACGTCTTCGGGCTACGTGTCCTTTACCAACCCCATAGACAAGGAAGTGTCCCAACGCCTGGTAAGATATCAAACTACATAGTCTGTAGGAAGACCATATATACCTTCATATGTGAAATAACGTGTTGGGATATTGGATGCAGGTAGAGTTGAGCACCGAATCTTCCTAGGGCTCTTTCACTTCAGACAGAGAGAAAGATATACTCTCTACGGCCTTGAGAAACAAGGAGCACCCAGGTCGCACGCGAGGCTTAGGTGTTTTTATTCCTTGGAAAAAGGGATTCCCACAAGACTCCGACATGTACCAAAGTAGGAAGAGAAGCAAAGCCGAGTGCGAGGAATGGCTAGTAGCACTCATTGAGGAAAGGGTTGAGGAAAGGCTACGAGCATAGTTCAATAATCAGCTAAGAAACCTTGAGGAAAGGATGAAACAAAGGGTGGTTGCGGAGAGGCATGCATGGAACGTGCTATCCCCAGAAGCACAGACACAGTTCAGCCCAACTAACCATCGGAGCAGCTATGCATTCGCCCCTGAGATGGACATGGACGACACCAGATTTCCTCCCGATGACACCCGGGTAATATACATGTCTGCAATGCTCCTTAGATAGACCTGTTGGAAGTGTTGGCTAATTGTGTACCCTTATGTACGTGGCCATGTTGTGCAATGTCCAAGTGAGGCTTGCAAACGGCTTCGTTGCCCTGCAGGTTGCTTGGGAGCACGCATATCCATCCGATCTATCGTCGATGGTGCATGGTAGCACGGTAGATCCACACTACGTGAAGGTCTAGGTCGACGGTGTACATGAAATTTGCAAGGCCATCACGCTGGACATACCCCTAAACGACGAGATCGTCACACTAGGGATGCCATTAGCACATTCATCCAGTAGCCCAAAAAGGACATCTCCTTCGACGACCGCCCTGTAGCACCGAAGCTACCAGCACTACTAGAGCCACGTGATGCGCCGAAGCTACTAGCACTACCCAAGCCACGTGCTACACCAAAAGAGCCCACCAAATCAGCTATCGTGTCCCATCAGCCACAGGCTGTTACTGCGACGAGGTGGCGATAAGGGCAAATCGAAGGGGACCACGTCATCCCATGACTGTAACATCCCAAAATTTTACCTATAATATTATTTTATGGTTATCTGTGCATTTTGTGAATTTTTCTGAATTTATTGGATATTTTTGGAATTTATTTGAATTTATTTTCAATTAAGTATATTGGCCTTTTGAGAAAATTAATTAAATATAGACAAAGCTAATATGAAGTTTGGCTAAAAATATTTTATTTGAGTTCAAAATATCACAAAGTATTTATGATAATTTTCTTGGATTTTTCCTAATATTTTTATTGCCCTAAATGAATTACTTTATTTTATGGAATTATTTTAAATCAAAAACTCGAGAAAATCCTTTTAACAATTTTGGGCCGGAGCCCATACTGTTTTTGTCTAGTTCGGCCCATTTTCTAGAAGCGTGGATGCTGAGTGTTGGATCAAGGATTGGTGGCTGGGATTCGATGTCAAGGATCCGGAAACCCTAGCGCCCGAAGACCGTAGGATCAAGATCAAGCGGCTCCAATTGAGTCAGTGCGATTAGGGTAAGTAAAGATCTCGTCCGTTGTTTCAGAGACGGGTAGATCCGATCAAGCTGCGTCAGGTCGAATCTTGGTTGTTCGTTGGCGATCGGACGGTGTGCAGTCATCATCTTCGATCGGGACTCGGAGTCTACCGCGAGCACATCTGCGCCGCCGTGTGGATTAGGGTGTTATTTTTGTGTGCATTCACCAGCGCTATTTAAGGAGGGGGTAGCCGCCCGAGGTTCACTATCTCGTCGCGCATCCGTAGCCCAAGCCATCATTGCTTATGCCACCGCCGTTCATGCACTAGAGCTCGCCCAAGTCCCCAAAGCACCGCCGCTCTTTTTCTTCATTTTCCACCACTGTCGGGCTGAGAGCCGCTGTGTGGGTTCCAGATCCGGACTCATCACGTCAAGACGCACCCGAACCGCCACTTCTTGGTCACTAGAGGTCGCTGCTTCACCGTCGCCGAGGTTGTGGTCTCCAAGTCCGGTGGGAGCTGCGCTGTCGTGCCACCATCCGCGTCGAGGAGTTCATCAGCCGTCAGATTTTCAATCAGTGACCGAGATCAAGCCGCGTGTCTACGTCAACACTGAACATCACCGGTATCGTCATCCTTCTAATCCTGAGTAGATGCTTTCGATTTCACCGTGTGGTTTTAGATTTGTGGCCATCTGATCGCGTGTGGGTGGATTGGATCGCACCACTTGGTTCGACCAACAGCATGGTGATGTGTGCGGTGCAAAGATCGAAGCACTGTGCGCCGAGTTCACACTGGGCCAGAGAAGGTCCCGTGGACCGTAGCCACATGTCGTGCTCTGGTTTTGTCCGATCGGTGCTGACGTCATCGTGACATCACGATGGCGCAATAATGTGATTTTTCAGTTTAAAAATAATTCAGTTTATTATTTGATTTTAAATTTTCTAATTTTTAGAATTTTTGAATCTTCTGCAAGCCTTTTCTCCCTCATACGAGCTCCGATTGAGGCGATTCAAAATTTTAAAAACTTTAAAAATTGAGATATATTTAATAGTGAATTTTATTTTATTTTTTTAGTCCATTTTCACTCTCTTTTGGTGTTTATTTGCTTTCTCTCTCGATCTGCGTAGACATTGAATTGTGCGACGCATCGAAGGAGGATCCGTCAATCCAAGAGCAAGTTTCAGATCAAGACCAGGACCTTTGAAAAAGTCAAGTTGTGCTTTGATCATGTTGAACCCAGCTTACAAAATTGCTATGTTGTTTTACATTATTGCATGTTATTTTATGTGTATAGCTGTTTCAAGCTAGATTGGGATTTAGTTAATCAGACCAATTGAATTATACCCAAACTTGTCATTTGTATGCCAGGATCTATTGTCACCCTAGATTGGTTCATTATAGTTGGTTAATACTAAAATCAACATGGGATGGTTAGACCGTGTTAGTTGCTTAGCCATACCACGTCATTACATGTATTGGAATCATCAATACTTAATCTTGACAAATGGACTATGGAACAAGTTAATGAATTTGTGTGTCATGTGTGGTCACATGATGAGATTGAGTTATTGCGGCGAGGGATGTCATGCAATGATGTTGAATTGTTGATGGCACGTGGTGCTTCGTAATCAACTGGGGTGGTAATCATTTAAATTGGGGCAAGTGGCAAGGGGCAAGTGTGCCAAGGTGGGCACGATGGGCAGAGGGTATGTGGAAGTCTTGCCTCGATCATCTTAAGGACTTAACCTTGCAAGCCTTTGACCTGAGTCAAGCATGCAACCACATGTCTGGTATGGGACAGCCTAGCTGATTAATTTGTAATGTCTTAGCTTTGGTACTATCAGTGGTGGTGTGAGTCCCGGGTTCACAGATTAACACATGACTTAGGAGGGGGGCCCTGTTGTGGTGGTTTAGCTCTTCAGTGTTGAAACCTTAGTGGGTAGTTCTGAGTTAAGACAGAGCATTGTAAAAGTTTTGTTATGATCACTCGTTTTGTGGTGTATGGTTGTATCATGTGGGTAAACTGCGTAACCTCTGCAGAGTGTGAATCTATTTGGATAGCCGTGCTCGCTGTATTGAGCCATGATCGGGAATTACTGTCAAGGGTTAGTTTTTCATTAAATGGATATTTGGTTAGGATGGTAGGATTGCCATATTGAAGGTTGGAAACTTGACTTAGGATTGGAAACTTGGTTTACTTGAGAAATACTAAAATTATTATTTACTGTTACTTGTTTTATTATCTTTACAATCTATTATATATTTGTTCATAAATGCTGCTTTATTGCAAAATAGCCATGATAGCTTTCTCCTTTAGAATAAGCCTTGCATATAGTTATATAGAATTACATTCTATGCACAACTTGATGAGTGCTTTAAAGTACTCACCCTTACCAACAACCACAATCATCAGTTGAGGAGTCTACCCCTATCTTGGAGGAGGAGTATCACGAGGACACGAGTCATTAGGGTTCAAGCCTAGTCAGTTGCCGGTGGTAAACTGATGGGTCATCTACGTCTTGTACTTTCTGCTGCATATGTCTTAGTTTTTATTTCAAGTCTAGCCCTGCATGGCTTAATAATGTAAGTTGGTGATAAGATCATACATTTAGTTATAATTAATAAATAGAGTCTTATTATTATCATTGTGTATGATGTGGTATTTACCAATGTTGAGCTGTCCGCACTAGCGTTGATCCAGGGACTAGTGCGGTAAACACAGTGGGTCCGAATTGGTGAATTCAGGTCCCGACAGAGGTGGTATCAAAGCATACTGACTGTAGGACTTGGTCCTAGATAGTATGGTGGTGTCCTAGGTGTGTCCAAAATATTTTGTAAAGAAAAATCTAAATTTGATTAACAAGACACTCTTGACTCTTCTTATTCTCTTCTTCTCGCCTTTGCTGAATTTCTCATTTTCCCGTTGCCGTTTCAAGCTGAGGACTCATCTTTTTCTCTTTTGAATAGATGAGGATGGCGCAGACCTATGGGGAGCATGAGGGAGGTTTTGCTGCAGAGCTTTGGAGGGTGCTTCAGGTTTTGGGAGGCTTCGTGAGACCAATGTACAGAGGCAACTGCTTGGTCGTGAATGGAGTTGAACGTGGTATCATCCGCAAGATCCTTATTTATGCAAGAGAAGATGAGAAGGAAAGCAAACCAATTAACATCATGGTGAGGAGAGCCACCTTCGAGATTGGCATCCAGGAAGCTTCACGACTTGCTTTGAGGATGATTTGCCGCGACTAATTGCACGAGCTCGACGACACTGTGTTCCAACTTCACCCCTCAGGAAGCGCATCGCAGCAGCAGATAATCAAGAAGGAGGAGGATGCTACTACCGTACACTTGGTACAGCTTGCAGCCGCACAAGACGCGCACATGAGAGACACTACCGACGAGCTGAAGATGGTGTACGAAGCTTTGAGGGTCACCGAGGAGGAGCTGCACGAGACTCACATCGCCTACACGGAGCGGATTATGGAGTTGGAGGAAGCACTCCAGGAGGGTGCCCAGGCCGCACTAGCTCAGCAGGACGTCGAGGACGAGGAGGACCCGGAGGAGGTCGAGTTTGAGCCAGAGGAGCACGATGTGCATGTGGACATGGAGGTTCCAGCTATGGGTTATCAGGATAGATTAACACCCATGCCAGCCCACCCACCGATATATGCACCAGGTCAGCCCCAGCCACGGTGGCTGGATGAGTGATAGACTTAGTTTTGAGTTGATACTCGAGTGTGTAATCGCGTCTTTAAGATAGTCTTGCCAATTAGTAATCACTAAGTTTGTGTGCTTAGTTTGGTTCTTTTTGTTCGTTGAGTGTGCAGTATGTGTTGCATAGCTCGTAGGCTTTTGTAAGCAACCATATCAAGTATTAATAAATATTGTTTTAGTTTTGGGCAAAACTTGTCTCCCCTGCCTTAGAAATTCTTATATCTTACCTATTTACCTTCGAGCCCTATCCCAATCAAAGTTGTCTTGGACGAGTCGGACGGGTCGAGGTTGATTCTCTTGGTTACTTCGCTAGGCTTCATTCCTGACGTGGCCTTCTTCTTGGACGGGACGTCGCCTTTTTCCTGCAACGTAACCGCTTCCGCTTGGATTTCTTTTCTTTCGTCGGCTGCCTCCTACAACTCAGCAAGTTCATGGTTCTCTCGGTCGCACTCCAGGGACCGCTTGACGTCGTTGCGGACCGTGATGACGCTTCGTCGTCCCGACATCTTCATCGTCAAGTAGGTGTAGTGCGGGACGGCCATGAACCGAGCCAATCCGGGTCTTCCCAAGATAGCGTGATACGCCGTCTAGAAATCCGCTACCTCAAAATTTATGTACTCGGTCCGGTAGTTGTCCTTGGTGCCGAAGGTGACGGCAAAGAAATCTGCCCGAGCGGAAGCGATGATGCTCCAGGGATTACACCATGGAACGGCTGAGTGCTCGGCCTCAGCTCGGAGCGAGGAATGTTCATGTCGTTGAAATTTTTGGAGAATAAGACGTTGAGTCCACTCCCTCCATCGATTAAGACCTTCTTGAGCCTCACACTTCGAATTACGGGGTCGAGCACTAGAGGGAACTTACCCGGATGTAGAACCCGGTTGAGGTGATCTGATCGGTCGAAGGTGATTGGAACCTCGGACCACCTTTGATATTGGGGGGTGGCTAGTTCCACCGCATTGATCTCCCGAGCGGTAAGATTTTGCTTCCTCTTGGACTCGTATCTGGTGGAGCCCCCGTAAATGTATTTAGCTCGTGCTCGGACTCTTGATAATCATCTTCGTCTGGAAGGTCTTTCTTCTTTGCCACCTCGTCCCTTGCTAGAGCTCGCTGCTTGTTGCTCTCCTACGCAAAGCGCTTCAAGGTGAAGCAGTCTTTGTCGGCGTGCTTTCCTTTAGGGTGGAAGGGACAGATCGCTTCCATGACGGTGCTGTAGTCGGGCGCCTCCCTCCGCATGGCTCTAGGCCGGCTGCGCTCGGCCACCGCGACTAGCTCTTTGCCCTTCCGCTTCTTGTCTTTGTGCTTGGATTACTCAGGCTTATCACCTTTTTCTTCGGATGTGGGCGCTCCTCTTGGCGCTCAGCCAGGGCGTCTGAGGCTGTGGCGTAGCGGTCGGCCAGCGTGAACATCTCCTTCACGGATGTCTGGGGTTTCCTGGACATCTTCTTGATTAGATCTGGATCACTTACCCCTTTCTAGAAGGCTGCCACCACCACCGTTTCAGATACATCCCTGATGGTGTTCTTCTTCTACATGAAATGCCGGATGAGATCCCTCAGCGTCTCGTCCTTCTTCTGATGAAGCTGGTACAGGTCCCACGGGGTGCTAGGCCTCTCGTAGGTTCCCTGAAAGTTCACGATGAATTATTCGCAGAGATCGCTCCAGGAGTCCACCGAGTTCGCTGGTAACCCTGTGAGCCAAGCTTGAGTTGAGGGGGTGAGATTGACCGGTAGATAATTCACCATCACGTTCTGATTGCCTCCGGCGGCCTTAACCGCCAGGGCATAGACCTGCAGCCAAGCTTCTGGATCTCGCTACCCGTCAAACTTTACGATGCCCTTGGGGTTGAATCCATTGGGCCATACCACCCGGCGTAGCTGAGGAGTAAACGCTCGGATCCCGTCAATAGATCTCTCATCATGATGAGGGGGAGTTCGACGCGGCAAGCCTCTGGATCGACGATGGTCATTAACGTGCCGGGGCGGAGTTCGGCGCGGTGAGCTCATGGCTCAACGGTCGTCGTTGTTCCAACCCCGGCGATGATAGTCTCTGTGGTCGTCGCGGTCATCGTACCTCTCATCACCTCGTCAATCACGGCCGGTGCCGAAATGCTCGTAGTCGTCGTGGTGCCCGCGTCGCTCTTCTTCGTCCCGCTCCTGCCGTCTGGCGGTGATGTCTTGGCGGAGGTCGCGGTTGATAATTTGGCGAGCATCACCGAGTGGTGGCATTTGGCGCTGACTGCCGGTATTCGGACTGGTTGCAGTCCGACTGCTAGTGACACGAGTAGCCGCGTGGGAGTGCGAGTGCGCTTCACCTACCGGCTTTTCCTGATTCTGCTGGATTGCTGCCGCCATCACCATGGCCTTGATCTGGGCCACGATCGGGGCTACTGGGCTGTCCGATGCTATCATCGGGTCCAGCGTGTCGAGAAGCGTCTTGGAGGCGACGACGTTCTGTGTTGGTGTGCGGAAGACGGATTGGTCTCCAAACCAGGACTGCAGGATGTCCTCGCGGACATTGCGGCCGCGCGATCGAAGAGATCGCACCTACACCTCCTTACCCTTACGAAGGTGATCTTCCTCCGCAGCCTCTTGGTTTTCTTGATGGAGATCGGTCATCTGCTCCTCGATCGCGAAGACGCCACGAAAGTCGCAACAGTTCTTCACCATGCCGACTGGTTTTTTGGGTGAGTCAGAGCGGCATACCTGAGATGGGTTGGCCTGATCTTCACCAGATTAGATCTTGCTTTGGACCAGGCAGACAAGCTCTCCGCGTGTATCCGCGACGAAATCCAGACTTCCGAAGCGGAAGGCCTGGCCGGAGATGAAGGTGGCGATGAATCCGCCTATTGCTGCCATCGAGTCTGTAGGAAAAGATTATAGCGCTGCCCCTACCTGGCGCGCCAACTGTCAACTTTTGTAGTCGGCAATAAATTTATGGGGCAGGCGCTAGATCTCAAACTCGAAGGTCACACAAGACAAGGGGTTAGACAGGTTCAGACCCTCAGCAATGGAGGTAATACCCTAATCCTGTGTGCTGGGATTATGTTGATCTCTTGGATCTAAGATTGCTCAAAGCGCAATATGCTCTATGGCTTGATGCCTTGTTGTTGCCCGCCCTCTCCCTTATATACCGGGGGTGGTGCGGCTTACAGAGTCCTGATCGGTTTGTAGATTCTGATCGGTTACAAGATTCTAGTCGGTTACAGGATAGAGTTTTACATCTTTATCTACCCTATAAACGACTCAAATTACAATCGTATCTTCTATATCCAAATACATATTCAACTGTCTATAAGATATGCCCCCTAGCGTACGGCTGCTTGGCCTGGCACGTGGCACAACCTTTGGGCCTCCTCTCTGGGCCTTTCTTCTCTTCAGGTGACGCTCGGTCGGTCATGGAGATACCTGGTTTCATATATTCCACAACTAGTAATAGTTAGGTCATTTACAATAAGACCCACATACATTAAGGAACCCACTCCTGTGGGGGCTAAAATGTAGAGAAACTAATCTCTAAAATTTTGGAATTGAAATGTGACCATGATACTGTGAAGATGTTAGAACTAGGCTCACTTAGGAACTAAACCTATAAAGACTAATAGTATATATAAAACTTAAAGTACTTATAATATTTCATCTAAGAAAAAGTATTTAGGTTTAGACTGTTCAATCATAAGTACATTGTAGGTTGAACCTTTGAAAACCTATGAGTTTGAATAATCCTAACTATAGTAAATGATCTCTAAAGTTTATGAGACCATAACTTAAAACCTTGAGCTTATGCCCTATAACAAGTAGCCTAAACTTAGACTTTATATATTAGTTTGCTAAATTACCAGTACTTTGTAGTTGCATGACTTTTGTTGGGCAAATATCAAAGTTGCATAGATAAACATCTAAATCTATTAAAATCCTGAGACCTCACCCTGAAACAGATATTGGAACTTGAACCTTACTTATCCCAATTTCCTATAAAGGCCAACCCAAAGTAGAAATTCGGATAAAGCCTAACATGGACAATTATCTCCGTAAGTAAAAACATTTAAGGTCGAACACTATTTGCATATGACGTACTACATAATGACTTTAACTTAATACTAGGTATCTAAATAATTTTAGCCTCTTGAATTCATAAAAACAAGAATCACAAACCTATGGAAATCTTGAATCCATACCACAGTATTAACCTTATTTTCTACTTAAATGTTACTAAGGACCCTCTGATGCAGCAAAGGTAAAAGTAATCACACATATTTTGCACTTAATTCTTTCAAAGAACCCCAGAGGTCAGGATCCTCTGATGTTTGAAGGCAATTGTATTCAGACGTGCATTGAACTTAATTTACCTTCTTATCATATTAACCTAAGAACACTTAACATAAATGACAAGACTAAAGATTGAGAAATCAATACATAAAATCCTTTTTATCGTCAGAACCTTTTATTTTATCTTATATATTTGAATTTGATATTATTTGACTTCTTTTTGCCCCATTTATATCTGTCTTCGTTTTGCCTTATTGAAATTTGCTAATTGCCATGTTTCCCGTTGAACGACGTGTAGACTCCGACGTTCCAGAAACTGTCGTCGATGACGCCAACTACGACTTCAACTTCGTCATACACAACAATTAGCAAGGCAAGCAGCCCCTTTGATCATGTTGATCCCAACATTTTAAAATTGTTTTGTCAAAAACTTTTATGCATATCTATATTTTCAGTAAATTCGCTATATTATGGGTATTGGTAGATAGTCCCCAAAATTTTATGGATTTCCCCTTAATCAATATTGACATGTGAACCTTGATCACACTAATAAGATAAGTTTGGACATTATAAGAAATGTCAATTGGGTATAATTGAATATGTACATGCATCTGCTTAGTATGCTTTAGAAATAGGAAAACAAATGGTTGGTTATGCTGTTCATTATGAATAATGATTTTGTACATGATGGAAAATATTGGACATATTGGAAATTGTGGTGCTGGTATCTTGATAAAAATAAAAATAAAATTATGGTTTTTACGTGGGCGAGTATTGGCAATTACCAAATGTGTGAGGGATAGATTTGCATGTAGTGTCGGGGGAGATTTCTCGCCCGAGTTGAATTAAGGACCGAGATATGGGTTGTTTTTAGGCCAAGTACACGTACAACCACAAGTGCTAGTATAGGACGGCCTTAAAATATTAAGTTACTTAGGTTTAACTTTGCACATTGTAAGGCTGAAGTAGTACAGGCTTGAAGGGATACAGGTAGGCTACAGTAGCACACAATTAAAATTTCTACCTCGTAAACCAGCAAGCCACACAAGTAAATGATCATGGATCATTACCACTAGACGCGCAGTGTAGCGGAAGTAAATTGATGCAACCCAAACCAACGAAGCGCACATCCTATTCCAATGGTCGATCTTCCTTGTGCGGTGGTAGATCCTTCTCGTGCAGTGGTCAATCCTCCTCGCGCAGTGGTCGATCATCATGATCAGTGTCGTAGTAGTAGCAACACCTCTACTGGCGTCCACACGTTAGGGGAAAAGAACATCGTGCGTTGGTGTGCCATCACCAGCGTGCACGGGAAGGCTTAAGTGGTGATGGCTAGGGTTTCAGTGGTTGCGCCCTCTGATCTAATCTATTGCGACCGCGAACCCCCTTTAAATAGCCACCTCTCCCTTGCGGTGGAACCCTACATTAGAGCCCAACTAAAGGACAAAGCCCACTTGGCCCATTAGTGACGGATCCAATCTGAACCACTATATTCCAACCCCTTAAATGTGTGACCCTGTATGTTCATGCATATTTGAACACGACTCACAAACACCTTTCCGACTGATAATCGATAGTGGTACCTAATAGTACATATCGATTCCCAAATATCCATAAAGAATCAAATGAACCTACTATAGTGTGATAATGACATGTTCCCTTTGCTTCATGATATCAGATCGAGCTCAAGGCGAGAGTCGTGTCATCCTATGACAGCTCAATCTCTTCACTCATACCGTAGTAGAATAATTTATCTGGATTGACTCTCAATCACATTCGGCATGGCCAGGCACTTCCTTAATCCATCTACCTCGAGGGGCCCAGAGATATCTCTCCGTTATATAGGAGGAGCAAATTCCATCTTAATCATTCGTGTACCTCAGTATGTTTCATAGTAAACCCGAAAGCTTCCTTTATAACTACCTGATTAAAGAGTAGCGTTTGGCAGCTCCTAAGTAAACCATTACACATATAGGAAACCAATGATGATCTCAGGTCTAAGGATCATACATACACTATGCATGAGACCAACTAATGACACATAAGAATATATAACAATTCCATAGTGTCTCATTTGGGTATATCCAACGCATGTTCTCTAACATGTGTCCACATTATTGATTATATATCTCCATATCTCTATGACCCATGAAACATGGTCATCAATCAATACATGTGCTGATCTATGAAACATAATTTTCCTATATTATGATAACCGATCCGGGATCTTTGAATAACATCGATATATGGAAAAAGTTGCACAAACAAGTCACTTGTTGAAATTTCTATGTGAAAGGCTAATTGTATTATTATGCATGTACATATACCTTAGGGGAAAGGTCTGAGCCGCCAACCATGATCATCATGTGCTGCATGACGTACAAACCGCAGTGGTCATCGCTGCCCTGTTGATGACACTATGAAGAAAGAAAAAGAAATTAAGAGATGAATAATAGATGTCAGAAAATATTAATCTTATATGTGGTAGGCACTTGTACCATGAAGCTCACATACTCTTGCTTCGAGCCCTTTTTGAAGCACACATACCGCAGCTACTTGGTTGGGGCACAGGTTTCTCTACGGTAGGCAATGGCATGTGGCTCTGACTCTCGGAGATCATCGCCATCATCTCGGCCCTCAGGCGCTCCTCACGTGCCATCATCTCCTTCTCATGTGCCGTCATCTCCCCCCTCATCTCCTCCTTGATCTCCTCCCTCAGCTGCTCCCTGAGCGTGTCCTTGAGGCGCTCCGCACGTGCCTCCCATGAACTTATAGGAACTGAGTGTACGGCAGGTTTGCTCATGGTCTGCGACTTGCCAACTTTCACTAATGGAGGACAAATGAGGTTCACCCGATCTGGTAGCTATAGCTGCCAGCGTGGCTGGTGAAGACTCTCCTGGAACTCTGACATGCCTTAATCTCTTGGCAACCCGATGTAACTGCCCCAAGTGAAAATCTCACCATCAAAAAACAAGACCCAACTTGAGTCTTATCAATGGATGCTGGCTTAAATTCATTTGTCAACTCAGAAAATGAGAAAATGATTAATTTAATGCACAACCTGATTTTGATTTATAACATAACAAGGACACGAGAGCTTTCACAGATCACAAGACAGTGCAGCTAGATTGCTAGGTGTTATAGAGGAACTAACTTTGCTTGCTTCCTGTAACATCCTAAAAATTTCATTTCATTTTGATTTGTTTTATTTTATTCAATTTGGAATTTATTTGGAATTTTACGGATTTTATTAAAACTCTTTTCGCAACTCTCAGTTCTACAGAAAATTTGAAAGCTTAACAATTCCGAAAATAATTTTATTACATTAAAAATATTCTAAACTATTTTTGAGAAATTTTCAAGAATTTGTTTAGAACCTTTTTACTATTTTCCCAAGCCTATTAATTTTCAGCATTTAAAAATTAATTAATGTGCTATAAATAGTAATTTTATATTATTTAAAAATATTTATTTACGCTTTTATTGCTGAAACTGGTATCTCTTCAAATTCCCAAATTTAATAAAATTTATTTGCTAATTTTCGGATTTAATATGTATTTTCAGTGGAAAATTAATTGTTTTCAGAATCAATATTTTTTGTTACTATTCATACAAACCCGAACTGCGTTGCCTGCCCCACACGTCAGCTACAGTATGCGTGAACGGACCTGACCCGCATTGATTTCCATCCGTTTTACTCATTTACTCCGGCGAACTCAGTTACTATTCTGGCCATAATTTCGGCGAGCGTTTTTTGACGATCCGCTGGTCTAATCAGCCTATAAATTGAACCCCAGTTTGCTCTCCTCATTTTGCACATTCTTAGCTTTGAGTTGTTCCAATCCATTCAACGGATCTCCCTGCTCAAGCCATTCTTTCCGAACTCCGATGAACTTTCGGTGAGCTCTCCCGGCTACTCCTGACCTCCATTCAACCTCAAATGTTTACTGGAGCTTCCTCTCAGTGTCATCTGCATTGGGTAAAATTCGATTTTGAAAACCCTCACCGGAACACTATCAACAACCTTTTCTTCTTCAAAACCGGCGAAAGGTCAAATTTTGGATTCAAAATGTCCATTCTCCTTCATTTTGAGCTCCGATTTAGGCGATTCCAGTTCCTAAATTTTTCTAAAATCAAGCTCTATCTTCTAGAGCCTTTTATTTTTATTTTTGATCTTGTTTAAGTCTCTGTTTGGTATTTATTTGTATTTGTTGCTTCCTTTTCCGGTAGAAGCTTGTCGGGACCCGAATTTGCAAATCCGGACCCTCTGTGTATACAGCACTAGTCCAGGATCACGCTAGTGCACACAGTCTCAACATAGATGCTATCACAGTCAGACACAGCAAAATATAGCATAACTTTAATAATTAACAATAACTGTTGTCTTACATGATTATTGCCACACAGGGCTTAACTAAGAAATTTCAATTAAGCAGCAGCGGAAATAAAGTTAACGTAGCAGCTCCCCAGTTCACCACAGGCAACTGACGAGGCTCGGACCCTAAGCATTCGCATCCATATAATCCTCCTCCACGTAAGGCGTAGATTTTTCCTCTTTTGAAGTTGTTGTTGTTGGGGTGAGTACATAAAGCACTCAACAAGTTGTGCACAGCAATGCAAGTCTAATAATCTATATGCTTGGCTTAATCAAAAGGAATGGCTAATATTGCTATTTTGCAGTAAAGTGGCATTTAACAAGAATACAGTAAAAAGATTGAAAGACAGTAAAACAAATAACAGTAATTAATAGATTCAGCATTTCTGAAGTAAACCAAGTTTCCAATCCTAAGTCTATTTCCACCTTCGATGGCACCTTGCCATCCCAATAGGTTTTTGTTTAACAAAAGTCTAACCCTTAACTGTAATTCCCGAGCATTGCCCAATAACGTGAGCATGGCTACTCGAATAGATTGTACACTCTGCAGAGGTTATGCACTTTACCCACACGATACAACCAAACACCACCAAGGCGAGTGATCATAACAAAGCTATTACAATGCTACACCTAGACCCAGTACTGCTCGCTAAGGTTTCAACACTGAAGGGTTAAACCACCACAACAGGGCCCCCCTCTTGCGCCGTGTGAGTTAAACCGTAAACCCGAGACTCACTATTCACCACGACAGTACCAAAATATAGGTTTCACAAATTATTCAGCTAGGTTGTCCCATTCCAGACATGTGGTTGCAAGAAAGACTCAGGTCAAAGGCTTGCAAGGTTAAGTCCTTAAGGTGATTAAGGCAAGACTTCCACATACCCCTGCCAATCCTGGCCCACCTTGGCACACTGACCCTTGCCACATGCCCCAATCTAAATCATTACCACCCCAGTTGATTACCAAGCACCACGTGCCATCAGCAATTCAATCTAGTTGTGTGACCTCCTCACCACGACAACTCAATATCACTGTGTGACAACACATGACACACCAATTTATAAACATTGTTCCATAATCCATTAGTCAAGATTAAATATCAATGTTCCAGATACGTGTGATGATGTGGCATGGCTAAGCAAACTAATACGCTCTAACTAGTCCCATGTTGATTATTATTATTAACCAACCATAGTTCCACATCCTAGAGTGACAATTATATCATGGCATATGATTGACAAGGTATGTTTTAATTCAAATAGGCATATTATCTAATTCCCAGATTACTTGAAATCATTTATAAACATAAAGTATCATGCATAAATTTTAAAGATAAAATAGCAATTTTGTGAAATTAGGTGCAATATGATCAAAACACAACTTGCCTTAGAGTAGGTGCTGGTCTTGCTCTGAGCCTGGGTCTTGAAGCGACGAATCTTCCTCCGGATCACCGAGCAGTTTAACGTCTACGCGAAACGATGCCAAAATAGCAAAAAAACACCAAAACAGAAAGTAGCCAAACTCCGAAAATAAAATAAAATTCACCAATAAATAGATCTTGATTTTAAATTTTTTTATAAATTTGAATCACTCCAATCCGAGTTAAAATGCAAAAGATATAGCCTTTTGAAGTTTGAATAAATACTGAAAATACAGAAAATAGAATTTCCGATTTTCCCGAATAATTTTTCTACTGAAAAAGATCTTTATTGCCTCATGCTGACGTCAGCCCTAACCCAAGCCAATCAGGTGCTGACACGTAACCTCGGCGCACAGACCCAGTCCACGGAACCGCCTCTGGTCCACCGTGGACGCGGCTCACGGCGCCTCGCGTCACGCGCCCGACACGCGGTGCACATCGACTGGCTGCGACGCTGCCCGTGTCGATGCTCGACACGCGGTGTGCATCCGCGCGACGATCTGACGACTACCATCCTACGCACACGCGGCTCAATCAAGAACATCCGATTAAATCTAACGGCCAGAGCTTTACCTGAGCGAAACACTGCTGATGAAGCGACGTGGCTCGATCTGGACGGTTCGGCGAAGATCCAATGGCTGCGCGAAGCTCCGAGATGCGGTGATGTCGCGGCGGCGCTGAGTTCCCAGAGACGAGGACGAGGACGACCCAGACGGCGTTTCGGCGCAACTCCGGCGTGAAGAAATGGCAGCCTCGAAGCGTTGTGGAATGGCAACTCTGGATCTAGAACCGATTCGGCGGAAGGAGGCTTGACGGTGGCATAACGGCGCAAAAACTCGCGGTGGTGCTACAATGAACTACGGCGAGCTCCTGGGCGACGACGGTGGTAAAACTGGCGAAGAGGCTAAGCTAGCAGATGCGCACTGGGATGGCGATCCTCAGGGTGTAGTCCGCGCTTTAAATAGCCTCGGCATGCGCCCAGAAAACGCAACCCCAAATTACGCGACGGCGGCGGCAAGTCGGCGGCAGATTCAGAAACCGAATCGGAGACGACGACCGTGAGCCGTCCGATTTGCAACGAGCGGTCACGATTAGATCTCGACCGATACGATCTGAGCTGCCCTTTCCAAAATCAACGGATGCGATCGGATCTTTCCAAAATAACGCCGCACGCTCTTAACCGCACGATCTTGATCTAACGGCTGACAGCGCTAGGGTTTTGTGATGAACAAAGCCGCCCGATTGAAATCCAACGGCCGAGTCGCGGCGGCGCGCGGCTGGCCGAACGCCGCACGCTGGCTCACGCGAGCACGATCTTTGGCTCGACCTAATCTTTCATTCACCCGAATTTTCAACGCTTTTCGATTTAAAATAATTTCCGAAATTAGATTAATTCATTTAAGGCAATTAAAATATCAGTAAAATCCCCAGAAAAATCTCATAAATACTTGGAGACATTATGGGCTCAAATAAAATATTTTTGGCAAAACTTTATATTAGTTTTATCTACATATAATTAGTTTTCACCAAAAGTCAATATACTTAATTAAAACAAATTCAAATAATTTCTGGAAAAGTCCAATAAATTAAGAAAATCACAAAAATGCACATGAGTGAAATTATGGGCAAAATTTGGGATGTTACAAACCTCCCCCCTTAACAGAATCTCGACCCCGAGATTCAAGGCTAACTAGGGAATAGGTTTGGAAATTCTGACTTCAAGTCCTCTTCACGCTCCCAGGTTGCCTCGTTCTCAGAATGGTTGTTCCACTAAACTCTGCAAAAGCGAACTGACTTGTTCCTGGTATTGCGCTCCACAACATCCAAAATTTTCATCGGTTGCTCCTTGTAGGTCAAATCCTTTTGCAACTCAATCTCTTCTAAAGGTGTCTGCTCTGCTGGCACCCGAAGACACTTCTTGAGCTGTGACACATGAATCACATCATGCACGCCTGCCAGCGACTGCGGCAATTCCAACTGGTAAGCAACCTCCCCTCGACGGCTCAAAATCATGAACGGTCCAACATATCTTGGGGCAAGCTTTCCCTTAGCGTGAAAACTTTTAACTCCCTTCAAAGGTGTAAGGACCTGAATCCACTGATTCGAACCCACTGTGTTTACCGCACTAGTCCCAGGATCAACGCTAGTGCACACAGCTCAACATTGGTATATATCACATCATACTCAACGATAATAGAATAATACTACATTTATTGATATAGCTAAGTGTATGATCTTATGACCAACTTACATTATTAAGCCACATAGGGCAAGACTTGAAATATAAGCTAAGAATTAAGCAGCGGAAAGTAGAAAACGTAGATAGCTCATCAGTTCACCACAGGCAACTGACAAGGCTCGGACCCTAATGACTCGTGTCCTCCTGGGGCTCCTCCTCCAACACATGTGTAGATTCTTCAACTGTTGATTATTGTTGTTGGAAAGGGTGAGTACTTAAAGCACTCAACAAGTTATGCACAGAATGCAATTCTATGTAACTATATGCAAGGCTTATTCCAAAGGATAGGCTATCATGACTATTTTGCAATAAGCAGCATTTATGAACAAATACAATAAATAGATCGTAAAGACTGTAAAACAAATAATAGTAGTAAATAGATTCAGCATTTCTCAAGTAAACCAAGTTTCCAATCCTAAGTCAAATTCCATATTCCACATGGCATTCTGCCATCCCAACCAAGTTGTCCATTTAATTAAGCTAACCCTTAACTGTAATTCCCGAGCATTGCTCAATACCACGAGCACGGCTATCCGAATAGTTCTACACTCTGCAGAGGTTATGCACTTTACCCACGCGATACAACCATACACCACAAAGGCGAGTGATTATAACAAAGCCTTTACAATGCGCTAGCGTAACCCGGTACCACCCGCTAAGGTTTCAACACTGGTGGGACTGGTTACCACATCCAGGGCCCCCCTCTTGCGCCATGTGAATTACTCCATAACTCGAGAACTCACACCGACCAAGATAGTACCAAAGTTAAGACATTGCAAATTAATCAGCTAGGCTGGCCCATACCAGACATGTGGTTGCATGATTGACTCAGGTCAAAGGCTTGCAAGGTTAAGTCCTTAGAGTGATCAAGGCAAGACATCCACATACCCTTTGCCCATCGGGCCCACCTTGGCATACTCGCCCCTTGTCACTTGCCCCAATCTAAGTGATTATCACCCAAGTTGATTACCAAGCACCACGTGCCATCAACAATTCAACATCGTTGCGTGACATGACTCGCCACAAACAACTCAATCTCATCGTGTGATCCCACATGACACACAATTTCATAACATCGTTCTATATTCCATTAGTGAAGATTAATTATCAATGATTCAAACACATGTGATGACGTGGCATGGCTAAGCAACTAATACGGTCTAACCGTCCCATGTTGATTATCATTACTAACCAACTATAATGAACCAATCTAGGTTGACAATAGATCATGGCATACAATGACAAGGTAGGGTATAGATCAATCTGGTATAATAGCTAAATCCCAATTTAAGTTGAAACAATTGTATACTTGAAATACCATGCAATAGAGTAAAACAATATAGCATTTGTATAAACATGGGTTCAACATGATCAAAGCACAACTTTCCTTAGAATAGGTCCTGATCTTCATCTGGAGCTTGCTCTTGAGTTGATGGATCTTCTCCCGAAGCGTCGCACAATTCAATGTCTACGCGTACCGAAGGAGAAAAGCAAATAAATACCAAAACAGAGATCAACTTAACTCCAAAAATCAATTAAAATTAACCATTAAATATATCTCAATTTTACAAATTTTTACATATTTGAATCACTCAAATCCGAGTTAAAATGCAAAAGTTATAGCCTTTTTGAAGTTTGAATAAATTCTGAAAATACAAAAATTAGAAAATCAGAATTAACCGAATTATTTTTAGATTGAAAAACCAGATTATTGCGTCAGCATGACGTCAGGATGACATCATCACCGAGCCGACCAATTAGACGCTGCCATGTGTCTCGGTGCATGGACTGAGTACACCCACCCGCACTGGCTCATGGTGGACACGGCTCATGGCGCCTCGGCTCAGCGCCCGACACGCGGCGACATGCGGTTGGCCACGACGCCAGTCGATCTGATGCGCTTAGATCCAATCGGACGGTGCTGGGAAGGGGAGCACATGGCTACGCTTCGATCGCACGATCAGGATCCAACGGTTACCGGTACCCGAGCTGCTTACCAAGACGTGGCACAATCCAGAGCGTTTAACGAAGATCTAACGGCTGGTAGAGGTCAATCCCGGCGATGGCGGTGCGGCGGCGCAGCTTCGCCGGTGTTGGAGATGATGAAGACGTTGTGACGATGCTGCGGTCTAACGGCGACGTTCTCTGGCGGCGCGGGTGCGTCTCGGAATAGGGGTCTCAGATCTGGCCCTTGGAACGACGGAGACGGTGGATCGGCGGCGATTTCGGATGAAAACCGCAGCGGCTGCTTCCTTTTCCTCTGGCGAGCTCTCACACGCTGACGACGGCGTCCTAGGGTTCACAGCTTGCGGCAGACGCTCGGCACGACGTGGGAAACCCGATGCACATGACGACGCCTTAAATAGTCGCACGGGGAGGCGTGCGCAGCGCGGAAATCAGAGTCGGTCTCGTGGCGGCGACGGACTCCGGCGGCGATACAGAGAGGTGACGTGGCCTCATCCCGCGCGTCCACGCGGCTTCCATCCAACGGCTCCGGCAATCGGTCGACGCGGCGAAGGCACAGCCGTTGGATCTCAATCCAACGGTTGGCGGGTTTAGGGTTAAGGTTTCAGCGGTAAACGGGCTTCGCGGGCTAACTTGGGCCGCACAGTGCATGGGCCGGCCTGTTACTGTTCATACTTTTTTAAAAGGATTTTTGATTTAAAATAATTACAGAAAATTATTTAACTTGTTTCAGGCAATAAAATTATCAGGAAAAATCCCAGAAAAATCTCAAAAATATTTGGAGGCATTTTGAGCTCAGATAAAATATTTTTGGCGAAACTTTATTTTAACTTTGCATAAATTTAAATAGTTTTCAACAAAAGACCAATATACTTAATTTAAAGTTAATTCAAATAAATCCAGAAAAATCCAATAAATTCCAGAAAACATAAAATGGACAAATAACCAATAAAATGATGTTAAAGAAAATTTTGGGATGTTACAAATGGGGTAACTCTAAGATACACGAAATCGTCGAGCTCGAAACTCAAGTCACGACGTCGATTATCAGCGTAACTCTTTTTCCTTGATTGCGCGATTTTCAACCTCTCTCTTATCATTGCAACTTGCTCTTCAGCTTCCTTGAGAATATTAGGGCCAAATATCATACGCTCTCCCGTCTCATTCCAATTCAGCGGGGTATGATAGGCACGACCATATAAAGCTTTAAATGGCGACATCTGCAAACTAGCTTGGTAACTGTTGTTATAGCTGAACTCCGCATACGGTAAACATTTGTCCCATGAAGTAGTGTAGGCTAAAGCGCAAGCTCTTAACATATCTTCCAAAATCTGATTTACTCTTTCAGTCTGACCATCGGTCTGCGGATGATATGCCGTGCTGAAATTCAAATGCGTTCCCATAGCTTCATGCAATTTATCCCAAAACCTTGAGGTGAACTGAGTACCTCTGTATGATACTATTTTCTTAGGCACAACATGCAAACACACAATTCTGGCTATATATAATTCTGCTAACCGGTCTCCTGAGTAAGTTGTCTTAACCGAAATGAAGTGGGCAACTTTGGTTAATCGATCCACAATGACCCATGTAGAATCATACCCACTTTGAGTTCTTGGCAAAACAGTGATAAAATCCATGCCAATTTCTTCCCATTTCCATTCTGAATTTTTAATGGCTGTAGTAATCCTGCTGGTCTCTGGTGTATTGCCTTAACTCTCTGGCATATATCACACAAGGCCACATGCTCAGCGACTTCACGCTTCATATTCGGCCACCAAAACCTCTCCCTTAAGTCCTGGTGCATCTTAGCGCTTCCCGGATGGATTGAATACTTGGAACCGTGAGCCTCTTGCAAAATCAACTGCTTAAGCACTGGTCTGTGTGGCACACAGATTCTACCCTTGAACCACATGGTACCCCGGTCATCCATAGTAAAATCTGCCGCTAATCCTTCATCCTTTTTAGCTTTGATTCGGTCGATTTTCTCATCATCCTTTTGCCCTTCCCGAATCGATCCTCAAGCGTCGGCTTTACTTCCAATGCGACTATGAATCATACGGAACCATTTCCAATTTTAACCAAAACTCCTTACACACAACTCGATTGATCTTCTTGTACTATCATACTGGCAACGTGGCTTTTACGACTCAAAGCATCAGCCACTACATTAGCCTTTCCCGGATGGTAGTGGATTCCCATATTATAATCCTTTATTAATTCCAACCACCTTCTTTGCCTCATGTTAAGATCTGACTGAGTGAAAATATATTTCAAACTATTATGGTCCGTATATATCTCACATCTATTTCCAATGAGATAATGACGCCACAATTTCAAGGCATGCACTACGGCAGCCAATTCCAAATCATGCGTAGGATAATTTCCTTCATGCGGTCTTAACTGCCTTGACGCATAGGCGACCACTTTACCCTCTTGCATCAACACACATCCAAGTCCCTGTTTTGATGCATCACAGTATATGTCAAAGCTGTTCTGGACATCCGGCAATACCAACACTGGGGCTGTTGTCAAACGCTTCTTTATTTCCTCAAAGTTCTTCTCACACTCTGGCGTCCACGCAAACTTCTTTTCCTTTTTTAGCAATTGCGTAAGAAGTCTCGCAATTGTTGGGAATCCCTCTATAAACCGTCGGTACTAACCTGCCATTCCCAGAAACTCGCTTTGAGTAATGACTTGGTGCTCCCAAAGCACAGACTGTCTCCACCTTGCTCGGGTCTACTGCCACTCCTTTCGCAGTCATTACATGACCAAGAAATTCCACCTTCTCCTTCCATAAATCACACTTGCTGAACTTAGCGTACAACTGTTGTTCTCGCAACCTTTCTAAAACCAACCTCAAATGTTCAACATGCTCTTCTTCTGTCTTCGAGTAAACCAGGATATCGTCTATAAAGACAACAACAAACTTATCCAGATACTCCATGAAAACCTTATTCATCATATTCATGAAATATGCCGGTGCATTGGTCAATCCGAACGACATAACTGTAAACTCATAATGTCCACATCTCGTTGAGATTGCAGTCTTCGGGACATCTTCAACTCGAATCTTCAGTTGATGATATCCTGAACGAAGGTCTATCTTGGAGAAGACTCCTGCTCCCCTCAACTGATCAAATAAGTCGTCGATTCTTGGCAACGAGTACTTGTTCTTAATTGTTACTTCATTAAGTGCTCGACAATCAATACACATCCTTAGACTTCCATCCTTTTTCCTTACAAAAAAAACTGGCACTCCCCATGGCGATGAGCTTGGTCTTACGAAGCCTTTCTCCAACAGCTCTTCAATTTGCTTCTTCATTTCTACTAGTTCATCAGTTGGCATCCGATAGGGTCTCTTTGCTATCGGTGCTGTTCCAGGCGCTAACTCAATGACAAACTCGATGTCACGGTCAGAATTATCATAAATAAAATACAAATATAAAATCATGGGAATTTTACATAAGGTATAAAATATCAATACCAACCCTGTCAAAAAGTTTCATAAAATAATAAATTTATTTTAACACTCAAATAAATAGAAATCAGAACCAGCAAAAACCTGTAACAGTGAATTGTCAGATTTGTAATAATATTTTTACTCATCTATTTTATCTAAAAATTTTACCAGACCTTTATCATTTCCTTCCCGACTTCTGTAAAAATTTTCATAAAATACTAAGTTTATCTTTTACCCTAGAACTCCGTTTTCACCCCAGCCTGTCCAGAGATTTCCCGTAACTTACCCGTGTGACTCACTGACAAATGGGCCCGAGGCGTCAGCTGTCTCTGCTGCCGACCTCTTCTTCTCTCGCTGACAACCATGGCCCACTTGTCAGGTGCTTCTTCTCCACTCTTCTTTCCCTCTCTGCTCTCTCTCGCCCGAGCCGCGCCACCTTCAAATTTGTCGCGTTCGCGCCGCAACTCGTCGCCCGAGATTGCCAAGACGCCGCCTCCACCACGCCATTCTTTGTCTCGGTAGACATGCCTTCTCTCCCGCACTGCAGTAGAAACCCGCGCAAGCCGCCGCCCTTTTCTCCCCCGTCCAAACCCTGTGCCACCGCCTCTTTTACCTATTTAAACATCGCAAGGCTGCCTCTAGCTCGTTCGCACTTCTCTGGAACCCGCAAGGCCACACCCAAACCACCGCAACACCGCCCAGCCACCCTTTCTTCCCCAGCTCCGACGAACACCCAAAAAGGGGAGAAAACTCCATTTAGCCATTTCGGTGAACCTCGGTCCAAATCCTTTGGTGTGAATCTTCCTCATAGTCCCTAGTCTTCATCCCCAACCTCAATTTGACCCCTTCTTCTCCGGTGAGCCGTTGCACCGAGCTCCTTCTTCCGCCGCCGCACGCTCACGGTGAGAGCCCTCCTCCGTTACCCATTTTCTTGCCTGAACCCGGAAATGGACTCCTCATGTCATGCTAGTGCTCATCGTGGTGATCTTCCACCTCGGGAAGCCGTAGTTCACCGTGCCGCCGGCTAACCGTGACCGCCGCCGCCCCCTTCACGGTGGCAGGCCGTCTCCGGCCACCCCTGGCCGAAGCGATACCACTCCTAGGATCGCGCAAGCATGCTGAGTAAGGAGGAGGAATCCATTCCACTTTTCCGGCAGTATTTCGCCGCCGGCAAGCCTCGCAACCGTGCCCCTGCTCAGTGTCGCTGACAACCGGGTTCACATGTCAGTCGCGTTCACTGTGTTGAGTCGCTGCCACGCGGGACCCCTTGTCAGCCTCTCATGCGCCGCATAAGCTCGCGGGCCAGCGTCGGCCGCAGAGCGCTGCGCGTCTCGCCATGGGCCCAGCCCGTCGAGCCTCGATCGGCGCAAGCAGAAAAGGGAAAGCGGATTTTCAGTGCGAAGGCGTACTTTCCGTTTATAGTAAATTTTCTAATTTCTAGAATTTTTGAAACCGAATGCATTCAAACTTGAATATCTTTTGAACTATCCAACCAAATGAAATGAAATAAATTTCTAAATTCATCTAAAATCATGAAGATTCAGAATATACAAAAATATTTTAAAATTAACACTGTTTAAATTTCAGATTTAAATTTAAAGAAAGAATTTGAAATATGCCATGTGTAGAATTTTTGCAATTCAATTCCAAATTAAATGAAACAAATTTTGTTAGACTCCATGCTCTGTTAGGAACCTGATTATGAAAAAATACTTAGGGTGTACCATGGAAAATAATTAAAATATTTCATAGAGTGAGAAAATAGTCTAATAATAATAATCCACATAATTTCATAATTTAGAGTAATAAAGTAGTCTCTGAAAATGATAAATAATTCAAAAAAATTAAGATTCATTATTACTTAAATCTAGTCAGAAAAATATACATGTAACTTACAAATAAATAATAAATAATCATGTTTGATTTATGAAATTGCTTTTATTTGGCTCTTATATCTGATTCTTTCGTTTTGTTGGAATTGCTATGTTATTATTACTCAACGTGTAGAAACTGTAACATCCCAAAAATTGGCTTAATTAAGTTTTTATTTCTTATTTGTGCATTTGTGATTTTCTGTAATTCATTTGGATTTTTCTGGATTTATTTGAATTAAATTCAAATCAGGTTTAATGCCCTTTTATTCAAATCTATCTAAATCTGTGCAAAGTTAAAATAAAGTTTTGCCAAAAATATTTTATTTGAGTCCAGGATGTCTCAAAGTATTTTTGAGATTTTTATTGGAATTTTTCCTAATAATTTAATTGCCTAAAACCAATTAAATGAATTTCTAGAATTATTTAAAATAATAAAGTTTTAAAAATCCTTTGCAACAGTACTGGGCCGAAGCCCAAGTACTGTGCGCTTGGGGCCCATTTTGGCGCAGCCCAGCGCTTCGCGTCGCCGGCCCGTTTGGCCCACGTTCTAGAGGAGCAAGCGTGGACCGTAGGATCTTGATCGGAGGGTAGAGGGCGCGTCGAAACCCTAATGAATCCTGGGCGTCTATTTCGTGTACGCCTCGGATTCCTCCGCGTTGAGCGCATGGTGGCCGTCCGTTGCGACACGTGGATGGCCGGATTGCTTCGTCTTCGTCGTGTCCGACCGGGACTCCTCCGCCGCGCCGTCTCCATGTTCGCAAAGGACTCCGCCTTGAGCACGCCTTCCGATGCTCTATAAAAGCCGTGATGCGTCGCCCGAGGTTTCTCGTCAGCAGCCGCACACTTTTGTCGGAGTCGTTTGGCGAGAAGCGTCGGGGTGAGAGCAGGAGCTCGCGGAGTTGAAAGCGCAGGCGCCTCGGTTTCGCTCGGTTTTGTCGCCGCCGTTGGGTCTCCGCCGCCGCCGGTACCATCTTCGTTCGCCGGACCACGCCGCAGAACCGGCAGCGCCTCGTCGCGGATCGCGCCAAAACGCCGCCCGTGGTCTTCGTCTTACGTCCGGTGAGAGTTCGCGTCGATCTCCATCGCTAGATCCGAAGCTCTAGGCCGTTAGATCGAAATCCGGCCAGACGTGATGCCGCGTCGTGAGTGATCGGTGGCCGTTCGATCAGATCTGAGCGCATCGGATGGCGCCGTCGCCGCAACCAATCACGGGTAGCCGCGTGTCGGGCGCAAGCACCGAAGCGTCGTGGACCGGGTTCACCGTGGTCCAGAGCCACGCGGTGGACCCAGTCTATGCGCCGGGACACGTGGCAACGTTTGATTGGCTGGTGCCAGGGCTGACGTCACGCTGACGTCATGCTTGCGTCATAAAGGGATTTTCAATTGGAAAAATAATCCGATTGGAAATTCTGTGATGATGACGTCATCATGAGGTCACGCTGACATCACAAATCGCTTTTTCAGAATAAAAATAAATCTGTTATTTCTGAATTTCTAATTTCTGTATTTTCAGTATTTATTTCAAACTTCAAAAGGCTATATCTTTTGCATCGTAACTCGGATTTGAGTGATTCAAATTTCTAAAAATTTGTAAAATTGAGATCTATTTAATGGTGAATTTTAATTGATTTTTGGAGTTCTTTTGCTCTTTGTTTTGGTATTTATTTTCTTTTCTCCTTCGATGCAGCGTGAGACGTTGAATTGTGCGACGCTTGGAGGAAGATTCAAGAACCTAAGATCAAGTTCCGAACCAGATCAGGACCTATTCCAAGGCAAGTTGTGCTTTGATCATGTTGAACCCATGTTTATAAAATTTCTATGTTTATTTTACCCTATTGCATATATTTCAAATATACAATTGTTTCAAATTAGATTGGGTTTAGCAAATATACCAGATTGATTTATACCCTACCTTGTCATTGTATGCCATGATTCATTGTCACCCTAGATTGGTTGAATATAGTTGATTAATAATTATAATCAACATTGGAGGTTAGTCCGTATTAGTTGCTTAGTCATGCTACGTCATCACATGTGTCAGAATCATTGATAATTAATCTTGATTAATGGAATATGGAACAATGTTAAGAACTTATGTGTCATGTGGAATCACACGATGAGATTGAGTTGTTGTGGCGAGTCATGTCACGCAACGATGTTGAATTGTTGATGGCACGTGGTGCTTGGTAATCAACTGGGTGATAATAACTTAGATTGGGGCAAGTGACAAGGGGCGAGTATGCCAAGGTGGGCCCAATGGGCAGAGGGTATGTGGATGTCTTGCCCTGATCCCTGTAAGGACTTAACCTTGCAAGCCTTTGACCTGAGTCAATCATGCAACCACATGTTGTAATGGGACAGCCTAGCTGATTAATTTGCAATGTCTTAACTTGGTACTATCATTGGTGGTGTGAGTTCCCGAGTTATGGTGTAATTCACATGGCGCAAGAGGGGGCCCCGGTGGTGGTTTTCAGACCCACCAATGTTGAAACCTTAACGGGTAGTACTGGATTAAGCCAGAGCATTGTAAAGGCTTTGTCATGATCTCTTCGCCGACACACCAAAGGAAGTGTGTTAATTGCATGGCACGAAGGGACGTTCATGTCGTGTGGGTAAAGTGCATAACCTCTGCAGAGTGTGAAACTATTCGAATAGCCGTGCTCGCGGTAGTGAGCAATGCTCGGGAATTACAGTTAAGGGTTAGCTTAATTAATTGGACAACTTGGTTGGGATGGCAGAATGCCATATGGAAAATGGAATTTGACTTAAGATTGGAAACTTGCTCGCGGTAGTGAGCAATGCTCGGGAATTACAGTTAAGGGTTAGCTTAATTAATTGGACAACTTGGTTGGGATGGCAGAATGCCATATGGAAAATGGAATTTGACTTAAGATTGGAAACTTGGTTTACTTGAGAAAAGCTGAATCTATCATTATTGTTATTTGTTTTACCGTCTTTACAATCTATTTATTGTATTTGTTCAGAATGTTTGCTTTGTTGCCAAATAGCCATGATAGCTTATCCTTTGGAATAAGCCTTGCATATAGTTACATAGAATTGCATTCTGTGCACAACTTGTTGAGTGCTTTAAGTACTCACCCTTGCCAACAATAACCTCACCAGTTGAAGAGTCTACATCAATGCTGGAGGAAAGATTCCAGGAGGAGACGAATGTTTAGGGCGCAAGCCTTGTCAGTTGCCTGTGGTATACTGAGGGGTTGTCTACGTTTTCATTCTGCTGCCGTTGAATATATTGTTCAGCCTTGCGAGGCATAGTCATGTAAGTGGACCATAAGGTCATTCAACTAGTAGTATGTATCGTATGATGTCTTTCATAATATTTTCGCTATGTATGATTGTGATATTTACTTATGTTGAGCCTGTGTGCACTAGCGTGATCCTGGACTAGTGCAAGATACACAGAGGGTCCGGATTTGCATATTCGGTCCCGATGTATGGTATCGAGCCATCTTGTTGTAGGCCTTGACCCTAGATAGTCCAGTCGTCTCTATAGGAACTTCAAAATTATTTTCTAAAGAAAAGAATTAACTTGGAAGAATAATATGTTCTTGACTTATCTTATTCTTCTATTCCTTTCCTCACAAAATTTCTCTCTTTTCCTGCTGAATTTCTTTCTTTCTCCTTCTTTGGATCGAGTTAAAAACCTTATCTCGAGTTGTCTTGGTAGTTGACGTGCCACATCATAGAAGAAAGTATCAAGTGCTTGCTGTCAACCCTGGAAATCATGAAGGAGGAAATCATCGAGCTCAAGGAAGGAATGGATCTATGAAGTATTCCGAAAGCTAGAAGATCTATGCTTCGAGTAGTCGATCAGGACTCGTGTGGAGTCGCGTCCGCTTAAGATAGAAGTGTTACCCACGTAGGCGGTAGTTTTGTGTGTATAGGTTGAATTGGTTCTTCCTTGATTCTTTGAGTGTGCGGTATGTGTTGCGAGCTTTTAGGCTTATATAAGCAACCATACCAAGTTATTAATATTGTTTGCTTAAGTTATTAGGTTAAACCTATCTCCCCGCTTTAGGATTCACTCGCTTTACCTATGCTATTTCCTCTTCCCTATTCCAAGTGAAGCAATCAAGCGGAGGGTTCAGATTCGTGGAAACAACATAATCGATGGCGTGAAAATCAATCCAAGGAGAATCTCAATAGTGGATTAGTTCTTCAACCGTCGATCTGATGGACATGCGAGTTTCGAGAGAGTTCTTGATCGCTCGGACTCGCTTGATGCATGCAATGATGAAGTAGATGCAGAATATGACTAACCCAGCTAATGTCAACCAAGTATCCCAAGCTGCTACCAATGATTTCCGTTCCTACTTAAGGTTATCAGAATTCATAAGGACTCGTCCGACGACGTTTTCAGGAAATAAGATACCCTCAGAAGTAGATGATTGGCTCAAGACCATTGAGAGGAAGCTGCTCATTGTTCAGTGTGAAGGCGATGAGAAAGTCCTGATGCTTCTTATCGCCACAAGGAATCATTCTTTGAATGGTGGAGGAAATATTGTCTTTGTTCATGAAGCCCATGAGTATCACTTGGAATGAATTTGTTGTTGCTTTTAAATCTCTTCGCTTCACCTAGAGACAGTATGGTCACAATAAATACGGAGCGTAATACTATTCTTGCACCTTGTTCAACATCTAAGAGTTGCTCTCTAAAGTGTCACAACCAAACAAATCAAAGATCGTATGTGCATTATTTGTGGAGAGATAGGACATACTGCATTGACGAGCATGCGATTAATTGCTCCAGGTGTGAAGGAAGTCATTCTCTTGGAGAATGTCCTATGAGTGACATCACATGTTACCTTTGTGAAGGCCGAGATCATGGTCCAGCTCAATGTCCTCTGGATCCAATAGTTACCACTGTAATTCAGCATCAGCAAAAGAATCTTTGAGCCGTAGTTGCTCAAGAGTGGTCAAGAAGAGACTAACGTCGCTTGCAAAAGTGGTGCCTCGAAGAGCTAAGGACACAATACCTTAATCTGTTGACCCTCATCAAGAAAGAAGTAATTGGCGATCACCAACAAGATGTTTCTGTGCGATGAAGAAGGCCATTGGCTAGTGAATGCCCTATGAAGCAACCAGCCTACGACGCAACAAGAAGACAACAATGTACCAGAGTCGCACAACAAATGAACACGGTGTGTTATAACTGTCATGAGGAAGGCCATTTTGTTAAGAAATGCCCGCGAAAGAATCTAGAGTCTCCTACGACGCAGATCCTTCCGTGTTACCTCACCAAGTTCATAACGCCAAGAGTGAGCAAAGAAAGTCGCAAGAGAAGTTTGTACGGAGAATCAGTTGAAGAAGAGGCATCTGAATGAAGACACTGCCTTAGTCGACGAATGCTCAAGGAAGAGAGGTGGACCTAAGCTTTGTTACACTTGCAACAAGCTTGGGCATTTTGCTAACAATTGCCCTCATAAGGAAGTGATCGCACCAGTGCAAGTCAATCTCAATTCTGTTCCAGTCAAAAACTTCAGCGCCAATACCAATCGAGGAAGTTTAGATCGATGGTTTTAGCCTATGCAAGTGTCATACCCTCGTTTGTAAAAGAAAAGTGATTAGAGGTGAATTCCATGTAAAAGATTTTCGTACCTAAATAAATAAAGTAAAGATGGTTGAGAGGTGGATATGTGAAGTGTGTGAATAAAAGCATTAATGATAAAGGATGTTCCTGAGTATTCCCCTATGTTGACGGTTCACCTGAAGATGTTGCGTGTGCGATGATCGATTCGATGGTGTTTGTAAAGATTGTCAGCTCGAGGAATTATCATGGTCAGAAAGTACGCTATTGCTTGATCTAACCTAGAATGTGATGGAGTTAAGTGGGAGAAAAGTTTTTAGCGAGCGATATTGGATATCAAACCCGAGATGCTACTCCTGAAATGAATTGGTCGTCCGGACATAAGGTTGTCCTGGAGTTTGGTCAAAGAAGTGGGTCAGCTAAAAGCCCTGAAAGCGGGAAAATGTAATTTCAAATGACTACGGTTCGTGTTGGCCAGCTGAAGGTCAATAGTGTGGAAGTTGTCAGCTTTGACGGGGTATCAGTTGTTAGAGAGTATCAAGATGTGTTTCTGAAGAATCCCACCAGATCGAGAGATCAAGTGTGTGATGGAGTTAGTCCCCGGTACAATGCCAAAAGTAAAGAGACCTCATCGAATGCCTATTGATGAGCTAGTTGAGATGAAGAAGCGGACCGAAGAGTTGCTAGAAAGGTGGTTCGCTAGAACCAATTTGTCACCATAGGGAGCACCTGTTTAAAAATGGGAGCTCAGGAATGTGTATCGACTGTCAAGAGTTTAATGAGGTGATGAACAAAAGGGTAAGTATTCGCTGCCCAGGATCGTAATTGGTTTGATCAGTCAAAAAGGGACTGGAGTGTTCTCAAGGATAGATCTTCGATCAAGTTATCATCAGTTAACAATCTGTGCAGAGAATGTTCTTAGGTCAGAGGTTTCTACGCAGTATGGACAATGTGAGTTTACAGTTGTGTCTGCTAGAATGATCAATGCCATCATAGAATTCATGAACATGGCGAATGGAGTCCATGGGAAATTTGGTCACGCGGTTGTGGTGTATAGGTGGGATGTCCTTGTTTACTTCAAGTCAAAAGGAAAGTATGCGGAATAGTTGAGATTAGTTTTGGGAAAGGTTGCTAGACCAATGGATGTATGCTGAACTTAGCAAAGGTGACGTTTGGAAGGAGAAAGTTGAATCTCTTGCCTGGAGATGTCTGCTAAAGGAGTTACCGTGGATCCAACCAAAAGCGATGTTGCGTGGGAGCAGCCGAGACAGCTTAGGCAATTAGGAGAAGAAGTTTACATGGATGCCGCATGGTGAAAAGAGTTTTCTGCAATTGGGAAAACGTTTGACGACAACGCCTGTCTTAGTGTTGCCAGATGTGCAGAGCAGTTTTGATATATATTGTAATGCTTCGAGACAAGATCTTGGATATATGTTAATACAGAAAGGCAAAGTTGATGCCTATGTTCAGGACAGTTGAGGCCATGTGAAGAGAACTATGCTCCGCATGAATTGGAAATTGCTACCGTAGTGCATGCTTTGAGGTTATTGCATTGTTGGAGATATGTACCGACCATAAAAGACCTTAATGTGGAATGAAGAGGATGGTTGGTGTTGATTAAGTATTATAAGGCTGGGATCTGTTATCATCCTGGTAAGGCTAATATGGTATCCAATGTCTTAAAGTCGTAAAGGCCATAGTACAATGCACCAATATCAAGTGATCAATAGAAATTGTGCAAAGAGTTTCAAAAGTTGAAATTAGAAGTGGTTTCACAAGGATTTATAGTTGCTTTGAAAGTTAAGCCAATGCTTGAAGATCAGATCAAAGTGGGTCAGAAGGATGAAGGCTTAGCGGAGGATTTTACCGTGGATGACCAAGGAACCACACAATTTAAAGGTCGAATCTAAGTATCGAGCAAGAAAGAGTTTAAGCAGTTGATTCTAGAAGAAGTTAATGATTCTAAAGTATTCAATTCATCCAGAAAAGTGCTAAGATGTATCAGGGTCTCAAGGAAAGGTTTTGGTAGCCTAAGATGAAGCATGAAGTTGCTGAAAGTATCGCTTTGTGTGACGTGTGGTAGAGAATGGAAGCAGTGTACCAGAGATCAGCAAGTTTGTTACAACCGGTGCAGAGCTCTGAGTGGAAGTAGAGCCAAATCAGTAATAAGATACCTAGCATTGAGAATTGTCGAGAATCCAGAAGGGATATGATTCCGTTTGAGTCATCGTTGATCGTTTGGCCGAAGTTGATCATTTCGCACCATTAAGACTACCTATTCAGGAGATCAGTTGGTAGGACTATTTATAATTGTGTGTTTGCATGGTATGTCTAAGAAGATTGTGTCAGATAGAGGTACCCAATTTACCTCGAGATTTTGGAATAAGCTGTGTGAAGCATTGGGAACTCGTTTGAATTTCAGTACATCGTATCATCCGCAGACAGATGGTCAGAATGAGGGAGTTAATCAGATTCTTGAGGATATACTGAGAGCTTATGCTTTAGCCTGTGCTATTTTGTGGGATAAGTGTTTACCGCATGCAGGATTTAGCTATAACAACAGTTACCAGGCTAGTTTGCAAAAGTCGCCATTTGAGGTTTTGTAGGGACGTGCTTGTCGTACTCCGTTGAATTGGAACGAAACAGGAGAACGTTTGGTTTTTGGGCCAAATATTCTCAAGGAAGCCGAAGAGCGAGTTGCTATGATTAGAGAGAGGTTGAAGGTAGCTCAGTCAAGGAAAAATAGCTACGCTGATAACCGTCATCAAGATTTGAGGTTCAAGTCAGATGATTTTGTGTATCTCAGAGTTCGCCCTCTTAAAGGTGTCGAAAGGTTTCACGCCAAGGGGAAGCTTGCGTCAAGATGTGTTGGTCCGTTCAAGATTCTGAGCCGTCGAGGAGAGGTAGCGTATCAGTTGGAGTTGCCTCAGTCCTTGGTAGGAGGGCATGATGTATTCCATGTGTTGCAGCTTAAGAAGTGTCTCAGAGTGCCAACAGAGCAAACCCCGTTGGATGCAATAGAGCTGCAAGAAGATTTGACTTACAAAGAGCAACCGGTCAGAATTTTGGATGTTATAGAGCGCAAGACCAGAAACAAGTCTATTCGCTTTTGCAGAGTTCAGTGGAGCAATCATTCCGAAAGTGAAGCCACATGGGAGTGAGAAGAAGATCTGAAGTCAGAATTCCCGAACCTATTCTCTAGTTAGCCCTAAATCTCGGGGTCGAGATTCTGTTAAGGGGGGAAGGTTTGTAACATCCCAAAAATTGGCTTAATTAAGTTTTTATTTCTTATTTGTGCATTTGTGATTTTCTGTAATTCATTTGGATTTTTCTGGATTTATTTGAATTAAATTCAAATCAGGTTTAATGCCCTTTTATTCAAATCTATCTAAATCTGTGCAAAGTTAAAATAAAGTTTTGCCAAAAATATTTTATTTGAGTCCGTGGATGTCTCAAAGTATTTTGAGATTTTATTGGAATTTTCCTAATAATTTAATTGCCTAAAACCAATTAAATGAATTTCTAGAATTATTTAAAATAATAAAGTTTTAAAATCCTTTACAACGATCTTGGGCGAAGCCCAAGTCTTGTCGCGCTAGTCCATTTTGGCGCAGCCAGTAACCAGCGTCGTCCGTCCGCTTGGCCCACGTTCTAGAGGAGCAAGCGTGGACCGTAGGATCTTGATCGGAGGGTAGAGGGCGCGTCGAAACCCTAATGAATCCTGGGCGTCTATTTCGTGTACGCCTCGGATTCCTCCGCGTTGAGCGCATGGTGGTCGTCCGTTGCGACACGTGGATGGCGGATTGCCGTCTTCGTCGTGTCCGACCGGGACTCCTCCGCCGCGCCGTCTCCATGTTCGCAAAGGACTCCGCCTTGAGCACGCCTTCCGATGCTCTATAAAAGCCGTGATGCGTCGCCCGAGGTTTCTCGTCAGCAGCCGCACACTTTTGTCGGAGTCGTTTGGCGAGAAGCGTCGGGGTGAGAGCAGAGGAGCTCGCCGGAGTTGAAAGCGCAGGACGCCTCGGTTTTCGCTCGGTTTTGTCGCCGCCGTTGGGTCTCCGCCGCCGCTGGTGCCATCTTCGGGTTCGCCGGACCACGCCGCGCAGAACCAGCAGCGTCTCGTCGCCGGAATCGCGCCAAAACGCCGCCGCCGTGGTCTTCGTCTTCGGGTCCGGTGAGAGTTCGCCGTCGCATCTCCATCGCTAGATCCAGAAGCTCTAGGCCGTTAGATCGAAATCCAGCGCTTGACGTGATGCCGCGTCGTGAGTGATCGGTGGCCGTTCGATCAGATCTGAGCGCATCGGATGGCGCCGTCGTCGCAACCAATCACGGGTAGCCGCGTGTCGGGCGCAAGCACCGAAGCGTCGTGGACCGGGTTCACCGTGGTCCAGAGCCACGCGGTGGACCCAGTCTATGCGCCGGGACACGTGGCAGCGTTTGATTGGCTGGTGCCAGGGCTGACGTCACGCTGACGTCATGCTTGCGTCATAAAGGGATTTTCAATTGGAAAAATAATCCGATTGGAAATTCTGTGATGATGACGTCATCATGAGGTCACGCTGACATCACAAATCGCTTTTTCAGAATAAAAATAAATCTGTTATTTCTGAATTTCTAATTTCTGTATTTTCAGTATTTATTTCAAACTTCAAAAGGCTATATCTTTTGCATCGTAACTCGGATTTGAGTGATTCAAATTTCTAAAAATTTGTAAAATTGAGATCTATTTAATGGTGAATTTTAATTGATTTTTGGAGTTCTTTTGCTCTTTGTTTTGGTATTTATTTTCTTTTCTCCTTCGGTACGCGTAGACGTTGAATTGTGCGACGCTTCGGAGGAAGATTCAGCAACCTAAGATCAAGTTCCAGAACCAGATCAGGACCTATTCCAAGGCAAGTTGTGCTTTGATCATGTTGAACCCATGTTTATAAAATTTCTATGTTTATTTTACCCTATTGCATATATTTCAAATATACAATTGTTTCAAATTAGATTGGGTTTAGCAAATATACCAGATTGATTTATACCCTACCTTGTCATTGTATGCCATGATTCATTGTCACCCTAGATTGGTTGAATATAGTTGATTAATAATTATAATCAACATTGGAGGTTAGTCGTATTAGTTGCTTAGTCATGCTACGTCATCACATGTGTCAGAATCATTGATAATTAATCTTGATTAATGGAATATGGAACAATGTTAAGAACTTATGTGTCATGTGGAATCACACGATGAGATTGAGTTGTTGTGGCGAGTCATGTCACGCAACGATGTTGAATTGTTGATGGCACGTGGTGCTTGGTAATCAACTGGGTGATAATAACTTAGATTGGGGCAAGTGACAAGGGGCGAGTATGCCAAGGTGGGCCCAATGGGCAGAGGGTATGTGGATGTCTTGCCCTGATCCCTGTAAGGACTTAACCTTGCAAGCCTTTGACCTGAGTCAATCATGCAACCACATGTTGTAATGGGACAGCCTAGCTGATTAATTTGCAATGTCTTAACTTGGTACTATCATTGGTGGTGTGAGTTCCCGAGTTATGGTGTAATTCACATGGCGCAAGAGGGGGCCCCGGTGGTGGTTTTCAGACCCACCAGTGTTGAAACCTTAACGGGTAGTACTGGATTAAGCCAGAGCATTGTAAAGGCTTTGTCATGATCTCTTCGCCGACACACCAAAGGAAGTGTGTTAATTGCATGGCACGAAGGGACGATCATGTCATGTGGGTAAAGTGCATAACCTCTGCAGAGTGTGAAACTATTCGAATAGCCGTGCTCGCGGTAGTGAGCAATGCTCGGGAATTACAGTTAAGGGTTAGCTTAATTAATTGGACAACTTGGTTGGGATGGCAGAATGCCATATGGAAAATGGAATTTGACTTAAGATTGGAAACTTGGTTTACTTGAGAAAAGTTGAATCTATCATTATTGTTATTTGTTTTACCGTCTTTACAATCTATTTATTGTATTTGTTCGTAAATGCTGCTTTGTTGCCAAATAGCCATGATAGCTTACCCTTTGGAATAAGCCTTGCATATAGTTACATAGAATTGCATTCTGTGCACAACTTGTTGAGTGCTTTAATTACTCACCCTTGCCAACAATAACCTCACCAGTTGAAGAGTCTACATCAATGCTAGAGGAAAGATTCCAGGAGGAGACGAATGTTTAGGGCGCAAGCCTTGTCAGTTGCCTGTGGTATACTGAGGGGTTGTCTACGTTTTCATTCCGCTGCCGTTGAATATATTGTTCAGCCTTGAGAGGCATAGTCATGTAAGTGGACCATAAGGTCATTCAACTAGTAGTATGTATCATATGATGTCTTTCATAATATTTTCGCTATGTATGATTGTGATATTTACTTATGTTGAGCCTGTGTGCACTAGCGTGATCCTGGACTAGTGCAGTATACACAGAGGGTCCGGATTTGCATATTCAGGTCCCGACAGAACCCGACGAGTCCGGTGTAGTCGACGATCAGGAATTTGACGTCGAGGAGCATCAACAAGGCAAGCACCCCCCTTTGATCATATTGATCCCAGTTTTATAAATGTTTTCATTAAATGTTTTACTGCATACTTTACTTTTATTAAAGTCTGCTATATTTTGGGTATTGGTAGTCGTACCTATTGTCACATAGAACTTCCTTGATAAGTATGGATTTGTGAACCTTGATAACCCTAGAATAGCATAGGCAGTACATGATGTCAATTTGGGTTAATCACATTTAGTGATATGCGTAGCCATGCTTAAAAGAAACATAAAACGTGGATACGATTAAAAATGTTGGATATGACTTTCAAAAGGATATGACTATCTTATGGTTGATATTTCGATCAAAAAAAAGAAAAAAAACTATGGTTTTGATACGGGCAATTATTGGCAATAGCCAGGTGTACAAGGGACTTGTACGTAGTGTAGGGTGGAGATTATTACCTGTATCGGATTAAGGACCGAACTACGTGTTCGTTAAACCCAAGAATTTACCGTACAACCACAAGTGCTGGTATGGGACAGTCTTAACCTATTAAGTTGCTTAAAACTAGCTTTGCACATTGGTAGGCTGGAGTAGTACAGGCTTCTTCAGTGACTGGTTGCTCGTAGGGGCGCCCACACCGAGGTGTTGGGAGTCATGTTTGCTGATACAACGGTGAATGCCATACTATGGATATACTTAATCATTATTGTGCAGTGACTGTGCAAAAATTTACACCATAGTTCGGGTTTGACGTCACCGGGCTGGTACAAAGTTAGGGTTAAACAATGTAACGGTTATGTTATGATCTCCTTGCCGACACACCAAAGGAAGTGTGTTACTGGCCTGGCAAAAGAGGTTGATCATTACTTGTGGGTAAAGCTGTACAACTCTGCAGAGTGTGAAACTTTTCGAAAAGCTGTTCCCGCGGTTATGGGAATCTTGGTGCGCCAGCACTAGTTAGCTGTTTATATTTTTATAAAACTCAGGATTTCTACCTGGGACTGGTAGGAATAGTTTGTGGAAGTGGTCATGATACCCAGGTACCTGCAATTTATTTATGCTTACATTCTGTTACTTTTAGTATTAAGCTGTTTTTACTTAAATTCCATTTTGCAATCTACTATTCTGTATTTACATTTCAAAGCAGCTTTATGCAAAGCAACCATAAGCTTTTCCTTGATTTGACCTGCATATATAATAGGTTTTGCAAAAGTCTTGCGAGTGCGTAAGTACTCAACTTGCCCATGTTGATGTTTTTTAGGTGAAGAAACAGATTTTCCCGACGATACATTTTATGACGCAGGATTCGGGGATGTGAAAGATGAATTTTACTAGGGTTCTCCTTGTCAGTTGCCTGTGGGGATATTGGGTTAAAGGCATACCACAAGAAATATGTCTCCACTGATATGTCTTTACTTTTGGTATTGTAAAACTGCTATGTACTTTGCTTCCGCTGTAATAATAAAGTTTGTGTATGACTGTGATATCAATTTGTATTTGTGCGTACTAGCCACTGATCATGGGACTAGTACTGTATGCACATGGTATCCATTTTTGGTATTAATTATCAAAAATGGGGGCCTTACAAGTTGGTATCAGAGTGTAGGAAACCCTAGGTAGTTTGGGCGTAAATGAACTTAAAATTTGAAATTAGGATTCCAAAACTAAAATGATGAATTAGGTCATCTTATCAATTTATTCTTTAAGTATATTCCTTTGGTTGTACTAAATATACTTATTATTAATTCTTTTTTGTTTTAAAATTTCTGCTAGAATCTTTTCCTTCAAATATTTCATTATCTTACATTTAATCGGGAATACTAATTCCTTGTTAAATGTGCAGATGGGAGGCTATGCTCCATGCTATATATCTACTCAGAGGGAAAATTCCGACATGATGGGTTATCTTGCTCGTCTGCTGGAATATGCCCATTTTTCTACGAATCCCAGATATATAGTATTTCATGCCCCTGTTAGTTTAGTATCTGTGGAGTATATAGCAAGGGTAGATATCCCTGCTAGAGTCGAGTATGGCGAAGGAGATAGATCATTTGAGGGCCTTGGTTCTTCTATCACAATGGCCATGAACGAAGCGACCTATATCGCAATTGTCAAGCTGCGTCATGCGTTACCTAAACTGGCAGTTGCATATAGGAGAATTCCTTCTAGGCCACCTGGTGGGAAAATTGTTATATGGATTCCACTGGGTTATCAAATACCACTCTAAGAAACTTAGTGGAATTCATTAACGCTTCAGATCAGTATTGTCGGCAAGTCGTTTCTGAGTATAGGGAAGCTAGGCGTAGGATAGCATACTTAGAAGATGCTATTGCTCCTTGTCTTGCTAGAGGTTTTGTGCCGCGTTCAGTGTTGAGGCAAGCGCCTCGAGTGCCCGTGGATGATACCCGAGCACCGCCGAGGCATTGCCAGGCACGAATGTCAGTCATAGAAAGTCGTCCTCGCTTGCCTAGGATTCATGTAGATCCTAACAGTTTTGCTTTCCAGCATCCCCAGAGACTGCAGGTGTACCGTCGTCGAGGGACTTTTCCTTTCTCGGACACGGAGAGTTCTACCTGTAGGTCCTCAGTAGGTAGTGTGGATATGGAGTCAGTCGAGTGAGTCTTAGCTAGAAAAGGAGAAATAACTTTTGGCTATTTTCCCTCCTAAACCACGCAAGTTAGAGGTCAGTTGTAAATGTTAGTGGTTATGCCTTTTGCTTGTACATATTAAAAGTTGAAATAAAAGTTTTTGGTTGTGTATTTTATCGTGTGCTTATGGCTCCTACTCGTGAATATTTAACATTTTTGTTAATATTTTTACGATGTTGTGATCCTTAATAATAATAACTTATGATCAATAATAATGAGGCAACCATTAGAAATCAAATGAATAAAATCTTATCTATCACTTTCTTTATGCCATTCCAGATGCATGCTACTAGATCTTTGAATGAGATTTTGGGGAGTGAGGAAACCCCAGAAACTCACCCGCAGCGAGTGACTTCGACCACTCCGGCCCAGCCCAATCCAGTTCATCCGATGGCAGCTAGAGGTTCTTCATCGCGATGTCCAAGTCGACGAGATTCTCCGCCTCCGCAAGTCCAAGATGAAGTTCCTGAAGAGAATTTGTCGGGACCACCCACGATGGCTCAAGTCTTGGCGATGATCAAGCAAGGACGCCAGACGAATACCCTTCTTTTTCAACAGCTGGTGCAGAATACGGTTAATCTTGGTGCCGTGGATGCTGGAGCCGGAAATGTCGAAGCTTATCGTCAATCTATGTTGGGGGAATTCTTAAAAACCCGACCCCCGACTTTCTCCTCTGCTGTTGACCCCTTAGAGGCAGATGACTGGCTAAGATCAGTTGAAAGAAAGTTGGCCATTGCTCAATGCAGTGACCATGAATAAGTGCTTTATGCTTCGTACCAGTTGCAAGGTGCAGCAGCCTCTTGGTGGAAAAATTTCCAATCTATTCAGCCCGAAGGCCAGGAAATCACTTGGATATCTTTTAAGGAAGCTTTTAGAAGGACTCACATTCCTTCTAGCCTAGTTAATCTCAAGAAACGGGAATTCTTGGATCTTCGTCAGGGAAATATGTCTGTGATGGAATATCTTCACCGTTTCAATTATCTTGCTCGATATGCAATCTCAGAGATTACACCTGAAGCAAGGAGAATTGAACTCTTCAGAGATAATCTGAATGATGAGGTTAAACATATCTTGGCTATTCGTGATTTCCATGATTTTGAGATACTGGTGGATAAAGCCATTATAGCTGAAAACAGTACTAAAAATATTATGGAAAATCGAAAGAGGAAATGGATTTCTCGCAAGTCTGCAAGTGCTAGTCCTGCAAGGCCACGCATTGGTCAACCGACCAATGTGCGACCTTCTGCCCCTTTTCAGCAGCAAAGGCGGCAAGGTCAACCTCCTCGACCTCGGCAGCCTCCTGCTAGGCAAGCTGGCATATTGAAGAGAAGACCTGTTGGAATTCAGAATCAAGCAGCGGATGTCACATGCTATCGGTGCAATGAGCGTGGACATTTCGCTAATGCATGTCCAAAGAAGACTCAAGTTCCAAGTCATCAGCCGGCTCAGGGTGTTCAGCGTCCCCCTAGAAGACCGCAAGGTGCTGGAGGAACTCAAGCAGTTAGGCCAGTATCGGCTGTAAATCGGAACTCAAGTAGCGGTCGTTTGCACCATGTGACCGCCGAAGAAGCCAACGATGCCCCTGATGTCGTGCTAGGTAGTTTTCCTGTTCATTCAGTATCTACCTTGGTATTGTTCGATTCCGGAGCATCGCATTCATTCATTTCAAAAAAGTTTGCTGATCAAAACAATATCAAATCTGATCTTCTCTCTACCAAAATGTTAATCTATTCCCCTGGATCAACCATGAAATCAACAAAAATTTGCCCAAGTATCAGTATTAAAATAAATGGAATATTATTTCACGCTGATCTCATCCTCATAGAAACATCTGGTTTAGATGTAATCCTTGGTATGGACTGGCTATCCAAATATAAAGGATTCATAGACTGTGCCAAACGGTCTATCTCTCTTGTTAACTCTGAAGGTATCCCAATAAATTTTTCTTCCATCCAAAATTCAGAAAAATCCCAATCCTTCCTTTGTTCAGCCGTAATAAAAGACCTCAGCCAAATTCCTATAGTCTCTGAATATCCTGATGTATTTCCAGATGAGTTGCCTGGACTTCCTCCAAACAGAGATATGGAATTTGTCATCAATCTTGTTCCCGGGACAGCTCCTATTTCTAAGTGTCCCTACCGCATGCCCCCTCATGACTTAGTCGAATTAAAGAAGCAAATCAATGAGCAATTAAAGAAAGGATTTATTCGACCTAGTTTTTCTCCGTGGGGTAGTCCGGTTCTTTTTGTTCCTAAAAAAGACGGTGGTACACGCATGTGTGTGGATTACCGAACCTTAAATGATGTGACAATCAAAAATAAATATCCTCTTCCTCGTATCGACGATCTGTTTGATCAATTGACCGGTGCTCAAGTCTTTTCAAAAATTGATTTGAGACATGGGTACAATCAATTGAAAATCAGATCTGAAGATATTCCAAAAACTGCTTTTACCACGCGTTACGGGCTGTATGAGTACACCGTAATGTCTTTCGGACTTACTAACGCTCCTGCCAGTTTTATGACCCTCATGAATAAGGTATTCATGGAGTACTTAGATAAGTTCGTTGTGGTTTTCATCGACGACATCCTTATTTATTCCAAATCTGAAGAAGATCATGCACAGCATTTGCGTATGGTGCTCGAGAAACTTCGCGAGCATAAGCTTTATGCCAAATTCGAGAAGTGCGAATTTTGGCTAAAAGAAGTTGCTTTTCTCGGGCATATTCTATCCAATGGAGGCATATCTGTTGATCTCAGTAAAATCAAAGCAATCATGGATTTGGAATCCCCTCAATTTGTACCCAAAGTTCGAAGTTTTCTCGGTTTAGCGGGATATTATCGCCGTTTCATCGAGAATTTTTCCAAAATAGCCCGACCCTTGACTCAGCTTTTAAAGAAAGAAAAGAAGTTCGAATGGACGCCTGAATGTGAAGGAAGTTTTCAGGAGCTTAAGAGTCGGTTAACAACAGCCCCAGTGCTACAACCTTCCTCCTTAGTTGTGTATGAAGCGAAAGTATATATTGATGTCTATACTCATCCAAGGCCCGAAGCAACCTGAAAATGATATTGATGTGTACCTAGCACCATTGGTGGAAGATTTGAACACGTTGTGGGCTCCTGGGGTGTAGGTATGGGATGCTCACAAACGAGAGTACTTCACTTTGCGCTGCATGTTGTTCTGCTCCATTAATGATTATCCTGCCCTTGCTAACCTATCGGGGCAGAGTACAAAAGGAGCCAAAGCATGTACTCACTGCTTGGATGATACCGAGAGTGTGTGGCTGAATCACTCGTGCAAAACCATGTACATGCGTCACCGTAGGTTCCTTTGGAGGAATCACCCATACCACAAAATGAAGAAACAATTCAACGAAGATGGTTTAGCTCCAACGTCTTTAAGCGGGACATTCATTCATGATATGTTTAAGAACTTGGATGTTGCGCTTGGAAAGGGACAAAAATCGAGGACCCGTGATAAGAGCATGTGGAAGAAGCGATCAATATTTTGGGACCTACCTTATTGGGAGCACCTAGAAGTTTGGCACTGCATCGACGTGATGCACGTAGAGAAGATTGTCTGTGATAGCTTGATTGGTCTCTTACTGAATATTAAGGGCAAAACAAAGGACGGTATGAACGCACAGCTTGACTTAGTTGATATGGGCATCAGACCTGAGTTAGCACCGAAAGAGACTGATAAAGGGCGAACATATTGTGAACCTGCTTGTTACACTCTGTCCAAGGCCGAGAGAACCGAACTGTACCAATGCTTGCATAATGTGAAAGTTCCGTCTGGTTACTCGTCCAACTTGAAGAGACTTGTTTCGATGCAAGATTTGAGTTTAACTGGCATTAAGTCCCATGATTTCCATGTGCTTATGACACACATGCTCCCTGTGGCAATTAGAAGTATTTTACCAACCAAGGTTCGGGAGACAATTACATGGCTATGTTATTCGTTTAACACAATTGCTCAGAAGGTCATCGATCCTAAAGGACTAGATGCTCTATAGGCTGAGGTGGCAATGACTATGTAATCTTGAGATGTATTTCCCTCGGTCGTTTTTTGATATCATGGTCCATCTCATTGTTCACCTTGTGAGGGAGATAAAGATGTGCGTGCCTGTGTTCCTACGTAGCATGTACCCATTCGAGAGGTACATGGGAGTTCTCAAGTCGTACGTACGGAATTGATCTCAACCGGATGGTAGCATTATTGAAGGTTATGCAACTGAAGAGGTCGCCAAATTTTGCGTGGACTACATGGCTCAAGTCGAACCAATCGGTGTGCCTCGACCTCGCCATGAGGGGAGGCTCCAGGTAGGGATGAAAATGGGTCAGATATCTCTCGCCCGATCCGGAATGAATCCAGTCGGGACCGGATTTTACTATCCGGTCGAATCCGGGACCGGATCTGGATACTTGAATCCGGATTCGGGATCAGATCTGAAGCCTCCAATATCTGGTAAATACGGGATGGGATCCAGATATTCGTATTTTTCTTATTCGGATATCGGATCGGATATTCAGATTTTTCCTATTCGGATATCAGTAAGGCCCAGCCCATTTTCATCATATTTTTTCCATATCAGCCCATTTATTTTAACCATTAGTTGGTTCTATTGATCCTCAAGTAGCATATTCTTTCTACGACTCTATTGAGTTTGATTGATATATAACTTGTTATTATAGTCATGTACTCGTATGGTTTTAATTCAATATATGTTACTCCATATATACGTGTATTATCAGTATGTCTTTATCCGTTTCTGACTCGAATCCTTCACATATCCGTATCCCGAATAACTCGAATCCGTATCCAGCCAGCCTGTATCTGGTTCCAAATCCGGGAAAAAAATACGGGTTAGGATACGGGAAGAGCAATATCCGCCCGTATCCGACCCGTTTTTACCCATAGCTCCAGGGCATCGGGACCATAGGAAGGTGTAAGGACCCGAATCCACATATTCGAACCCACTGTGTTTGCAGCACTAGTCCCAGGATCAACGCTAGTGCACACAGTTCAATATTAGTACATATCACATCATACTCAACGACAATAAAATAATACTTCATTTATTGATATAGCTAAGTGTATGATCTTATGACCAACTTACATTATTAAGCCACGCAGGGCAAGACTTGAAATATAAACTAACAAAAAAGCAGCGAAAGGTAGAAGACGTAGATAGCTCATCATTCACCACAGGCAACTGACAAGGCTCGGACCCTAATGACTCGCGTCCTCCTCCAACAAATGTGTAGACTCTTCAACTGTTAATTATTGTTGTTGTGGGGTGAGTACATAAAGCACTCAACAAGTTGCACACAGAATGCAATTCTATGTATCTATATGCAAGGCTTATTCCAAAGGAAAAGGCTTTTATGGCAATTTTGCAATAAGCAGCATTTACGAACAAATACAATAAATAGATTATAAAGACGGTAAAACAAATAACAGTAATAAATAGATTCAGTATTTCTCAGGTAAACCAAGTTTCCACTCCTAAGTCAAGTTTCAACCTTTCATATGGCATCCTGCCTTCCCAACCAAGTTTTCCATTTAATTAAGCTAACCCTTAACTGTAATTCCCGAGCATTGCTCAATACCGCGAGCACGGCTATCTGAATAGTTTTACACTCTGCAGAGGTTATGCACTTTACCCACACGATACAACCATACACCACAAAGGCGAGTGATTTTAACAAAGCCTTTACAATGCTCTATCTAGACCCAGCACTACTCTGTAAGGTTTCAACACTGGTGGGACTGGTTACCACATCCAAGGCCCTCCTCTTGCACCATTTGAGTCTACCCCAAATATAGGAACTCACTAGTCACCTCGACAGTACCGAAATCTAGACTTTACAAATTAATCAGCTAGGCTATCCCATTCCAGACATGTGGTTGCATGGTTGACTCAGGTCAAAGGCTTGCAAGGTTAAGTCCTTAAAGTGATCAGGGCAAGACATCCACATACCCTCTGCCCATTGGGCCCACCTTGGCATACTCGCCCCTTGTCACTTGCCCCAATCTAAGTGATTATCACCCAAGTTGATTACTAAGCACCACGTGCCATCAACAAATCAACATCGTTGCGTGACATGACTCGCCACTACAACTCAATCTCATTGTGAGACTTCACATGACACAGAAGTTCACATCTTTGTTCCATATTCCATTAGTCAAGATTAATCATTGATGATCCATGTACATGTGACGACGTGGCATAGCTAAGCATTCTACAACGGTCTAACCAACACTACAAGAAACAGAGAAAAATTCGTGGGTTTTTTAAATTCGTGGGCCAAAAAAAACCCACGAATTTATTTATTTAAATGCGTCGGTTTGTATAAAACCCACGTTTTTAATTAAATTCGTGGGCCAAAATGAACCCACGAATTTATTTATTTAAATTTGTGGGCTCAAATAATACCCACAAATTTAATCGTTTAAATTAAATGGGACGAAGTTACCCAATTTTAAAAATTAAATTAAATGGGCAAAAATAACCCACGAATTTAAACTTTTAAATTAGTGGGCCCGGTCATCTCCACGAATTTAACTGCGGCCAAAAAAAACCCTACGGGCCCGCACACGCCCAACCGACGCTGCCTACCCGCCCGCGCGCGCGCGCTGCCCGCCCGCCCCGCCCGCCCCATGCGGCTGCCGCCGCGGCCCGCCCGTCCCCGCCCGTCGGCCGCCCCCCGCCCCTTGCGCGGCCCCCGCCCCTGCGCGCCGCCCGCTCGGTCGCCGAGCCACGCCCGGCCGCCCTCCGCCGCGCCGCTGCCGCTCGGCCGCCGCCGCCGCCGGCGGCGCCCGCCCGCCGCCGCCCTCCGCCCACTGCGCCCGGCCGCCGCCGCTTGCTCGCCGCGCCCGCCGCCGGCCGCGCCTCACGCCGCGCGCCGCCGCCGCCCCGCCGCCGCCGCCGGCCGCCCGCCGCCACGCGCTGCCGCCCGGCGGCCGCCGCCGGCCGCCATCTTGTCGCCCGCTGCTCGCTGCCTTGCCGCCGCCCGCCGCCCCTCCCGCCGTGCCACCCGCTTCGGTGCCCAGCCGCGCGCCGCCCTGGCGGCTGACGCCTACCCGCTAGCTTTGTCGCCCGCCGCGCCACCGCCGCGGCATCGCCGCGCCGCCCGCCCGGTGCCGCCTCGCCGTCATTGGCGCCACCCGCCCTCCACGACCCTCACGCGCCACCGGCGTTGGAGAAGGTATATTCCTCTCTTTTTATATTCGTTTAAAGTTATTTCATCTCATTTTATATTATTGCATATGATATATATATTTTATTTTCTCATTGCCGTTGTATATAACGTTAGAGTTTAGGGTTTGTGTCGAACGAGAGAGCATAGGCGTCACTGTTCGAGAGCAGCGCATCTCACATTTGCTTGTGAGTGCGCGGTTCGGATTATCCAGCGTATTTTGGACGGCCCGAGAATGTTGGTTGTTGAATAGGGCGATGGCGTGCGGCGATCGAGCGTGATTTCGGCCACATAACCTGTTGTTCTCCGACGCACGGCATCGGCGTGCGTTTGGAGAACAATGGGATTATCTTGTCGAAATTTCGTTCGGTTAAATAGCGCACGTCACAGTCGCATGCAATAACCTCCATTCTTGGGTGGGTTTAGAACACATCTTTCCTAAGAGGGTTATCTTTGTCACCTAAGCCACGGTAAATGCGTTGACATTGTTTCATTTGTTTAGCTTTGATAATGGGTGATGATCGAAGGGCGATGTATGACGGATGGAGGAGTGATGGGGGGCACTCAAGGGAATGGGGGCAGATCACGGATGCTTTCTTGAAGCAAGCATTCGCTGGAGGAGCTGAATATGTGTATTGCCCGTGTACCCTCTGCGAGAATAACAGCTACTACAAAGAAGGATATAGTGCGATATCACATTTGCAAAAACGGGTTCATGCCTAACTATTTGGTGTGGCACCGTCATGGAGAGGCCGCAGGGCAGGCCATTGAGATGGAAGAGATGCTGGACCATGTGGAGGATCACGACCGGATGGAAGAGATGCTGGATGATCTTGGCAGGGGGACTGAATTTAACTCCGGGGAGGGGTCACAGCCGGAGGAGGTTAAGGAATTCTATAGGCTACTTGACGCCTCGGACGAGAAGCTGCATGACTTGACCAATGTGACCGTCCTGCAGGCGGTCACACGGCTTATGTCGATGAAGTCGAAGTTCAACTTTTCGAACAAATGCTTCAACGCTTTGCTTGAACTAATGAATGATGTCCTTCCGCCTAACCACAAGATGCCAAAGGATTTGTACCAATCGAAAAAGTTGATGGCCGGCCTTGGGATGAATTACGAGAAGATTGATGTGTGCGAGAATAATTGCATGCTTTGTTCGAAGGATCATGACAAGGATACCCATTGTATGCATTGCGGTAAGTGCGATTCGTTGAGGTGGTAGATGAGGAAGGGTATCGGTGACTACAAAGGTCGCGACTAAGCGGCTTCGTACATGCCGATCACGGATAGGCTTAAACGGTGTACATGTCAAAAGAAACAATGAAACATATGCGGTGGCACAAAGAAGGTAAGCGTGAGGACCAAGACCGGATATGATGGTGCATCCGTCGATGGCGAGGCATGGCGAGCATTGGACCGATTCGATCCTGCATTTGCAAGCGACCCTAGGAGTTTCCGTCATGGTTTGTCCACGGACGGTTTCACACCTTCGGCCTGGCGCTAGCCCTTACTCTTGTTGGCGGTCTTAATCATGCCATACAATCTTCTACCCGAGATTTGCTTGAAAGAGGGTTCATATTCCTTGCTCTTGTCATTCCGTGTCCTAAGCATCCGGGAAGGATCTCAATTTGTTCATGTGGCCCTTAATTGATGGTGAAGAAGTTGTGGCGAGGAAAAGGCATACGAGCGTTGGTGGCGGAGAATTTACCTTACGAGTCGCATACACGTGGTCGGTCCATGATTTGTTGGCATATGGCATTTGGGCGGTTTGGTGTGTTCATGGTCGCTGTGTTGTCAATTTGTATGGTGACTATGATGCATTGAGCTCACGCACGATAAAAGATCACATTCTTGATTGCCATCGGCGATGGCTTCGTGAGCACCCTTTTAGGAGCGACGCCAAAGCATTTCAAAAGGATAGAAAGTTAAAAAGGGCCGCCAGGCGACTCACGGGAGAGGAGATAGCTGAATGGCATAGTCGGTTTATGCGATCTACTAAGTGGGTTTCACTGGCTATGGAAAGGAGCACAACCGGACTCATATTTCTTTTCTTTGGGAGCTGCCTTACGCGAAGCTTTGATTCTGCCGCATAACATAGATTTGATGCACCAAGAGCGCAATGTGGCAGAAAGCATCATAAGCATGGTGTTTGATGTAACCGACAAAACAAAGGATAACGTGAGTGCTAGGAAAGACATGGGTGATCATTGTGCTAGGCCGTGGCTCAAGGTTAAAGTTGGTTTAAATGGAAATGAGAGCCGGCCACGAGCTCCATACTGTGTGAAGCCAGAAGACCGTAAACAGATTTTGAGGTGGTTGAAAACTCTAAAGTTTCCTGATCGCTATGCATCTAACATAAAGCGGTACGTGAATGTCGGCCGTAAGCTAAGCGGGCTAAAGAGTCATGATTACCATATTATCATGGAAAGACTTGTTTCGTAATGTTTAGTGGCTATTTTGATAATGAGTTGTGGAGGATGTTAGCGAGCTCGATTACTTCTATAGCGGATATCACGGTAAGGAAATCTCTAAGGCGTTGATCACGAAGTTAGAGAAGGGAATTCCATTGCTTGTATGCAAGTTGGAAAAAACTTTCCCACCTGGTTTTATGAATGTGGTGCAACATCTGCTGGTGCATCTACCTTGGGAAGCGAAGGTTGGAGGTCTGCTGTGATTCGGATGGATGTATAGTCGGGAAAGGAGTTGAAAAAGCTTAGAGCTGCGGTGCGTAACAAGGCTAGGGTAGAGGGTGTATCGCAGAGGCTTATGCAAGTAAAGAGATCACAAACTTCTCAACAAAGTATTTGCACTCAAGCACAACGTGAATGTCCGTAAGAATCGATGCCGTGCGCGGAAGAAGAACCGTTGAGCGAACTTAAGCTTTTTCAATGCAAGGGTCAACTGTTGGGTCGTATAATCGCACACCATGTTGAGTATGAGGAGTGGAACATGGTCATGCTTTACATGTTCACTAACATGGTAGAAGTTGAAAAATATTTTGAGTAAGTGACTTTCTGAATTATGTTTTCAACATTTCAGTGTAGTGTCCTTTTTAACCCGAGAATAAATGATGCAGAGTATTTGACAAAGAAAATTGGAAGTCAACTGGACAACCCACAACTAAGCAATTGGATAACCTACGTCGTGATGGGTTGAAAGGCGGCCCAAGCTTCGTGCAATGGTTCCGTCAGCATGTAATTTGACTATTTATTCATTTTCCTAAAATGAATTGTTGTAGTAACTTAATATTAGACTAACAGTGATAAATGTTGCTATATAGTGTATGCGTGATGCCTCCGTCCACGAGGATCTCCGGCGGCTCTCACATGGTGATGTGGCGGCAAGGAGCTATAGTCGTTGTGATGTGAGCGGGTTCGTTTTGAGCAGTGAAATTAGAAGCTAGCCGTCCACTTGCGGCCACTTCAAACAGCGGAGTAGTCACAACATCATCCGATTCCGGCGGCGATATATTAGACTACTACGGTGTTGTACAAAACATAATTGAGTATACCTTTGGGGGTGGCAAAAAACTGAAGGTTGTGTTTTTTGATTGCCATTGGTTCGATCCACACAACGGCACACGTGTCGATGACTTTGGGATGGTGGAGGTGAAGCACAGTTCGCGGCTTCAAGGCCATATCAATAACATCGTGCTTGCACATCAGGTTGAGCAGGTGTACTACCTGAGCTATCCTCACCGTAGCTTGAAGGCTTGGTGGGTTGTATTTAAAGTTAACCTCAAGTATATCCTCCCGGGATGTTTCGTATGTGGCAAGTAACGTAGAGGATGATGTGGGTGATGTATATCAAGAAGAAGCTATGGGGGATTCTTTCCTTGTCTCCGACGGGGCAGGACTCGATCAATTACCTACCGATGCCACAGACGTAATAACAGATGAACCCGGCCCGTCACGGAAACGCCCTCAAAAGTCAGTAAGGATTGCACGTCTTCAAGCATGTCTCAATGAAATACGAGTCGCAGAAGCAGATTCCGACGCCGACGACTTTTGATATGTATATTTTGTAAGATTATTGTTGCCTCGTTCATTTCTACAAGTCATTGTTGTCTCCTTCATTTTTTACATGTTATAGTTGTCTCATTCTTTTGTGCAAGTTATTGAAAATTATTTGTAAACCTGTATACTAACTCTTGTCAAATTTGAACAGATGAGTATGTTTAGGCATCAGGTTGACAAGCTTAAAGGCAAGTTCAGTGGTCGTCCTCGGAAGGTCGAGGAGCAAGGGTTACGATGGTCGGGACTCGGCGGCAGCGGCCTCCATATTTGTTTGGCGGCGCAGATTAGGCAGCGGCGGGAGCAGCTCGAGGTGCTTCGATGGTAGGCACGAGCAGCGCGGGAGAAGCCACGGGAGGGCGAGGCGGTAGGGGTTGCGAGAGGAGGCGGTTGGGATGTGAGCATGGCGACATGGGCGAGGCGGACGACGAGGAGGTCGTTGGGGTGGTGGCGGTGGGGCAGCAGATCTGATCTGACGCCGAGGCCGAGGCAGCGGCGGATCAGAGTTGGAGGCGACCTTAGAGCCGATTGAAGAGCGAGTCTTCTTGGTACCATCGGTATATGTGTAGTATTGGATTATCATTTAATCTCCATATTTACATTGTAATGTCTATGAACTAATTATTTGCATTTCAGGTTTAGTAAAAGCGTCTCGGTTCGTCAGAGATGCAACCCGGCCGATAGGAGGTTGATAGAGGTACACGGAGCGAGTAATGATTATATCTTCTCTTTTAGCATTAGCTAAGTGACAACTTATTGTTTTGATGCATCTTTGTCTTGTATTTTGTTGTAGGCCTTTGGAAAGAGCGGGTTGGTGGGACGGGCCACATTACAAAGGTTAACGCCGTCTTTGAGAGCCCTTGGCGGTACTACTACCCCGCATGGTTGAGTCGGCGAGGATAGATTCGCGACCCTGGCTGGAAGCTTGGGCGTTGAAGGAGAACGTGGAAGGGCGAAGACAACCAAACATGTCGTAGCGCGGTGTGGGGTGGCTTAGGTGAGTTTGCGTTATGTATTTACTCTATTTGAGTATTGCTTTAAATGTAAGTACAATTTGACATGTGTGATTATATGCGGGAGAGGTTCCGCTTGAGAACGAAGACGATTACAACGCTTTGAAGAAGGCCAAAAGCGTCTTCAACGAGCGGCACAAAAGGTTGTCGGAGATTCGTTCGACAATGCACGATTCAAGCTGTCATCAATTTTACAAGAGGGTGAAGAAGGTGAACATGAGAAGAGGACCGAGGCGAGGAGGATACACGATAGAACAAGAGTATCTCGAGCTCGGTCGATTGGATAATGAAGGACATGGAGGCTTGGAGGTGGATGTGCGCAGTCTTGGGGGTGGAGGATTTTCAAGAAAAATCAAATAGAAATCGAGAGCAGAAGAAGTAGATTGGGGAAGCACAAATGCAGTGCGGAGCGGACACATTGGCCTAGAGCAGCGCATGGTAAGTGTCGGTATTATAATTGTTAGTGAATTTGTCACTATGTTTATAACTTTGCATTGTAGGAGGTGAAAGTGGGAGTACTCCCACTTTTGTGGAAGTTTACATCCGGGGCACCAAGGCGAGGATCCACAGAACCGGATGTGTTGTGCGGCAGCGAGGGCTAGTGAGAGGATGGTAAGTATAAATGACACAATATGTTTTGTGCAAATTTACATCCGGGAGCACAAAAATCTTTTTTGCAAAGCGTCATATGCGAACAAATGACACAACGTCATGGGCGGAGGTTGATTGGAGGGCCGCACTTGTCGATGTGGAGCGTTGTACCACGCCGAGGGCCTAAAGCATGGGAGGTTCGTTAATAAAACTGATTTTATTTGTTTCGCTCTACTAAGGAAAAAAATTGCATGGTCACATTTCAAGATATATCGTTTGTAGGTGGGCCATGGGGATGGAGTTGTGGACTGCGATCGTCCTCCACGAGGCTCGGTTTCCTCACAGGGGAGTGCTCGCTCGTCGAGGTCCGCACGGAAGCACAAAGCGCACGAGGAGGCTCGTGAAGCGCGAGAGGAGGCTCGTCAAGCGCGAGAAGAGTCTCGTCAAGCACGAGAGGAAGCTCGCAGAAGCCAGAAGACTCGAAATACATGAAAATGTATCTGCAGTACAATCTCTACTTTGAACATAACGCTCAAGTTTACATTTGTGATTAAAATCTAACAAACAATCTATATCAAGAATCGTCACAATCTCTTGGACCTAACGTGCAGTGTTTCGCCCTCTGTTCATGAGTAAAGATACTTGAGTTCATTACTCTTTAATTCACTTAGCTCGTAAAATCACGAATTCACAAACTGGACTATTATGTCATAGGGCTCCCAGCCACCTCCCTTCTACATGTTTTCTCCGCACATGCAGCCACCACCACAAAGAGAAGCATCACAGGGTGCTCAGCCTCCCCCGGCGTCCTTCATAAACCCTACTGGGATGCAGGCACCACCCCTAGGAGATGCACCTCAGGTTATATGATATTCTCATGCATTCTTTATTTTCAAAAAACTTTATTATGTATACTTCATGTCACAAACTATGATCCACAGATCTCCCAGCCTCCTCCTCCATTCTACATGTTCACTCCACGAGATCGACCACCTTCTACGGAGAGGCACCACGGTAAAGACGGATCGGTTCAATTCGTTATTCAAAATTTGAATGAATGATTTATATGTGGTATAATGTACTGTCTATGCCTTACAGGCTCCCGACCTCCAAACCCGTTCTACATGTACCCACCACCTATGCGGTGCCAAGGCATGCCTATGTACTTCAACCCGTGGGCCCTGCAGCCACCTCAGATGACACCATAGGTATGGATGTCAAAAACATTCTAAGTTTGCGACACGAGCTAAGTTTGTCAATTCTTGAACTTAAAGGTTTCTGGTCACGCTCTCGAGCACATACTAACGACGACATCATAGAAGACATCTTCAACAAAGCGGCGGTGGTGGTGGTCATTAACGTCATTTAGTTTACAAATTGCCGTTGGATGTGTGATTGGATTATCTAAGGATCTGCTAGAATGTCTCCTTCTGGTTTGAGAGATTGATAATTTTTGTTGAAATGCATAACTTAGTCGATTTTAGGACATTTAGGCAACTCTTTCTTAAACCTTGCACAAATCATCTCAATGTTCATACTTGAAAAGGTTTACTTGTGTGCTTATGAAAGTTCATTCTTGTGCTCTCAGTAGATAAGTGATGGTTTACCAAATTATTAACCCATTACGTGCTATTTGATTTTTCTTTACATCAATAACTTTTTGATTTGAACCTTATATTGTGTTGACTTCTTGGAATTGAAAAGTTATCTTAAGACAACTTGTTCAATTGTGAACTTATGTTTTAAATGCTTTATATGGCATCCTTGTAGAATGTGTTGTTTGCCCATGTACAATCTGATTGTTTATCCCTGTACAATGCTTTATATTTGTACTTTGTATATTGAACTCTTAAAATGACTACCAAAACTCTTAATTGCTTCTTTGAACTATTTTCAATGTTTGTTATCTTTTGAATACTCAGTGATGCAATTGGGGTCTTTGGAAGTTGAATTAAATAATTTTAATTGTAATCTTGGCCTTATGTTAATACTAGAGAGTATTTATTACTTTGATGCTTCATTGAATATGAGATTGATGTTCATATGATTATTGCAGCATATCTTGACTAGCTCGTACGTGTAGTTCTTATATATAGTATCTATTCTTGTTTAGCTTGACCTGTCATATTGATATTCTCATATTGTGTCTTGGTTGAATAGTACTATTGATATTCTCATATTGATATTCATGTGAATCAGCATAATGTTACTTGTAGCACAACCTAAGTTAATCTTGAACTTGCAGGTTTCTAGGTCACGCCCTCCAGCACGTACTAACGACGACATCATAGAAGACATCTTCAACAGTGCCGACGGTGGTGGTAGCGCCCACAACTCCAACAACCCCGAGGCATGAATTCCATTGTGAGCTCGATTGGTGTATAAATGTTGTACTTTATAACTTGTTGTGATGGATACGTTGTGATCGACTTATTGTGATCGACTTATTTTAATGGAATGTGGATTGTATCTATTGCGGTTGTAATGTGTTGTACGTCATTGCGTAGTTTACAAATTGCCGTTGGATGTGTGATTGGATTATCTAAGGATCTGCTAGAATGTCTCATACGGTTTGAGAGATTGATATATATATATTATAGCGCAAATGTTTTTTTGTCTGAGTGGATGTCCTATTTACAAGAGAGGTCATGCAGAAATTTTGTACATTTCGAGACTTAGTTTTAAGCCGGTTTTGAAGAGTTAAAAGGTTGGTTTGAGATCTTAGTCTTTGGAAATAGGTTTGGTGTCTCGTTTGTTAATTCTTCGTTCGCTTGAACTTCATTGTGGAGTTTGTCTTTTGTGTTAGTGTTTCTGATCAGATTTGAACAAAATAGATGGACCTTCTTATTTATTCTTCGCTTAGTAATTTTTAGTTTCAATTTTCTTTTTGCCTTTTCTTTTCTTCTTTAGTTGTTATATGTATTGAGTGCGATACATATATATATAAAAATACATACATTTGGATATATATATATGGATATATATATATATATACATTTTTTTTTGTAAAAATGACTGATAAATTCGTGGGTTTAATAAACCCACGAATTCAACAGATTAAATTCGTGGGTTTAATTTACCCACGAATTTAACAGATTAAATTCGTGGGCTTGGCAGAAACCCACGAATTTAACTTAAATTCGTGGGTACCCACGAATTTAATTAATTAATTTCGTCGAGTTAAATTCGTGAACTAAATTCGACGGTTTGCTCACGAATTTAAATTAAATTCGTGGGTTTTAGCTTAAATTTGTGGGTTTTTGGCCCACGAATTTTTCCCTGATTCTTGTAGTGCAACCCATGTTGATTATCAATATTAACCAACTATTAGTTAACCATCCTAGGGTGACAATTAGATCATGGCATACAAATGACAAGGTAGGGTATATAGATCAAATGGGTAGATTAACTAGATCCAAACTTAAATTGAAACAGTTGTATACTTGAAATATCATGCAATAAGGTAAAACAATATAGCATTTGTATTAGTATGGGCTCAACATGATCAAAGCACAACTTGCTTTGGAATAGGTTCTGATCTTGCTCTGGAACTTGATCTTGAGTTGATGGATCTTCCTCCGAAGCGTCGCACAATTCAACGTCTACGCGTACCGAAGGAGAAAAGCAAATAAACACCAAAACAAAGAGCAAATGATATCCAACCATTAAATAGATCTCAATTTTACAAATTTTTAGAAATTTGAATCACTCAAATCCGAGTTAAAATGCAAAAGTTATAGCCTTTTGAAGTTTTAATAAATACTGAAAATACAGAAATTAGAAAATCAGAATTAACTGAATTATTTTTAGATTGAAAAACTAATTTATTGCGTCAGCATGACGTCAGGGTGACGTCACCTTTGAGCCGACCAATCAGACACTGCCACGCGTCTCGGGAGTATGGACTAAGTCCACCAGCCCGCACCGGTTCACAGTGAACACGGCTCACGACGCTACGGGCTCTGCGCCTGACACGCAGCGTCACGCGGTTGGCCATGGCGCCGGTGCCATCTGACACGCCTAGATCCGATCGGACGGCTCTGGGCAGAGAAGCACGTGGCTACGCTTCGATCGCACGATTTGAATCCGACGGCTACCGGTACCCGAGCTGCTTACCAACGTGGCACAATCCGGAGTGTTTATCGAAGATCGAACTACTTGTAGAGGTCGAGGCTTGACGGTGGCCCTGCGGCGGCGGACACTCACCAGCGTTGGAGAGAAAATGGCGGCGCGGTGCTCCGATGACCAAACGATGACGAAATCACCTTAGCTCGACGCGGCGCAGTTCAGGGGTCTTGGATCCCGGCTGGTTTGCTCTCGGATGATGGCGGTGAGAGCAAAACCGAGGCAGCCCGATCTCTAACTCCGGCGAGCTCCTACGCAAGAACGGTGGCGGCTCAGGGCTCCGGAGTTGCGGCAAACATGCAAAGCGAGGTGAGGGATTCAGCGCCCGCGACGGCGCCTTAAATAGCCTCACGGGGAGGCGTGCGCAGCGCAAAAATCGGATTCGATCCCGTGGCGGCGGCGAACTCTGGCGGTGACACGGAGAGACGACGTGGCCTCATCCTGCGCGTCCACGAGGCGACAATCCAATAGCTCGGATCAATCGGCGACGCGGCGAAGGCAGAGCCGTTGGATCTCAATCCAACGGTTGGCAGATTAGGATTAGGGTATCGGCGGCAAACGGGCTACGTGGGCTGACTCGGGCCACACAGTAAATGGGCCGGCCCATTACTTATCACTTGATTTTTAAAAGAATTTTTTATTTAAAATAATTACAGAAAATCATTTGATTTGTTTTAGGCAATAAAATTATTAGGAAAAATGCAAGAAAATTCTCAAAAATACTTTGAGGTATTCTGAACTCAAATAAAATATTTTTTGACCAAACTTTATTTTAACTTTGCATAAATTTAAATAGTTTTAAACAAAAGGTCAATATACTTAATTTAAAGTAAATTCAAATAAATCCGAAAAAAATCCAATACATTCCAAAAAAACATAAAATGCTCAAATAACCAATAAAATATTATGAAAGCAAATTTTGGGATGTTACAGAAAGAAAGCAATCATGCCTGATCCAGTTGCGTGCGCTCAAGCCCATTTCACAATTTTGCAACACATGGCGGTTGTGGCCTCGTATATCGATGAGCTCAAGAGCTGGCTACGGCAAGAGAATCCGACGTGGCCAGAGTATTGCATCATTAGACAGTATAACCTTCAGTTCAACACATGGTTCAAGGAGCAACAAGCCATCACTGGAAGCTCATCAGGTGATATGCTGACATGGTTTGCAAAAGGGCCAGCATTTACGATTGTAACATGGAAAGGATACGACTTAAATGGGTACACATTTTACACGAGAGATCAGGACATGAAAAGCACAAACCAGAACAGTGGTGTTTGCATTGATACGTTGAATACCGTTGGATCAACGTGGAGCTCGTACTATGGGTTCATTGAAGAAATTTAGGAGCTCGACTACATACTTTTCAAGATCCCCTTATTTCGGTGCCGTTGGGTTAACCTGCAGCACGTGAAGGTTGGCAAGTATGGAGTAACAACTATGGAGCTCGAACGTGTTGGATACCAAGAAGAACCATTTGTTCTCGCTAACCAAGTTGTTCAAGTCTTCTACGTAACCAACCCATCCAACAAGCAGCACCACGTTGTTCTTCAGGGAAAAAGGAGGATTGTCGGAGTTGACAATGTGGTAGATAAAGAAGAATACAATCAGTTCGACGAGTTGCCTCCTATTGGTACCGGCGTCACAACCCAAGAAGACCAACCTGAGGAAGCCAACTATAGACGTGTTTATCATCGCGAAGGGCTAATTTTTGCACAAAAGAATAAGCAAGTGGAGTTGTCATGAGATGTATGATTAAAATTAAACAGTTGTATGTATTATATTAAATGAGATGTATGTATTATAATTAAATTAAGGAAAAAATGGCTCATCCCAAATGGTTGTGGGATTGAACCGTCTGGGATAAATTCATCCCTGCCGGTTCAACGCTAGAACCATCTAGGTGACCATTTTTCCCAAACGGTTCAATTCTAGAACCGTCTGGGATGGCCCTGCCGCACCCTGCTTCCTGTCGCACGCGCGGCGCTATGCCCCTTGTCGTGCCAAGTTCCAAATTAACTCAGTTTTCAAGTTGAAAACCTAGCTAGCTTCTCACTCGGCGACGCCCTCCTCCCTCCCCGTGCCCTCCCCCTCGGACACGCCTCCCCCTCGGTGGTGCAGCCTCCTCCCTCCACATTCCCTCCCACTCGGCGGCGCACTCGCCACTTGGCAGTGATTTGACCCGGCTGCGCCCTACCCCGTCGGCGGCCTCCTCCCTCCCCCGTGCCCTCCCCATCGGTGGCCTCCTCCCTCCCCCGTGCCCTCCCCCTCGGCGACGCTGGTTGAGGCTCACCTCTACACTCCCCTGTGCCCTCCTCCCTCCCATGTGTTGTTCCTATTGTGAGTATATATACTTCACTTTGCTGGCTGTGGGTTTGAGATTGCTTTGTGATGATACCAGGGTATATAATGATATTAACAATTTATTCGGTGAATAAGGCCTTGAACTGATAGACTTACATACTTTACAAGTCTTGATTCATGCACTGTCTAAAAGTTTGAATATGTTATGCTTATTTGTGATTATTGTCTATAATCTACTAGTCATTTGCTTGTTCGGTTAGCTTGCTTATTGGTTCACTGATTCGGTTGGTATGTCATTTGTATATTAATCTGGATACAAGCCGTTCTGAATTTAATTTGTCATTTTGGACTTTAATAACAGTGAATCTTGTTGTCAATTCTTAATTGATAGTTTAGCTTCTCTTAAATTACCTACTCTTAATTGAAATTTGCTTCTCTTAACTTATCTACTCTTAACGTTGCATCGTACAAGATGGCATCCCCTTAGTCCTCGCCGCCAAATGGATTTGATGATGCACCTAACGTGGAAGGAAATAGGCGCGCTCCAAGAGGGCTTAGTAAAAGGCCTCAGAGCCGATACACCATCATGGTGGTCGATCCGCACGATGGGGCCCCTACTGCCCCTCCAAAGGCTGCGATAGCTTTTCAGACCATGTGCGGGACCGTTGGGTGTGAAAGAGTCCCCATCACCTACCCATCATGGAAGACGCTAACAAAGGAGTGTGATAACCTGGTGACTGAAATATTCGCGTCGTTCAATGTAACACCCTAATTTTTTTTGCTCTAATTTAAATTTTGGAGTATTTTTGGTTTTTGTGAATTTTTGGGAATTTATTTAAATTTATTTGGATTTATTCAAATAGGGTTTTTCTTGAAAACAATTGAATAATGGAAAAGTTTTTGCAAAGTTTTATTGCAAATATTTTAATTGAGTTCCAAATATCTCAAAGTAATTTCTGGAATTTTTCTGGAATTTTTCTGCTAATTTAAAAGCTCCAAATGATTTAATTGAATTTCTAGAATTATTTTAAATGTGAAATGTTTTAAAAATCAGTTGAACAGTAATGGTCCGAGCCCAGCGCTGTGCTTAGCCCGGCCCAGTTCACCGCGCAAACCCTAGCGCCGCCCAGCCCAAGCCGTCCGATTCAGATCGAACGCCTCTGAATGTGCCACGTCGCCCGCACGCGTGAGCCTTCGGATCGTTGCCGCGCGGACGCGTGGGATTGCGCCACGTCACTTCGTCCCTGCGAAATCGCCGGAGAGACGTGGGCTTTGATGGTCGTGCTTTCCGCCGGCAGTTTTGCGCACGTCGAGGCAGCCCTTAAGTCCCCGTTGAGGGCGTCGTGCAGAGACCTTCGCCGCGTCTTTTGACTCTCGCACGCACGCCGAGACCCCTCTAGCGCCCGTCTGAGCTTGCCGTAGTTGCTTCTTTGTGCCGCCGCTGTTTTCGCCGCTTGCTTCGCCACGGTTTCTCTCGCCGTCGCCAAGGTCACCGAGTAACCCTTCCGCCAAGCCGCGTCGAGCGAGCCACTTCTTCTCGTCGAGAAGCCCGCATCGCCGTCGCCGAGGTCGTCTTCCCCAGCTCCGGCAACCTTCGCTTCTTCGCCGCCGTCAACCTCGTCGAACCGGGCCGACCGTCCGATTTGCATCGTTCGGTTCTGGTGAGTCCACGTAGCCTCCATCTCTGTAGATATTTAGATTGAATCGTGACCGTTGGATCTTGATGTGTACGGTAGGGATTAGATCTAGATTCTGCGGCTAGATTTAATGCGAACCCTTGGATCTTTTTGGACGCGTAGGATTGAGCCACGTCGCGCCATGAACAGTAAACCGCTCGTGTACCGTGGGCCGTTAGATTAGATCTAAACGGTAGAGATTGGATCTGGTTTTGCCTAAGGATCCGCGCCGTTCAGATTTGAATGTGCGGCGGAGATGGCACCGTACCCTCGCAAAATCGCGTGCTGACGCGTGGGCGTTTTGACCAGGGTAGAGACCAGATCCAGCTGTCGATTTCGGGTGCACCGTCGCGATTGCGCCGCGTGTCGTCGCATGATCCGAGACGTCGCAGTGACGGCGCGGTGCTGGCCGTTGGATCTGAGCGCGCCGTTGGATGTGCGACGCGTGGAGGCGTGGAGCCAAGGCGTCGCCGCGTTGGATGCGTGGTCGATCACCGATGCGGCGACGTGTCGCGACGCATCTCGTGGCGCCGCGGTGCGCGTGAGGAGATCGGCCGTTGATTCAACGAGCGGCTCGGATCTTGACGCGTGTCTTGCATCGTTACGGTGAACCGAGTCCACGGTAGACCGAGCCGAGCCGTGAACCCATCCATAGACGAGCGACGTGGCGCCTGCAGGCGTGCCGCGTGTCGGCCGACGTCGGCGATGACGTCATAAATATTTTTATATATAAAATATTTCGACCGAATTTTTCTCTGTGCGACGTCATCATGACGCGGTGCTCGACGTCATAAAAGCGAATTTCGAGTATAAAAATAATTCAGAAAAATCGGATTTTCTTAATTTACGTATTTTGATTTTATTCAAACTTCAAATGACTATAACTTTGGCATTTTAACTCGGTTTGGGTGATTCAAATTTCTAAAAATTCATAAAATTGTGAGCTATTTAATGGTGAATTTTATTTGAATTTTGGAGGTCATTTAGTCTTCTGTATTAGCTATTTATTGCATATTTTGTTTGTACGCGTAGACGCAAATTTGCTGGAAAGTTTCGAGGAAGAATTCGTCGCTCAAGACCAAGTTTCGGAACAAGACCAGCAACTCTTTGAAGGCAAGTGATGCTTTGATCATTTTGATCCCAGGTTTTTAAAATGTAGTTTATGCTTTGAAACTATGCATGCTTATTTATTTAAAATGAATTTAAATTGATTCGGGATAATGTAGTTAATCAACCCATTTTGTTATGCCACCTTGAATTATTAATTGTATGCCTAAATCATTGTCACCCTAAGTTGATTATATTAGTTGGATGTTAATATTGTGCCAACACGGAGGCTAGACCGTGAGTAGATGCTTAGCCTTACAACGAATCATGAGTGATCTTTGGAAAAATGCTACAATCTTGATTAAAGACTTTGAATGTATTTTGAAAAGTGGTGTGATGATGCCACATGATGAGATTGAGGTACAATGACTTGTGTGGTTCCGCATCGATGTTGAGTTATTCTTTGGCATGTGTTGCACAATAATCAACTGGGTGGGAAATGATTTAGACTGGGGCAAGTGGCAAGAGGCTGTGTGCCTGGTGGGCCTGTGTGGCAGTGGGTTGATGAGTGATGTGAGTCTGTGTGCCACATTGGGCTGTGTGCTACTGTTGAGTGTTGGAAGTCTTGCCTTGGTCAGTTAAGGACTTCACCTTGCAAGCCTTTGATCTGAGTCACCCGTACAACCACATGTCTGATAGTGAAGGCAATACCGGAGAGGTCCGGATAGTGAAGGCAATACCGGAGAGGTTCTTTGGTTAAGGTAGAAGTTCCTGAAAAGCTTTGTTGCGGACAATCACCTGTGTGGTGAGCGGCTGTATCTTGTGGGTAAAGTGTACAACCTCTGCAGAGTGTCAAAACTATTCGAATAGCCGTGCTCACGGTATTGAGCATTGCTCGGGGATTACAGTCGAGGGATAGATTTTCATAAACAAAACATGGAAGGGGGCTGTGTGCCAAGTGTTAAAAATGAACTGTTAAGGCTGTGTGCCAAGAATCCTCAAGGAAAAACCATTTGAAACTATTATTACTTATAACTGTCCCACTGCTTTAATCTAATTAAGATATTGGTTAAAAAAATAAACTGCTGCTTGATGCAAAAGAACCATTTAAGCCAATCCTTTGGAATAAGCTCTGCATATAGTAATAGCGCTGCATTCTGTGCATTACTTGTTGAGTGCCTTGTGTACTCACCCCACCTTGCTTATCAACCCCAACATCAGTGGAGGAGACTACACCAGCTTGGGAGGAGGAGTACATCGAGGATACAAACAACTAGGGGGCAAGCCCAGTCGGTTGCCTGTGGCAAGATGAAGGCTTCCACGACCTTTATTTATGTTCCGCTGCTATTTCTTTACTTTCAATAAACAGAATACACAGAATACACAGAGGGTCCGCTGCTATTTCTTTACTTTCAATAAACAGAATACACAGTGGGCCTGTGTGTGCTAGCGTGATCCTGGACTGGCACAGAATACACAGAGGGTCCGGATTTACAGATTCGGGGCCCGACAGAGGTGGTATCGAGGCAGTGTTGTAGGTCTTGACCCTAGTTTGGTTGTGCCTAGGAGGGTAAAACTATTTTCTAAAGACCTAATCAACTTGAGCAAGAATGTCAAAGAAATCTTGACTTATCTCTTCTCCTTATTCATACCTATCTTTGAATTTTTATTATTCTCTGCTTAATTTAAACAAGGTTTATTTTGGCGGATGAGGATGATCCACACCTATGGGGAGCCGCAATGGGTTGGCTCGATGAGTGATCGAGTCTAGTAGAGTATAGTGTCGAGACTCGAAGGTTGAGTCGCGTCTTTTTCTTCAGAGTCACCATTAGGTGTGAGTCGTCATGGATTCCTATGTTTGGTTACTTGTTTTTGGTTGTGAGTGTCTCGTATGTGTTGCATTGCCCTTAGGCACTTGTGAGCAACCATACTGCTTTATATTATATCAATAAAGTGGCTAAATAATTTAAGTTGCACTTGTTTCCCCACATAAATTCTTCTACTTGTCTATGCTCTCTTCTTTTCTTAACCCTGGAAGTTTGCAACAGATGGTGAGGACTCGTGGAAATGTTGGAGCCAGCGGAAGTGGAGCTAACCAGCGGATAACGTAATGAAGAGCCGATTCCTCAACCGCCGCAGTCGATATGCGAACACAGGAGCCTTCTTGATCGCCTGACTCAACTTATGAACACGATGGTTCAAACCATGCGGCGAGATATCCAATCAAGCTGCTGTGAATGTTCAACTGCGGGTAACCATGGACCACACCCCTACTCCAAAGTTGTCGGAGTTTATGAGAACCCGTCCACCTACTTTTTGTGTAACGCCAATCCAATTGGAAGAGGACGATTGGCTAAGGACAATTGAAAGGAAGCACATTACCCAAAGTGTGTAGGACATGAGAGGGTACTCTATGCCTCTCATCAACTCGAAGGGACCGCCGCAGAATGGTGGGAAAACTTCTCGCGACTCATGAGGACCCACAGTATCACGTGGGAGGAATTCACCTCGACTTTCGCCAGATTACCATGTACCCGAGGGTATCATGGATCTTAAAAGGAGGAATTAGGAGTCTCAAGCAAGGCGGCCAGTCAGTGGCCGATTACCTGAATAAATTCACCCAACTGGCACGCTACGCACCGGAGGATGTGGCTACGGATAAGGCCAGACAATCCATCCCAAGGAACTGCACGAGGCCGAGTCAACCACATTCTGACGGATGAAGTCCGAATGCCACGGATGTTATCTTCGGGTAAGTTCTAGTAAACTCGATCACTCTTTGCTTTTATTTGATTCCGGAGCTTCGCATTCTTTTATTTCCCGAGATTTTGCTGTTCAAAATGATATGGAAATAGTGAATCTTAAATGTGTGCTCATAGTCCAATCCCCTGGATCAGAACTCCGATCTAAAGTAGGATGTTCTGGGGTAAGACTAATAATTAATGGAGTTGAGTTCCTAGCGAACTTAATCGTCCTTAATACCCAAACCTTGGATGTTATCCTGGGAATGGATTGGTTAACCAATCACAAGGCAGTGCTGGACTGCGGAAAAAGAGTCATATCGGTCGAGAGCCCGGATGGGAAGAAGATTGAGTTTGAAGCAAAATCAGTGCGGGATGGACAATTGATGGCCAACAGCATGAAGACTGTCAGCTTAGAGGAAGTGTCCATAGTCAATGAATATCCGGATGTTTTCCCGGAAGATTTACCTGGAATGCCGCCAGATAGAGATATCGAGTTCGTGATAGAGCTGGTTCCAGGGACAGCTCCAATAGCTAAGAGACCTTACAGGATGTCCACAGAGGAATTGGTGGAAATGAAGAAGCAAATTGAGGAACTGCTGGAAAAAGGATTTATAAGACCTAGTTCATCGCCATGGGGAGCACTGTCTTATTCGTCAAGAAGAAGGACGGAAGTTTTAGGATGTGTATAGACTATCGTGCACTCAATGATGTGACGATAAAGAATAAGTATCCGCTACCGGTGATTGATGATTTGTTTGACCGATTGAGAGGAGCAGAGTATTCTCCAAAATTGATCTTCGATCGAGGATACCATCAATTGAAGATCCGATCGAGGATATTAGAAGACTCGCATTTTCGTCAAGATATGGACACTACGAGTTTACAGTGATGTCTTTTGGCTTGACAAATGCACCAGCATATTTCATGAACTTAATGAATAAGGTGTTTATGGAATACTTGGACAAGTTTGTCGTCGTATTCATAGATGATATCCTTATCTATTCAAAGACGAGAGAAGAGCACGCCGAGCATTTGAGGCTAGTCCTTGAAAAGTTGAGAGAGCAACAGTTGTTTGCAAAATTTAGCAAATGTGATTTCTGGAAGAATAAGGTTGAATTTCTTGGACACATAATGACTGCAGCAGGAGTTGCGGTAGATCCAAAGAAAGTGGAGACGGTTCTGCATTGCGAGCAACCCAAGTCGGTAACCCAAATCCGTAGTTTCCTTGGAATGGCGGGGTATTACCGTCGATTCATCGGAGGATTCTCTACGATTGCGAGACCTCTTACGCAATTGTTGAAAAGGAAAGGAAATTCCTATGGACACCGAGTGTGAGAAGAGTTTTCGGAGTTGAAGAGGAGATTAACATCGGCTTTGTATTAGTTTTACAGACGTTCATCAAGGCTTGACATCTATTGTGATGCATCGCGTCGTGGATTGGGATGCGTGTTGATGCAAAATAGGAAGGTAATTGCCTATGCATCGAGGCAATTGAGACCACATGAGGAGAACTATCCGACTCATGATTTGGAATTAGTCTGCCGTGGTGCATGCCTAAAAATATGGCGTCATCATCTCATCGAAATAGATGTGAAGTGTATCACGATCATAAAAGTCTTAAGTATATCTTCACATAAGTGACCTAAATATGAGGCAAAGAAGATGGTTAGAGTTAATCAAGGATTATAATGTGGGAATTCACTACCATCCCGTAAAGCCAACGTAGTGGCGCACGCATATGAGCGAAAGAACCACAGTGTAAATATCTTTGTTGGAAACAGTCGGTGGAATTGTGTAAGGAATTCGAGAAATTAGAAGCGAAATAGTACGGAAGGATTCCTAGCAACTTTGGAAGTAAGACCTACAATGGAAGATCAGATCAAGGAAGGGCAGAAAGATGATGATAAAATCAAAAGAATTAAGGGCAAAATGGATGAAGGCAAAGCAAAAGATTTCAAATTGGATGAACAAGGTACTATGTGGTTTAAAGGGCGCATTTGTGTATCGAACAAAAAGGAGTTGAAGCAGTTAATTCTGGAGGAGGCTCATGACTCCAAGTACTCAATTCATCCAGGAAGTGCGAAAATGTATCAAGATTTAAAGGAAAGATTTTGGTGGCCAAACATGAAACGAGAAGTCGCCAAATATGTTGCATTATGTGACACATGCCAAAGAGTCAAAGCTATGCACCAAAGACCAGCAGGGCTATTACAACCCTTAAAGATACCTGAATGGAAATTGGAAGAAATTGGTATGGATTTCATAACCGGATTGCCCAGAACGCAAAGTGGATATGATTCCATATGGGTCATAGTGGATCGATTAACCAAGGTGGCACATTTCATACCGGTAAAGACCACTTATTCCGGAGACCGGTTAGCAGAACTTTATATGGCACGGATCATCTGCTTGCACGGAGTACCGAAGAAGATAGTGTCGGACAAAAGTACCCAATTTACCTCCAGATTTTGGGGTAAGCTACATGAGACAATGGGAACTCGTTTGAACTTGATCTGACCTACCATCCATGAGATGGATGGTCAAACCGAGAGGGTTAACCAGATATTGGAAGATATGTTGAGAGCTGCGCTTTAGCATATTCCACTTCATGGGACAAGTGTTTGCCTTATCTTGAGTTTAGTTACAACAACGATTATCAAAGTGAGTTTACGGATGTCTCCATTTGAAGCTTTGTATGGTCGGTCTGTAGAACACCATTGAATTGGAATGAGACAGCGACGACATGTTTTGGACCGGACATTCTTGAGAAGCGGAAGAACAGATCGCTCGATCGGGGAAAGATTGAAGATTGCACAATCAAGGCAAAGAGTTATCTTGACAACCGTCGCAGGAGGCCGAGCTTTGAACCCAAGATTTTGTGTACCTTAGAGTCACACCTCTCAAAGGAGTCGAAGGTTCCATGCAAAGGAAAACTCGCACCCAGATATGTCGGACCATTCAAGATCTTGAGCACGCAGAGGTGAAGTTGCTTATCGCTTGGAGTTACCACAGTCTTTGGCGAGTGCATGATGTATTTCATGTATCACAATCAAGAAGTGTCTTGAGTCTTGGAAGAGCAAACACCTTTGGAGGTAATTGAGCTGCAAGAAGACGACTTACAAAGAACATCCGATGAAGATTACGGGCGTAATGGATAGAGAGACAAGGAACAAGTCAACACGTTTCTGCGAGAATTCAATGGAGCAACCATTCGGAAAGTGAAGCAACGTGGGAGCGTGAAGAAGATCTCAAGAAGGAGTTCCTAACCTATTTACGTCAGAGATGTACGAATCTCGGGGACGAGATTCTGTTAAGGGGGGGGAGGTTTGTAACACCCTAATTTTTTTTGCTCTAATTTAAATTTTGGATTATTTTTGGTTTTTGTGAATTTTTGGGAATTTATTTAAATTTATTTGGATTTATTCAAATAGGATTTTTCTTGAAAACAATTGAATAATGGAAAAGTTTTCGCAAAGTTTTATTGCAAATATTTTAATTGAGTTCCAAATATCTCAAAGTAATTTCTGGAATTTTTCTGCTATTTTAAAAGCTTCAAATGATTTAATTGAATTTCTAGAATTATTTTAAATGTGAAATGTTTTAAAATCGGTGAAACGATAATGGGTCGAGCCAGTATTGCTTAACTCCGCCCCGATTCACGCGCAAACCCTAGCGCCGCCCACCCAAGCCGTCCGATCCGGATCGAGCGCTGTGAGTGTGCCACGTCGCCCGCGCGTGAGCCTTGGATCGTCGCCACGGACGCGTGGGATTGCGCCCGTCACTTCGTCCCCGCGAAATCGCCGGAGACGTGGGCTTTGATGGCGTGCATTCATTGGCGATTCAGCGCACGTCGAGGCAGCCCTTAAGTCCCGTTGAGGCGTCGTGCGAGACCTTCGCCGCGTCTTTTGACTCCTCGCACGCACGCGAGACCCCTCTAGCGCCCGTCTGAGCTCGCCGTGGTTGCTTCTTTGTGCCGCTTGTTTTTCGCCGTTTGCTTCGCGCCGATTTCTCTCCGCCGTCGCCAAGGTCACCGAGTAACCCTTCCGCCAAGCCGCGTCGAGCGAGCCACTTCTTCTCGCGGAGAAGCCCGCATCGCCGCCGCCGAGGTCGTCTTCCCGACTCGGCAACCTTCGCTTCTTCGCCGCCGTCAACCTCGTCGAATCGCGCCCGACCGTCCGATTTGCATCGTTCGGTTACGGTGAGTCCACGTAGCCTCCATCTCTCAGAATGTTTAGATTGAATCATGACCGTTGGATCTTGATGTATGCGGTAGGGATTAGATCTAGATTCTCTGGCTAGATTTAATCACGAACCCTTGGATCTTTTGGACGCGTAGGATTGAGCCACGTCGCGCCATGAGCGATGTCGCCGGTGCAGTGGGCGTTAGATTAGATCTAAACGGTAGAGATTGGATCTGGTTTTGCCTAAGGATCCGCGCCGTTCAGATTTGAACGTGCGGCGGAGATGGCACCGTACCCTCGCCAAATCGCGTGCTGACGCGTGGGCGTTTTGACTAGGGCGGAGACCAGATCCAGCCGTCGATTTCGGGTGCACCGTCGCGATTGCGCCGCGTGTCGTCGCATGATCCGAGACGTCGTAGTGACAGCGCGGTGCTGGCCGTTGGATCTGAGCGCGCCGTTGGATGTGCGACGCATGGAGGCGTGGAGCCGAGGCGTCGCCGCGTTGGATCGTGGTGGCTCGCTTGGATGCGCGGCGCGTGTCGCGACGCATCTCGGGCGCCGTGGTGCGCGTGAGGAGATCGGCCGTTGATTCAGCGAGCGGCTTGGATCTTGCCGCGTTCGTTGCGCTGCTTCAGTGAACCGAGTCCACGGTGAGCCGAGGCCGAGCCGTGAACCCAATCCATAGACGAGCGGCGTGGCGGTCTCGGCGTGCCGCGTGTCGGTGCCGTCGTGATGACGTCATAAATATTTTTATATATAAAAATATTTCGACCGAATTTTTTGTCTTGGCGTCATCATGGCGGTCTTGACGTCATAAAGCGAATTTCGGTATAAAAATAATTGGAAAAATCAGATTTTCTTAATTTACGTATTTTAGATTTTATTCAAACTTCAAATGACTATAACTTTGGCATTTTAACCGGTTTGGGTGATTCAAATTTCTAAAAATTCATAAAATTGTGAGCTATTTAATGGTGAATTTTATTTGAATTTTGAGGTCATTTAGTCTTCTGTATTAGCTATTTATTGCATATTTTGTTTATGCGCATAGACGCAAATTTGCGGAAAGTTTCGAGGAAGAATTAGTCGCTCAAGACCAAGTTTCGAACAAGACCAGCAACTCTTTGAAGGCAAGTGATGCTTTGATCATTTTGATCCCAGGTTTTTAAAATGTAGTTTATGCTTTGAAACTATGCATGCTTATTTATTTAAAATGAATTTAAATTGATTCGGGATAATGTAGTTAATCAACCCATTTTGTTATGCCACCTTGAATTATTAATTGTATGCCTAAATCATTGTCACCCTAAGTTGATTATATTAGTTGGATGTTAATATTGTGCCAACACGGAGGCTAGGCCGTGAGTAGATGCTTAGCCTTACAACGAATCATGAGTGATCTTTCGGAAAAATGCTACAATCTTGATTAAAGACTTTGAATGTATTTTGAAAAGTGGTGTGATGATGCCACATGATGAGATTGAGGTACAACGACCTATGTGGTTCCGTACCGATGTTGAGTTATTGGCGGCATGTGTTGCACAATAATCAATGGGTGGGAAATGATTTAGACTGGGCAAGTGGCAAGAGGTGTGTGCACAGTGGGCTGTGTGGCGATGGGTTGATGAGTGATGTGAGTCTGTGTGCCACATTGGGTGTGTGCCATGTTGAGTGTTGGAAGTCTTGCCTTGGTTAGTTAAGGACTTCACCTTGCAAGCCTTTGATCCGAGTCACCCGTACAACCACATGTCCGATATGGGACAGACCTAGTTGACTAGGGTTACGATATCTTTCCTCTGAAACCTCGGGGTGACGGTGCACGGGGTGTATCTGTATGGGGAGCTTACGTGCTACGGCTGGTGCCCATCCAACGGTGATTGGCGGTCCTATACTTGACTCTGTGTGAGGGAAGTGATAGTGAAGGCAATCACGGAGAGGTTCTTTGGTTAAGGTAGAAGTTCTGAAAAGCTTTGTTGCGGACAATCACTGTGTGGTGGCGGTCAGATCTTGTGGGTAAAGTGTACAACCTCTGCAGAGTGTCAAAACTATTGAATAGCCGTGCTCACGGTATTGAGCATTGCTCGGGATTCTGATCGAGGATAGATTTTCATAAACAAAACATGGAAGGGGCTGTGTGCCAAGTGTTAAAAATGAACTCATAAAGTGTGTGCCAAGAATCCTCAAGGAAAAACCATTTGAAACTATTATTACTTATAAGCTGTCCCCTTTGCTTTAATCTAATTAAGATATTGGTTAAAAAATAAACTTTTTGATGCAAAAGAACCATTTAAGCCAATCCTTTGGAATAAGCTCTGCATATAGTAATAGCGCTGCATTCAGTGCATTACTTGTTGAGTGCCTTGTGTACTCACCCCACCTTGCTTATCAACCCCAACATCAGTGGAGGAGACTACACCAGCTTGGGAGGAGGAGTACATCGAGGATACAAACAACTAGGGGGCAAGCCCAGTCGGTTACCTGTGGCAAGATGAAGGCTTCCACGACCTTTATTTATGTTCATTGCTATTTCTTTACTTTCAATAATGTAAGCCTGTGTGGTGACTTATCCGTAAGGAGACCATAAGGTCGCATACAACTCGGTTTATATACTGTTTGCACTATTTATTCTTATATCCTTGTGATGTGCTGTGATGTGCAACCTCAGATGATTGTGTGTGTGCTAGCGTGATCCTGGACTGGCACAGAATACACAGAGGGTCCGGATTTACAGATTCGGGGCCCGACATTCAAGCTTCCACATGATGCCATGGCTGCACTGCGATGATACGCGTTGCTAATGGCGGGAAAGGCATGGAAGAACTTCAAAAGCGTCCTCGTCAGTAATTACATGATTAAGTAAATGACTCCATTTCAAAAGTACAGGTTCATCTCCGAAGACGTCTAGGGACAATTTGTTGAGTTGAAGAAAACTGAAGAATTCGCGCGTGCAAGTGCAGCACACAAGACCTTCTAGTCAAAAAACACCCACCCACACAGACTCAGCTCAACAGGGTATGCGGGCAAGATCGCGCAATGGATGAGGGAGGACAATGAGGTATTCCATAAGGAGGTCGCGTTGCCGTTTGCCTCGATCGTGGACCCACGTGCTCGAAACTGGGTAAGAGCAAGGTCACGTCCCACGTCTTCGGTCGGCTTGTCCTTTGCAAACCCCGCTAATGAGGAAGTGTCCCAACGCCTAATATTGTTGGGCACAGAATCTTGCCAGGGCTCTTTCACTTCAAATAGAGAGAAATACATACTCTTCACGGCCTTGGGAAACAAGGAGCACCCGGGTTGCACCCGAGGCCTAGGTGTTTTCCTTCCCTGGAAAATGGGATTCCCACATGACTCCGTCACATACCGGAGTAGGAAGAGAAGCAAAGCCGAGCGTGAGGAACGGCTAGTAGCCTTGATTGAGGAAATGGTTGAGGAAAAGATCAGAGAGCAGTTCAATAGTGAGCTACAAAGCCTTGAGGAACGGATGGAGCAAAGGGTGGCTACGGAGAGGCAGGAACGGAACGTGCAAGCCCAAGAAGCACCGGTGCAGTTCAGCCCAACCAACCATCCGAGCAACTGCACGTCTGCCCCTGAGATGGATGTGAATGAAGCCAGATTTCCTCCTGATGACACCTGGGTAATATGCCTGCAATACTCCTTAGATAGACCTGTTGGACGTGTTAGCCAATTACTTGTGTACCCTTATGTAGGTGCCCACGTCGTGCAATCTACAAGTGTGGCTTGCCGACGGCTCTGTTCCCATACAGTCTGCTTGGGGACAAGCGTACTCATCCAGCATAGGGGCGTTTATTCACGGTCGTTCTTTAGAGCCGGACTACACGAAAGTCCAAATCGACGGTGTACATGAAATTTTCAAGACCATCACACTGCAGATGCCCTCAAACGATGAGATCGTCACACTAGGGGATACCATCAGCACATTCATCCAGTAGCCCAAGAAGGACATCTCCTTCGATGCCCACCTAGGAGCACCGATGCTACAAGCACTACCGGAGCCACATGATGCGCCAAAGCTACCAGCACTACCGGAGCCATGTGATCAACCGAAGGAGCACGTCAAATCAGCTACCGTGTCCCATCAGGCACAGACCGTTACTACAATTCGGGCCCAGTCGTCTCCTGTGAAGAATATATTTGGTAGAAGGGGAGGCGGAGACAAGGGCAAATCGAAAGGTACCAGATCAGCCTGTGACTTTCTGTTTGCCCCGGTGGTGCGGCAATTTGAGCTGGGGCAGCCGTTTGGAATGGATGAGCGCACGAAGACGCTTACATTAGACTTCAAACGATTGGAAGATTGGTGCATGCAACAAGCCAACAAGCCGGTGGCACAACGAACATCGAGTATCTCGGTAAGCTTCAAGGAGGAGCATTTGTTACACCGGTTTTTAGATGGAATCTTCGTGGTTGGCTTCTCGACTTGTTCGACTGATAACCTCGTAGCGCCGACGCCACTCATAAGATCTTTGGACAACGTAAAGTGTGTGCAATCACCGTCTACATTTCTACCTCAATGATAAATATCATATATATATATGTAATCCTTGATTTTCTATACGTAGATATATGATCTTCCAAGCAAAAGCAAGGGAAGAACCGGTGGGTTTCGCCGACCCACACATGTTGTCCAAGCAAACCATGGATGAAGATAAACGAGTCGTCCACGAGTACGTGGAAAAACTAATGCTGGCCCATTCCGACAAAAAATTCATACTTTTACCCCACAACCCGAGGTAAGTGCTTTGTCCAGATGCTATACTTGTTTATTTGTCTATATATCACATCTCGAAGTTAGGTTCAATGACCATGACGACATATCTGTGTAGGTATCACTGAGTTCTACTCGTAATTATACCAAGACAGAACCGGTTAATTTACCTTGATTCCAAAAAGGCTGGCACCCACAACTTGAAGCCTATCATAGAATTACTCAACATGTCGTTCAGTGTCTACAAATATCACGGAGGGCCACACAAGAAGAACCCAACCACTCTAAAGCATACTTTTAACTTTCTAGTATCTGATAGTACGCATTAATCCTTCACACTTCATAATAATACCTTCGGAACTAATTAACCTATTATGTTTTGGCAGTGCCACCACTAGCCAAAGGCCACTGACCAATGTGGATTCTATGTTTGCCACAACATGGCACTCCTCGTTGGTTCACAAAAGACCAATGACATACAGGTTTGTCGATCTTGCAACAATTGTCTCCACTTATGAATTTAAATTTATATACACGCAAGACTTTAGTCATCTCATCGACAGGCTTGGCAATGCGCTGAATCTGCGTTGGAATAGGCTGACCTCCTGAGTATTTGAGGAAACCTCTGTACCTTCTTCATGCGTGAGGTGTTAGATCCAAAGGACATATGCCACTCAGGGCTGAACCAATGAGTTGTGAATTTGTTACTTACCATGCATTCAAAATTAATTAATTTATGAACCTTATGGTGTGAATTTTTCATTTGTAGTTCTGAATCCAAATAGTTAGTATATATGTGAGTTGATTCCTGAAATGGATGCGCTCTACATATGTTATAACATGCGATCTGAGTTGATTTATGAAATGGATGTGCTGTATGTGGTGTAACATGTGGTTGGAGTTCATTTTTTAAATGTATGTCGTAATAATATGCTGCTAATGCTGTGTACTGCCTTTTGTTTCAGAGGGCATGGCTAGCATTTCCTGAGGCTAGCCAATAAATTAAAATTTAGTAAAAAATAAAAAAATTAACATCACATACGGTTCGAAGGAAGAACCATATGTGAAGCTCAACACAGACGGTTCCAAATTTGGAACTGTTCCATTTTGGAACCATCAATGATGTTACTACATCACAGACGGTTCTAATTTGGAACCGTCTATGCCGTCTGTGATGAGGTCACCATCTCAGACGGTTCCATGTTAGAACCGTTTGTGTTGATGGGATCTTCACATGCGGTTATTCCTTAGAACCGTCTGGGATAATAACCTCATCACAGACGGTTCCAATTAGGAACCGTCTGTGATGAGGTCACCATCTCATACAATTCCAACATGGAACCGTCTGTGATGATGGGATCTACACAAATGGTTATACCTTAGAACCATCTGTGATAATGCTACATCACAGACGGTTCCAATTTGGAACCGTCTATGATGAGTTTTTTCACTGACGGTTGCAAAACCGTCTGTGATGACTCTTTATCATCACTAACACTTCGATACAGACAGCTCACAAAACCATCTGTGATGTGGTTTGCGAACCGTCTGTGATGACCTTTTTCTGTAGTAGTGAACTAGAATCACTTTTGGATGACTCTGGACATTTGCGGACACTTGCATTCTTATATGGCAGTAAAGGAATGTGCTCCAAAGCTCTTGCTATCTGCTGCACCTTAGCCATGAATTACAGCACGGATTTGTGGAAGGATCATGCTGATTTATCTGAAACTGACTCTTTTGAAACATTAGTTGATAAAAAGTCTGGTGAGGAAATTGCTGCTATTGAAGCCTCTAAGATATTTCAAGCATCATCTGATCAGGATCTTGTTCTGTAACATCTTGGATTGGTATTTGCTTCAGGCTAAGAACCTGTGACCTTATAATGAGGTGCTACTATTTGTTATTCATTTATACTAGTTGTTGGGATCATGGGAAGTTAAAAGCTGCTTGTTATAAAATCAATCCACCATTTCTTTGCTACAGATAGCTTCAGTTTGCCACTATATTTCTGATGATAGTATGTGGATTTTCTACTAAAAGAATTATCACAGTGGGCATAATTGACTAGGAAGTGTCGGGACCCGGATTTGCAAATCTGAAACCCTCTGTGTATACTGCACTAGTCCAGGATCACGCTAGTGCACACAGTGGAAACATAGATGAAATATCATTCCATACAATGAGTTAACTAAGAAAGAGGCAAATTATTATTAAATAAAGTATGAGACCTTATGTCAAAGTTTACACCACTAAGCCTTAAGGCTTAAGAAAACAAATAAACTATTGCAGCGAAAAAGATAACTTGGGCCATTCGACATGCCACAGGCAATCTTCTGGGGAACGCCTTCCTAATCCACGTAGTCTTCATAAAATTCCTTCACATAGAACTCGGTATTTCCTGGTCCTTCTTCAGCAAGTGATCAACATAGGCGTAAAGCCGTGAGTACAAAACGTACTCAATAAGCCGCAGGGGAATGATGCAATATATTCATGTAGGCTTGACAGAGGATAGACATATAGTTCTTTTGTAGAAAGCAATAACTTGAATTGAAGTACAGTAAATAGATTGAAAGCATATTTATGAAAAGATAATCAGTAACTGGTAAGTCAATGATAGATAACATGAACAGAATGGCGAGGCATCACCCTACACCATCTAAAACAAGTATCAACCAATAAATTCAACAGTATTAACTTTAGACAACAAAACAACAGTGAACTCCACGTTGATATTCCAACAATTCCACATTCCCATACTTTATGAAACACTCTATACCTTGTGTGAAATTCCCGGGTTTGTCCATGACTGTGGACACGGCTATTCGAATAGTTTTACACTCTAAAGAGGTTGTACTACTTTACCCACAAGACATGATCATCTCTTTATGCAATCGATATTAACACACTTCCTTTGGTGTGTCGCAGAGATATCATGACAAGGCCCCTATAAAGCACCATCCATGTAGTCATGCTGTCGACTTTTGTAGTCGGCAATGAAATTATGGGGCAGGCGCTAGATCTCAAACTCGATGGTCACACAAGACAAGGGATTATACAGGTTCAGGCTCTCGCGGAGAAGATAATACCCTAGCCCTGTGCGCTGGGATTATATTGCTGTGTATATGCATCGATCCCTGTTGTTGCCTACCCTTCCCCATATATAATGGGGGTGGCGTGAGTTACGGAGTCCTGATCGGTTAAGATATTCCGATCGGTTACAAGATTCTAGTCGATTACAGGATAGAGCTTACATATTTACCTTCCTTATAAACGACTCGGATTACAACAAAATCTTTCACATCCAAATATAAGCTCAACTATCTATGGGATGTACCCCCTGGCGCATGGCAACAGGGCCTGGTGCGGGGGATATCATCCTAGGCCTTCCTCTTGGGCTTGTCCCCCTGACGTCTCTGGGCCGATCGTGAGGGTATCTGGATCCATATATTCCACAGTAGCCCCTGAGTGATTCATGATCTAGTTGCTATGCTTCTCGCTAAGTCCCAACTTACATTATTGTTTTGAGCTTGCTATATAATCCGCCGACGGGTTTCTTAATGGAATTGAAGGCTTCTTCTTGCGGCGAGTGGATTATGAAGGACTCGAATATAACCCTTGATCTTTGCTTCAACTGAGTATATCTTCTGTCGAACGAATTTATCGTGAGCGGCCTCATGGACGTGACATGTATTTCCGATGTGAATTGAATTCTTCTTCCCGCCCAAAGCGAAATTCTTAATATCTTTTTTCTTCGTGATTAACCACCAGACAGTCTTCAAGGTCATCCTGATTTTTCGTGTCAACTCGTTTACTGAAAAACTCTTTGGCTTCGGAAATTACATTAACGCCAATCCCTTCGCTCCTGGTGCATTTAATCCGTCCTCACCACATCGGGCTATAAAGGCGAACCAAATTGCGAATTCATCTTTTCCCGCTTAGCTCTCTATCTTTCTGTTTCACATTTCAATTTTCTTCATGCCGCGGAGAAGGAGAAGGAATATCAGGCGCGTCCAGGATCCCCGGCTTACCGAAGAATGGGCGCTTTTTGCGGCCGTCGTGGCTGAAATGATGGAGGATGCCGCCGTCGCTGCTGACCGCGTCGCCGTCAACACTTTCCTCGAGATTTTTCCTATCCTTTACAGGGCTAGGGAAGCCCTCGTGGAAGCGTTAATGCTGCGTCGAGGGTGAAGTGTAGGCCCCTCTCAGTAAAAATATCTCCCAAGCGTAATGCCTGGGGGATTTATATAAATAAAGAAATACCTTTTCAAAGCATTCTCGATGAATGATGTTTGTCGTAACTTAGATCCTGCTTGGGATGTTTCGAAGCTTTCATGGTCCTTCGATCGAATTATATCCGCTTCCATTTGTCGCAAAGCGTATCTTAGGCTCATCGCGTAGCGCATTGTTCGAAGACCGGCGCAACCCTCGGCCAAGCGATACTCAGATCCGACTGGCGCAACATACATCATAGGTCCAACTTAGGACATATTAGGTCTTGCATGGCTCACGAACGGGTGATACTCATACCCGACTGACATCGGATACAACTCAGGCTCTCTTGGAGCGTATCGGGATTTATACGGCTCTTGGCCGAGTGATTCCCATATCCGACTGATGGCGGATACAACTTAGGCTCTCTTGGAGCGTACCAGATTTTTTTGGCTCATGGCCGTGCGATACCTATATCCGACTGGTGCTGGATATGGCTTTAACCCTCTTGGAGTGTATCAGGGTTTACGTGGCTTTTGGCCGAGTGGTACCCATATCCGACTAGCGTAGGACATAGCTTAGGCTCAACTTGGAGCATACCTAATTTTTCTTTCCTCATGGCGATCACCAAGTCGCTTTATCCCCGAGTGGATCTTGAGGCCATTAAGGAAGGCTTCGCCCAAAACGTAGATGAAAACCGGGCCGTCGAGCTCTGGGAGGAGGTCAAGGACACCTCTTCGTCCATTGTAGAGACTTTAGACCTGTAAATCGAATGTATATAAAAGCGTTTTCCTGTTCTTGTACGATTCTTTTGGATGTGCATCTTCTTTTGGGTGGTTTCGACATATTGTGCCCGAGTAGTCCAGCCCCCAGGCTCTGAGGCATGGTTTGTGACGCATGTCTCAAAGTCTTAAAATCGTAGGAGCGAAGCATTCGGACACATAGATATCGAAAAGATTATGTAAAGAATAACTTTGAATATTGATTCTTTCATTCATAGTGGAACAATTTGATTTACAAAGCTTAGGCGAAGAAACGACGTAGCTGTTCTATGTTCCAAGTGTTGCTGACTGTCGTGCTGTCTTCTCGCTTGAGCTTGTAAGCCCTAGGGCGTACCGCCTCGTCGACGATGTAAGGGCCTTCACAGCTTGGGGAGAGCTTATGATCACATTTTTTATTCTTTCTGAGGACTAGATCTCCTTTGGAGAATGCGCGGCTCGTCACATTGTGACCGTGATAGCGCCGTAGGCATTGGAGATACTTTGCCGATTGAATTGTTGCGACATCCCTAGCTTCTTCCAGTCGATCAAGGTCTTCTAGCCGGTTTTCCTCCGAGGCGACTTCTTCATAGCTCCCGACCCGTGGGGATCCGAATTCTAACTCGGTGGGGAGGACCGCATCCGAGCCATATACCAAGAAGAAAGGTGACTGCCCAGTTGCTCTGCTAGGGTGGTTCGCAGCACCCAGAGTACCGAAGGCAATTCTTTCACCCACCGAGTGGCGTACGGCTTTAGCCGATCGAAAATTCTTGCCTTCAGGCCCTGTAATACCATGCCGTTGGCACGCTCGACCTATCCATTGCTTCGGGGGGTGCGCTACTGATGCAAAACAGATCTTTATTCCGAGTTCGTCGCACCAGTCTTGGAATACACCGCTCCTGAATTGGGTGCCATTGTCTGTGATGATTCGGTTTGGGACACTGAATCTAACCACGATTCCATTGAAGAATTCTTTGGATTTCGCCGTCGTTATTGTTGCGACCGGCTTGGCCTCCACCCATTTGGTGAACTTATCAACAGCTACGAAGAGATGGGTGTAACCGCCTTGAGCCTTCTTTAAAGGTCCTAACATGTCAAACCCCCAGACCGCAAAAGGCCAGGTGATTGGGATGGTTTGTAGTTCCTATGCCGGTTTGTTCATCTGTCGCGCAAAGAACTGACATCCTTCGCATATCCGGACGATGTCCTCTGCGTCGGTAACGGTAATCGACCAGAAAAATCCTTGGCGATAAGCCTTGCCGACCAGGGTTGATGACACCGCATGATTCCCATACACTCCCGAGTGGATTTCCTTGAGAAGTTTTCTCCCTTCTTGTTCCGATATGCACCCTCGTAGTACTCCCGAGGAACTCTTGCGATAGAGTTCTTCCTTGATCACCACATAGCTCTTGCTTCGGCGCATTACTCGTTCGGCTTGTACTCGGTCTTCGGGTAACTCATCCTTCGTAAAATAGTCCAGATACGGGGCTATCCAATCAGGAGTAATGACTAGGACTTCTGCTTCTACGCTCTTCTCGGCTGGGGTGTCCGCCTTCGATCGAGTGCTAATCGTGGGCTTGCGAATTTCTTCGACGAATACTCCCATGGCACTGTAGATCAGCAGGATCCCATCTTCGCTAGCTCGTCGGCCGCTTCATTGTCTCGGTGAGCACGTGAACAAGCTCCAGACCATCAAAGTTACCTTCTAGTTTGCGTACCTCTTGGCAATAGGCTGCCATGTTGTCTTCAATACAGGACCATTCTTTTTGCACTTGATTGACCACAAGCATTGAGTCCCCGCGAACCGCCAGGCGCCGGATTCCGAGTGATATGGCGATACGGAGCCCATGGATGAGCGCCTCGTACTCGGCAGCGTTGTTTGACACGGGGAAGAGAATTTGGAGAACGTACCTTAACCGTTCTCCGCTCGGTGATATGAGCACTATACTAGCCCCTGCGCCGCTGAGCATAAGGGAGCCATCGAAGTACATGGTCCAATATTTGAGTTCCTTGTCGACCGCCAGGCTTTGAAGTTCTGTCCACTCGGCGGTGAAGCCGGCGAGCGCTTGAGACTTGATGGCTGTGCGAGGCCTGAACAAGATATCAAAGGCTATCTCCAATTGGGAAGGAGGTGACCACCGAAATCGTATGTTCTTGGAAATAGTGCTTGAGTTTGCGGGATGTGAGAAGTACGGCATATAGCAATTTTTGAACTTGCGGATACCACACCTTAGACTCACTTAAGACCTCGCTGACGAAGTAGACCGGGTGCTGGACCTTCTGCACATGGCCCTGCTCCTCCCTTTCTACAACGACCGCAGCGCTGACTACATGAGTCGTTGCCACGATGTATAGCAAGAGAGGTTCCTCTGGTATTGGTGAAACCAAGATCGGAGGCGTCGTTAAGAAAGTCTTCAAATCTTCAAACGCCCGCTGTGCCTCTAGAGTCCATTGGAATTTGTCCTGCTTTTTGAGGAGTTTAAAGAATGTCATACCTCTCATACCCAACCGATAAATAAACCTGCTAAGTGCGGCCATGCACCCTGTGAGCTTTTGGACGTCCTTTTGGCAAGTTGGCGGTTCCATACTCGATATGGCCTTGATCTTCTCTGGGTTGGCCTCGATGCCTCGTTGAGATACGATAAAGTCGAGCAATTTTCCCGAAGAAACTCCGAAAACACACTTCTCAGGATTAAGCTTCATGCTGAAGGCCCTTAGACTCTCGAATGCCTCTGTTAGGTCGGTGATGAGGTCCTTCCTTTCCCGAGTCTTCACCACGACGTCGTCCACGTACGCTTCCACATTTCGTCCGAGTTGGGCGTGAAAGCACCGCTGTATCGCGCGTTGATACGTCGCTCCAGCGTTTTTCAACCCGAATGCCATTGTGGTATAGCAAAAGGCCCCGAACGGCATGATGAACGAAGTCTTGATATGATCTTCCGCCTTTAGGCGAATCTGGTGGTACCCTGAGTAGGCATCAAGGAAACTCAGGATCTCACACCCGGCGGTTGAATCAACTACTTGATCAATCCGAGGTAACCCGAAAGGATCCTTTGGACAGGCTTTGTTGAGATCGGTATAGTCAACGCACATGCGCCAAGTTTTATTCTTTTTTTGAACTAGTACAGGGTTTTAGCCAATCTGGATGATACACTTCTTTTATAAAGCCTGCGGCTAAAAGCTTGGTGATTTCCTGTTTGATGGCGTTCCGGCGATCTGAAGCAAACCGCCGAAGCCTTTGCTTGATTGGCTTCGCACTTTTATTAACGTGCGAGAATGCTCGATCACCTCCCTGGGGACACCCGGCATGTCGGATGGTTTCCACACGAAGATGTCCTTGTTAGCTTGGAGGAAGGTGACGAGCTTGTCTTCCTATTTGCCCTCGAGCCCTGTCCCAACCATAGTCATCTTAGTCGAATCAGATGGCTCAAGAATGATTCTCTTGGTTCCTTCTCCAGGTTTCATTCCTGATGTGGCCTGCTTTTTGGACGGGATATCTCCCTCTTCCTACATCGTGTCCACTTCTGCTTGGATCTCCTTTCTCTCATTGGCTCCTTCCCTCAGCTCGGCGAGTTCATGGTTCTCTCGGTCGCACTCCAGGGACCACTTGACGTCGCTGCGAACCGTGATGACGCTTCTTGGTCCTGGCTTTTCATCATCAAGTAGGTGTAGTGCGGAATGGCCATGAATCGAGCTAGTCCGGGTCTTCCCAAGATAGTGTGTACGCCGTCTCGAAATCTGCCACCTCAAAATTTATGTACTCGGTCCGATAGTTGTCCTTGGTGCCGAAGGTGACGGGCAAGGAAATCTGTCCTAGTGGGAGCGACGATGCTCCACGAATCACACCATGGAATGGCTGAGTGCTCGGCCTTAGTTCGGAGAGGGGAATGTTCATGTCGTTGAAAGTTTTGGAGAACAAGACGTTGAGTCCACTCCCTCCATCGATCAGGACCTTCTTGAGCTTCACACTGCGGATAATAGGGTCGAGCACTAGAGGGAACTTACCCGGATGTAGAACCCGGTTGGGGTGATCCGTTCGGTCGAAAGTGATTGGTACCTCGGACCACTTCAGATATTGGGGGGCTGCTGGTTCCACCGGGTTGATCTCCCGAGCAGTAAGCTTTTGCTTCCGCTTGGACTCGTATCCGGTGGAGCCCCGTATATATAGTTCAACTCGTGCTCGGGCTCTTGAAAATCGTCTTCATCTGGAAGGTCTTTCTTCTTTGCCACCTCGTCCTTCGCTGGAGCCGGCGTGCTAGGTAGGATCACTTTCTCCTTTCTGGAAGGCTGCCACCACCACAGCTTCAGATACGTCCCTGATGGTGTTCTTCTTCTGCATGAAACGCGGGATGAAATCCCTCAGCGTCTCGTCCTTCTTCTGGTGCAACTGGTACAGGTCCCACGGAGTGCCAGGCGTCTCGTAGGTTTCCTGGAAGTTAGCAATGAATTCATCACAGAGATCGCTCTAGGAATCCACCGAGTTTGCAGGGAGGTCCGTGAGCCATGCTTGAGTCGAGGGAGTAAGGTTGACTGGCAGGTAATTTGCCATCACATTCTGGTTACCTCTGGCCGCTTTGACCACTAGGGCGTATACCTGCAGCCAAGCTTCCGGATCTCGCTCACCGTCAAACTTGACAATGCCTTTAGGGTTGAAACCTTCAGGCCATACCACTCGGCGCAGCCGAGGAGTGAATGCTCGAATCCCGTCGATGGATCTTTCTTCATGATGAGGGGGAGAGCGGCGCGGCGATTGTCGTCACTGCGTCGGGGTGGAGTTCGGCACGACGAGTCCATGACTCGGCGCTCATCGTCGTTCCAGCCCCGATGATGACGGTCTCTATGGTCGTCCCTGTCGTCGTATCTTCGATCGCTTCGCCAATCATAGCCGGTGCCAAAACGCTCGAAGTCGTAGCAGCGCCCGCGTCGTTCTTCCTCGTCCCGCTCTTGTCGTCTGGCGGTGATATCTTGGCGAAGGTCGCAGTTGAGGATGCAACGTGCATCTCCGACTGGTGGCGTGAGGCGCCGACTGCCGATACTCCGACTGGTTGCCGTCCGACTGCTAGCGACACGCGTGGCCGCGTGGGAGCGGGAACGCGCTTCCCCATCCCGCCCTTCTTGATTCTGTTGAATTGTTGCCGCCGTCACCATGGCCTTGATTTAAGCCACGATCAGGGCTGCCGGGCTGTCAGCCGCAATCATTGGATCCAGCGTATCGAGTAGCGTCTTGGAGGCGACGACGTTCTGCTGAGGCGTATGGAAGACAACTTAGTCTCCCAACCTGGATTGCAGGATGTCCTCTCGGACATGGCGGCCGCGAGACCGAAGCGACTGTGCCTCCTTCCCTCTACGGGGCAGTCGATCTTCCTCCTTAGCTTCCTAATCCTCTTGCTGGCGTTGGAGGTCGGTCTTCTGTTCTTCTATGGCAAAGATGCCGCGAAGATCATAGTAACTCTCTGCAAAGCCGATTGGTTTGCCGGCTAAGGCAGAGTGACGTACTTGAGATAGATCGGGCTGATTTTTACCAGATTGGATCTGGTTCAAGTCTAGGCAGACCAGTTCTCCATGCTTATCCACGACGAAGTCCATGCTCCCGAAGCGAAAAGCTTGGCCGGAGACGAAAGTAACGGTGATCCCGCCTATTGTTGCCATCGAGTGTTGGAAAAGATGTTAGCGCTTCCCCTACCTAGCACGCCAACTGTCGACTTTTGTAGTCGGCAATGAAATTATGGGGCAGGCGCTAGATCTCAAACTCTATGGTCACACAAGACAAGGGATTATACAGGTTCAGGCTCTCGCGGAGGAGATAATACCCTAGTCCTGTGCGCTGGGATTATATTGCTGTGTATATGGATCGATGCCTGTTTTTGCCTACCCTTCCCCTTATATAGTGGGGGTGGCGTGAGTTACAGAGTCCTGATCGGTTAAGATATTCTGATCGGTTACAAGATTCTAGTCGATTACAGGATAGAGCTTACATCTTTACCTTCCTGATAAACGACTCGGATTACAACAATATCCTTTACATCCAAATATGTGCTCAACTATCTATGGGATGTACCCCCTGGCGCACGACAACAGGGCCTGGTGCAGGGGATATCATCCTGGGCCTTCCTCTTGGGCTTATCCCCCGGACGTCTCTGGGCCGATCGTGAGGGTATCTGGATCCTTATATTCCACACATGCCCGCTAAGGTTCCACCACTGATAGGGGTAAACCGCCCAGTCCAGAAGCCCCCTCTTGCGCCGAGTGGCAACCTTTACACTCGCTACCACTTTCCACTTAATGACACGACTGTCCATGGTATGTCCCAATACGGATAGCCAGGTCTGTCCCATATCAGACTTATGGTAGTACGGTTAGGCCCAATTCAATGGCGCACAAGATTAAGTCCTTAAGTTCTCTTAGGCAAGACATCCACATCCCAATGTGTTAGAAAGCACCCCATTTACTGGACGATCACTTGCCCAAGGGAAAACAACTTTGTTCAACCAAGACCAATGGCAAACCATGCCATGGCACAACAATTTTTACAACAACGGCTATCAGCCACAATTCAATATCTCATTAAGTCAAGATTAACATTATTCAACATGTGATATGGATCCCATCGTACAACTAAGCATGTCTAAGCATAACTATGATAACCCAATGTTGGTAGTATGATTATGTCCAACTAGTAATGTCCCAACCTAGATTTAACAATGGATACATGGCATTCAAATAATCAAGGTGGCATAATGTCAACTAGGTAAATAGCTATTCCTAGAAGATAAGCATTTATACCCAAATAGCATGCAGTTGTATAAAATAAATTATTGTGCAAACCTAGGATCAATAAGATCAAAGGTTACAACTTGCATTGCTGATCTAGTGCAGAGTCTTGGTCTTCAAAGTCTCCGTTCGCTCTTTCGGGATTAGCGTCTATCGGAAAAGAAAGCAATGAATACAAATAAATACCAAAAAGAGACTTAAACTAGATCAAAACTGAAAATAAAAGGCTCTGGAAGATAGAGCTTGATTTTAGAAAAATTTAGGAACCGGAATCGCCTAAATCGGAGTTCGAACGAAGGAGAATGGACATTTTGAATCCAAAATTTGACCTTTCGCTGGGTTTGAAGAAGAAAAGTTTGCTGACAGAGTTCCGGTGAGAGTTTTCAAAATTTGATTTTACCCAATGCAGATGACACTGAGAGGAAGCTCCAGTAAACATTTGAGGCCGAATGGAGATCGGGAGCATCCGGGAGAGCTCACCGAAAGTTCGCCAGAGTTCGGAAAGAATGGCTTGAGCAGGGAGATCCGTTGGATGGATTGGAACAACTCAACTCTAAGAATGTGCAAAATGAGGAGAGCAAGATGGGGTTCAATTTATAGGTTGATCAGACCAGTGGATCGTCGGAAAATGCTCGCCGAAGTTATGGCCGGAACAGTAACTAAGTTCGCCGGAGTAAATGAGTAAAACGGATGGAAATCAATGCGGGTTGGGTCCGTTCAAGCATACTGTAGCTGATGGGTGGGCTGGGCGAGGCGGTATGGGTCTGTATGAACAGTAACCAAAAATATTAATTCAGAAAACAATTAATTTTCCACTGAAAATACATATTAAATCCAAAAATTAGCAAATAAATTTGATTAAATATGGGAATTTGAAAATATACTAGCTTCAGCAATAAAAGCGTAAATAAATATTTTTAAATAATATAAAATTACTATTTATAGCAAATTAATTAATTTTTAAATGCTGAAAATCAACAGGCTTGGGAAAAATAGTAAAAAGGTTCTAACAAATTCTGGAAAAATTTTCAAAAATATTTTAGAATATTTGTAACATAAGAAAATTATTTTAGAAATTGTTAAGCTTTTAAATTTGCTGCAGAAATTCATTTTGTAAAACTGAGAGTTGGGAAAAGAGTTTTAATAAAATCCGTAAAATTCCAAATAAATTCCAAACTGAATAAAATAAAACAAATCAAAATGAAATGAAATTTTGAGGATGTTACAAACCTACCCCCCCTTAAAAGGAATCTCGACCCCGAGATTTGGAAGGACTAGGGAAACAGGTGGGGAAACTCGGACTTCAGATCCTCTTCTCGCTCCCAAGTTGCTTCTTCTTCTGAATGATGGATCCACTGGACCTTGCAAAAACAGATGGTCTTGCTTCTTGTAATATGCTCTGCTTCATCCAAAATTTTCACTGGCGTTCCGCTTCTTCAAGAATCTTTATGGGATGCTCTCGATAAGTCAAGTCAGGTTGAAGATCAAAATCTTCTAATTGGGTAAGCTCAGAAGGAACGCGAAGACATTTCTTGAGTTGCGACACATTGAAGACATTATGCACGCTGGACAACTAGGTAGGTAACTCCAACCTATATGCCTTCTCTCCCATGTTTTCTAGGATGCAATAAGGTCCGATATATCGAGGGGCTAGCTTACCTCGAACCTGGAACCGTCGAACCCCGCGAAGAGGCGAAACTTTAAGATAAAAATAATCACCAATCTCAAAACTTAAGTCACGTCGACGAGTGTCGACATAACTTTTCTGACGAGATTGAGCTTCCCTCAACCGGCTTCTGATTAAATCCACATGCTCTTGGGCTTCATTAATCAAATCTGGACCAAAGAATTGTCTTTCACCTACTTCAGACCAGAAAAGTGGTGTTCGACATTCCCTTCCATAAAGGGCTTCAAACGGCGACATTTGCAGACTAGCTTGGAAGCTATTGTTATATGAGAATTCTGCAAATGCAAGGCACTTTTCCCAATTGGTGCTATAAGATAGCACACAAGCCCGCAACATATCTTCCAGGATTTGATTTGTTCTTTCCGTCTACCCATCCGTCTGTGGATGGTAGGCAGTACTAAAATTCAACTTGGTTCCCAATAAATTGTGCAGCTGTCCCCAAAAATGAGATGTGAATTGTGATCCATGATCGGACACAATTGTTTTTGGAACACCATGCAAGCGCACAATATTGCTAATGTACAGCTCTGCCGATCTATCTCCAGTATACGTAGTTTTGACAGGAATGAAATGGGCTACCTTTGTTAGTCGGTCGACAATAACCCAAATGGAATCATTCCCTTTCCGGGTTCGAGGAAGACTAGTGATGAAGTCTATACTGATATCATCCCATTTCCATTCTGGAATTTGCAACGGTTGAAGAAGTCCAGCTGGACGCTGATGTTCAGCCTTGACTCGCTGACATACATCGCATTTGGTGATATATTTAGCGATATCCTTCTTCATACCAGGCCACCAATATTCCCTCTTAAGATCTTGATACATCTTGGTACTACTAGGATGAATAGATAATGGTGACTGATGAGCTTCTATTAAAATCAGCTTCTTGATTTCAGGATCATTAGCCACATAAATACGAGTTCCTCTCATGATTATCCCATCAGGGCTTTCCATGAACTCAGAATCTATGCCTTCTTTCAACTGATTCTGAATCTCAATAATGCCTTCATCTTTGAACTGTGCAGCTTTAATTTGACTTTTAAGAGTCGGCTGCAACTACAGAGTGGCCACATAACCTCTTTCAACTAAATACAAATTGAGCTTCTGAAACTCATGAACTAACTCAGATTGACTTGAACCCAACATGTAGTAAAGCTTGCGACTAAGAGCATTGGCTACGACATTGGCCTTACTAGGATGGTAGTGAATGCCAAGATCATAGTCCTTAATCAGCTGTAGCCATCTTCTTTATCTCAAGTTCAAATCTGGTTGTGTAAAGAAATACTTGAGGCTCTTGTGGTCAGTGTAGATTTCCGTTCTATTACCAATAAGATAGTGCTGCCAGATTTTAAGAGCATGCACAACAGCGGCTAGCTCAAGGTCATGTATAGGATAATTCTGCTCATGAGGACGGAGTTGTCGAGAAGCATAAGCGACGACCCTGCCCTCTTGCATTAATACACAACCCAAGCCGTGAAATGATGCATCACAATACACCTCAAAGCTTTTGTGAATATCTAAAAATATAAGCACTGGAGCAGATGTTAATTTTTCTTTCAGTCTTTCGAAACTTTCTTCACAATCGTCCATTCGAACTTCTTTTCCTTCTTCAGGAGTCGAGTCCGTGGCTTAGCAATCTTAGAGAAGTTTTCAATAAACCGGCGATAATAACCGGCGAAGCCTAGAAAACTTCGAATCTTTGGAACTGATTGCGGCCTTTCCCAAGCCAATACTGCTTCTACCTTACTTGGGTCAACAACAACTCCACCTTCAGACAACACATGCCCAAGAAAAGCGACTTCCTTCAACCAGAACTCACATTTCTCAAATTTGGCATACAACTTATTTTCCCGAAGCTTGCTAAGGACCATATGCAAATGCTGCCTATGTTCTTCCTCACTCTTGGAATAAATGAGGATGTCATCAATAAAGACCACCACGAACTTATCTAAATACTCCATAAAGACTTTGTTCATCAGATTCATAAAGCTTGCTGGAGCATTTGTCAGTCCGAACGACATTATGGTATATTCATATAGACCGTAACATGTAGTGAGAGCGGTCTTTGGAATATCTGAAGGCCTGGTCTTTAATTGAAAATATCCCAGCTTTAAATCTATCTTGGAAAAGACTTGTGCCCCATTCAGCTGATTAAACAGGTCATCAATCCGGGGAAGCGGATATTTATTCTTGATGGTCACTTCATTTAAAGCACGTTAGTCCACGCACATGCGCAGGCTATCGTCCTTTTTCCTCACAAAAAGAACTGGACTTCCCCAGGGCGACGAACTAGGACGAATGAATCCCTTATCTAACTATTCTTTGAGTTGCTTTTTCAATTCCACTAACTTATTTGGAGGCATTCGATATGATCATTTTGATATCGGTGCAGTTCTCGGCACCACATCAATAACAAATTCCATATCGCGATCCGGAGGCACTCCTGGCAATTCAGCAGGAAAAACATCAGGAAATTCATTAACAACTGGCACCTCACCTAAATCAGAAGCGGATACAGAATACCAAACTGGATGAGGTGCTGAAATTTTGGTATTTGAGGCAAATTCTATATGCACTCCATCTTGGTTTACCAGGGGTATGGATCGGTCGGCACAATTTATGCAACCCTTATGTTTAGCCAACCAGTCCATGCCTAAAATTACATCTAGACCAGATGTATCTATCACAATGAGATTAGAATAAAACATAACCCCATTGACTTCTATGCCAACCCCAGAACAGAAACTAGTAGTTCTAATGGTGGCTCCAGGTGATTGCACAATCATATGGGCAGGTAAAAGAGAGACTTCCAATTTGTGTTGCTCAGAAAATTTCTTAGATATGAAAGAATGAGAAGCTCCCGAATCAAATAGAACCAAGGTAGGAACAGATTACACGAGAAACATACCAAGCACGACATTCGGTGCTTCTTGTGCTTCTTCGGTTGTCATGTGATGAAAGCGCCCAACACTACCACCTTGCACAAGCGGTGTAGCCGATCCTTGGGATTGCCGCTTTGCCACATCCTTTGACCGGCCTTGGGCTTGGGGTCACTGTCCAGCCTTCTTCTTGGGACAAGCATTGGCGTAGTGCCCACGCTCGTTACAATGGAAACAAGTGACATTAGAGGCCTGCTTCTGAACAACAGCAGCCGATCTAGGTTGTTGCACTTGGCGAACTGGCTGCGACGACTGTCGCTGGACAAAATGGGGAGCTTGACTCTGAACCCGCTGAGCCTGGCGCTGGACCCTTTGGGCTTGAATTGGTGTGGTCGACGGATATTAGTCGACTGCCACCCTAATGATCGAGATGATCCTACTCCAGCAGAACTGCGCGCAAGCCACTTGCGCTTCTGACTTTCCAACACACTGCGGCTACCATGCTCCACTCTCACCACCTTATCAACAAGAGTCTGGAAGTTATCATTGTCTTGGGCTATTAAAGCCCACTTGATTTCCTCATTCAAATTCTCTCGAAATCGATCAATTCTCCTTGTTTCATCAACTACCTCATAGGTAGCATACCTCGACAACTGATTGAAGCGATGCAAGTACTCCATTACTGTCATTGATCCCTGCTTCAAGTCCAGAAACTCCCACTTCTTCACCTCAATTACACTGGCGGGAATGTGAGTGCGGCGAAAAGCAGCCTTAAACTCGGGCCATAGGACTACCCGACCTTCCGGCAACACCGCTTGGTAGTTCTCCCACCAAATAGCTGTGGTTCCCTGAAGCTGGTAGGAGGCATATAAGACCTTCTCCCGGTCGTCACACTGGGCAATAACCAACTTGCTCTCCATAGCCCGTAGCCAGCATCAAGAGGCTCGGCAGAAGAGGAGAAAACCGGTGGCTGAGTTCTTAAGAACTCACTCAACTTGGACACTTGAGGTGGTCCACCGTTTCCCCCGCGAGCCGTATTTTGTGGTGCTGTGTTTTGAGCTATTTGTTGCAGCAATAAAACATTTGCTTGTCTTCCCTGCTCGATCATAGCCAATACTTTTGCCATTGTGGGCAGCTGGGGCAATTGCTCGTCAGGAACATTGTCTTGGGTAGGAGATGGAATAGGAGCATCACGACGAGCCGCTCGGGAAGAGGAAGCCCGCGTCGTGGGATGTTGAGGATTCGGTTGGGTCGGCGTGGCAATACTCGCTCGAGGATCGTGAGTATCCTGAGCCGCATCGGTCTCCAAAATTTGACTAAGCGATCTTGTTGGACTCATCCTGCAATCACAATCTTTTAGTATACCACAGGAAAGAATGCTGTTTTGAAATTTATTGTCGGCACAATACTTCACACAGTTAATTCATGCTACTCTTATTTATCGTGAATGATTATCTCATCGAAAATTCCCGCTCCAAAGCTAAAATTTACGAGAGAAAAATCATCACTATTAATTCACACAGAAAAGATGCAGTTCAAAATTTTTAATACTACCAATCATATAACACACTTATTATCCACATATATACACAAATTACTGCACACACTAGCTAATGCACTCCTCCCTGTGACTATGGCTCTTACAATTTGAGCACATTAGTCATCATGTTCTTTCCTTACTTGGGTTCATATCCTGAACACATATACAAATTCACACGTCAGCTATTACCTCATTTTCCACACATTAGCTACCCTTTCCTGTAACTTGGATCCTCTCATTCTGGACACTAACCAACACAACATATCACAGCACATATTATTTGCACACATGTACACAGATTATTTTCACATGATAGACACTACTACACCCTCTCTGTAATTTTGCTCCCATTACCAGAACACTAATAATTGAAGCACAAGCTACACAGGAAGAACTAAAATGCATTCTTCCACAAGCACACACACAAAGTATTAATCCAACAGAGGAAGTTTCAAGCATTTTCTAGTTTCTATGCTTAACAGAGAAGCTAATACTACCATTTTCAGCAACTTAATACTTTTGTCTAGAAGCATACACACTAGTTTGAACACATAGAGTTTTAACCCACACTTACATTTTTACAAGTTCTACTCCCTGTTACAAAATGAAACTACTTTAACAGCACAACCTTCCAATATCTACAAGGTTTTTACAACATTTATTTTACAACAAAAGCTACACTTAACAACTACACTACCAGAACACGACCAAAATACTTTTCCCCTCACAACAATATCCACTACTAGTTGCATCACACTGCTATCAATCTTTTGCACATCCAGTCTTCAATTTTCCACACCGGCCAGCCTAGATGACGTTCCAGCACCACCTCCCAACTCCACATTTCTAAACACACACCTCCTTCGGCGATACACCCGGGGAGTGCTAGGGCGGTAGGTACAAATACTATATGGATTGATGCCCTTGTCATTTATGAGCCTAGGGCAACTACCTATGCATGACATCATAGCATTTGCACCAACTCCCGGTGTAGGCACATAAGACATAGGTGGAGGACGTTGCGCCGCCGGAATTCTTGGAACCCCACTAGTTAGCACTGTGCGTGGTAAAGCACGCCTCGCCACACATAATGCTACTTGTGACTCCAAGAACGCCACACGTCGCCGAGTCTCCAACAATTCTTGATCCATTCTAACATAGTGGCTATCCAACTTATTAGCAAACTTCACCATGACCTTCAGACTACCATTACCCACTCCAGCATGGTCTCTATACACATTACTCCCAACCAAGGGCCTCCCAGGTAGGTAGTAATGGTGAGGGCTCAAGTCAGGTAGCACATGCCGAAGTCGCACTATAGCTTGGTATGCCACTTCATTCATTGACGCGTCTATGGACGACCTACTACCAACATAGCTCCTCTCTCCCTCACTGCAAGCTAGCCTGGGTGGGATGAACACTCAAGTGGCATACTCCTTAGTTACCGGACTCAAGTACGCCTGAAATACCACATATCTTGGACAACCTTCGAAATGGTAGCTTTCTAACAATGAATGCAGCACTCCCATCAAACCCGAGTGCTCAGGAACCCTCGACTCATGGCAAGGAACAAACCGGGCCATCTACAAAATACAAGGCAAGATAAGCTTATAACATAATTATGAAGAGTTAAGAAACTACAAACAAGAAAATTAGCATTAGGCTAAATTCCATTATTAGTAGTGGACAGATTTTGTTTACTTTCAAATTAAATTTTTATACTTCCAACTAACGACCATTTCTACCCAAGGTTTCTACAGTCAGTATGGCTCTGATACCACTGCTGTGAGACCCCGTTCTGAAGAACAAGAACCTCCATGTGATTACTGTGCTATTCCCTGGATCAGTAGCTAGCACTCACATGTTTACAACATTTATATCACAACCATGCTCGCAAACAAACAGAAAGACATACATATCAGTATTAATTATATAGAGTTTAGTACAAATTTAAAACATTTAATAGCGGAAACAAAAGAGAGCTGAACAACAGCAAACAACCTTGTGGTTGCCCACTAAACCCCCAGGCAACTGACTAGGCACCCTAGAAGAGACCATCGTCGAAACCCCCGAGACCTGTCTGGAAAAGAGCGTCGTCTGGCAGATCGCAGTCTTCGTCCTCTGAGACAGCAGATGCAAGATTGAGTACATTGGTACTCAGCAAGTCTTATAGTGGTTCACAGATGCAAATATTTAAATATGCAGGTTGAACAATAAACAGGCTATGGTTATTTTTGCAGTTGCACAAAAGCATAAAAAAAATATAAGTATGCTAGATTTCAACATCACCGTTTAATAAAAGCAATTAAGAAGCAATATGTTAAGCAATTATTCCAGATTTTCAACCCAGTCTACCCGACTGCATAGGTTCCCCGGTGTCGATCCTTTGACACAAAAACTGGTTGCAAAACAGATTCCAAAACCAACCCCATTTTCCAGAAAGTACCAAAAGACTCTAGCATGGAATAACGTCACCAAGTGCCCTTGACCGCGGGCGCGGCTAATCGATTAGATTTTTCACTCTTCAGAGGTGTACACTTTACCCACAAGGAATGATCAACCTCTTTTGCCAGGCCAGTTAACACACTTCCTTTGGTGTGTCGGCAAGGAGATCATACAGAGCCGTTATATTATCTAGACGTGGTTTTACACCAGCCCGGGACGTTGGCCCTCGCCCTGAAAATAGAGAAACTCACCCAAGTTGTGGATCCACGTTTATCACACACAACACCACGTCTCTGTCCAGGGCAAGGCGTACACCGTTACATTGGTATGTAGAAACCCCTACAAGCAGACCTGACCGGAATGCCCGTGCTATCTCCCGCCTTCCATAGATACAAAGCCACATCTAAATAACTTAATAGGCTAAGACCCGCCCATACAAGCCCTCGTGGTTGCACGAAAACATGGATTCACCGTCCCATCGCTCGGTCCTTAAGCTGGCACGGGTGATACTCCACCCTACACTACGTGCATCTCCATTTGCACAACCGGCTATTGCCAATAATCACCCGCGTCAAACCATAGTTTTATTTGGGGGATTTTATAGCAAACTACCAGCAACCATTTCCCAAAAGGACCATACATTGGTTGAAAAGACTGAAAAATACATAACGAAAAGCTTAAGCAGGAATATTACACTAGTGGTTATACCCAAAGTGACATTAAGTATGTCTAGTTCTAACTAGGGTTTACAAGGTTCACATGTCCATACATATTAAGGTAAACCATAATTTACAGGATTAACTACAGTTCCAACCCAAATTAGCACTTCTGTGGAGAATTATCCGGATGCATCATACATAGACAAAAACAACATAAGGTACGTAAATTATCAGGCTCAATATGCTCAAGGGGTTGCTTGCCTTGCAGCTCACTGTCCGGTACAAAATCTGGATCTGCGATAGAGTCGTCTTCCTCCTCGAGAACGTCGGTGTCTATACGTCGAGAAAATGAGGAACAAAAGAACATCAGTAAACTCCAAATGGGCAAAAAGAAAACAAACAGCAAAGATAAATACAAAATCACACCAAGACTGGGGTTGCTCTAAAAGAATTATTTCTAATTAAATTTTGAAATTAAAACGCAACTATTGTTTAGATTAGGAAAACTAGTTCATTAGCTTCTTTAGAAGATGACATGAAAGAGCAACACTAGAAGGACATAGCTCACTGCCATCTCATTACTTCAAGAAGTGAGCACTCAAAAATCATGACATTTAGGGTTATTCTCCTAATAAGATTTATGTGCAACATCTAATGAAATTAGGGTTTTAATCTTAAATAAGCTAGAGCATACTTTGGTTAACAATTCTAATGGCTCCTCTTAATCTTTAGGGTTTAGACAAGGCTTGAAATCTATTGATAAAAGGCTTAGTTGAAATCTTAACTTGGACTATAAAATTGGCTAAGGAAACAGACTATGCAATATCACTTAAGGTTATTACACTTATGAAAACTGAGTGAAGCACAGCTTACTAATAGATTATTTTTCTGGAATCTAGTATTACAAACATTGGTGATCATTTCTACATTATCCTCTCTAAAATTCTCACTTGGACAAGCTACTTTACACACGGTTGAAAATGCCTAAACTTTTCAAACATTCAGCAAAACATAAAAAAGTAGGCTCATTCTACTAACTTGCTTTGCATACAAATCTTAGCAAAATGTCATTATTTTCCCAGAACCTATTAGTATATACTATGTGGGGGTGTTTCTATACTATTTTTACCTTATCTTTCATTTATATATTCTATTTTATCAAATGTTGAAAAGGGCTATATGATCACAAAAACTGCCATATAGCATTTCAACTTTCACTTTCATTTACTAATGGACCACTCATCAACTTTTATCCATTTTCTTCCTGACATCAGGGCATGATCTTAAAAACATTTTAAAACTGAATTTGAACTATTTTGAACCTGTTCATAATAGGCTACATATATTTTTGCCATTATAAGTGCTGTTTTTCTTTATTAACAACCATCACCTATACTTTTTCCTAAGCATTTTTACCCAAATGAGCTTATACTGGTACATGACTTCTCAACTTAGGTTTTATCCATGTAAACCTCAATATATATATATATATATATATATATATATATATATATATATATATATATATATATATATATATATATATATATATATGTTTCACTCATTTATCCCTTTTACACATTAATATATCATTCTATTTGAATATGACACTTAACTAAGTGATCTGAAATTATTCTTACACATTTGGAGTACCTATAACCAGTGGTTTCATAAAACCTATCTCATTCAATTTGAACTTTAGCTAAAAATATTTTAATTATATGGCCCTACTTATACCTAAGCATCTCTTTGAATTTTCTAAAATCGCAAATTACTCATCTTCAATTAATTTTTGTATATTCTGAATCTACAGAATTTTACACGAATTTAGAAACTGGTTTCACTAATTTTGGCCAGATGGTTCAAAAGTTATTAGCATTTGAATTTTGGTCGGTTTAGGAAATTCAACTAAAATCCGAAATACGCTTTCGCAGTTAGGAAACGCCTTTCTTCGCGCGCGCAGAGACGCATTCAAATGCGATGACCCGCTAACAAGCGGGGTCCACCGGTCAGCGACTCAGAACAGAGAGCTTTGCTCTCCGGCTTGCCGCCGCCGAAGCAACTCCGCCGCGGCGAAATAGGTAGCGGCTCTAGCTCTAGTGTGTCAGGGCGCACCTAGGGATGGCACTACTTCGGTTAGCGGCGGTCGGAAAAGGGGTCGCCCCCGCGAGGCTGTGGCGGCGCCATTGCCGAGCCGGCGAAAACTCTACTAGAGGCCAAGATTCCGACGAACTAGGTATTTCCATATTTGCTAGCTCCCAATGGTATATGCCCCTCCAGGATGAATTTTAAACACTTAAACTTTAACCCTTTCTTTTATTTACATAATCTCATCTTTATGCTTAGTATTCATTTTTGTGTAAACATGATATACAACAAGGTAACATGTAAACATTTTTGTTTATTTGGAACCCTTATAACCCAGAGGTTCTATAAAACTTTATCTTACATTAACTGAACTTTTCCAAAAATATTTTATTCACATGGCCTCATATCTACCCATGAGCATTTTTAAATTCCTAGAAATTACACAAAGCTCTTCTATAATTTATTTTTGGATATTCTGAATCTACAGAATTTTATACGAATTTAAAAACTGGTTTCACTAATTTTGGTCAGATGATTCAAAAGTTACAAGCATTTGAATTTTGGCCGGCTATGAAAATCATCAAAATCCAGAAATGCGCTTTCACTGCGAAGAGACGCCTTTTCTCACGCGCGTAAAAACGCGTTCAAACGCGCTGACTCGCTAACGAGCGGGGTCCACTGGTCAGCCACTCAGGATAGAGGCTCTTGGTTTCTTGCTCGCCGCCGGCGAAGCAGCTCCTCCGCGACGGAATGGGTAGCGGTTCTAGCTTCAGTGTGCTAGGGCGCACCTAGGGGTAGCATTTATTCGTCGGGAGGCGGCCGGGAAGGGGGCTGCCACCGCGGGGGTGCGGCAGCGCCATGGCCGAGCCGGCGAAAGCTTCACTAAAAGCCATCTTTCCGGTGAACTAGGGCTAGGCGAGCTACAGTAGGGTAAGGGGATTCGGACTCACCGGGTGGTTGGGTCCAAGGAGGCCCGAGACGAGCTGCCACCTCGCGTCGGCCGGGAAGAAGAAGGGCTGCGACGGGACGGCGCTGCAAGCAAGAAGAAGCCAGAATGGCGGTTGATCAGTAAGCCTGGGGTACTAAGGTGATCGGGATGGAACCAATTTGAAGAAAAGGGGACGAATCGACCTTGCTTGCGAAGTTCTTCCCTTTTGAGCTCTTGCGGCGAGTTGGGGAAGAAGACTTCGCACGGCGCTCTCGGCTCGCAGAAATGGCAAGGTGAAGTGTGTGAGGGCGCTGCGACGCGAGTGGAAGGCTTAAAGCATGGCTGCGTTGGCGTTTTGGTTCGAGCTCAAGCGCACGGCTTCGGTCGATCTCTCCTGTGCCGAGTGCAAACAGCGGCGCAGCTCCATCCTTCGAGTGGCTCGACCAGGGTCAAGCAAGCACAGGCGAGGGAGGCTCTCTACGCGACATGGAGGGCAGCCATCGCGCCGGACGGGAGTGGTTGAGGCCGGATGGCGAAGGTCAGGCAGTGTCGGCGACTCGCCTCGGCTAGGGGAGAAGAAAAGGAAGGGGAAGTCGCAAGCTGAGGCTGACGGGCGGGTCCAGGGCCCATCGGTCAGTGACCTGAGGCTTTGCCTCAGCCTCGCCAGTGCGACAACCTCCACAGTAGCCGGGCCCACTTGTCAGTGACAATGGATGATTAATGCGATTGGACTGCACTGGAATTCTCAAGATTTGGCATTAGTTTAAGCTTCAAACTCAGTCAATATTTTACCAAAATTTTTTACCGAGATTTACTGGGAGTGTTACATCTCCTGTAAAAATTTGAGACAAAGAAACTCTTTAGATGATTTACTAAAATTCTGACACTGTGCCCAGCCCTAAATCTTGATCTCGGATTTTTATTTAATTAAAGGTTCATATTTTAGGATTTATTTTTGAAATGTTTTTTGAGAGGTTAAGATCCTTATTAAGAGATTATCCTAAAATTTTCAAGTCAAAATAGTAAGCACTTATTTTATGAAAATTCTGATAATTGTTTTTCCTATATTCTGGACTTTCTGTATTCGAATTTTTAAGAGGCTTAATTCAGTTTATTAAATTATGAAAATTTTAAGAGTGGTGTGTTATACAGTCAGGGCTTTATAGAAATTTTCTTGGCTTTATCTTGACATTGGTTATTTTTCATTTTCCTTTTTGATTTACTGTTTCTAGTCAAAAAGCAGCTACATGCTTTATTTACCTTAATCCAAAGCATGTAAAATTTTATTTACAGGTCAAACTTTATTACCAGCTTGAATAGGACCCATGGTAAAATTTTCTAAATTTTATTTTCACCTTTTTACCTTTTTCCTTTTTTTTCTTTTGTTTAATCTCTTCATACAACACAAAGGTCTAAGGAAATTCAAATTGGAGCAAATAACACCAAGAAAACCCAGAAATATTTATATTAAAATTTAAATTGTACATATTTTACTGTTCTAAATCTTCAAGACGTTACAAAGTCAAATAACACCAAATTTAAATATGATTTTAGAATGAAGGTTCTGGTGGAAAAACAGTTTAGTTACTAGTTCCTTACTATTCAAAACCAATGCTCGAACCATCCATTCATAAGTTTTCGAGATATGTTTTCGGGTTTAGCCACCCTACCAGACAGTATGTCGAGGGCGAGTCGGTATGAGAAGTAGGGCAAGCTTAGTACTAGGCTAATTCATTGGGTCTCTTTCCCTTGCTGCTAGCTTTCTGGCAAAAGACATATCTCCGAGTTTCCAGAGACTGGTGAGGCATTAGGTTCGTTGATTTGTATTATAGGTTCTAAGATTCATATTACATCGGATTATGTTTTTAATAGGATTTAATTGCAAACCATATTATATTAAAATTATTTCTACATTATAAGGTAGTCAAGTCTTTAGGTTTTTAGCAACACGCATATGCTTAATTTGCAAAAGTTTAATTTATTTATGCATCATTATATGTAGTGTATGTGGCCCTTTTAATATACTTTGCTTGAACCTATACAAACATGAAATATTTTTGTTTAGCTTGGAATGTTATAGTCCTAGTAAGGTTCAGAAACTAGTTTTACTAATGTTTACATTTTATATGCATCATTTATAGTTATTTTTATTGTATTAGAAAGTGATCCGATTAAAAAATAAATGTAAACTAAGTTGAGAACTAAATATTTTTATAAAAATGGATCTTTGATGCTCTCAGGAGTATGCAATAGTTATTGGAATTTGAACTTGGCTCAGTTTAGAAATTGAATCAAAAAGGTAAAATACATTTTCTATACTAGAAAACATATTCTCCCTTTTTGTGCTTCTCCCGCTTGCAACCTTGCGGCTGATAGTGTGGACCCACTTCTCAGTGACTCAGAGAGGGCGGGGTGTATGTGGCTGATATTAGGGCCTCGCTGTCCAGCGACCGAGAGCAGGGGAGGTTGGCCGTGGGCTTCGCCGGTGGCGAGAAAGCGTCGGAGCGGCCCGGTCGAAGGCTGAGTTAGCTAGAGGGGGCTATGACGCACCTAGGGGAGTCTCGACAGCGAAGGAGCAGCACCGCAAAGGGAGTGACACCGGAGAGAGCCGTGTGTAGTGGCGACAATGGCCAGGAGGGAGGTGTTGGAACAGAACGTCAAACTATTTTGGGATAATTTTCTCTTTATTACTTCTCGCTCTGTTCAATTACAAAACTCAGGCATACTCCTATATTTATACCCAAAACTACAACCCTCATAAGCGAAATAGGATTCCACCTCCTTGTCCTAATTCAACTCCTCATCCTAAACTTTCTTAATACAAACTTTCCAAATTAATCCTTTCTATTACAAGATTACTTCTAACATTTTCCCCCCTAATCTTGTAATACCTTTGATCATACCGATCTTCTCTCTCATCTCCAAGAACTTGTTCAGCTCGTTTCGTGTGTGCGCAGACTTCTTCGCGCTGTCTCGCCTTTGTACATGAAACAACGCTGTCCTCTCCCGAGTCGCCTACACCCGCACCCACCTGGTGCCTCTGCGTCCTCCTGACGCCTGTACTGCACCCACCTGGTGCCTCTGCATCCTCCTGACGCCTGTGCTGCGATACTGCGGAAAAGACACGACGCGAAGCAAAGTATGCCGAGCGTTGAACTATTGTTGTTTTCGAGAGCCTTTGCTTTACTTCTTGCATCACCCTCACGATGATTTGCTGAATTGGCTTGCTAGAGCTTAGCTTCCCTCCAGCCGACATCTCAACTTCTGGATTGCATTGGAGTTTGCTTGACTCGCTGCAACTTGTCTCCGATTTACTCTACGCAGAGCAGGCTTTGGACTTCGGCCGTCTCAGACACGTATGGTCGTCATGACGCCCTACTGCTACCACGCAAGGGACGTCTCTGTGCTGGGCCACCTGAGACTCCTGCGCCGAACCTGAGACGTCTCTTGCAGTCGCTCGCTGCTAGCGCTCCTCTGGTTTCGCTACACAAGATGTCACTTTCGATTCGCACGGCACTCGCTTTCTCGTCCTCGTGTTGTCCGCGTCCCGGCTTCTGTCATGTGCCTTACTCGCGAGTTGCGATATGCCGCACGGAGCTTCTTCTGCTTGCTTGCACAGTGCTACAAGGAGAGCTTCTCTGTACTGCCTTACGCACAAGAACTGCTCGGGCTTCTGTTGCCTTCTTTTTTCCTTCTGCTTTGCCGCTGGAAGCCTCGGGGCGTAGCAACTGCTGCTCGTATCTCGGGATGTACACCCGCACGTCTCGACGACATCAACGCTGCCGGTTCTTTGCTGCATGGCCGCCTGCCGCCTCGGGTGCCGCTGGTGATAGAAATAATCTTGTAATTAGAATAGTTTTGAGTCCGAGTATGTATACGTGCATAAGGCAAACCAAGCCTACTAGCCGTATTGGGTTCGTGTCCGAGTCCAGCGTATGGAAAAATTATCTAGTCGTCAAGGTCCGTTGCATGCATGTTGCATGCTTTCTTTTCTAGTCGTTCTGCTTATCCGTATACAAGTTAGATTCGGTTAAGTTTGTTCTTGTATATAAGCAGGGTCTTGTATTCTGTTGAGAGTAAGAAATCAGAAAACGGTGTTTCAAGTTGAAGCACCACAAATTGAAAAGATTTCTTCCTTGCTAGTATCAACAAAGGGCTTGTGTTCCAACAATTGGTATCAGAGCCGGTGTTGTGATGGCAAGGACGGCAAGGTCGTTGTCTCCGTCATCGTCAAGGCGTGTTGCTGGTGGTCTAGAGGAGGCGGCCAACAGTGGCAACGAGCAGATGACTCGCGGTAGGCTAGTGGTGCGAGACGGGAAGGAGGGGAGCATCACGCTCCAATATCCATTGTTGACTAGTAGCAACTATGCTGCATGGTCAATGAAGATGCAAGTGTACATGGATGCCCAAGGAGTGTGGGATGCTATTGAAGATGACAACGTCGACAGACGCCAAGATAAGAAGGCACTCGCGGCCATCTATCATGGTGTGAGCGAGGAGACCCTTCTTGCCCTCAACGGCAAGAGGACGGCCAAAGAGGCATGGGCGACTCTCAAGTCTATGTACGTTGGAGTTGAGCGCGTGACAAGGGCCAAGCTCCAAACCGCTAAGAAAGAATTTGATAGCCTTCATATGCATGAAGGGGAGTCAATTGATGCATTCGCCATAAGGGTCACTCTAGCTCTTAGCAAGATGCGAACGCTGGGTGACAGGGTTGAAGACTCGTTTGTGGTGGATAAGGTGCTTCGGGTCTTGACGCCAAAATTTCTGCCGATCGTTTGCACCCTGGAGAACCTTGAGGATTTGGATGTGATGTCAGTCGAAGAAATGTTCGGGCGGCTAAAGGCGTTCGAGGAATGCCACATGGTCAGCAAGGTGGATGGTGAGCACCTGCTGCTCACTCGAGCCCAATGGGAGTATAGGGCCAAGAACAAGGAAGGTGGCTCCAACTCCGGCGAGAAGAAGAGCATCTTTGACAAGGCGAAGGTACGCTGCTACAACTGCCAAGAGTACGGACACTTCGCTAGAGAGTGCCGTGAACAGAAGAAGGCATTTTTTGCTACAGCAAATGCGGATGACGAGCCGGCACTTCTTTGAAGCTCGACGAAGAGATGCTAAAATAAAGTTGTTTGGGTCTTAGTGAGTCAGCATATAGGTAGTCATGCACGTAGGGTGAGTCCATGCATGTAGAATGTGTGTTTGCATGATGTTGTGCACGTAGGAGGTGTGTTACATACGTGTGCATGTTGGTGTCGTGGTCATGCATGTAGTTGAGACCATGCATGTACGAGTGTGTGCATAAGAGTTCTTGTAGGTGCGTCCAAGTTCTCTCATGGATAAGCTCTAATGCGAGTCTGCGTCACCGTCAAGTTGCGTTACCGGTGAAAAGGCAATTGGAGCCCAGGCAAATGTTGTAATCGCCGGCGAGGTGCGTCACCGGTGATATGGCCAGCAAGAAGAAGGCGAAACTCCTTAGAGATGCGTTCATCATCCTGTGTTGAGTATGAGTTGGGCAAATCGTAGTTGAGATCGATTGCCTCAACAAATTAGAGTTACGTTACAAGATTAAGGGGGTGATTGATAGAAATAATCTTGTAATTAGAATAGTTTTGAGTCCGAGTATGTATACGTGGATAAGGCAAACCAAGCCTACTAGCCGTATTGGGTTCGTGTCCGAGTCCAGCGTATGGAAAAATTATCTAGTCGTCAAGGTCCGTTGCATGCATGTTGCATGCTTTCTTTTCTAGTCGTTCTGCTTGTCCGTATACAAGTTAGATTCGGTTAAGTTTGTTCTTGTATGTAAGCAGGGTCTTGTATTCTGTTGAGAGTAAGAAATCAGAAAACGGTGTTTCAAGTTGAAGCATCACAAATTGAAAAGATTTCTTCCTTGCTAGTATCAACAAAGGGCTTGTGTTCCAACACCTGGGAGTCTCCTCCTCTCGGGGCAGCGGGTTGATCAAAAAAATTAGGCTCTGATACCAATTGTTGGAACAGAACGTCAAACTATTTTGGGATAATTTTCTCTTTATTACTTCTCGCTCTGTTCAATTACAAAACTCAGACATACTCCTATATTTATACCCAAAACTACAACCGTCATAAGCGGAATAAGATTCCACCTCCTTGTCCTAATTCAACTCCTCATCCTAAACTTTCTTAATACAAACTTTCCAAATTAATCCTTTCTATTACATGATTACTTCTAACAGGAGGAAGGGCTCTTCTTAAGCTTGGACGAGGTGGGGATGAGTTTTAGTGGATCTAGGAGGTTCCATTTTGCCAACTTACCTCGGCGATGGAACGTCGAGAAGGGCTGCCGACGTGCGGCCTGAGCCGAGGAAGAAGAAGATGGCCGCGGTGGTCTTTTAGTTGGTAGAATCTACGATCAAGTGAGGCAAAATGATCAGTGGATGCCCAGAATGTTAGTACACAAGGGAATTGAACTTTGATTCACCTGTTTAGCTTGATTCACTTTTTCCCCTTTTTGGAGATGCTATCGAGCAATGGCAGAAGAAGGAGACAATCGGGGCTAAGCCTGGTAGTGAGTCATGTGGTGAGTTCTATCGGTACTTATAAGCAGATGAAAGGCGGTGACAACAAGGTAGTGTGGCACGAGTTTTGCGAGGTCAAGGACCGGCACCGGGCATGGCGAAGCTCAGAGGTGGAATTGGCAGGGTATATATGGTGCTTGTTTGGCAGCATACGGCAGCTTGAAATCGCGACTTGACCGGTGCTACAGAGATAGCTAAGGCGATGAGGCTCGGTGCTCTGGCGAGAGAGAGAAGGAGAAGAAAGAGAGGGAAGAGGCAAGTCCTGGGCTGACAGGTGGGGCCGGTCAGGGAGTGGGGCCCTTATGTAAGTGACTGCAGAGAGGGTCTTGGTTCAAATTAAGCCTCTAGACAGATCGTCACTTGTTCATTTATTTGGGCTGTCAACCGTGTCTCCATTTTTCTGAACATTTTTGTATGTGAAGTTTGGATAATGTTTGTTACCCAGTAAAAAGTTCAAGCTAAAATGTTGTGTGTAAAAATTCCAATAATTCTAACAATTCGAACCATGTGTCTATTTCCATCTATTCTGTTTTCAATTTATTTGAGGATTGAAACATGGCTTTAAATTTCTGATTTTTTTTAAGGTCTCTCATGATTAAATAATTTTACTGTAAAAATATATGGTTGTGATATTTTATATTTATTTCCATCTATTCTGTTTTCAATTTATTCTGATATTGCCGAATCTAGTTTTTCTAGTTTTCAGTTTTAGAATTTTTAGATGTAAAAAATAATTATTTATTTTTAATATTTTTACGGGATAGTTACCTACCCCTTTAGAGGATATGGTAAAATTTACAGCTCAAGATAAGGTTCGTGGACTTTTAAATTAATGTGACATTTGCACTGTTGTTAGTCTAATTTGACTGTTTTACATTTTTTCTTTCATTAGTAAATGTGTTTAAATGGCTTTTTGAATGCTGCAATGGAGGTCCAGAGGTCTCCTCTATTTAAATAGGATTTTTGATGATTTTATTGTTGTGGGGTTTTTATTTCCATTGCTTAATCATCAATATTCATTGTTAAGAATAATTTTCCTAAGAAGCAAAAAGTCAAGAAATCCATAAAGTGCCAGAAAATCCAAAAGTAATTCACATTTAATATTTTATTTTTTTCATTCTAATTCTTTTATATATTGAGGATGTTACAGGGGGGAGAGAGAAAGAGATCGCAGGGTCTGGTACAAGAGATGCATGCATGGGAAGGGAGAGGAGGCGCAGGTCTCAACGTTCGCTGGCGACGCTCCACACGTTTGAGCACACGGCTCCGACGCTAATAAAAAGGCCTCATCGTCTTCTTTTGGAGGTCAGGTTGGCCCCAACATCCAAAGCCTACCAACCAACTCCTCCTCTTTGTTATCGCCTCGATCCACTGTGTCCTAACATCACAATAATTGCCCAACCTTGTCTATATAGACCGCCCAGAACTGCACCTTTACTTACCAAACCACCACTAGCTAGCAATCACGTTTAAATTCCAAGAGATCAGAGATGAATATCATCAGTTCTACTAGCTAGCTTGCTATATACTCTGGGCTGATCAAAGACATCATCAAGTCAAAAAGAGCTTGCTAACAAGATATATGTATATATATCTTTGTGATAACACTTACCACACTTGAGCCAGGTTTGGCACTAGCTGTATCTCAAGTTCATCTCCCTTGTGTTTTTTCATGTTGTTATTTATGCATGTTAATTTCATGAGCTGTGCACACATAAGGGGTCCTTGATCCGCGGTTGAGAAGGAACTACGTACATAGGTTTGTGCATCCAGTCCATCTGATAAAAAAATTATCATCGCCACCACGGTGGGCTACAGATCGGAAAAAGTACAACCGATTTGTTGTCCGCAGCAGGTGTCGACTACTTCACTTTTTTATTAGATGAACCGTATGGATAATCTGATATAGAATTCCTCTATATATGGAGATGCTACGCACGCTTCCGCTGTATTTACTACATATCTGAGATGCTACCCACGCTTCCGTTGCATGTACTATATATATATCTATCTATCTAAAACCATGCACACTCTAGCTGAGTAAAATCTTTTCCTACAAGCTAGAATTATTGATTAAGCCTAGCTACTTAATGTGTTGGGGATTACTAGCTACCACAATCTACATGTTTTTCCAATGTTACTACCAAATGCTGGGAAAGAAAAGAGTGTAAAAACTTTTTAAGTAGCTAAAAATGGTATGAACCATCGCTATCCCCTAGCTATGCAAATTTATTTTTTAAATCACAATAGCTACAGCTTCATTGGGATGCTTATGCTCTAGGATAATTTAAATTTGGGTAACATAGAAATTGATCATATCAAATTTTTAATAAGATGAAATCTTCGAAAGGTTCGTGTTTCCAAGATTTAAGGCATGGGTTTTGTATATGCAGATTTTTTTTAAAAAAATATGGTTCCCTAGGAATAATCTTTACAATTATTTTGTTGCTAGATGTTGAATTAAATTGTTTTGTGAGTTAGCAGTATTATTTGACAAACTAATCAACCTATCAAATATTTTAGGAGGGTAAACGACAGTTTGTAGATTCCAAGACTTTTCCCTCTCTGATATCTATGCTGACAAAGCAGTGAAAGCTTCACAGATACTCCGTCCGGTTCAGAAAAACTTGTCAGTCTGGGATACATGCAGTTAAACTTAAGAAACTTTAGCTTTTGATATCTTTTTAAATATTTATATTACATGCATGAAAATTATATGTACATGTAGATTCGTCTCAAAACTTACTTTCATAATATTATAATTTTATTAGATTTTTTACATATATTATAATAGAAATTAGTGATCAAAGTTAAGTTTTGAGACCGTATCGATGTCTAAAACCATAACTATTTGTGACCCAAGAGGGTATAAGCTAGATTTTTTTATTAATTTGTTGCATACTGTATTCAATGTTAGGCTGAGAGAGAGAGAGAGCGCGCGCGCTAGGCCTTAGCTCTGAGTCCAACATATATCTTGCAATTAACTAATCCTGAACCTAACCGGTTTTAAAAAATCAATAATGATAGGCTTATGGTATGGAGTACTTGCCCTTGCTTTTGATATGGCGTACTTGCCCTCTACTTCAAGTTTACTTCATGTGGCCTCTGTTTGCAAATGGCCAAAATACACGTAGCTAGCTATATATATAGCTGCTAGAAGCTTAAAGGTTTTATTTCTGCACACATATATATAGACAGATGCATGATTAATACAGATCAATGATTAGTGGTCACTTTGTCCATGCATATATAGTTGTATACTCGTACATATCCCTGATAACAACACAGGAATAATAGGCCCAATATGTGACCCTAGCTGCGCGCCTGCGGCACGTACGAACAAATGAGTACTGTTTAGCAACAACGGAGAAGACAAAAAGGGTCAGCTTAGGTTCTGAGAATGTTCGTGCGTGTCCATCATCATCTTCTTGTTGTTGTTGTTCCTACGCGCATTGGACGCATGCGTGTATATGATGCATGCATTCCAACCATTGACGTATACAATGATTCGAGTAATACGATAACATGCATGCATTAATTAGATGATTCATTGCTAATTTGTCGAGCATATTGTCTCTTCGGTTCGCCGCATTTCTTTGGATTAATTTGTGATTTGGGAAACTATGCTTTTTGTATGTACAAATCTTTGTCAAGACCGTCGGAAGCTGTCATTTTACGCAAGCTGGAGATACTATATATATATATATATATATATATATATATATATATTCCTGAGAGTACGGAAAAAGCTTCGTGTATATCACGGATCGATCGCGCGAGTTTGATTTGATGATACATACATGAAACATATCATATCGTCACTGCAGAGCCATTCCAACCCGCAGCAATGGACGACTCCAACCCGCCGTTGATGGCCACGTACAAGCACCTCTTCGACGACCACCCGCACCGCCTGGACGCCGATGACCGCAACGACGATCATGAGTGCGACCTCCCGGTCATTGACCTCGCCCTCCTGGACGGCAAGTCTGCGGAGATGTGCCGGGCGGACATCCTGCATGCGGCGTCGGAGTGGGGTTTCTTCCAGGTGACCAACCACAGCGTGCCGCAGGTGCTTCTGGATAAGCTGCACGACGCGCAGGTGGGCGTGTTCCGGCGTCCCTTCGAGAGGAAGGTGGGCGAGAGGCTGCTGGACTTCTCGTCGGAGAGCTACCGCTGGGGCACGCCGACCGCGACGTCCCTGGAGCAGCTGTCCTGGTCTGAGGCCTACCACATCCCCATCACGCCGGCGGCCGCCGGCGATGATCAGGCCACCGTTGACAAGACCAGGTGCGTACGTAGGCGCGCGCCAAATTTCATGCATGCATGTATAATATATAACATTATTATATGCGTACGGACGTATAGTCCGGGCCGGCCAGCCTGATCGGATCACTAGCTAGCTAGCTAATCCAGGAGGCTCCAGATGGGATTCTGCATGCAGGCTAGTGATCGAGGAGGTGTCGACGGCGATGTCGCAGTTGGCGCAGCAGCTGGCGTCAATTCTGACGAGAGATCTGGGGGACGGCAAGGATGAGGATGACGGCGGTGACGAGCAAGAGCAAGGGACCCCACGCGTGTCGGAGATGATGCGGTGCACGCGGAACACGTGCTTCCTGCGGCTGAACCGGTACCCGCCGTGCGGCATGGCGAGCGGCGCCTTCGGGCTGTGCCCACACACCGACAGCGACTTCCTAACCATCCTTCACCAGGACCACGTCGGTGGCCTCCACCTCCTCAAGGCCGGCCGATGGCTCAACGTCAAGCCCAACCCTAGCGCGCTCATCGTCAACATCGGCGACCTCCTCCAGGTACCTCCCAGCTAGCTAGCTGCTGCCTCCGTTCTTTTTTACTTGCTGTCTCGTGTATATATATATGGACATTTTTAATTTAAGTACGAATCGTCGTAGCTGCAAGGTCGAGAAAAGCTCGCAAACATGTCTGGTATATATGTTACTGTCGTCAACCCTATGGCCAAAAATTGGCCCTTGTTGCCGCCAATTTCAAGTTTTGGCAAGCTGGCGCTGGTCAGACCGTACCTCAGATCAACTATCGTGCGGTCAAGGTCACAAGCAGACTAGACCAGACCATGGCTACTGCATGATGCATGGTCTTATTTCTTGCTCTTTGGTCAAGCAAATAATCCAAGCATGCAATGAGGGAGTGCATGCAGTGCAGTAGCTAGTTGCAACAGGAGATGCATGATGGCCAGCGGATTGATAAGACCAGCTAATAATCTTATCAGGCCATGTCTGTCCTTTTACATACGTACACATATGTGCTGCAATGCAGGCATGGAGCAATGATTTGTACAGGAGTGTGGAGCATAGGGTGATGGCCGACGCCTCGCTCGAGCGATTCTCTGTGGCCTTCTTCCTGTGCCCCTCCTACGACACCGTGATCCGGCCACAAAGCAGCAGCACGACGGCGACGAAGAAGAAGAAGAGGGCGGCGGCTAGCCTCTACAGGAGCTTCACCTTCGGCGAGTATAGGAACCAGATAAGGGAAGATGTCAGGTTGGCAGGCCGCAAGATTGGGCTCCAACGCTTTCGCCTGATTCAAGACGGTCTCTTGTGACCGGCCAGCCGTGGGAAGCAGATCAGGGTAATCAACTAGCTAGCATTGTGTCTTCTTTATTGTGTGTGTATTTTGTAACATCCTCAGAAATTAAAAATAAATAAAATATGAATTTGAGTTGAATTATAATTTTATTCTGAATTTCCACCCTTTTCTGTTATTTTCTTGGATTTTGCCCTCTAAAGAAAATCATTTATATTGCTTGAATTCCTCTCTTTCAAATTGTGAAACTCAAAATCATATAAAAATAAAATATTAAGAAAATTTATTTAAATCCCAGGACACCTACTGAGAATTTGTAAAAAGTTTCAAAGGAATGTGAAAGCATTTAACACCGATATGAAATCAAAAACAATATTTGAAGACTATGAATAGAGATATTGTTAGAATTGTTTAAAACTATCTAAGCATGTTCATCCTCTGAGATTTTTATGGTGCCATCTAAAGAATAAAGGGAACAAATATAAAAAGTTTCATAAAAATTTAACCTTACTTGATGCTTCTGGAAAATCACAAACAGAAAATGTAAATAACATAAGAAAACAATGTCAGAATTTTACAAAAATATCTAGATTTGAACATCATCTGAAACTTTTATGGTAACCTCTGTAATCCCCTAGGACCACATAGAAAAATTATAAAAAGAATTAAACCTAATTTTTTGTCTCCGAAAAATAAAAATCAGAAAATCCTAAATCAAAACAGTGACCTTATCAGAATTTTGTAAAATTTTACAAGTAAGACCATGGCCTGAAATTTTTATGGTAGGATAATATTTACCTCGGGATCATATAAAAAAGTTTTAAAAAATTCCAGACCATGATTGTAAGCTCAATTAAATTCAAAACCTTATCTGTCCAACCCAGAGAATTCTGGTTTTAACTTTTGCTTTCACTGACGTGTGGGCTTTCCTATTGCTTGACCCCACTTGACAGCCGCACCTACCCTGTTCCTTGGCCCACCTGGCAGCACCCATGTAACGACCCCCATTTTCGCATAAATGCAAAAATGAAAATCTCATATGCAAACAGTACTAGTCCCGTGATCAGTGGCTAGCACGCACATTTACAATAAATGATATCAGATCCATACTCTTTATTAGAAATAATAATAGTAATTTATACAATAAGATCTTACAATACAGAGAAATGCAACGGAGGGATTCAAGAGCCTTGTAGTGTGCCCATCCAACCATCAGGCAACTGACAAGGCATAATCCCTATAAAAACTTCATCGTTAACATTCCCAAATCCTACGACAAATAAGTTTTATCGGGCTAATTTGATTCTTCATTTAGAAACAACAAATAAGATGTACACCCCTGTTAATAATAATCACTATCGGTTCTCTGGTTAGAAGCGATTGTGATATAAAACTGGGCACATCACAATCGGTTCTCATATAAGAAGCGATAGTGATGTGCATGCTCATCACTATCGGTTCTTATGTGAGAAGCGATAGTGATGTGCATGCTCATCACTATCGGTTCTCACAAAAGAACCGATAGTGATGAGAGAACCGATAGTGATGAGGTTCTCTCATCACTATCGCTTCTTTTGTGAGAACCGATAGTGATGAGCATGCACATCACTATCGCTTCTCACATAAGAACCGATAGTGATGTGCATGACCACATCACTATCGCTTCTTAAGTGAGAACCGATTGTGATGTACCTCACTAGGTTATTTATACCCCTCGGACTGAACTCTCCTCTGTTGTTGTTCCAAATGATATTTCTCTGTCGCCACCCGAAAAAACAGTATATATTTAAAATACTTGGGTGAGAAAATTTAAAATCCTTAAAGGTGGGTGTTAAGAGGGTAAATTTAATTGAAGCCCTAGCTTGAGGAGATTTCCCTCCTTTTCCCCTTATTTGTGGTTTTCTTCAAACTGTGAGCATTCCTTGAAACACCTTCAATTTTGCACTAGGTAATTTCGATATGTCATGAAGAAAGTTTCTATTTGGAACCGATAGTAATATCTGTGTCAGCTTTTATTTCGAACTGACAATAATATGTTCTTCATCTGTGTCGGTTTTTATTTGAAACCGATAGTAATATGGTTCTTATCTGTGTCGGTTTTTATTTGGAACCGATAGTAACATGTTAAATCATCAGATCGGTTTTATTTGGAACCGATAGTAATATGATTCTTATCTGTGTCGGTTTTTATTTGGAACCGATAGTAATATGGACATTATCTGTGTCGGTTTTTATTTGGAACCGATAGTAATGTGTTCCTTATCTGTGTCGGTTCTTAGTTGGAACCGATAGTAATATGTTCCTCATCTGTGTCGGTTTTTATTTGGAACCGATGGTATTATGGTCACTATTTGTGTCGGTTTTTATTTGGAATCGACACAAATACTTTCTTCATTACAATCGGTTCTTCAGAAGAACCGACACAAATGATAGCTTATTGCAATCGATTCTCTAAGGAACCGACACAAATTAAAGTCATTGCAATCGGTTCTCTAAAGAACCAACACGAATAATCTCTCCACCCTAACCACTGTATTGATCTCCCAGACCATAGTCAGTCTCCACTCGGGCCGCAGTCTCCTGCCCACCGACGCCTCCTCCCTCGGGCCCCCACGCCACCGTGCCCTCCACTCCCCCACGCCGCCGGCCCGCTCCACTCAGCCGCCTCCATGCCGCCCCCACACCGCCTCCTCCTCGAGCTCGAGCCGAAGCTCACGCGCAGCACCAACTCCCCCGCGTGGTGACCACCAGCTCCCCTACACGACGGCTCTGGGGCTCCACCTCTCTCGTAAGTCTTCGCAGCTCCTGCACAGCTCCTCGGCGACTGACCTCGATGGCGACGGCGCGTATCGGCCTCCTCGCCTCTGGGCCCCTCTGGCCGGCGGTGTCCAGGACGGCGCTCAGGTTTGGATGTTCACTCCTCTACCTAACAACATCCTGTTCTTTCTTTAAAATTGTCCAGAAAATAGTTCTTGAATTCGTGGGGTTGCGTCGCAGGTTTCAGGAATTTATGTGAACAAGAACGTCAAGCTCGACGACCTGCAAGTCTATGGCTTCGACTCTGACTACACGCTGTCGTCGCACTACTCTGAGCATCTCCAGATGGTTGCTTCTTTGGGAGGCGGAAGGTGAGGCATTCAGTAATTTAGCTTTGGGTATTCATATATAAATATGTAGTTCTTCAGTCTTCACTATAATGTGATCATTCTGTTTACATTTGGTTGCCTTCCACTGGTTGCCTGTTGAATTTAAGCTTGGGGCCATTGGGTAATTCAAGTGTTTGCTAGGACAGCTTGCAAACCTCTTCATGAGCTATACTTTTCTCTGGAGATTTATTTCATCATGAACTAAATATTTTTTTATTTATTTCTATAGCAATTATTGTATGTAAGGGAAAAAACTAACTCCCTTGAGAAACAGGTAAGTGATTTCTATGTGTCACCTGCGAGCCACTGAACTATTCCTTTTTGTTAACTAGAGTATACAAAAACAAACCACTTTTCTCTGCGGTTTTTATTGATAACTTTTGCTAACTTGTGTTTTAAACATGGAAAGGTTATGAAACATGAGAAATTGCTTGAGGAGATAAGTGCTCAGAATGTATGTCGTAGCCATCTTAGCTCCTGGTTGCATTGCCCAAACTCCAAATGACAATAATTGTGTGTGTGCATAGTGACACTAGGTAATATTTGTGCACTAGTTATTCATGGTACTGTAGTATATAAAGATGGTATTAGAGGTTCTTCAACTTGAACTAAGACATCTCTTATACTGTGATCTTTGTTCATTGACTCTTCCGGTGTCAGAAAATAAATGTAACAATTGTCACTTTACTAGAACTTTGTGCCTATATTTTGCTTATGCTTTGTGCCTTGCAGAGGCAGATTGTGTTGGAACATAGATCAATGGATGGTGGTAGCTCAAAGAGACAGGTAGTGTCATTTGGTTTTTCAATGATTAATATATGAGCATTTATGTGGATACGTTTTGTTCCACTGTGAAGAAAATGGCAGAGCACTCAGATGGAACAACATATCTGGAGCTCAGAGCCCTTGATCTCAGCCACAGCAGATTTTAGCTCTGGAATCAGTTGTTGTTTTGTCTTATAGGTCAATATTTTTTTTATGTACCATCTGTAGCTGTTATACTAATTCAAGGTGCCCTGATTCTTATTTTCAAGTTTCCAATAACCTGTTTCAGGTTTAGACTTATATATGCTACATGTTTATACTCATGACTGCTATCTGTTATGTTAAAATATATGGTCATTTGAGTAACGACAGCATCAAAGCAAAAATTAGTTCGGTAGGGACCTCATGGTGCTGGCCTAGCTTCGATTACGTATAAACTGAAGAATATTTGGATAGGCTGATTATTGCGGTTGAAGTAACACATGTAAATCTTGTTTGTTTACACCTTATGTTTTAGAAGGTTGGCCGAAATATTAACATTCATAGTAAGAACAACTTATCTTAATTTTGTGATCATTGCTAGAAAGCTGACTTTTCTTTGTTTTAGACAAGAGTGATAGCATCTATTTCTATTTTTTTCTCACTTCTTAGTTGCCTTATTCTGAAGAGGCCTTGTAAAATTCAGCAACGAGAAGGAGGTGAGCTTGCAAAACCAAACAAAAATCCAATTATTTGCCTAGCTTGTGGACATGTGCTTAAGGCCGCATTTTGGGATTGGACGTTGAGGGGTGAGTAACCTGGCCACATTGGTGGTTGCAGAGATCGATGGTTTAGGTTCATCCTTTTCTTGTTGTTGAGAAGATTTTAGATGCATTCAAAAGTAGATCGGGATCAGATTCGTTATTTTTTTTATATGTGCTAACCATGAATCATGTAGATGTACATCGCTTATGACATTTTTAATTTGATGATGGCTTGAAATCTGCTATCATTTCTGCTACTATTTGGTCCAGAGATTGGTCTGTTTCTTTGCAAACATGACACTTTGTTTCTAGCTATTCCATACCTTAGAATCTTGGGTGCAACTAATTTAATGCAGCTGTGATTTACTTTGTTTAGTACTGATATGCCAACAAAATTGATGCTCCATTTTGTAGTGTTTGACTATCATCTGTTGTTGTATGTCTTTAATTTGTCATACGTCACATATATGATTTTTGGCCAACAAGGAGGTGATAGCCGCACATTCTATGACTCTAAATACCTATGTCATGAAATGTAAACAATATTTAGAAGTTCATTTATTTTTTTAAAAAAGAAGAGTTCTTTTTTTCCATTTGTATTAATTGTAGAATAAGAGGAAGTTGGGTTGACTATCTAGCTTGCCTGATTGTGCAGGATCTGAACCAATGTTTGAAGATCTTGGACACTTCTCTTACAGTGCAATCCAAGTAATTCCTACACAACATTTTATATATTTTTTTGTGCTGATCATTTGGTTTTTTTTACAGCTTGCTTTCACTTCTGTAGTTTACCCTGTGCTGATTTTGGCATATGTGGGTCAAGCTGCTTACTTATCAAAACATATGACTTCTACTCAAGCTCCCAAGTTGGATTTTACAACGCAATTCCAAGTATGTTTTTGTATTTTAGCTCATATTCATATGACAGGAACTAGTATGTACATCTTGAACATCTGACCATATTACTCTCATCAACAAAAATTACATCATATTCCTAATTTATTTTACTATCAGTCATCAGATATGAAGAGATCTCTAATAGTTTAGATCATTTAAATTGGAAATTAGTCTGGTTAAGTGCACTGTACATTGTGAATTCACTCCGAGTCCCCCGCCACTTCGTATAATATTTTGAGTTTTATTTTCTGAACAAATGTGATATGTGTTGTAATAAAGTGTTTGTGTTCTGTGAATGTGATATGTGCATAATGTGTGCAATGATTTATATTGTGTGAATGTGATATGTGCATACTATGTGAAATATGTGCTGATTAGATGGTGAATTGGAAAACAGCACACTCCCTCATTTCTATCGGTTCTCAAAAGGAAATGATAGAGATGAGGGGGTTATCTCTATCAGTTCTTCGTAACAAGTGATAGAGATGAACCCCTCATCTCTATCGGTTCTTTGGAAGAAGCGATAGAGATAACTACCACATCTCTATCGGTTCTCATAAGGAACCGATAGAGATGAGGTCTTCATCTCTATTAGTTCTTTGAAAGAGGCGATAAAGATGAACTCTCATCTCTATCGGTTCTTTGTAAGAACCGATAGAGATAAAGTTAACATCTCTATCGCTTTTTTGTGAGAACCGATAGAGATGAGGTATTCATCTCTATCGGTTCTTTATCGGTTCCTTGTGAGTGAGAACCGATAGAGATGAACCCTTATCTCTATCGTTTCTTTCAAAGAACCGATTGAGATGATCCCCTCATCACAATCGGGCAAGAACCGACTGTGATAGCGCCGCCTCATCTCTGTCTAATGACTTTGTGTCTCCACCAGAACCGTCTGTGATGTCAAAAAAGAACCGATTGTGATGCATATTTGTGTAGTAGTGAGTCGATCGTCGCAAACTCTAGAACGTCGGAATGTACACGTAGTTTAATGAAAATATAGCAAATAACAACTTTTAATAAGGGCAAAAAGAAATCAGATGAAAAATTAAATAGAAACCTACTACATAAAACAGGTTTGTTTTATAGTTAAGGTTTCTTGATTGCATGTGTTTTGTTACGAATTCAAGAGGCTAAAGTTATATACATACCGATAGTGATGAGGCATCACTATCACTTTTGAGCAAGAACCGATTGTGATGATGAATTTATGACAATCGGGCGAAAACCAACTGTGATAGCACCACCTCATCACTATCTAATGACTTTGTGTTGCCACCAGAACTGATTGTGATGACAAAAAAGAACTGACTGTGATGTTGTGTTCTGTAGTAGTGATATATATATAATTACTTTGGGCACCATGATCTAAAAAGGATATTTTCTCTATGTATTTTAGTGCAAATTTTTTTGAAATTTTTAGGATGTTGAGTTTAATCAGTTTACTAACTAGTTCAAACAAGTTTGAACTGAAATTCAAACTAGAGTTTCACTTTTTGATGATAGTTTGGTTGTAGGTATGTGTTGATTTTATATATAAATTAGCAAAGCATGTGATCCAAACTCGTTCAAAATCTTTGAATTCGAGTATATTCTTTCAAAGGTATATATTTCATTTGAATTGTTAAAGATGGGTATATACCCTACAACTGAAATTTATGAAAAATATACTCGAATATCGCTTGAATTCGCGCATTTGAAATAATGGTGCCCAGGCACCATGGTGCCCCATTTCGGCTTACTATATATACATACATACATATATAATGAGAAAGTAAATGCATGATTCATGAAAAGCTAGATACCAAGAACTCTTAAAATTTAACTACCCTGAGAAGTAGACATAATCCTGGTATAATATGCTTTGCATCTAAATCCTATTAAGAACACAACACCTTGTGCTAACACTGTATCAATAATACTGCTAATCCAAATAATTTTAGCATCTTGAATTCGAAATTACACATATAAGAATACATAATTTTAGACTCTTAAATTCGTAAAATAAAGAAGAGTAACTTATAGAAAGCAAGGAACCCTATTGTCACTAAGCTAAAAACTACCGGGAATCAATAAAGATCAAAAGACAAACAAAGTACATGTACATGAAATTATGAACCTTAACCCTAAAAATCACACATGTTTCTTTAGCAAGTTTTTATTTGGACTTTCTATCTGTATTCTTTTTGCCTTTATTGAAGTTTATTATTTGCTATGTTGCTATCAAACGACGTGTAGAACCAGACATTCCAGATATAGTTGTCGATGACCCCGATTTCGACTTCGACAATAATCAGCAAGGCAAGCACTCCCTTTGACCATGTTGATGCCAGTTTTACAAACAGTTTTATCAAATGTTTTATGCATGCGCTATGTTTATTACACATTGGTATATTGTGGGTACTAGTAAATATAACCTTCATTGATGGCTTTCCTTAATCAGTAATGGTAGATGATAACCCTAGGTTTTGGATTGACACTCATTGACAACAAAATGGGTATATTCGTTTATACATGCATCTACTTAGTATGCCTTAGAAATAAGCACACACATAAGCAGGCTTTACTATTCATGATGAACTGTGGATATGATGGTTAATGTGATCAATGGTAATTTATTAAAAATGAAAATAAAATTATGATTTGACCCGGGAGATTATTGGCAATAGCCGGAGGTGCAAGGGACTTGCACGTAGTGTAGGGGGAGATTATCGCCCGGGTTAGATTAAGGATCAAACTATGGGTTGTTTTCAAACGAAGATGACCAACAACCACAAGGCTGGTATGGGATGGCCTTAACCTATCAAGTTACCTAGAACTATCTTTGCACATTGGAAGAATGTAGTAGTACGGGCTTTCAGTGACTGATTGCTCGGAGGGGCGCCCACACCGAGGTGTTGGGAATAACATTTGCTGATACAACGGTGTACGCCATGCTATGGGGTGTATAACCATTTATCGTACAATGATTGTACAAATATCTTTTACCACCATAGTATGGGTTTGTCGTCACTAGGCTGGTATAAAGCTAGGGCTACGTAGTGTAACGGTTATGTTATGATCTCCTTGCCGACACAACAAAGGAAGTGTGTTACTGGCCTGGCAAAAGAGGTTGATCATTTCTTGTGGTTAAAGTTATACAACTCTGCAGAGAGTAAATCTTTTCGAAAAGCCACACCCACGGTCGTGGGCACTTGGTAAAGTCATCACATAGTTAGATATTTTATTTTCCATGAAAGATGGTTTATACCATGTGATGGCAGCAAATGGTTCATTGTGGTGATCACGTTATGAAGGTTCGTGGATTTAATTACTTATGCTTACATATTGTTAATTTATATACATATCAAATTGCACTTACTAAAATTCTGTTTGCAATCTATTATTCAGTATTTACAATTAAAATTGGCTTTATGCAAAGTTAACTATAGAATCCTTTCCTTTAATACAGTCTGCATATATTATAGGTTTTGCAAAAGTCTTGCAAGTACGTAAAGTACTCAAATTGCTATTGTTGTTGTTTTTAGGTGAAGAATCAAAACACCCAGACGATACTTACTTTGACGTAGGATTCAGGAATGTTAACGATGAGTTTTTCTAGGATCCACCTTGTCAGTTGCCTGTGGGGGTAATGGGCATACTACAAGTCTTTTGCCAGAAATTACTTATTGAGATATATGTACTTTATGTATGGATGTGATATCAATGTTGTAAATGTGTGTATTAGTGTAACATCCTAAAAATCTAAAATAGTGAAAGTATACAAATTTAAATTGGAATATAAATATTTCTGAGCTTTGCTGATGTTATTTGTTTTAATTTGATTTTCTTGGATTATTGCATTGTGTGAAAATTGAATAAAAGAGTTTGAGAAAAAGGGAAAAGGTAAAAAGATAAAAAGGTAGAAGTAAAAAGTTAGAAAAATTTACTATATGACCTTAGCTGTGCTGGTAACTCAGTGTGATCAACAAGTAAATTTTTCATGCACAGGAATAGGAATAAACAAAGTATATAATCACCCTTTTGACTAGAAACAGTAAGGTTAAAATTTAAAAGAAATTGGTCGATCTCTATCTGGAGCTGAGAAAATTACTATAGTTCTCTGAGTATAGAGTCTACCACTGGTAAACTTTTCATAAATTAATAAGTCCATTTAGGCCTGTTAAAAATTCAAATATAGAGGCCTCAAAAAATTGGAAAATAGAATGTTAGAATTCTTATAAAATAAATAATCACATTTTTTACTTGAAAATTTTATTGTAGTACTGTTAGAAGGAACTGAACCCTTTAAAAAAGTTTGAAAAATATATGTTATCGAATGAGACTTTGAATAAATCAAAATCCAAAATGAAAAGTCTGGGCAGTATACAGTGTTAGAATTTACATAAATAATCTAGAGGGTATTTTGGTCTTAACATTTTTGAGGAGACGCCTGACTCCCATTATAATTTATTCAAAAAATTTCATGATGTTTGGGCATCGAATGACCCTTGAATTAATGCACAGTCCGGTGAGTTCATGTTCTGTCTCGTCACATTTGCATCGTCTCTCGCTGACAACCGGGCCTGGCGTCTGTGCTCATTTGGTGCACTGGTGATTTGAGGAAGAGGCACATAGTCTCTGCCAGTGGGGCCTGGACCCACTCGTCAGCCACAGGGTGTTCTTCTCCTCTCTTCTTCTCTCCCAGCCGAGGCGAGATGACGACTTCTGCGTCCTTTGCCGTCCGGAGCAACCACTCCTCCGTCCGAAGCAATGCCCGGCGTCCACGTTGCGCACCAGCTCTTCTGTGCCTGCACTTGATTGTCCTTCGTTACGTCGAGCTGGAGGAGAGGCTGCGCCATTTCGCCGCTTGGCACAGAGAGGAGCGACCGAAGCTGTGCACCCAAGCTTGAGCCCAAGCGCAAATGCGATCATGCCTTAAGCCTTAAGCCTCCTTTTTGCGTCGTAGAGAGCCTCATATCCTCATCGTTGCCTCTTTTCTGAGTCGAGTGCCTCGCGCAAAGCTTCTCCTTCTTGTTCTTCCGCAAGAACCCGAAAAAGGGGGAAATCGGCAATTCGGGTCAATCCGCCTCCATTTCTTCGAATTAGTTCCACCCTGAGCTTTCTTAGCATTGCCAGGTTACTGATCAACCATCGTTTTTGTTCCTTTTTGCCTGCAGTAGCACCGCGCCACCGTCCTTCTTCTTCGTGGCCGGCGCACGGTGGCAGCTCTCCTCGGACCTCCTCCGACCTAACCGCCAGGTGTGTTCGAACTCTTTCGTGCTACTGATGCTCGCACAACCCTTGCCTGTCGGAAAGATGACCGTTAGTGGAGCTCCCTCTAGCTCGGCCATGGCGCCGCCGCACCTTCGTGGTGGTGACCATCTTTCCGACCACCATTTGCCGAAATAGCACCACCCCTAGGTGCGCCGTGATGCGCTGAAGCTTTTAGTGCTACCCATTCCGCCGCTCCGGAGCTAGTTCGCCGACGGTGAGCCTAGAGCCGTAACCCTCTGTCTCGTCTCGCTGACCGGTGGACCTCGTCTGTCAGTGAGCGGGCACGTTTGAATGTGTTAATGCGTGCGCAGAGAGAAACCGCTTTCCAAGCAGCGAAAACGTATTTTGAATTTCTGGTTTGATTTCCAAAACTGACTAGATTCGAATGTTGATAACTTTTGAACCATAACTCTAAAATTAGTGAAACTAGTTTCTAAAATTGTGTAAAATTTTGTAGAATCAGAATATGCAAAAATGATTTGAAGATGAGAACTGTGCAATCTTAAGAAATGCAAAGAAGCACATAGGTATGAATAATGCCATTTAAATAAAATATTTTCAAATAAAGCTAAAGTAAAATAAAATAAATATTATGGAATCTCTGATCTGCAAGTGTTCCAAATATGTAAAAATGTTTACATGTTACATTGTTATACATCATATTCAAATAGAATGAAGTTTCAATGTAAAAAGGGATAAATAGGTGAAACTTGTATAAATTAATATTTATATAGATAAATTTTATTTTGAAGAATCATATGCCAGTATAAGCTCATTAATGTGAAAATACTTAGGAAAAGATATGAGTTATGTTGTGCTAATAGAGGAAAGTAGTTGTTATAACAATAAATGTAGGTATAACCTATTAATGTTATGTTCAAATAATTTAAAACAAGTTTTAAAATGCTTATAAGATTATGCCCTGATAATACCATAAAAATGAATAAAAGTTGATGAGTGATTTGGTTATAATTGAAAATGGAAGTTAGATTGTTATAGTGTTGCTTTTGTGGTCATTTAGACCTTTTCAATAGCAAATAAAATGATGTATCTAAAAGAAAAGAATTGTGAAAGAAACATTGTAGCACTCTGCAAAGTCCATGCTGTTATGTTCTAAAGAAATAATGTCACTTTGTGAAGATTTGCATATAAAATAAACTATCTACATAAGCCTAGTTTTTATGTTGTTAAAATAATAGAAACACTTAAGCATTTTTTTGGCAGCTTGTAGAATAACTCGTCTAAGTGAGAATTCTGTGAGGGATAGTGTAGAAGTGATGTTAAGGGTATGTACTACAGAATTTCAGAAAAATATCCTATTTGTAAGATGTGCTTCATTTAGTTTTCGTTAGTGTAATACCCTTAAGTGTTAATCGTTCAGCCTACTTCTTTAGTCCAGTTTTCTATAGCATAAGTTAAAGTTTCATATAAGCCTTTTTAGCAGTAAGTTTTATGTCTGGTCTAAACCCAAAAATTTAGGAAAACACCTTAGGAGTGATGTCCAATGTTTGTGCTATCGTGTTCTGGAGAGGTGTCCTTATTTCTTCAAGTTTAGCTTGTAGATCTTGTTAGTTAAACAGCCTTAAGTGGTATAGTTTTTGCAGTTCTTTGTGAGCAGTGAGAGAGCAGAGAGTGTAGTTTCAGTGCTGCTCTTGTATGTCCATCCAGCATGGTATCTTTTGAGCTAATGCTTTTGTTAATCTAATTAATCTTTGCATCTTGAATTCGAAATTTAAATAACAATAATTCATTTAAAGCAACCCATGTTTTGGTTTAAGCTTGTGTTTATCTGGTTGTTTGTCTTCTTTTGCCTTATTGGAATTTACTGATTCTTTTGTATTCCTCTTTTCGCGACGTGTAGACACCGACGTCCCCGAAGAGGAAGATGATTCAGTTGCAGATCCAGACTTCGAGCCAGACAGCGAGCTGCAAGGCAAGCACTCCCTTGAACATGTCGAACCTGATAATTTACCTACAATATGTTGTTTTTGTCAATGTATTATGCATTCTGGTAATTCTCCATAGAAATGCTACTTTGTGTAGAAGTTATAGTTACCCCCTGTACATTATGGTTTTCCTCAATCTGTATGGACATGTGAACCTTATAAACCTAAGTATGAACTAGACATGCTTAATGTCCTTTTGGGTATATCGACTAGCATATTCATGCTCAAGCTATCCGTTATGTGTTTTCGGTCTTTTCAACAAATAAATGGTCCTTTTGGAAAATGGTTGCTGGTAGTTTGTTAAAAACCCCAAAATAAAACTATGATTTGACGCGGGTGATTATTGGCAATAGCCGGTTGTGCAAAGGGAAATGCACGTAGTGTAGGGTGGAGTATCGCCCTTATCAAATTAAGGACCGAGCAATGGGACGGTAGATCCAAGATTCCGTACAACCACGAGGGCTAGTATGGGACAGTCTTAGCCTATTAAGTTATTTGGATGTGGCTTTTGTAACATCCCAAAAATTACCTATAATTTCATTCATGTGCATTTTGGTGATTTTCAGAATTTATTGGATTTTCTAGAATTTATTTGAATTTATTTTAATTAAGTATTTTGAACCATTTGTGAAAACTAATTATAAATCGATAAAAACTAATATAAAGTTTTGCCAAAAACATTTTATTTGAGTTCAAAATGTCTCAAAGTATTTATGAGAATTTTCTTGGATTTTTCCTGATATTTTAATTGCTTAAAACTAATTAAACTAATTTCTGTAATTATTTTAAATCAAAAACCTGAGAAAATCAAAATAAATAAAGATCTTGGTGAAGCCCGACACTATCTTGTAGTGAGCCCAGTGATTCGCGGCTGTTCGGCCGCTTCATGCATTGCCTCGCGTGTGAGCCGTTGGATGAAGATCGTGCGGTCTTCATCTCCGCGAAACCCTAACGCCTGCGAGCCGTTGGATCGGGATCGTGCGTCCGGGATCGCTTCGCGTTAGTTTGGAAGGTGCGGATCGTATCCGTTGATTTTGGAAAGTGCGGATCGGATCTTATCGCCCGGGGAGTGATCGTGGCCGTTTGTTGTAGATCGGACGGTTGTCCGTCGTCGTCTTCGGCAGAGTCTCCAAAATCGCCGCTGCACGCCATCTCCGCTGCGGATTGCTAGGGTTGCCATGTTTGCACGCACGCCGAGGCTATAAAAGCCGCAGCCTGCACCCCGATGTTCCCTATCCCCTTGCGCATCTAGTCGCTCTAGTCCTAGCCTCAGAGTCGCCGCTGTTTAGCCCCGAGAGCTCGCCGTAGTTCTTCGTAGCGCCACCGCTTGTTTTCTCGTCATGTCACCGCCGTCGAGCCTCCATCCGCCGTGTGGGTTCCAGTTTCGGGTTCACCACATCGAGCCGCACGAGAGCTGCCACCTCTTCATCGCCAGAAGGACCTAGTTCGCCGTCGGGCTCGTCGTCGTCTTCATCTCCGGGAAGTCAGCGTCGCCGCGACATAGCCGTGCTTCGGAGCTTCGCTCAGCCGTCGGATCTTCGCCGGACCGTCCAGATAGTGCCACGTCTCAGTCATCAACAGTGTTCCGCTCGTAAGCTTTGGCCGTTAGATTTAAGATGAGCGGTCCGGTTTGAGCCGCGTAAGAGTAGATCGTGAACCGTTGGATCTTTGCGCGGATGTGCGACGCGTGTCGGCTCGAAAGCCGAAGTGTTGTGCGCCGGGTGCATGGTGGACAGGCGCGTGCCGTGGACGTGGTCTGTAGACTGAGCAACGTGGCGCAATTTGGTTGGCCCACGTGTCGCGATGACGTCATGCTGACATCAGCCGGTCCACAGCACAGTACCTCGATTCCACGGTGGACCAGCGGAGTTTCATGGACTGAGTCCATGCGCCGAAGCCACGTTTCCATCTCTGATTGGTCCACGTGTCCCTTGCGCATTAATCGGTAATTTCCAATAGAAAAATTATTCTGGAAAATTGGATTTTATAATTTCTGTATTTTCAGTATTTATTCAAACTTTAAAAGGCTATAAATTTTGCATTTTAACTCGGATTTGAGTGATTCAAATTTCTAAAAATTTGTAAAATCAAGATCTATTTAATGGTTCTTTTTAATTTACTTTTTTGAGTCTATTTGCTCTCTGTTTTGCGTGTTTATTGCTATTTTATCTTGATTCGCGTAGACGTTGAATTGCTTAGTGCTTTGGAGGAAGATTCGCCGCTTGAAGACCCAAGTTCAGAGCAAGACCAGCACCTGTTCCAAGGCAAGTTGTGCTTTGATCAAATTGCACCTAATTTCACAAAATTGCTATTTGTCTTTAAAATTTATGCATGATACTTTATGTGTATAAATGATTTCAATTAATCTGGGAACTAGATAATATGCGTATTTGAATTAAATCATACCTTGTCAATTGTATGCCATGATCTAATTGTCACCCTAGGATATGGAACTATAGTTGGTTAATATTAATAATCAACATGGGACTAGTTAGACCGTATTAGTTTGCTTAGCCATGCCACGTCATCACATGTATCTGGAACATTGATATTTAATCTTGACTGATGGATTATGGAACAATGTTTATAAATTGGTGTGTCATGTGTTGTCACACAGTGATATTGAGTTGTCGTGGCAAGGAGGTCACACAACTAGATTGAATTGCTGATGGCACGTGGTGCTTGGTAATCAACTGGGGTGGTAATCATTTTAGATCAGGGTAGGTGACAAGGGCTAGTATGCCAAGGTGGGCCTGTTGGGCAGGGGTATGTGGAAGTCTTGCCTCGGTCACTTTAAAGAATTAACCTTGAAAGCCTTTGACCTGAGCCATACTTGCAACCACAGGTCTGGAATGGGACAGCCTAGCTGACTAATTTGTGATGTTTAGATTTTTGGTACTACGGTGGTGTTCAGTGAGTCCTAGGTTATGGGGTAGCTCACATGGCGCAAGAGGGGGCCCTGGATGTGGTAATCAGTCCCACCAGTGTTGAAACCTTAGCGGGTAGTACTGGGTCTAAACAAAGCATTGTAAAGGCTTTGTTATGATCACTCACCTGTGTGGTGTTTGATTATATCGTGTGGGTAAAGTGCATAACCTCTGCAGAGTGTAAAACTGTTCGAATAGCCGTGCTCACGGAATTGAGCAATGCTCGAGAATTACAGTCAAGGGTTAGACTTTTGTTAAATAAAAACTTGTTGGGATGGTGGGTTGTCATGAAAACTTGGAATTCGACTTAGAATGAAAAACCCTGTTTACTTGAAAAGTTGAATCTATTATTTCCTATTATTTGTTTTACTGTCTTTTAATCTACTTACTATATTCTTTTATAAATGCTGCTTTACTGCAAAATATCCATGTTAGCCTTCCTTGGAATAAGCCAAGCATGTAGAATATTAGACTTGCAATAGTGTGCACAACTTGTTGAGTGCTTTATGTACTCACTCCGCAACAACAAACTTCAGAAGAGGAGGAATCCGCAGCATTCTTGGAGGAGTACCACGACGCTGATGCTTAGGGTCCGAACCTCGTCAGTTGCCTGTGTGAACTGGGGAGCTACTATGTTTACTTTATTTCCGCTGCTGCTTAATTGCTATTTCTTAGTTAAGCCCTGTGTGGCAATAATCATGTATGACAACAGTTATTATTAATTATTAAAGTTATGCTATATTCCGCTGTGTATGGCTGTGATAGCATCTATGTTGAGCCTGTGTGCACTAGCGTGATCCTGGACTAGTGCGATATACACAGAGGGTCCGGATTTGTATATTCGGGTCCTGACAGCTTTGCATCTAAGGAAGGCGGGAGATAGCGGGAGCATTCCGGTCAGGTTTGCTCGTGAGGGGCTTCCACACCGAACATCCAACCCTCGGTGTGGGTAAATGCATACCCACACAACGGTGTACGCCTGCCATAAACAGAAACGGGTGTTGGAAACCACGTGAAAGGAACCACGTCTTGGGTGTGTGTTTCTGTTTTTATGGCGAGGGTTAACGTCCTGGGCTGGTTCAAAGCCATGTCTAAGTAATGTAATGGTTATGTATGATCTCCTTGCCGACACACCAAAGGAAGTGTGTTAATTGGCCTGGCAAAAGAGGTTGATCATTCCTTGTGGGTAAAGTGTGCACCTCTGCAGAATGTAAGATCTAATCAATTAGCCGCGCTCGCGGTCATGGGCACTTGGAGAAGTCATTCCAATGTTAGAGTCTTTTGGTAATTTTCTGAAAAAAAGGGTTTGGTTTGGAAACTGTTTTGCAACCAACTTTTTGTGTCAAAGGATCGACACCGAGGACCTTGGCAGTCGGGTAGACTGGGTTGAAAGACTTGGGTATTTGCTTATCGCTTTATGTCTCTCAATTGCTTTATTTAAAATGCGATGTTGCAATCTATTATATTCATACATTTCAATGCTTTATGCAATCGCAAAATAACCTGTAGCCTATCTTTTGCTTAGCCTGCATACTTATTTAATTGTATTTGTCAAACACTACAAGTCTTGCTAAGTACCAATGTATTCAACCTTGCATCTGCTGTCCCAGAGGATGAAGACTTCGTTCTGCCAGATGATTCTTATTTCCAAGCAGGGCACGGGGTTTTTGACGATGATTTCTTTTAGGTGTTGCCAACTCAGTTGCCTGGGGGTTAGTGGGCAAACCACGAGGCTGTTTGGAGTTTATTTAACTCTCTTTTATTTCCGCTGTGCAGTTTCTGTATTGTACTAAACTTTGTATAATTATTCCTTTTAAGTATGGTTATCTGTTTGTCTCTCGTGTGTGGTTATGATATGAATGTTGTAAACATGTGAGTGCTAGCCACTGATCATGGGACTAGTACAGTGATCACATGGAGATTCCTGTTCGCAAGAGCGGGGTCCACAACTAGCCACTAATCATGGGACTAGTACTGTATACACATGGAACCCATTATTGATATTTAATATAAAAATGGGGCCTCACATTGTTCCACATCGCCAATTGTGCTCGCAACGGACTCCGCTGCCACCGCGGATTCTCCATTTTTTCACCATGCGATACATGGAAGCTGAGACCCTATTTAATGCGGCCAACCCCTGTCTGAGGTTCACCAGTTTTCGTGTGCATGTTTTGCCCTAGGTAGCTACGCCCGAGACGCTCTAGCGTCGCCATTGTTGCTTGCCAAAGTTCGTTTGGTTGCTGCTGCGATTTTCTTTGAGTTCCGCCATCGTCGAGACCTGTCTGTGGCTGGAATCGAGACCCTCACATCGAGCCGCGTCATGCATGCCCAGATTTGTCGTTATGGGATCACCACAGCACCGTGTCTAGTGCCATTGTCCTCCTCTCCGGTGAGTAGCGCCACCCCGCCATCATCGCCGTCCCTAGCACACCTTCGACCATCCGATCTAGTGCATACGTTTTAGATCGCGCCTTGTAGACTTTGTCTCCATTTGCCACATGTCCCATCACCATCGCTGCTATGCACGCAACCACAACCGTCTGATCCTAGGCCAACATCTTGGATCTCGCCACATTGATGCGCTACCTGTGCGCACGCATCTGTGCTGACGTTGGCGACGTAATGTCAGGCACGTGATTCAAGGAGTCATGGACTCAGTCCACCATAGATGCGCACTGTTTCGTGGACTCGGTCTATAGACCACGGGCCCACATGTCAGTCTAATGGGATTAGTTTTATATTTATTTTAATTCGGTAATTAGTGCTGTTGACATCAACATGACATCATAATTAGATTTACCATAGAAAAATAATTCAGCTAAACACCTAAATAGCCAATGACGTCAGCGTGACGTCATTATTCCAAATTTCCAGTAGAAAATTATTTGATAAAATAGGATTTATTCGTTTTCCTTTATTTTAAATTTTAGACAGCCTGTTCCTAAAAATTTGTAAAATTGATAAAATAGGATTTCCAATTGAGATGATTTCAGTTCCTAAAAATTTGTAAAATTGAGCTTTGTTTAATGGTGAATTTTATTTATTTTTTGGAGTTGATTTTTCTCTCTATTTAGGTATTTATTACTATATTTAATCATTTTATGTAGATGTTGAAGTACTCGAGGTGTTCGTGAGCGAAGAGCCAACTCAAGAGCATGGTTCAGAACAGGAACAAGAGTTTTTTGAAGGCAAGTTGTGCTTTGATCATGTTGAACCCATGTTTTAAAAGTTATGTTGTTTTAAACTATTGCATGCTAGCTAAAGGTGTAGGAGGAACAATCTTCTTATTAGAAATTCCATGGGCAACACCAGCTGACCGAAACACTATGGTGCTAAACCTAGGAGCAACCACAATCTCTCCACTCTTGGAGCCACAAAGAATGGTGGGAGGATATGCCCGAACATACTCCAAGTATGCAAATCCTAGACCTTGATTGAATCTACTAATCTTGGACTAATCTAAGATGAGATTGGGCTTCTTTTTGCCTCTAACAAACTTCTCAAGTACTCATGAGGTACTCACACTCCTGGAAGGGGATGATGAAGAACCAAAAGTGGAAGAACGAATAGCACATACATATCTCTCCCTATGTACAGCTGCCTCAATCTTGAGGGCCTCACAAGAAACGCACTCAATATTTCTATTCCTAGTAAACTAGGCCTCAAGCTTCATCCTAAGCTCCTCATTGATTCTTTCCATATTCCCCTCAACCTTAGCACATCGCAAGCAAGGTTCTTATGACTTAGCTAGTAGGTCCTTAGTCAGGTCATTACACTTGACATTTAAGGCATCATTATCAAGTTTTAGTTGTGTACAGCCCTCACACGAGCTGGCTAGGTCCTTAGAAGCAAATTGTTCAAGTTTTTCATTTCTAACAGAAAGCTTTCTAAGGTGAGCAGTCATGACATCAATCTCTGCAAGCAAATTAGGGCAATTGTCAAAAGAAGAATGAGTAGGAGCATGGAGAAGACTAGCATCAGCAAGAATAGCATCAAAAGTATTAAGGCTAGTATTCTTCACTCTAAGGACCTCAACCTCAAAATCACACTATCATGCAAGGTCCTTAGGTTCTCCAACTCTACAAGCAATGCATCATAGGGAGAACAATCATTAGCGCCATGGGATGAACTAGATCTAAGTGAAGCAAGCTCCCGTGACAAAATATCTTTTTCTTTCTCAAGCTCTGAACAACTAGCTCTAGCATGGAATTTTTCTAGCTTGCAGAAAGCATAATTGAGCTCATCATAGGAAGGTACCTCATTGGATTCGTTGTAAAGGTCATCATCGCTGATGCTGTTCACATCGGCCATGAAGCACATGGCTTGAAGTCGTCGCTGCCCTTGGTCCTCTCTTGTGGATTTTCCTCCTTCGTCGTTGCTCCAAGTCTCGGTGTCGGAGAAGAAGATGTTGTCGATGTGGCGAGGACACTGTGGAAGATCTTCTTGTTCTTGAAGAAGTTGTGGTACTTTTTCTCAAACGTGGGATCCTAAGCTAGAGCCTTCTTGATGCTGATCTTATTAGTGTAGTCGTTCTTTCCTGAATTGCTAGAGTCGTTCTTGCCCTTCTCTAGCTTGGGGCAGTTTTTCTGAATGTGGTTGGGGCTACCACACTCGAAGCAGGTGATAAGACCACCTCTCTTTCTCTCTCACCCTTTTGTATGCATTAGAGAATTTTCTGGCTAGGAGGGCAAGCTCATTTTCTGGAAACCTCTCCAACTGTTCATCGCTCATCTCACAGAGAGCCAAGAGAGAAAAACCAACAAAAACCTCAGAACTGGACCTAGTAGGATCAGTGACCAAGGCCATCGATTGTGACTTCATATTACACGAGAAGATGTTAATCTCGTGTGTTTTGAGTCAGGAATAGAACCCGTCAAGAGTCAGAGTCGACAAGTCAGTGGTGTCCTTGATGGTGGTCACCTTAATATCCCAAACCCGAAGATCGAGTGTCATGAGAAAATGCCGAGCATTCTCTGAGTTAGAGTATGTGCAACTACAGCTCGGAGATCACTTAGAATCTATGTGAAACATCTTGTGGTAGTCACGCTTGTACTGATCTTATCTCACCATCTTGATCTAGGTGGTTTCCTCAGGGTAAGTATCAAGGGTCACCCAGATCTAGTGAGCAGATCGAAGGTGAGAGATCCTGTCGTACTCATTATGGCTAAGGCTCTATATAACGATATTTCTTGCCTTAGCATTTGCCTCAATGTTAGACATATTTCCGGCATTGACGTTTTCATCGGCAGAAACCTCATACGGGAGCTTCACCTTCTGCTAGATCATGAAGCCCTGAGCAGTGATGTACGACTCCATCCTGGATTTCCAAAAATAATAATCCACCCCAGAGAATATTGGAGGGTTGGTGGAATACTTATCCATCGCTATAGCTCTGATACTAATTGAAGGACCAAAAAGGCGACTAGAGGGGAGGTGAATAGGAGCCAAATAAAATTGGTCAAATGAAAACTTCCCCCAAAGAACCAAACAAAAAACCCAAGAGATCAAATGGAAGTGAAAAAAAAATCAATTTTTAGAGAATTTAGCCCAGAATCGGCACAACTGCCATGTAGGAGGTGGTACTACCGTAATGAACAGTAAAATCAATGGTGAACAGTAAAATCAACATGAGTTTAAGATCAAAAATCCATGCAACTTTTGATCAGCTGATCCAACACCCATGAAACTTTGCAAGAACCTTCCTAAGAATGTCAGGAACTTATTCCAGCCTTCAATCACAAGGATTGATGTCAAAGTTCTGAAGGTTGCACCAAAATCGGGCAAAAACAAAAAAACTTCACCCTAAGCTTGCTCGTGGGGATTTGATGATCAAGATGATCTTAGATGACCTCCCACATATCACAGCAAGCAAGAACAAAGGAAAAAAAAGCCTCAAATGACCTAGAACATGATCTACAAAAATCTTTCTTCTTTCAAGCAAAAAGTTTGGTTTCTTGCAAAAACATAGAAGAAGAGATTGTAGATTGCCTAGATGATGACACAAGATCAAGAGAAGAAATCAAAAGAAACTAATAGAGCTCAAGAAGGAGGGGAGACAAATAACATAGAACAATAACTTGAGATGAAAATGATTTCTATTTCTTCATAAGAGGAATGGTTACAAAACCTCACCACCAGGTGGGCAAAGCTCAAAGGAGCAAAAAAAAACAAAAAATCCTTCTCACAAGACTTGTTGGTGGAGGCATACACCCACCCCTCTATTTATAGCCTAACCGAAGCAATCTCCACCCTTGGATGACTTCCTTCAACCATAAGGAACCTCATCAAGGGCTGGGATTGACTCCCTCACTCATACATGGGCTAACCCGAAACCCACACACATAACGGGTTTTGCACACTTCTCAAAGCACACTAACTTAACCGCTACTCCACCCGCAAACCTTGATCCAACGATTCTCCTTCTCTTGAGTAGGGCTTAAGTTAGCATCATCACCGTCCACTTGTCTTCTCAGCTTACAGCGACTCCCGGCCTTAGTCATCTTTGATGCCACCTCGACCATCTGGATCTTGGCTCTCCTAGTCTAGTACCGGTCACCTTCGCCTCAATATGACCTAGCTTCGACGTCCTGCAACCATCATAGACAAGAGAACCCATCACATAGCAATGTCCAACACATATGCAATTAGATCAACACATAGCCAAAATTAATCACAACATCGCTGGAAAAATTGGCACTAAAATCGGTAGTACCTCAAATCGGTACTAAAATTGGTAGCACCACAAATCGATACTAAAATCGGTAGTGCCAATTTCTCTGAGATTGGAAAACGACCCTTGTGGAAAATAACTACCGTCAACTAGGGGCCGATAGTGCTAATTGGCTGATACTACCACCCCCAGGGTTGGTAGTGCCGATTTCCCTGACAACACTTCAAATTGCTTCAAAATTCAAATCCAAATCAAATCAAACTTAAACTTGAGCACCATAAGCTCGAACACAGTCAATTACTCATCATTCACATGAGTAGACCTCCACATGTTCTTTCACAAGCTAGTAGTCAATGAAGGTTAGGAGGTTGCATGGGAATATAAGTAGAATGAGGTTAGACAAGGAGCGATGTACGAAAGTAAGGCAAATGTGTAGAAAGTAGTGAAGACTTGGGAAGCGTCATTGCGAAGGACATTTAGGATAGTAAAGTCAACGCATTGGGTTTATGATGTGAACTTTGAGATAGAGGGCTGCCCATGGCGAGTTCATGCATACCAGCCTAAGTATGACACCCTTTGGAAGGGCTGCATAGTTGTTGCACACACATGCATGGTGATGGAGTCCATGTAATCCCATAGAAACATGCTGGGACTTTTGTTGATATTTTCGAATAGCCCTCCAAGTGCTTCCCTGGAAAGATGGTACTTAAGCAAGCATTCTTCACTTTTGATGCATGCATCAATGCGTTTAGATATTTTCGTCCATTACTTTGCATAGGCTGCACCTTTCTGGCTGGGTAGTACAAGGGCTATGTAACATCCCAAAAATTTACCTTAAAATATTATTTTATTGTTATTTGTTGCATTTTATGGTTTTTCTGAATTTATTGGATTTTTTTGGATTTTATTTGAATTTATTTTAAATTAAGTATATTGGTCTTTTATGAAAACGAATAAAATATAAATAAAATTATTATAAATTTTGGCTAAAAATACTTTATTGGAGTTTTAAATGTCTTAAAGTATTTATTAGAATTTTTTTGGATTTTTAACTGTATTTTTAATTCCTTAAACTATTTAGTTTAATTACTTTAATTATTTTAATTGCAAAATCTCTGGAAAAACAAAAATAGTATGTGCTGAAGCCCACTACTGTTCTATTTGTTTAGGCCAGTCCGGCCTGTTGTTCGGCTGGCTCATGAAACCCTAGCATCTCAGCCATTGGTTTGGATCAACAGCTGGATTAGGCTTTTGAAACCCTAAACACGCATCACCATTTGATGCTCACCACGTGGACGACCCAGATCGATGCCCAGCGCCGCAATCTCCATCTAGGTCATGGAGTCCTTGTAGTAGCCACCATGGAATCCGGCTCGTGCACGACGTTCGAGGGCTATATAGGGTGAGTTGACCCTGTCCCAAGGTTCACCTTTCTGCGCTGCAACTTTTGATGTAGAAAACTCCGGTCATCTGGTTCGCAAGAGAGAGCTCGCCGTCGTTGCTATTGACGTCACCACACTTTTCTACGGATTTGGTCATCACCGTTTGGTCCTTGCCGTCATCCAGTACATCATCAGCTTCATCGTATCAAGCCACGGCAGATCCGAAAGTCTCCGAGGCCGAATCGTCGCCATGCGCTGTTTTTTGGTCATCTTCTACCTCTCCGGTGAGTGACGCACCGCTGCGCCATCATTTTCAACGGGAGAGCTTTCAGCCGTCCGATCTGAGGTAACGGGTAGGATGGCGTTGCGCAGATGCCGTTTGGGGTTGCCGCGTGTCTCCGTCTCATGCAGATCCGAGCCGTTTGATTTGAACGACCTGTGCAGATTAATACAAGGTGCTAATGGATTGCTTCCACATGTCACCGTAGATCATCGCCACATGTCGCTTCGGCGTTTCGCCACGTGTTCTGCTGGCGTCATCAGGCCTCGGGCCTGCGTCATCAGGTCCATAGAATAGTATCTCCAATTCACGGTAGACCTTGGCAGTTTCGTGGACGCGGTCCATAGACCGTCTGTTCCACGTGTCAGCACCAGAGCGATGCGATGTCATGCTGATGTCATAATCAAGTTTTCTAGTATAAAAATAATTCGGATAATTTGGTATTTTTCAAAATTTCAGATTTTTATGATTTTTGAATCTCCCGAGAGCCCGTTCTCCCTCATACGAGCTCCGATAGAGGTGATTCAAGTTTCTAAATTTTTTTAAAATTGATATCTATTTAATGGTGAATTTTATTTATTTTTTCTCTCTATTTTGGTGTTTATTTGGTTTTCTCTCTCGTTACGCATAGACATTGAACTGTGCAACGCATTATAGGAAGATCCGTCAACTCAAGATCAAGGTCCAGAGCAAGAATAAGGCTTTTCTAAGGCAAGTTATGCTTTGACCATGTTAAACCCAGTTTATAAATTTGCTATGTTGTTTTACCTATTGCATAATATTTTATGTGTACAACTATTTTGAAGTAGTTTGGGATCTAGCTAATCTACCTATTCGATCTATACCCTACCTTGTTACATGTATGCCATGATCAACTGTCACCCTTGGATGGTTCACTATTAGTTGGATAAATAATAGCAATCAACATGGGTTGATTAGACCGTGACTAGTTTGCTTAGCCATGCCACGTCAATTCATGTCTTTGGAAATATCAAACTCAATCTTGACTAATGGAATATGGAACATGTTTATGAAAGGTCTGTCGGGTGCTGTTACACAATGATGTTGAGTTGTAGTTAGATTTGTCACGGAACGATGTTGATTTGTTGATGGCACGTGGTGTATGGTAATCAACTAGGATGGTAAATAATTTACATTTGGGCAAGTGGCAGGGGGTTGTGTGCCAAGGTGGGCCAGGAATGGCAGAGGGTTTGTGGAAGTCTTGCCTCGGTCAATTAAGGACTTAACCTTGTGAGCATTTGAACTGAGTCAATCATGCAACAACATGTCTGGTATGGGATAGACCTAACTAAGTAGGATTTCCATTATCTTGACTTGTGATTCCTCAGGTGGATAATCACACAGAAGTGTGTATACATGGAAGTGTGGTTTTAGCGAAGGATGTGGTGTACTGTGGTCACACATCAATCTAACAGTTTGTCAGTCCTAACCTTTACCTCCGATGAGAGAAGGGGTAGTGTATGGTTTACAGGGAGGGTCCATATTGGAATAAAAGTTTTTTGAAAAGTTTTGTCATGATCTCTCTGCGGCACATCAAAGGAAGTGTGCTAATGATCTTGCACAAAGAGATGATCAGATCGTGTGGGTAAAGTGCATAACCTCTACAGAGTGAAAAATCTATTCGGATAGATGTGCTCGCGGTATTGAGCAATGCTCGGGAATTATAGTCAAGGGTTAGATTTTATAAAATGAAAATTTGGATGGGAAGGTTGGATGCTGTTGGAAAGTTGAAACTTTATTTAGGACTGGATGCCATGCTTACATGGAAATGCTGAAAGTTACTATTACTGTATTTATTTTGCTGTCTTTGCAATCTATTTACTGTATTCATTCACAAATGCTGCTTTACCACAAAATAGCCATGATAGCCATTCCTTTGGAATAAGCCTTGCATATAGTTATGTTATGATTGCATTCTGTGCACAACTTGTTGAGTGCTTTAAGTACTCACCCTTGCCAACATCAACATCACCAGTGAGGAGTCTGCATTAGCTTTGGAGGAGGTGTTCCAAGATCATACAAAAGTTTAGGGTGCGTGCCTTGTCAGTTGTTTGTGGCATACTGAGGGGTTTATCTTTGTCTTCATTCCGCTGCAATTTAATTTGTTGTTCAGTCTTACAAGGCATAGTCAAGTAAGTTGACCATAAGGTCATTCAATAAGTGTTATATAATATATAAAGTCTTTTATTATATTTTCCACTGTGTATGATTGTGATATTCATCTATGTTGGGCTTGTGTGCACTAGCGTGATCCTAGACTAGTGCAGTATACACAGAGGGTCCAGATTTGCATATTCAGGCCCCGAAAGGCTAGATATTAACTTCCATCGAAGTAGATGGCAATAACCAGGTTCTTCCCATTGCACTTACATTTGTGGAGAGTGAGAATACCGATAGATGGTTGTAGTTTATGAGGAATGAGAAAGTTGGTGTTGTGGGCGAGTAGCCTCGAGTTTGTATCATATATGATGGACAACTCAGCTTATTGAAAGCGATTGTGCAATTGCAGCAAGCGAAAATGAGCCTTATCCATGGCCTGATTTGCAGAGTAGGTGGTGCAAGAGGCACATAGATGCCAACATCTATAAGCAATTTTGGAACAAGGACTTCACAAAGCTTTTCAAGAGGCTGTGTGATCAGAATCAGTAGAGGAAGTTTGATGCACTATAGAAAAAGCTGGACAAACTCACAATGAAGCTTACAAGAGAAGCACAGAACTCCTCGTTGCACTCCAGAACATACCTACGGGCCCCCAGTCGGTCGGGCAGAATGGAAGGTGAACGAATTCTTCTCACAGTGGATTGAGCATGAGCCTAAGGAGAAGTGGGCATTGCTTTACGACACCGATGGTGCCAAATACGGGGGCATGACCACCAACCTAGTTGAGGTGTACAACTGGGTCATGTGGGGTCTGAGGCCCCTTCCTTTGATAGCTAACATGGAGGGAGTTCTACGTGGTATTACGAAATACTTTGTTGATCGTCATGCCGTGGTGTTGGCCTCCATGAATAATCCTCAACTAAAGTACTCCACTATGATCAGTAGGTACATGGAAGACAAAAGCAAGAAGGGGGAGATGCATAGAGCATTCAAAATGGGTACCAAGGAGCTTTGTTTCGAGGTCTTGTCTAGGGAGAAAGGTGGTCATGAGATGAACTGTGAAAAACTTGTTCATGACTGCACCCTTGGAAGGCACAGTTGTTCTTGCTCATGCAACAAGCCCCATTTGTTACATGGGCATGCGCACATGTGATGATTTCTTGCTCAACAGTTCGACAAGTTCCTAGCATTTTCATGTCAGAATATTTCATGAAGGAAGTGGTGATGACAACCTAGAGTGGAGAACTCTATGGTTTCGGTGTGGTTGGATCATTCACAGACTATCCGAGTTGGCAGCAGACATGGTGGGTTCCCGACCTTCAAAGGCTGAATGTAGTTTGGTCACCGCCAAACTCGACGTATCAGGAATGCCATGGATTCATCATAATCAGGCCGTCGTGTGAAGAAATGTTCGATTTGTGAGGAGAACGAGCACACTTTCAAATACTTCCCTAAGCTAAGAGGCCAGCAGGAAGGAGAAGAAGGTCATGTGCATGGTGGTAGCCACGGGGTGCCGTCGCCAAATTGAAATCTATCTAAAATGTTGTATAGTAAGAACTATGTTGTACTAGTAGTGTATTTGTTATGTGTGGTGCTGTAAATTTTATTGTGATGTACAAACTATGTTAAAAATGTTGTATCGTAAGAACTGTGTTGTAGTAGTAGTGCATTCATTATTTGTGGTGATATAAACATTGGTGTGATATACAAACTATTCAAAAATATTGTATCGTAAGAACTATGGTGTACCTTTAAGTGTGAACTAAGTTGCACTAGTATGATGTTCGTTCATTTCTTATACTATTATATTTACGTTGTGTTATGTAACTGTACCTGCACGTTTACCTTTCAGTTACTTTATGTTAAACTAACATTCGAGCTTTTCATGATAGGTATGGAGGACAACACAGCAGCTGCGGAGTGGCACTATGAGTTGCTCGACCCGATTATCGACGCCACACACTGCAGCTGCTTGGTGACTATGACACCTTAGCACGATGAGGTGCCCATCTGAAGGACTGTGATGGCGATCAGAGGGGGTGAATGATCACAAATTTGAATTTCCCCCACTCAAAACACTCCAACCAAGCCCTCATAAGAACCGATCAAATGGGAGACAAGAGGGAGAAAATGACCTAGTCAAGGCGATACTACCACTCTTGTGCCGTGTAACACCTTAAAATTTTCCATAAATTAATTTTTGGAGTTATTTTGATTTTTGGAATTTTTGGGAACTTATTTGCATTTATTCAAATAAGGGCTTTCTTGAAATCAATTAAAATATTGCAAAAGTTTAAGCAAATTTTTCTCGAAGTATTTTATTTGAGTTCCAAATGTCCCAAAAGATTTTCCAGAATTTTTCTGGATTTTTTCGAGTATTTTTGCTATTTATTTTGGCTTTATCCATTTATCGGATTTATTTTAAATTGAAAATGTTTTTAAAAACACGAGGGAATAGTACTGGGCCAGCCCAGCACTGTGCTTAGTATGGCCCAGCATGCCAAACCCTAGCCGTCGCGCAATCGAACCGTCGGATCGAGATCCAATGGTTGCCGTTGCGCCACGTCGCCCGCGTGCGTGCGCCGTCGAATCGTCGCTGCTAGGACGCCTGTGATGGAGCAACGTCCCTTCGCCCGCGTAATCGCCGGAGTTAACGCCGTCGAGCGCTTCCGCTCGTTTCGCCATTGTTTGCGCGAAAGTCGAGGCTCCTTTAAGTTCACCAGATGGCGCATCTGGCAGAGCTCGTCACGCTGCATCTTTTGACTCCTCGCACGCCTCCCGAGCCGCCGCTGTTTGCCTGCGAGAGCTCGCTGTATTGCTCTCGTGGTGCCATCGTTTTTGCTTCGCCTCGCCATCGTCCGAGCCTTTCCGTAGTGCTCCGACCCCGTTCCGAGTTCACCGAAGAGCGCCGCGTCGATCAAGCCAGTTCTTCACGCCCAGGATCCACAACAGCGCTGTCACCGACTTCATCTTCCTCAGCGCCGGCAGCCTTCTCTTTTGCGCCGCCGTCGACCTCGTCAAATCCCGCCGACCGTCCGATCTGCATCGTGCCGCTCTAGTGAGTCCACATAACCCCAAATCCTGTGTTAGTCTGGCTTAAGTCGTAGCCGTTAGATCTGATACATGCGGTTTAGATTAGATCTGGCATTTTGTGCTTTAGATTAGGTCCAGGCTGTTGGATCGGTTATGAACGCTTGAGATAGTGCCACGTCGTTAGGGTGAACAGTAAACCGCTCGGGTACTATGGACCGTTGGATTAGATCTGGACGGTGATAATGATTTGAGCTGTGTTGCGTAAACCCGCACCGTTCAGATTTGAACGTGCAGCTGGGATGTCGCCGCACCCCCGCTGAATCCTGTGCGGACGCTTGTGCAAGTTGACCGAGGCACGACCGAATCTTGGCCGTTGGTTTCACGCAGACCGCCGAGATTTCGCCGCGTGTCTACGCGTGAGCCGAAGCGTCGCTGGGACCGCGCGAGTGCTGGCCGTTGGATTCGTGAGCGCCGTCGGATGCGTGACGCGTGTCACGTGGAATTCGAAGCGTTTCGGGTGACACGGGAGATCTGACCGTTGATTTTCTTTGACGGTCATGATTGAGCCACGTGGGTGAGATCTGGCCGTCGGCTGGAATCGCTCGAGATGCTGACACGTGTCTGGGCACGAATCTCGAGGCGATCGATAGCGTCGACAATGACGTCGATCTTGGCGTCGGTGGGGGGCTCAGTGCACTGCTCGTGGACCGAGTCCACCGTGGACCAGAATCGGGCCGTGGACCCAGTCCATGGACCGTGGCGATGTGGCAGCACAAGGAAAGTGCCACGTGTCAGCTGACGTCATGCTGACACATTAAATCGAGTTTTCAGTAGAAAAATAAATAATTTAATTCGGGATTTTCTATTTTCTTATTTATATTTTATTTAAAACTTTGAAAGGCTATAAATTTTGCATTTTAACTCCGATTGAGGTGATTCCAGTCTTTAAAAATTTGTAAAATTGTGCTCTTTTTAATGGTGAATTCTATTTGAATTTTTGAGGAAGTATAGTCTACTGTTTTGGTTGTTTATTGCATATATGATTTTTACGCGTAGACGCAAATTTGCCGAAAAGTTTCGAGGAAGAGTTCGTTGCTCAAGATCAAGCTTCGGAATACGACCAGCAACTCTTCGAAGGCAAGTGATGCTTTGACCATTTTGATCCCAGTTTTTAAAATATATTTTGCTTGAAATTTTGCATGCTAAGTTAATTAAAAATGGATTTAAATTAATTTGGGTAATGTAGCTAATCAACCCATATTGTTATTACCACCTTGAAATTACTATTTGTATGCCTTGAAATCATTGTTACCATAAGATTATTCATACTTGTTAGATATTAATATGATGCCAACACGGGAGGCTAGACCGTGATTATTTGCTTAGCCCTGCAGCGTGTCATGAATGATCTTTCAGAAAATGCCACAATAGTGACTGATGAAATATTGAATGTATTTTAAGAATGGTGTGGTGATGCCATGTGACGAAATTGAAGTACAGAAAATTGTGTGGTTCTGTACCGATGTTAAGTTATTATTGGTATGTGTTGCACAATAATCAATTAGGTGGAAAAATGATTTAGACTAGGGCAAGTGGCAGGAAGCTTTGTGCCAGGTGGGCCTATGTGGCAATGGGTTGATGAGTGGAGTCTGTGTGCCACATTGGGCTGTGTGCCACCGTTGAATGATGAAAGTTTTGCTTCGGTCAGCTAAGGACTTCACCTTGCAAGTCTTTGAACTGAGTCAACCGTACAACCACATGTCTGGTATGGGACAGACCTAGTTGATTAGAGTTTTGATATCTTTCCTCTGAAACCTCGGGGTGACAGTACACGGGGGTGTATTTGTGTGGTGGAGCGTACATGTGCTACGGCTTGGTGCCCATCCAACGGTGTTAGCTTATTCTATACTTCGGCTCTGTGTGAGGGGAGTGATAGCGAAGGCAATACCGGAGAGGTTCATTGGTTAAGGTAGAGGTTCCTGAAAGGCTTTGTTGCGGGCAATCACCTGTGTGGTGAGCGGCTGTATCTTGTGGGTCAAGTGTACAACCTCTGCAGAGTGTCAAATCTATTCGAATAGCCGTGTCCGTGGTATTGGACATTGCTCGGGGATTACAGTCAAGGGTTAGATCTTCAAAAATAAAATGTGGGAAGGGTGGTTGTGTGCCAGTGTCAAGAATAATCTAATTAAGGCTGTGTGCCAAGTTTGCGGAGGAAAACTGTTTAAAGAACTTAGTACTATTATTAACTATTTCACTGCTTTTAATCTAAGTAAGATATGGGTTTAAAAATGCTGTTTGATGCAAATGAACCAAGTAAGCCAATTCTCTGGATTAAGTCTTGCATATAGTAATAATATTGCATTCTGTGCATTACTTGTTGAGTACCTTGAGTACTCACCCCTCCTTGCCTATCAACCCAACATCAGTGGAGGAGTCTACGCCAGCATGGGAGGAGGATGTAACACCCTAATTTTTGCTCTAATTTAAAAGTTTGAAGTATTTTTGATTTTTGAGAAATTTTGGAAATTTATTTAAATTTAATTGGATTTATTCAAATAGGGCTTTTCTTGAAAAAAAAATTGAATAATGGAAAAGTTTTTGCAAAGTTTTATTGAAAATATTTTAATTGAGTTCCAAATATCTCAAAGTAATTTCTGGAATTTTTCTAGAATTTTTCTGCTATTTTAAAAGCCCCAAATGATTTAATTGAATTTCTGGAATTATTTTAAATGTGAAATGTTTTAAAAATCACATGAACAGTAGCCCATTACTGTGCGTGTTGCAGCCCGCCCCGCCGAAACCCTAGCGCCGCCTAGCCCAAGCCATCCGATCCGGATCGCAAGCCTGTGCGTGTGCCACGTCGCCCGCGCGCGTGAGCCTTCGGATCGTCGCCGCACGAACGCACAGGATCGCGCCACGTCGCTTCGTCCCCGCGAGATCATCGGAGAGACGTGGGCGTTGATGGCCGTGACTTCCGTCGGCCGTTTCGCGCACGTCGAGGCAACCCTTAAGTCCCCGTTGAAGGCGTCGTGCAGAGGCTTTCACTCCGCCTCTTTTGACTCCTCGCACGCACGCCGAGACTCCCTCTAGCGCCCGTACGAGCTCGCCGTAGTTGCTTCTTTGTGCCGCCGCTGTTTTTCGTCGTTTGCTTCGCCGCCGGTTTCTCTCCGCCGTCGCCAAGGTCACCGGAGTAATCCTTCCGCCACGCCGCGTCGAACGAGCCACTTCATCACGCCGGAGAAGCCTCAGAGCGCCGTGGGCTGCGTCATCTTCCTCGACTCGTGACCTTTTCTTCTGCGCCGCCATCGCCTTCATCGAAGCTTCGTCGTCCGTCCGATCTTCATCGCACGCTCGGTTCGTCCACGTCACCCTTCTTTGTGTTCTTCTAGAGTAGATCATGCACTGCTTAGATCGGATTGAGCGGTAGAGATTAGATCTAGTCTCTGTATCTTAGTTTCATCTCACCGTTGGATCGTTAGTGTGCGCGTAGGATTGAGCCACGTCGCGCCATGAATAGTAAACAGCCCGACTCGAACTCGGCCGTTGGATCGGATCTGAGCGGTTGAGTTGGATCTGGTTTTGCCCTAGGATCTGCGCCGTTCAAATTCGAGCGTCGGCGGTAATAGCGCCGCACCTCCAACCAATCGCGTGCGGCCGCGTGTTTCCTTTGACCGAAGCGTGACCAATCTCGGCCGTTGATTCAAACGAGCCGTTGCGATTGCGCCGCGTGTCGCTGCGTATCCGAAGCGTCGTCGAGTCCGCGCGTGCGTTGGCCGTTGGATCCGAGGGGACCGTTCGATGCGTGACGCGTGGCCGTGCGGAAATCGAGGCGTCGTCGAGCCGCGCAGGCATAGGATCTGACCGTCGATTTTAGCGAACGGTTTGGATTTTGCCGCGTGGCTGCACTGTTCTGTGAACCAAGTCCACGGTGGACCAGAGCCGAACCGTGGACCCAGCCCATAGACCAGAGCGACGTGGCAGCCTCTGGGCGTGCCACGTGTCGAGATGACGTCATAAATATTTTTATATATAAAAATATTTCGACCGAAATTCATTTCTGTGCTGACGTCATCATGACGCGATGCTGACGTCATATATCCGAATTTCCAATATAAAAATAATTCAGAAAAATCGGATTTTCTTAATTTCTGTATTTTCAGATTTTATTCAAACTTCAAATGACTATAACTTTTGCATTTTAACTCGGATTTGGGTGATTCAAATTTATAAAAATTCATAAAATTATGAGCTATTTAATGGTGAATTTTATTTGAATTTTTGAGGTTATCTAGTCTTCTGTATTAGCTATTTATTGCATATTTTGTTTGTGCAGCGTGAGCGCAAATTTGCCGAAAAGTTGCGAGGAAGAATTCGTCGCTCAAGACCAAGCTTCGGAACACGACCAGCAACTCTTTGAAGGCAAGTGATGCTTTGATCATTTTGATCCCAGATTTTAAAATGTAATTTATGCTTTGAAACTATGCATGCTAATTATTTAAAATGAATTTAAATTAATTTGGGATAATGTAGTTAATCAACCCATTTTGTTATGCCACCTTGAATTATTAACTGTATGCCTAAATCATTGTCACCCTAAGTTTGATTATATTAGTTGGATGTTAATATTGTGCCAACACGGAGGCTAGATCGCGAGTAAATGCTTAGCCTTGCAACGAATCATGAGTGTTCTTTCGGAAAAATGCTACAATATTGATTAAAGACATATTGAATGTATTTTGAAAAGTGGTGTGATGATGCCACATGATGAGATTGAGGTACCGCGACCTGTGTGGTTCCGTACCGATGTTGAGTTATTGCCGGCATGTGTTGCACAATAATCAATGGGGTGGGAAATGTTTTAGATGGGCAAGTGGCAAGAGGTCAGTGCTGTGGGCCTGTGTGGCAGTGGGTTGATGAGTGATGTGAGTCTGTGTGCCACATTGGGCTGTGTGCCACTGTTGAGTGTTGGAAGCCTTGCCTTGGTCAGTTAAGGACTTCACCTTGCAAGCCTTTGATCTGAGTCACCCGTACAACCACATGTCCGATATGGGATGGACCTAGTTGACTAGGGTTACGATATCTTTCCTCCGATACCTCGGGGTGACAAAGATGCAGGGGTGTATCTGTATGGGGCGCGCACTGCTACGGCTTGGTGCCCATCCAACGGTGATTGGCGGTCCTATACTTGGCTCTGTGTGAGGAAGTGATAGTGAAGGCAATCTGAGAGGTTCTTTGGTTAAGGTAGAAGTCCTGAAAAGATTTGTTGCGGACAATCACATGTGTGGTGGCGGTGTATCTTGTGGGTAAAGTGTACAACCTCTGCAGAGTGTCAAAACTATTCGAATAGCCGTGCTCACGGTATTGAGCATTGCTCGGGATTACAATCAAGGGTAGATTTTCATAAACAAAACATGGAAGGGTGGTGTGTGCCAAGTGTTAAAAATGAATCATATATCGTGTGTGCCGAGAATCCTCGGGAAAAACCATTTGAAATTATTATTACGTATAACTGCTCCATCGCTTTAATCTAACTAAGATATTGGTTAAAAATGCTTGCTTGATGCAAAAGAACCATTTAAGCCAATCCTTTGGAATTAGCTCGCATATAGTAATAGCGCCGCATTACATGCATTACTTGTTGAGTGCCTTGTGTACTCACCCCACCTTGCTTATCAACCCCAACATCGGTGGATGAGATTACACCACTTTGGGAGGAGGAGTACATCGAGGACACGATAAACTAGGGGCAAGCCCACTCGGTTGCTCGTGGCAAGATGAAGGCTTCACGACTTTTACTTATGTTCAGTGCTATTTCTTTACTTTGATTAATGTAAGCCCTGTGTGGCTAACTTATCTGTAAGGAGACCATAAGGTCGTACAACTCGGTTTATATACATGTTTGCACTATTTATTCTTATATCCTTGTGTTTGTCTGTGATGTGCAACCCTGTATGCCTGTGTGTGCTAGCGTGATCCTGGACTGGCACAGAATACACAGAGGGTCCGGATTTGCAGATTCGGGGCCCGACAGAGGTGGTATCAGAGCAGGTTGACTGTAGGTCTTGACCCTAGTTTGGTTGTGCCTAGGAGGGTAAAACTATTTTCTAAAGACCTAATCAACTTGAGCAAGAATGTCAAAGAAATCTCGACTTATCTCTTCTCCCTTATTCATACCTATGCTGAATTTTTATTATTCTCTGTTTAATTTAAACAAGGTTTATTTTGGCAGATGAGGATGATCCACACCTATGGAGAGCGCTTGGGAGGATACGCCATGAGTTATGGCGTATGATGCAGATTGCTCGGAGGTTTTGATGAGACCAACGTGTCGAGGACTTGGTGGTGCAGGCGCAGACTTGGCGTCGCTGGGATGTCAAGATCACGCATGTATGCTCGGGAGAGGACGTGGCGAGCCGTCCTATCTACATTTCGGTCGAGAGGTCTTCTTTTGAGGCCGAATCCGAGAGACGGCGCGACGAGCGATCTGGCGGTTGCCCGCACTTACTCCGCAGAGTTGGAGGCACCGTCTTTCGTCACCATCCGCGTCGAGACAATCATTTTGACAGGATGGAGCTTGTGGAGGAGGACGCCACTATCACCCACTGGCGAGGTACGCCATCGCCAGAGGACGCCTTGGATGAGACGGTCCGGAGTTGCAGAGGACCCGCGCCGAGGTCACGAGGCGAGATCCACCGCGGAGAGCTTAGCTCAATCCATGCGAAGATCCAGAGTTGGAGATGGCTCAGTATGGACCCGAGCCCGAGCGATCCCCGAGTTACGATCCGAGATCCGAGGAGCAGGCGGGAGGCACCGGTGCGGAGCGAGCAGCCGGGACCAGAGAGTCGATGGGGTCTTTTGCACCACCGATGGTCTTGAGATCGGTTGCCCGATGCGAGCACCCACGGTGTATGCTCCGGGGGAGCCGCAGCCGGGTTGGCTCGATGAGTGATCGAGTCTAGTAGAATATAGTGTCGAGACTCGAAGGTTGAGTCGCGTCTTTTTCTTCAAAGTCACCATTAGGTGTGAGTCGTCATGGATTCCTATGTTTGCTTACTTGTTTTGGTTGTGAGTGTCCCGTATGCGTTGCATTGCCCTTAGGCACTTGTGAGCAACCATACAGCTTTATATTATATCAATGAAGTGGCTAAATAAATTAAGTTACACCTGTTTCCCCACATGAATTCTTCTACTTGTCTATGCTTTCTTCTTTTCTTAACCTTGGAAGCTTGCAACAGATGGTGAGGACACGTGGAAATGTTGGAGCCAGCGGAAGTGGAGCTAACCAGGCGGATAACCAGAATGAAGAGCCGATTCCTCAACCGCCGCAGTCGATATGCGTAACACAGGAGCCTTCTTGATCGCCTGGACTCAACTTATGAACACGATGGTTCAAACCATGCGTGAGATATCCAACCAAGCTGCTGCGAATGTTCAACACAGGGGTAACCATGGACCACACCCCTACTCCAGGTTGTCGGAGTTTATGACAACCCGTCCACCTACTTTCTCGAGTAACGCCAATCCACCGAAGCGGACGATTGGCTAAGGACAATTGAAAGGAAGCGCACATTACCCAGTGTGTAGGACAGAGAGGTACTCTATGCCTCTCACCAACTCGAAGGGACGCCGCGAGAATGGTGGGAAAACTTCAGGCGCGACTCATGAGGACCCACAGAGTATCACGTGGGAGAATTCACCTCGACTTTCCGCCATACCATGTACCCGAGGGTATCATGGATCTCAAAAGGAGGAATTCGGAGCTCAATCGGGTGGCGATCGGTGGCGATTACGAACAAGTTCACCCAACCGCACGCTACGCACTGCAGGACGTGGCTACGGATAAGGCCGCACAATCCCGCTTCATGAAGGGATTAAATGCGAGGTTGCAGTGGGGTGATCACCCACATTCATCGACTTCCAAGAGCTAGTTAACAAAGCTCTTATATTAGAGGACAAGCGCCGAGTTGGATGACAACAGAAGCGCAGAATGGCGCAACAAGGAGGTCGTCGGGGCCAGCAGAGGCGAGGACGGCACCTCAGCAGTTCATCCGGTACCAGCCGCAGGAAATGATAGGGTACCACCGCCGACAAATCGCCCGATGGGTCGTAATGTTCGACTCGGCCAGAATCGTAGCACAGATCGAGGAACCTCTCGTGCGATGGGAAGATGTTGCTATCATTGCAATGAAATGGGGCATTTTGCCAATAATTGCCCTAAGAAGGAGGTGTCACCCGGTCCGCTTTAACACAGGAACACACGGCAAGGACTCCGCGCCAATCGTGAACGCGGGGCATCAACGAGAAGAACTCCATCCCAAGGAACGCACGAGGCCGAGTCAACCACATTACAACGGATGAAGTCGAGCGCCACGGATGTTGTCTTGGTAAGTTCCTAGTAAACTCGATTACCAGCTCTCGCTTTATTTGATTCCGAGCTTCGCATTCTTTTATTTCCGAGATTTTGCTGTTCAAAATGATATGGAAATAGTGAATCTTAAATGTGTACTCATAGTCCAATCCTCGGATCGAACTCCGATCTAAAGTAGGATGTTACGGGTAAGACTAATAATTAATGGAGTTGAGTTCCTAGCGAACTTAATCGTCCTTAATACCCAAACCTTGGATGTTATCACTCGAATGGATTAGTTAACCAAACACAAGGTAGTCTGGATCATGAAAAAGAGTCATATCGATCGAAAGCCGGATGGAAAGAAGATTGAGTTTGAAGCAAAATCGGTGCGGGATGGACAATTGATGGTCAACAGCGTGAAGATCATCGACTTAGAGGAAGTGCCCATAGTCAATGAATATCCGGATGTTTTCCTAAGATTTACCCGAATGCCGCCGATAGAGATATCGAGTTCGTGATAGAGTGGTTCGAGGACAGCTCCCATAGCTAAGAGACCTTACAGGATGTCCACAGAGGAATTGGTGGAAATGAAGAAGCAAATTGAAGAGCTGCTGGAAAAGGGATTTATAAGACCTAGTTCATCGCCATGGGGAGCACCTGTCTTATTCGTCAAGAAGAAGGGCGGAGTTTTAAGATGTGTATAGACTATCGTGCACTCAATGATGTGACGATAAAGAATAAGTATCCTCTACCCAAGATCGATGATTTGTTTGACCGATTAAGAGGAGCAGAGTCTTCTCAAAATTGATCTCCGATCGGATACCATCAATTGAAGATCCGATCGGAGGATATTCAAGAGGCGCATTTTCGTCAAGATATGGGCACTACGAGTTTACAGTGATGTCCTTTGGTTTGACAAATGCACCAGCATATTTTATGAACTTAATGAATAAGGTTTTTATGGAATACTTGGACAAGTTCGTCGTCGTATTCATAGATGATATCCTTATCTATTCCAAGACGAGAAGAGAGCACGCCGAGCATGTGAGGCTAGTCCTTGAAAAGTTGAGAGAGCAACAGTTGTTTGCGAAATTTAGCAAATGTGATTTCTGGAAGAATAAGGTTGAATTTCTTGGACACATAATGACTGCAGTAGGAGTTGCGGTAGATCCAAAGAATGTGGAGACGGTTCTGCATTGGGAGCAACCCAAGTCGGTAACCCAAATCCGTAGTTTCCTTGGAATGGCGGGGTATTACCGTCGATTCATCGAAGGATTCTCAACGATTGCGAGACCTCTTACGCAATTGTTGAAAAAGGAAAGAAAATTCTTATGGACGCCTGAGTGTGAGAAGAGTTTTCAGGAGTTGAAGAGGAGATTAACATCGGCACCTGTACTAGTTTTACCTGACGTTCATCAAGACTTCGACATTTATTGTGATGCATCGCGTCAGGGATTGGGATGCGTGTTGATGCAAAATAGGAAGGTAATTGCCTATGCATCGAGGCAATTGAGACCACATGAGGAGAACTATCTGACTCATGATTTGGAATTAGCTGCCGTGGTGCATGCACTAAAAATATGGCGTCATCATCTCATCGGAAATAGATGTGAAGTGTATACGATCATAAAAGTCTTAAGTATATCTTCACGCAAGTGACCTAAATATGAGGCAAAGAAGATGGTTAGAGTTAATCAAGGATTATAATATAGGAATTCACTACCACCACGGTAAAGCCAACGTGGGTGGCGGCGCTTGAGCGAAAAGAACCACAGTGTAAATATCTTTGATTGAAACAGTCGAGCAGAATTGTGTAAGGAATTCGAAATTATAACTGGAAATAGTACGGAAGGATTCCTAGCAACCTTGGAAGTAAGACCTACCTCGAAGATCGATCAAGGAAAGGCGAGAAAGATGATGATAAGATCAAAAGAATTAAGGGCAAAATGGATGAAGGCAAAGCAAAAGATTTCAAACTGGATGAACAAGGTACTATGTGGTTTAAAGGGCGCATTTGTGTACCGAACAAAAAGGAGTTGAAGCGATTAATTACGAGGAGGCTCATGACTCGAGATACTCAATTCATCCAGGAAGTGCGAAAATGTACCAAGATTTAAAGGAAAGATTTTGGTGGCCAAGCATGAAATGAGAAGTCGCCGAATATGTTGCATTATGTGACACATGTCAAAGAGTCAAAGCTATGCACCAAAGACCAGCAGGGCTATTACAACCCTTAAAGATACCTGAATGGAAATGGGAAGAAATTGGTATGGATTTCATAACCGGATTGCCCAGAACACAAAGTGGATATGATTCCATATGGGTCATAGTGGATCGCTTAACCAAGGTGGCACATTTCATACCAAGAAGACCACTTATTCCGAGACCGGTTAGCGTAACTTTATATGGCACGGATCGTGCGCTTGCATGGAGTACCAAAAAGATAGTGTCGATGAGGTACCCAATTTACCTCCAGATTTTGGGGTAAGCTACATGAGGCAATGGGGACTCGTTTGAACTTGATCTGACCTACCATCCGCATGCATGGTCAAACCGAGAGGGTTAACGGATATTGGAAGATATGTTGAGATCTGCGCTTTAGCATATTCCACCTCATGGGACAAGTGTTTGCCTTATCTTGAGTTTAGTTACAACAACGATTATCGAGCGAGTTCTGATGTCTCCATTTGAAGCTTTGTATGGTCGGTCTGTCGAACACCATTGAATTGGAATGAGACAGCGAACGACATGTCTTTGGACCGACATTCTTCAGAAGCGGAAGAACGGACGCTCGATCGGGAAAGATTGAAGATTGCACAATCAAGGCGTAAGAGTTATCTTGACAACCGCCGCAGGGAACTGATCTTTGAACCCGAAGATTTTGTGTACCTTAGAGTCACACCTCTCAAAGGAGTCAGAAGGTTCCATGCAAAAGGAAAGCTCGCACCCAGATATGTCGGACCATTCAAGATCTTGAGCCGCATAGGTGAAGTTGCTTATCAGTTGGAGTTACCACAATCTTTGGCAGGAGTGCATGATGTATTTCATGTATCTCAACTGAAGAAGTGTCTTCGGGTACCGGAAGAGCAAACACCGTTAGAGGCAATCGAACTGCAAGAAGATCTAACTTACAAAGAACATCCGATGAAGATTCTGGACGTAATGGACAGAGAGACAAGGAACAAGTCAACACGTTTCTGCAGAATTCAACGGAGTAACCATTCGGAAAGTGAAGCCACGTGGGAACGCCAAGAAGACTCAAGAAGGAGTTTCCTAACCTATTTCAGTAGATGACCCGAATCTCGGGGCGAGATTACATTAAGGGGGAGGTTTGTAACACCTAATTTTTGCTCTAATTTAAAAGTTTGAAGTATTTTTGATTTTTGAGAAATTTTGGAAATTTATTTAAATTTAATTGATTTATTCAAATAGGGCTTTTCTTGAAAAAAATTGAATAATGGAAAAGTTTTTGCAAAGTTTTATTGAAAATATTTTAATTGAGTTCCAAATATCTCAAAGTAATTTCGGAATTTTTCTAGAATTTTTCTGCTATTTTAAAAGCCCCAAATGATTTAATTGAATTTTGGAATTATTTTAAATGTGAAATGTTTTAAAATCACATGAATGAATGGGCCGAGCCCATTCTCGTGCGTGTCGCAGCCCGCCTCGCCAAACCCTAGCGCCGCCTAGCCCAAGCCATCCGATCCGGATCGCGCGCTGTCGTGTGTGCCACGTCGCCGCGCGCGTGAGCCTTCTGATCGTCGCCGCCGCGAACGCACGAGATCGCGCCACGTCGCCGTCCCCGCGAGATCATCGGATAGACGTGGCGTTGATGGCGTGACTTCGCCGCCGCCGCGCACGCCGAGGCAGCCCTTAAGTCCCGTTGAAGGCGTCGTGCGAGGCTTTCACCCGCATCTTTTGACTCCTCGCACGCACGCCGAGACTCCCTCTAGCGCCGTCACGAGCTCGCCGTGGTTGCTTCTTTGTGCCACCGCTGTTTTTCGTCGTTTGCTTCGCCGCGGTTTCTCTCGCCGTCGCCAAGGTCACCGGAGTAATCCTTCCGCCACGCCGCGTCGAACGAGCCACTTCATCACGCCGAGAAGCCTCAGAGCGCCGTGGGCTGCGTCATCTTCCTCGACTCGGCAGCCTTTTCTTCTCGCGCGCCATCGCTTTCATCGAAGCTTCGTCGTCCGTCCGATCTTCATCGCACGCTCGGTTCGCCCACGCCACCCTTCTTTGTGTTCTTCTAGAGTAGATCTGCATCTGTTAGATCTGGATTGAACGGTAGAGATTAGATCTAGTCTCGTATCTTAGTTTCATCTCACCGTTGGATCGTTAGTGTACGCGTGAGGATTGAGCCACGCCGCGCCATGAATAGTAAATAGCTCCGAACTCGAGCCGTTGGATCGGATCTGAGCGGTTGAGTTCGGATCTGGTTTGCCTAGGATCCGCGCCGCTCAAATTGAACGCGTCGGCGGTGATAGCGCCGCACCTCCAACCAATCGCGTGCGGCCGCGTGTTTCCTTTGACCGAAGCGTGACCAATCTCGGCCGTTGATTCAAACGAGCCGTTGCGATTGCGCCGCGTGTCGCTGCGTATCCGAAGCGTCGTCGAGTCCGCGCGTGCGTTGGCCGTTGGATCCGAGGGGACCGTTCGATGCGTGACGCGTGGCCGTGCGGAAATCGAGGCGTCGCCGAGCCGCGCAGGCATAGGATCTGACCGTCGATTTTAGCGAACGGTCTGGATTTTGCCGCGTGGCTGCATTGTTCTGTGAACCAAGTCCACGGTGGACCAGAGCCGAACCGTGGACCCAGCCCATAGACCAGAGCGACGTGGCAGCCTCTGGGCGTGCCACATGTCGAGATGACGTCAGCGATGACGTAATAAATATTTTTATATATAAAAATATTTCGACCGAAATTCATTTCTGTGCTGACGTCATCATGACGCGATGCTAACGTCATATATGCGAATTTCCAGTATAAAAATAATTCAGAAAAATCGGATTTTCTTAATTTCTGTATTTTCAGATTTTATTCAAACTTCAAATGACTATAACTTTTGCATTTTAACTCGGATTTGGGTGATTCAAATTTCTAAAAATTCATAAAATTATGAGCTATTTAATGGTGAATTTTATTTGAATTTTTGAGGTCATCTAGTATTCTGTATTAGCTATTTATTGCATATTTTGTTTGTGCAGCGTAGACGCAAATTTGCTTGGAAAGTTTCGAGGAAGAATTAGTCGCTCAAGACCAAGCTTGAACACGACCAGCAACTCTTTGAAGGCAAGTGATGCTTTGATCATTTTGATCCCAGATTTTAAAATGTAATTTATGCTTTGAAACTATGCATGCTAATTATTTAAAATGAATTTAAATTAATTTGGGATAATGTAGTTAATCAACCCATTTTGTTATGCCACCTTGAATTATTAACTGTATGCCCTAAATCATTGTCACCCTAAGTTTGATTATATTAGTTGGATGTTAATATTGTGCCAACACGGAGGCTAGATCGCGAGTAAATGCTTAGCCTTGCAACGAATCATGAGTGTTCTTTCGAAAAATGCTACAATATTGATTAAAGACATATTGAATGTATTTTGAAAAGTGGTGTGATGATGCCACATGATGAGATTGAGGTACCGCGACTGTGTGGTTCCGCATCGATGTTGAGTTATTGCCGCATGTGTTGCACAATAATCAATGGGGTGGGAAATGTTTTAGATCGGGGCAAGTGGTAAGATGTCAGTGTGCTCGGTGGGCTGTGTGGCATGGGTTGATGAGTGATGTGAGTCTGTGCCACATTAGGTCAGTGCCATCGTTGAGTGTTGGAAGCCTTGGTCCGCTAAGGACTTCACCTTGCAAGCCTTTGATCCGAGTCACCCGTACAACCACATGTCCGATATGGGATGCACCTAGTTGACTAGGGTTACGATATCTTTCCTCCGATACCTCGGGGTGACAAAGACACGTGGGTGTATCTGTATGGGGAGCGTACTGTGCTACGGCTTGGTGCCCATCCAACGGTGATTGGCCGGTCCTATACTTCGCTCTGTGAGGGAAGTGATAGTGAAGGCAATCTGAGAGGTTCTTTGGTTAAGGCGAAGTCCCTGAAAAGCTTTGTTGCGGACAATCACCTGTGTGGTGAGCGGCTGTATCTTGTGGGTAAAGTGTACAACCTCTGCAGAGTGTCAAAACTATTCGAATAGCCGTGCTCACGGTATTGAGCATTGCTCGGGGATTACAGTCAAGGGGTAGATTTTCATAAACAAAACATGGAAGGGGTGGCTGTGTGCCAAGTGTTAAAAATGAACTGTTAAGGCTGTGTGTCGAGAATCCTCAGGGGAAAAACCATTTGAAATTATTATTACGTATAACTGCTCCATCGCTTTAATCTAACTAAGATATTGGTTAAAAATGTTGCTTGATGCAAAAGAACCATTTAAGCCAATCCTTTGGAATTAGCTCGCATATAGTAATAGCGCCGCATTCATGCATTACTTGTTGAGTGCCTTGTGTACTCACCCCACCTTGCTTATCAACCCCAACATCGATGGATGAGACTACACCACTTGGGAGGAGGAGTACATCGAGGACACGATGAACTAGGGGCAAGCCCGATCGGTTGCTGTGGCAAGATGAAGGCTTCCACGACTTTTACTTATGTTCATTGCTATTTCTTTACTTTGATTAATGTAAGCCTTGTGTGGCTAACTTATCCGTAAGGAGACCATAAGGTCGCATAACTCAGTTTATATACATGTTTGCACTATTTATTCTTATATCCTTGTGTTTGTCCATGATGTGCAACCTCGTATGCTGTGTGTGCTAGCGTGATCCTGGGATCGCACGAGAATACACAGAGGGTCCGGATTTGCGGTTCGGGCCCGGCAGAGGAGTACATCAAGAGCCGACAATTAGGGGCAAGCACGATCGATTGCACGTGGTGTTGATGGGACTCCACGAAGTTTATTACTTTCCGTTGTTATCTTTTATTACTCTGATAATGTAAGCCCTGCGTGGCTGATCTTATGTAAGGAGACCATAAGGTCGTACAATTCAGTCTATATAAATGTTTGCACTACTTATTATTGTATCACTGTAATGTCTGTGATGTTCAACCCTGTAAGGACTGTGTGTGCCAGCATGATCCTGAACTGGCACAGAATACACAGAGGGTCCGAATTCTCAGAATCGGGTCCCGACAGAGGTGGTTTCAGAGCAGGCTGATTGTAGGTTTTGACCCTAATTAGGTTAGCTATGTCTAGAGGATAAAACTATTTTCCAAAAAAAATTAATTAACAACTTGAGCAAGAATATCAATGAAATCTTGACTTATCTTTGCTCTCTTGCTTCATATCTATACTGAATTCTTACTACTATTTTCTGGTTATTTTAAATTAAGGTCTGACCATAGTTGCCTTGACAGATGGTCAGGAGGATCCATACTTTTGGTGAGAGTGCTGGTGGTTACACTGCGGAGCTGTGGAGGATGCTTCAAGTTCTTTGAGGTTTTAACAAGCCTCTTTACCGTGGTCGCACCTGGGCGGTCAACGGTAGAGTCAGAGGCATGGCTACGACGATCTTTGTCTATGCAAGGGAGCACGTGGGAGAAAGCCGGCTGTTCAACATAACGGTCCGAAGGGTCACCTTTGAGGCTGGGATTCAGGAGTCCGCGCGTCTAGCCATGAGGAGGATCGGTCAGGCTTATGCTGGAGAGCTTTGGGACACAGTGTTTCGTCTGCACCCACAGGAGGGAGGAGTTCTTGGAGTTTAGCTCCACTTGGAGAGTGATGCGGCGATCGTGCACCTTGCACGATTCGCAGCCGCCCAGGAGCAGGTGATGGACCAGACTGTCCACGAGCTTCAGTCTGTCTATGCCGCTTTGGAGGAAGTCGAGCAGACTCTTCAGGAGACCAGAGCTTTCGCTTCTCAGCGGATTGGAGAGTTGGAGGACGCGCTCTACGCCGGACCGCTAGAGGCCGAGATGGAGCTTGTCGGGGAGGAGGACCCTGAGGAGCTAGTGCCAAAGCCGGAGGAGCTGGTTCCGGACCCGGAGGCTGAGCTTGAGAGGTAGGATTCCTCAGCACCAGCAGCGGTAGAGGGGGGGTGGTCACCAGGACCAGCTCGCCCCGATGCCGGAGCACCCGCCGATGTATGCTCCGGGGGAGCCGCAGCCGGGTTGGCTCGATGAGTGATCGAGTCTAGTCGGGTGTAGTGTCGAGACTCGAGTGTTTGAGTCATGTCTTTTGTTTCAGAGTCACCATTATGTGTGAGTCGTTGTTGAGTCTTAATGTTTGTTTGCTTGCTTTATTTCGTAAGTGTCTAGTATGCGTTGCATTGCCTTTAAACACTTGTGAGCAACCATACTACTTTACTAAATTAATAAAGTTGCTAAATAATTTAAATTACACCTGTTTCCCCTATATAAGTTCTTTTCTTGTCTGTGCTTTCTTCTTCTTTTCTTAACCTTGGAAGCTTTCAGCAGATGGTGAGGACTCGTGGCAACATTGGAGCTAGTGGAAGTGGTGCCAATCAGGCGGAAAACCAGAATGAAGAACCAATTCCCCAACCGCCGCAGGTTGATCTGCAGAATTTGGGAGCTTTCCTTGCTGCCCAAACCCAACTCATGAACACAATGATGCCGACTATGCAGCAGATCTCCAATCAAGCTGCTACAAATGTTCAACCAGGGGGTAACCAGGGACCACACCCCTATTCCAGATTGTCAGAATTTATGAGGACTCGCCCGCCCACGTTCTCAGGCAATGCCAATCGATTGGAATCGGATGACTGGTTGAGGACGATCGAAAGGAAACTACACATAACCCAGTGTATAGGACAAGAGAGGGTACTCTATGCCTCTCATCAATTAGAAGGAACTGCTGCAGAATGGTGGGGAAACTTCTGTGCAGCACATGAAGACCCACAAGGAATCACTTGGGAGGAATTCACTACAGCCTTCCGTTAGTACCATGTACCAGAAGGTATTATGGATCTTAAGAAGGAAGAGTTCCGAAATCTTAAGCATGGTGGCCAATCAGTGGCCGACTACTTGAACAAATTCACCCAATTGGCACGCTACGCACCAGAAGATGTAGCGACGGACAAAGCCAGACAATCCTGCTTTATGAAAGGATTGAATGCAGGGCTGCAAGTGGGACTGATCACCCACACATTCCCGGACTTCCAGGACCTAGTCAACAAGGCTCTTATCCTGGAAGATAAACGTCGGGAGTTGGACGACAATCGAAAGCGCAGAATGGCACAACAAGGAGGTCGTCAGGGCCAGCAGAGGCAGAGGACGGCACCCCAACAGTTTGTTCGATACCAACCCAGGGGTAGCGATAGGGCACCACTACCGGCAAACTGTCCAGTGGGCTCGAACGTTCAAACTCCAGCCAGAACAGTGGTACAAACTGGAGGAAATTCCCAAGCGACGGGAAGGCGTTGCTATCACTGCAACGAACTGGGGCACTTTGCCAATAATTGCCCTAAGAAGGGAGGTGTCACCCCCGTTCGCTTTAACCTGGGGAACACACCCACAAGGACTCCAGCGCCGAATGTGAATCGTGGAGCAACGTCATCAGCAACTCCGTCTCAGGCAACCGCGCGAGGCCAAGTTAACCACATCACTTCAGATGAGGTCCAGAATGTTACGGATGTTGTACTGGGTAAGTTCCTAGTAAATTCAGTACCAGCTACTGTTTTATTTGATTCTGGAGCTTCACATTCATTTGTTTCCCGAGATTTTGCTGTTCAAAATGAATTGGATATTGTGAATCTTAAATGTATGCTTATAGTCCAATCCCCTGGATCAGAACTCTTATCCAAAGTAGGATGTTCTGGAGTAAGACTAATAATTAATGGAATAGAGTTCCTAGCGAACTTAATTATCCTAAATACCCAAACCCTGGATGTTATCCTAGGAATGGATTGGTTAACTAAACACAAGGTAGTGTTGGACTGCGGACGAAGAGTCATATCAGTTGAGAGCCCGAATGGGAAGAGGATTGAATTTTAAGCAACAGCAGTGCGGGATGGACAGTTGATGGTCAACAACATGAAGACCGTTAGTCTAGAGGATGTATCGGTAGTCAACGAATATTCGGATGTCTTTCCGGAGGATTTACCAGGATGTCGCCGGATAGGGATATCGAGTTCGTTATAGAACTTGTACCAGGGACAGCTCCAATAGCCAAGAGACCCTACCGGATGTCCACAGATGAGTTGGTAGAGATGAAGAAACAGATTGAAGAGCTGTTGGAAAAAGGGTTTATAAGACCTAGTTCATCGCCATGGGGAGCACCAGTCCTGTTCGTCAAGAAGAAGGACGGGAGTTTTAGGATGTGTATAGACTATCGTGCACTCAATGATGTAACGATAAAGAATAAGTATCCGCTACCCAGGATTGATGACCTATTTGATCAGTTGAGAGGAGCAGGAGTCTTCTCCAAGATTGATCTCCAATCAGGGTATCATCAGTTGAAGTTCCGATCAGAGGGTATATCGAAGACTGCATTTTCATCGAGATATGGGCACTATGAGTTCACAGTTATGTCATTTGGATTGACGAATGCACCAGCATATTTCATGAACTTAATGAATAAGGTTTTTATGGAATACTTGGATAAGTTCGTTGTCGTGTTAATAGATGATATCCTTGTCTAGTCCAAGACGAGGGAAGAGCACGCCGAACATTTAAGGCTAGTCCTTGCAAAGTTAAGGGAACAATAGTTGTTCGCTAAATTTAGCAAATGCGACTTCTGGAAGAATAAGGTTGAATTTCTTGGGCATATAATGACTGCTGAAGGAGTGGCAGTAGATCCAAGCAAAGTAGAAGCAGTATTGCATTGGCAGTCACCGAAGTCGGTAACCCAAATCCATAGTTTCCTTGGAATGACGGGATATTACCGTCAATTCATGAAGGATTCTCTACAATTGCAAGACCCCTCACCCAATTGTTAAAGAAGAAAAAGAAATTCTTGTGGACATCAGAATGTGAAAAGAGTTTCCAGGAGTTGAAGAAGCGGTTGACGTCAGCACCGGTATTGATCTTACCTGATGTTCATCAAAGCTTTGACATTTATTGTGATGCATCGCGGCAAGGATTGGGATGCGCATTGATGCAAAACAGAAAGGTAGTTGCATATGCATCGAGGCAATTGAGGCCACATGAGAAGAATTATCCGACCAATGATCTGGAATTGGCCGCCGTAGTGCATGCACTGAAGTTGTGGCGTCACTATCTCATCGAAAATAGATGTCAAGTGTATACAGATCATAAGAACCTTAAGTATATCTTTACGAAAGCTGACTTAAATATGAGGCAAAGGAGATGGCTAGAGTTAATTAAAGATTACAATGTTGGAACCCATTACCATCCTGGTAAAGCCAACATTGTGGCTGATGCCTTGAGTCCGAAGAGCCACAGTGTAAATGTACTGTTGGAAACAAGTCAGGCCTAGTTGTGCAAGGAATTCCAGAAATTGGGGTTAGAAGTAATACCAGAAGGATTTTTGGCAACCTTGGAGGTAAAACCTACCCTGGAGGACCAGATCAGAGAAGAACAAAAAGATAACGATAAGATCAAAAGGATCAAGTCCAAGATGGATGAAGGCCAGGCCAAGGATTTCAAACTGTATGAGCAAGGCACTATGTGGTTCAAAGGACACATTTGTGTGCCGAACAAAAAGGAACTGAAGCAGTTAATCTTGGAGGAAGCTCATGACTCCAAGTATTCAATCCATCCAGGAAGTGCCAAAATGTACCAGAACCTGAAGGAAAGATTTTGGTGGCCAAGCATGAAGCAGGAAGTTGCAGAGTATGTCGCATTATGTGACATATGTCAAAGAGTTAAAGCTATGCATCAAAGGCCAGCAGGATTATTGCAACCTCTAAAGATACCTGAATGGAAATGGGAAGAAATCGGTATGGATTTCATAACTGGTTTACCCAGAACACAAGGGGGATATGACTCCATATGGGTCATAATAGATCGTTTAACTAAAGTTTCACATTTCATACCAGTAAAGACCACTTACTCAGGAGATCGGTTAGCAAAACTCTATATGGCAAGGATTGTTTGTCTGCACGGAGTACCGAAGAAAAGAGTGTCCGACAGAGGTACTCAATTTACCTTATGGTTTTGGGGTAAACTGCATGAGGCAATTGGAACTCGTCTAAATTTCAGTACAGCATGCCATCCACAGACAGATGGTCAAATTGAGAGAGTTAACCAAATATTGGAAGATATGCTGAGAGCTTGTGCTTTAGCGTATTCTGCTTCTTGGAACAAGTGTTTGCCCTATGTTGAGTTCAGCTACAATAACAGTTATCAGGCAAGTTTACAGATGTCTCCATTCGAAGCTCTGTATGGTCGATCTTGTCGAACACCGTTGAATTGGAATGAAACCGATGAACGACACGTTTTTGGTCCAGATATACTTCAGAAAGTGGAAGAACAGATCGCCATGATCAGGGAAAGACTGAAGATTGCTCAGTCAAGGCAGAAGAGTTATGCTGACAATCGTCGCAGGGAATTGAGCTTTGAACCTGAAGATTTTGTGTACCTCAGAGTCACCCCTCTCAAGGGAGTCAAAAGGTTTCATGCAAAAGGGAAGCTCGCACCCAGATATGTTGGACCATTCAAGATCTTGAGCCGCAGAGGTGAAGTTGCGTACCGATTGGAATTGCCGCAGTCACTGGTAGGAGTACATGATGTATTCCATGTGTCGCAATTGAAGAAGTGTCTTCGAGTACGAGAAGAACAAACCCCTTTGGAAGCAATCGAGCTGCAAGAAGATTTGACTTATAAAGAGCATTCGGTGAAGATTCTAGACACAATGGATAGAAGAACAAGGAACAATTCAACGCGCTTTTGCAGAGTCCAGTGGAGCAATCACGCAGAAAGTGAAGCGACTTGGAATGAGAAGAAGATCTGAAGAAGGAGTTTCCTGACCTATTCCGTAGTCCACCCTGAATCTCGGGGTCGAGATTCTGTTAAGGGGGGGAGGTTTGTAAAACGTAAAAATTTGCCATAAATTAATTTTTGGAGTTATTTTGATTTTTGGAATTTTTGGGAACTTATTGGAATTTATTTGCATTTATTCAAATAAGGGCTTTCTTGAATTCAATTAAAATATTGCAAAAGTTTAAGCAAAGTTTTTCTGGAAATATTTTATTTCAGTTCCAAATGTCCCAAAAGATTTTCCAGAATTTTTATGGATTTTTTCGGGTATTTTTGTTATTTATTTTGGCTTTATCCATTTATCGAATTTATTTTAAATTGAAAATATTTTAAAAACGCAAGGGAATAGTACTGGGCCAGCCCAGCACTGTGCTTAGCGCAGCCCAGCACGCTAAACCCTAGCCGTCGCGTGATCGAACCGTCGGATTGAGATCCAATGGTTGCCGTTGCGTCGCGTCGCTCGCGTGCGCCGTCGGATCGTCGCTGCTTGGATGTCCATTGTAACATCCCAAAAATTTGCTTTAATATCATTTTATTGGTTATTTGTCCATTTTATGTTTTTTCAGAATTTATTGGATTTTTCTGGATTTATTTGAATTAACTTTAAATTAAGTATATTGGTCTTCTATCAAAAACTATTTAAATTTATGCAAAGTTAAAATAAAGTTTTGCCAAAAATATTTTATCTGGGTTCAAAATGCCTCAAAGTATTTTGAGATTTTTCTTGGATTTTTCATGATATTTATATTGTCTAAAATTAATTAATAGGTTTCTCGGAATTATTTTAATTATTAATCCGGGAAAATTGTTGAACAAAGAACTGCCGAGCCCATTTATCGGGCGCGCTTGGCCCAAGTCTCAGGCGCCCAATAAGCCCATCTCACCTAACCCTAGCCGCCTCTGACCACGCTAGTTGGATTTTGATCGCGCGATCAAGAGCCGCCGCTGTCGCCGATGCTTCGAGCCGTCGGATTGATGCCCCGTGGACGCCGCTGATGGGGCCACGCCGCCTCCCGTGTTGCCGCGAGTCCGCCACCGCCACGAGACCGCCTCCGATTTCCGCTGCACGCCTCCCAAGGGCTATAAAAGCACCGCCGCACTTCGAGGTTCCTCTTGCCGCGCCGCAACCGTAGCCTCCTTCGCTTCCTTGAAACCTCTCCATCTCTCGAGATTGAGCTCGCGGAGTTGCGCCGTCACCCGGCCGCTTCTTTCCATCGCCCAATCGCTTTGTGCCTCTCCGCCGCAGCCGCGTGCCTCATTGGGTTCACCGCATCACCTCTCCCGCATCCAAGACCGAAGTCGCGCCCTATCCGGTGCTATTCCGCGCCAAGAGCATCTTCTTCCTCGCCCGTGAAGCCCACGCCACCGACCTCGCCGTCGCGCCACTCATTAGATCGTGGTCGTCCGATCTTCTGTGAACGCATCGGATTAAGCCACGTAAGTCGCCGCTGCCATCATCCGGATCGCCCAATTTTCCACGGTGGTTCCGATCCCGCCACGCCGGCAATCGAGTGCGATCGTGGGCGCGCCAGAGCGCCCGACGCGCGGCCGCGTGTTTCAAGACGAGTGCCGAAGAGACGTGGACCGGGTCCACGGTGGACCATATCCAAACCGTGGACCGGGTCTGTGGACCATGGTGACGTGGCGGCTCGTGATTGGTCCGGGCGATGGTGACATCAGCATGATGCAGTAATTCGGTTTTCAGTATAAAAATATTCGGTTAAATCGGATTTTCCAATTTCTGTATTTTCAGTATTTATTCAAACTTCAAAAGGCTATAACTTTTGCATTTTAACACGGATTTGAGTGATTCAAATTTCTAAAAATTTGTAAAATTGAGATCTATTTAATGGTGAATTTTATTGTATTTTTGGAGTTCATTTTCTCTCTATTTTGGTATTTATTTGCTTTTCTCCTTCGGTACGCGTAGACGTTGAATTGTGCGACGCTTCGGAGGAAGATCCAACAACTCAAGATCAAGTACCAGAGCAAGACCAGAACCCATTCCAAGGCAAGTTGTGCTTTGATCATGTTGGACCCATGTTTATACAAATGCTATATTGTTTTACTTTACGATTGTTTCAAATTAAATTGGGATCTAGTTAATATACCAATTTAATCTATATACCCTACCTTGTCATTTATATGCCATGATCTATTGTTACCCTAGATTGGATCACTATAGTTGGTTGATATTGAAATCAACATGGGATGGTTAGATCGTCATAGTTGCTTAGCCGTGCCTCGTCATCATATGTACATGAATCATCAATGATTAATCTTGACTAATGGAATATGGAACAATGATGTGAACTTGTGCGTCATGTGAAGTCGTACAATGAGATTGAGTTGTAGTGGCGAGCAATGTCACGCAGCGATATTGATTTGTTGATGGCACGTGGTGCTTGGTAATCAACTTGGGTGATAATCACTTAGATTGGGGCAAGTGACAAGGGGAGAGTATGCCAAGGTGGGCCCAATGGGCAGAGGATATGTGGATGTCTTGCCTTGATCACTCTATGGACTTAACCTTGCAAGCCTTTGATCTGAGTCAATCATGCAACCACATGTCTGGTATGGGCCAGCTTAGCTGATTAATTTGCAATGTCTTAACTTTGGTACTATCTTGGTCGGTGTGAGTTCCCGAGTTATGGAGTAATTCACATGGCGCAAGAGGGGGGCCCTGGATGTGGTAACCAGTCCCACCAGTGTTGAAACCTTAGCGGGTGATACCGGGTTAAGCCAGCGCATTGTCAAGGCTTTGTCATGATCTCTTCGCCGACACACCAAAGAAAGTGTGTTAATTGTATGGCACCAAGAGACGATCATGTCGTGTGGGTAAAGTGCATAATCTCTGCAGAGTGTAAATCTATTTGAATAGCCGTGCTTTCGGTATTGAAGGACCGAAATGGCGAACAGAGGGGGGGTGAATGGTCGCAAATAAAAATTCCCCCAAAATACTCCAACAAAAACCTCGACAAGATCGCTCAAAAGGAATTGTGAAAACCCAAAAACTAGACAACTATGTGTACCCCAAGCTTGCATGGATAAGTACCATAAAATATGTGGGGATTTTGAGTCACAATCCTGGTTGTCTAGTGTCCAAGATAAAGAGGAATCAATTCAAACTCTTGCTTTTAGAAAGGACATCAATTCAAATCACAAAAGTCACTTTCAGAAAAGCAAAAGCAGAATTCCCAGAACATGTCCTCAATTTGCACAGGAGGTTGGTGGGTTTCTGTAGCTCACAAAATTTTGAGACTTTTTCTCCCTGTGAGCATCAGAGTCTTGAAGAACTCCACCAAATTTCTCCTCAAAAAGCCTTACAGAAAAAACACGAAAAATCGAAGAACACAGTCTGGTCAAGAACTTCGAGCAGAACATTTGGGGCTCGGTTTTCACCTCATGGCGCCCAAACCGTACAACAAGTGAACTCCAAAATTTTTATGCAAGCGGATATCAGAGTCCCGCACCTCCTCCAATAAGAATCACTCAAAAAGGATTTTTCTAGATTTTTACAAAAATCATACACTGACTGCTGCGCGAAGAACAAGTTCAGAACAAAGTTGGAACTTGAAAGAAAAGATGTTCTCTACTCAATCCAAGAGTGCAAAATAGATGTAAAACCATATGAACATACTCAAAACATCCAAGAACAGCAGCATTTAGAAGGAGGAGGCAAATCCAAATTACTTGAAAGTAAATTATGGGAATGTAATTATGGAAAGTAAATGCTGAATTTAAATTATGTAAAGTAAAGACATAATGTAAATGCATAAAATAAATTCAGAGGTGGATGAATAAAACTTTCATTTCTGGAAGGGGAGGTTACAAAGCCTCACATTCATGTGGGCAAAGCTCAAATGAGCATCAAAAACCTCAACACCTTCAAGGGAAGGAGGCTAGCCCTCCACCCCTATTTATACTACTCTTGGGCCACCTACCACCCTTGGATGAGTCCCTCAACCCTAGAGCACTCATCTAAGGGCTAGGATTAACCCACACACACAGCCATGCAAGGGCTAACCCAAAACCCACACACATACCGGGTTTTCTTGCACGGATTTCAAAGCATACTACCTAGACCCGCTAACCTATCAACTAGACCTCAATCCGACGGTCCTCATTGATCCACGCGGCATCTAGCTAGCATCATCTCCTTTCCTTGTCTTCTTGACTTGCCCGACTCCGCCTCCGATCATCTTCCGCGATCTCCCAACCGTCTCGACCTCCGACGCCTCGCCTAGTCCCGGCCATCCTTCGCCTCACCATGACCTAGCACCGTCGTCCCGCAACCATCAAAAACAAGGAAACTCCTCACATAGCAATGCCCACAAAGATGTGCAATAAACCATGCAACTCATCACTACCGCGTCCCATACGACCAGATCGCCACTCTGGCGAAACAACTCAAATTGCTTCATTTTGAAAATCAATCCAAATCAAACTCAAACTTGAGCACACCTTGCTCAAATAAAGTCAAATACTCATCACAAACATGGGTGGACCTCCACATGGTCATTCAATCTCCCCCTTGATGAGTATATTGACAAACCACACAAAAGGCATAAATTTGAGTTTTAAGAAAATGAAGAAGAAAACAATTTTTAGTTGCAAAGTCAAACTTGGTCCAAAGATAGAAATTAGTACCATAACCAATTTGACAAAGAGGAATTTAGATTTTAGAGTTAAATTTAAGAAAGAGCAAGTTTTCAACAAAAACTCTAAAATCCAACTAAACATGTCAAATGTGATTATGAGATTATGATCCAAATGTATAGTAGCATAATTTTACAAAGATCATAATAACCAAATAAGCATTCACATTTTTATCTTTTAGTGATGCCTTTTCTACGCTTTTCTCCCTTTGGCAATATAGGCATCAATTTTTTTATGTATGCATGAAATGCAATCGAAAGAGCTTTGAAGATTATCCAATTGATCAAAATGGAAGGATATTACACCAAGCTTGTCAATTTCAGAAGATGACTAAACTAAGACATGTCCAAGTGCAAATACGAGCTTAGTTTTGAATATTTCATTTTTAGCAAGATTTGACAAGTGCAACACTTAGCTTTAGTTTCAAAAATAGAAGAATAGCCACTCTAAGGATCAAAAGGAAAACCTAGAGTTCAACCTACTCAACACGTTGGGGAATCTAGAAGAGCATACAAGGTCCTTCGGGCTCATTTATCACTTAATGCAAATTTTGATTTATCATCATACAAGACATAGCGGGGTGCAAATGTTTGACATTATTTGCATTCTTTACCCACATATGTCTTTGTTTTTAATTTATTTGCATTTTCTTTTGACAACCAATTGACTCAAGTCGTATGCGACCATCTCAAGATGAGCTCTTAAGAGGATGGTCTAGGTCAAACACGATGTATTCCAAGTTCATCCCAAGTGCAATGGGAAGCGGTCTTGTGAATACAAGGTGTTGAGTCGTATGTGCACAAGAAGAGTCAATTTTGTTTAATTTTCATTTTTAGCACAACGATTCATGAGCAATTGAAGGACTCTGCATGGATCAAACTAGTTTCACCTAAGTTGCTATAGGGACTCTAGAGAACTCCTAAATTTCTCAAATTATGGCACAAACCTCTAGAGAAGAAACCTAGCAAGTAAAAGCAACAAGTTTCATCAAGTTTTTCATTTAAGGCTTATTTCATCTTTAAGCTTAGCAAGTTAAATGAACTTGGACATACCTAAGCTAGTGATTTTCTTCAAATGATGTAGCATGGTGTATAGCATGAAGATGAAATCAATTGCATAATAGACAAAGCTCATTAAACAAGAAATGCAGTCTATATGCAATGCACGAACAGATTCCTAAACTCCCCCTCAACAAATGAATCAATTTTAAGCTCAAATCTGGTTAACAAATGAGTTATTATCAAGATTAGGCATAAAGAAGACCCAAATGAACTCAATAACAACCTAAAAATGAATGAGGAGAAGAAGTCGAGAAACTGCAAAACTGGATGGCTATTGAGTATAGATAAGATAGAAGAGACTCACTACGGCTCAGACTCACTCTTATCTTCCCCAGTGACTGACATAGGGAAGCTGACTCTAGATCCCAACTAAGGAGTGCACATGCACTCTGCCTACCCAGAGGCCCAATACCGCTAGACTTATAAGACTGTGAGGGAACTCAACCTAGAGAGAAGAGAGAATGACTAATGACGCATGATAGCAACCTAAAGCACAAGATAAGAGGTCCATGCGAGGCATGCCAAGTCTAAGTGAGTGAACTCAACTCAAGAAAACAAGCCCAAAGTCACCCGGAAGAAACACAAAGAAAAAAAAGCTGAAGAAAACATATAATACATAATATACAAACCAGCTCCCCTCACGAAATTCGTAAGGGCTCACGACTCCAAGCTCACTCCTCAAGGCAACAAATCTGAGCTATCCAAAGGCTTGGTGAAGATATCGCTAATCAAGGTCACTCTCTCGAATCAAGCGCGATATCTCCCTTCTCCACATGGTCTCTAAGGAAGTGATATCTAATATCAATGTGCTTGGTCCGAAATGTTGCACTCGGTTTTTAGCAATGCAAATAGTGAAGTGTTGTCACAGAAAAGTGGCACACTCTCTATCTCTAACCCATAGTCCCGTAAGGTCGATCTCATCCAGAGCACTGCTACAAAGAATCGGTCGCAAAGAACATACTCGGCCTCGCGGTGGATCAGGCAACTCGGATCGCTTCCTAGATGACCAAGAAACAAGAGAAGTGCCAATGAATTGGCAAGTGCCAGAAGTGCTCTTCCTATCTATCCTACAGCCAGCAAAGTCGGCATCGGAAAAGGCTCTAAGAGATAGACAAGAAGAAGAAGAGTACCAAATACCATAATCAGTGGTAGCACGAAGGTACCTGAAAATGCGCTTGACCGCCTGGCGGTGAGAGGCGCGAGGAGAAGCTTGAAATCGAGCGCACAGACACACAGCGAAATGTATGTCCGGCCTCGAAGCAGTGAGGTACAAGAGGGAGCCGATCATGCTCCGAAACTCCTTTTGATCAGCAGGCTCACCATCCTCATCGGGCTCGAGGACAGCAGTGGTGGCCATAGGAGTCATCACCGGCTTCCCATCAGACATGTCGAAGCGCCTCAGGAGGTCACGGGTATATTTGCCTTGATGCAAGAAAGTACCCTCCCGAGTCTGCTTGATTTGGAAGCCAAGAAAGTAGCTCAACTCGCCCATCATACTCATCTCAAACTCCGTGCTCATCACCTCAGAAAACTGAGACACAAGCGAATGAGACGAGCCACCAAAAATGATATCGCCCACATAAATCTGACAAGAAGAAAATGAGACTCATGGTGTCCGATGAATGAGTTTTGTCTACTATGCCCATTTTGAAGTCATGGCTGTGAAGATAAGACTTGAGCCTCTCATACCATGCTCTGGGGGCCTGCTTGAGTCCATACAAAGCTTTGGAAAGCTTGTATACATGACTCGGAAACTTGGGGTTCTCGAATCCTGGAGGTTGCTTGACATAAACCTCTTCCTTAATATAGCCATTAAGGAATGCACTCTTGACATCCATTTGATAGAGCTTGAAGCCCCGGGATGCAGAAAATGCAAGTAGGATCCTAAAGCCTCTAGCCTAGCTACAGGGGCAAAGGTCTCCTCAAAGTCAAGACCTCAACCTCGAGAAAAGCCCTGCAACTAGCCTAGCCTTGTTGCGAATGACAACCCCATCCTCACTCTGCTTGTTTTTGAACACCCACTTGGTCCCAATGACATTATGCCCAGATGGGGGCTCGACAAGCTGCCATACCTTGTTCCTCTCAAAGTTCTCAAGTTCCTCATGCATAGCATTAATCCACGACTCATCTGATAATGCATGAGAAACATCCTTCGCTCAAAGGAGGCAACAAAGGCGAGTCGAGGCGTAAACCGACAAACCTGATTTTGAGCGAGTGACCCGCTCAAACAGATCGCCAATGATTTGATCGTGGATGAGAACGCTGAATATGACGGGAGGACTGTATGCGATGGCCTCTACCTCATGCACGTAAGAGGTAGGAGCAGAGCCACTACCAAGGAGAGTCGGAAGGCAAGGGTCGGGTCACTCCGAGGTGCGTAAATGGAAACAGGAGGCACCTCGGTATAGAGGGAACTGGATCCGGTGGAACACCATCATCTCCATCATCCTCATCTTCTACAAAGATGGTCTCGAGGGATAAGAAGAGCTCAAACATCGTGTCTAGCTCCCGGCTAGCCTCATCAAGGTCACATCACAGATCTCTATGATCCTATGCGCATCAACACCTGCACTTATAGTTACGAGAAGAAGTCGAGTAACCTAGAAAGATACCATCGAAGAGCGAGACTCAAACTTATCTAGGTTACTGACTTCAAGATAAAACACTTGCAACCAAAACGCAAAATGAGACACACCGGCTTTCGCCCATACCTCAACTCATAAGAAGTGCGATGCAAATGTGCTCTCAAAAACACGCGATTAGAAACATGGCAAGCAAGAGCTATAGCCTCACCCAAAACTTCATAGGAGTATCAGACTGCCTAGCATCGTCTGCCATCTCAACTGTGGTCCTGTTCTTCCTTTCCACTACGCCATTCGATGAGGAGCGAGGGAGAAGAGAACTGATGCTCTAAACCGGACTCCACACAAAAACTCTCAAAGTAGGAATTCTTGAACTCCGTGCCATTATCACTGCAGATAGCTCAGAATGCACCGGGAGCTCAATAGACAACCTCTCGATCAAACCCTCAAGTGAGAAAAGTCTCATCCTTCGAGGCCATGAAGAATACCCAAGAGTATCTAGAAAATCATCAACGATGACAAGAACATACCACTTCCTCCCGCCGATCGCACTCTAGCCGGACCAACAAAGGTCCATATGTAAAAGCTATCCGGTGCATCACCATCACTACTGGATCGGAGGATGAGAAGCGAGAACCATCTTGCCATGTCGGCAAGGAGAGCAAACTAAGTCTTTGACCATCTTGAGTTTGGGCAAACCCGAATGAGATCATGGTCGCTAACTCGGGTCAAATGATCAAAACCAATGTGACCAAGTCTCCTATGCCGTAAGGAGAGATCACGGACTCGAAGCAATCAAACATCAAGAGAGTCTCCGTAAGAAGCGTAAAATCAGCACGAAAGACTCTCCCAAATCTAGAAATCCAAGAACTAACCCTCCCGATGAATCAAGGATTCTACAGCATTACTCTTGAAGCTTAGCTCGAAAGAGTCATCGATAAGTCGAGAAACAGAGAGCGATTGTATTGCGACTTACTTACTAAGGCAACATCTTTAAGAAAGAAATTTTGGTTAATGCAGATGGTACCTTTAGCAATGACTCTACTCAAGATGCATCCCCAAAAGTGATTAACTCATCACCGGGGCTCGGACTAGGAAGAGAACCAACGAGAATCTCCGGTCATATGACGAGAACAACCGAGTCAACAATCCAAACATCGCTCTTCCCCATCCGGACGAACTCCGATCAAGACACAAGAGAGAAAGATGACTCAAGATCGGGATAGAGTGAAGACTTAGGAACCCAATATCAACCATACGACATCTCGCAGTACCACCACGTAAGAAGATCGACTCGAGTGTCTCTCCGACGCCAACTCTCACACGATCAGAGCAACTCGTAGATAATCTAGGAGTCAAAGCTGGGTTGGCACGCCGTGGTGCAAAAGCCGACCATCCCAAGAAGGCTGCTGGATCTCCTACCGAAAACACCTCACGCCACGATATCTACCTCGATGGGAAAACGAGGAATATCAAGAGGACGACGGAAAGATCGACTACGAACAGCTCCGTGACTAAAACTCAAGAACTAGCATGAAAACCAAGTCCCGGACGCTGCCCAAAAACAGCGACTCTCTAACTCGCCTAGAAGCGGTGTGTGTCTTAGGAGCACTCAAAGTCCGGGATGACCTCAATACCCCTAAGAGCAGCAACACGCCACGCCGAGTGATCTTGGTGCGCTCAAGCAAAAATCTACTAGGTGACCATCCTTCTACGGAAGGTGCATGTGTACTTCGCTTGCTAGAGGCGTATAATAGGAGTAACACCCTTCGGTCAAGTCCTATGGACAACCCCAGCAGATCTAAACACGGTGGTACTCACTCGAGCTACCACAATCTCACCACTCTTGGAGCCGCAGACTATGGTGGGAGGATGCGCCCGAGCGTGCTCAAGGGATCAAATCCTAGACCTTGATTGAATCTACTAATCTTGGATTGGTCTAGAATAAGATTGAGCTTCTTCTTGCCTCCAACAAACTTCTCGAGAGTGCTCATAAGATACGGCAATCTCGGAAGAAAGAAGCACAAGAAGAACAGGAGAAGGAGAGGAAGAAGAACCGTAAAGATGAGCTCTCTCAAAGACATGCATTTTTCTCCTCAAAGACGGCTGCCTCAATCTTGAGGGCCTCACAAGAAACGCAAGGAGCATCTCTAATTCTATGGGCTTGGTCTTCTAATTTCTTCCTAAGCTCGCCATGGATTTTATCCAAGTCCCCACAATCTCAAGACATCGCAAGCAATATTTTTGTGACTTATCTAGTAAGTCCTTAGCAAGTTTAGCACACTTGACATTCTGTGGTTTCATTGTCAAGTTTTAATTGCTTACACCCTCACATGAGTACTGGGTCCTTAGAAGCATGTGATTCAAGTTCATTGTTTCTAGCAGTAAAGCTTCCTAAGGTGTTCGCCATGGCATCAATTTCGCAAGCAATTTAGGGCAATTAGAACATGATGGAGTGGAGTGAGCATGAAGAAAACTAGCCTCAACAGAATAGCATCAACAGAACTAGTGCTAGCATTCTTCAACCTAAGACCATCAAGTTCAACAAGCACACTATCATGTATGGTCCTTAGGTTCTCCAACTCCACAAGAATAGCATCACACAAAGAGCAATCATCGGTGACTCGGGAGGAGAAGATCTAAGTGAAGCTAACTCCCGAGTCAAGGTACCTACTTCCTTCTCAAGTCTCAGTACACCTAGCTCTAGCTCTAGCATGAAATTTTCCTAATTTGCGTAAAGCTTCGTTGAGCTAGTCATAGGAGGGTACCTCGTCCGAGTCAGCCAGAGAGCTCTGAGTCGCTGATGTCGCTTGTGTCGGCCATGAAGCACATGCCGAGAAGTCGTCGCCGCCTTTCTTCTCTTGCGGATCATCCTCGCCTCGTCGCTCCATGTCTCCGTGTCGGAGAGGTTGATGTCGCAAGCGCGGCAAGGACGCGTGGAAGAGCTTCTTGTTCTTGGAGAAGTTGCGGTACTTCTTCTCGTGCGCCGCTCACGAACCGAGGCTTCTTGTTGCGGTTCTTGTCGGTGTAGTCGTTTTGCCCGAACCGCAAACTTCATTCTTGCCCTTCTCCGCCTTGGGATAGTTCGCCCAATGTGGTTGGGGCCACCACACTCAAGCGGTGATCATGCCACCTCTCTTCCTCTCTCACCCTCTTGTATGCATGAGAAAACTTACGAGCAAGAAGAGCAAGCTCATTTTCCGAAATTTTTCCAGCTTGGTCATCGCTAGCTCGCAAAGGGCGGAAAGAGAGAAACCAATAGAAGGATCAAGAAGAAGATCCAATGGGATCGGTGACCAAAGCCATCGATCGAGATTTCGTCTTCCGAGAGACGACATCGATCTCATGAGTCTTGAGGCGGGAATAAAGCCCGCCAAGAGTCGAGTCGATAAGTCGGTGGTGTCCTTGATGGTGGTCACCTTCATCTCCCAAACCCAAGGTCGAGTGCGGTCAAGAAATGCCGAGCATTCTCCGAGTCGGGTATATGCAACCAATCGCCGGAGGTCGCCAAAATCTTTGTAAACCGACCAAAACACTCGCCGAGACTCTCACCAGCCGCTGATCAAACTTGTTGTACTCGCGGCTGAACTGTCCTCGCTCACGCCTTGATTTGAGTAGAGCCCTCATGGTAAGCATCGAGGGTTACCCAAATCTCGTGAGCGAACGAAGGTGAGAAGTCCTATCATACTCACCGCGGCTAAGACCTCAGATGAGAATGTTCCTTGCCTTAGCATTCGCCTCAACGCCAACCATATTGATGGCCGTGACATTTTCATCGCCAGGAACCTCATACGGGAGTTTCACCTTCGCCATATCGTAGCCCAGGCGAATGTATGACTCCATCCGGACTTCCAAAAGGAAAATCAACTCCATTAAAGATGGGAGGCTTGGTGGAATATTTGTCCGTCGCCATGGCTCTTGAGACCGGTCAAGATCTAGAAAGAGCAGAACCGGCTCTGATACCAATTGAAGGACCAAAATGGCGAACAGAGGGGGGTGAATGGTCGCAAATAAAAATTCCCCCAAAATACTCCAACAAAAACCTTGACAAGATCGCCAAAAGGAATTGTGAAAACCCAAAAACTAGACAACTATGTGTACCCCAAGCTTGCATGGATAAGTACCATAAAATATGTGGGGATTTTTGAGTCACAATCCTGGTTGTATAGTGTCCAAGATAAAGAGGAATCAATTCAAACTCTTGCTTTTAGAAAGGACATCAATTCAAATCACAAAAGTCACTTTCAGAAAAGCAAAAGCAGAATTCCCAGAACTTGTCCTCAATTTGCACAGGAGGTTGGTGGGTTTCTGTAGCTCACAAAATTTTGAGACTTTTTCTCCCTGTGAGAATCAGAGTCTTGAAGAACTCCACCAAATTTCTCCTCAAAAAGCCTTACAGAAAAAACATGAAAAATCGAAGTACACAGTCTGGTCAAGAACTTCGAGCAGAACGTTTGGGGCTCGGTTTTCACCTCATGGCGCCCAAACGGTACAACAAGTGAACTCCAAAATTTTTCTGCAAGCGGATATCAGAGTTCCGCACCTCCTCCAACAAGAATCACACAAAAAGGATTTTTCTAGATGTTTACAAAAATCATACACTGACTGCTGCGCGAAGAACAAGTTCAGAACAAAGTTGGAACTTGAAAGAAAAGATGTTCTCTACTCAATCCAAGAGTGCAAAAGAGATGTAAAACCATATGAACATACTCAAAACATCCAAGAACAGCAGCATTTAGAAGGAGGAGGGAAATCCAAATTACTTGAAAGTAAATTATGGAATGTAATTATGGAAAGTAAATGCTGAATTTAAATTATGTAAAGTAAAGACATAATGTAAATGCGCAAAATAAATTCAGAGGTGGATGAATAAAACTTTCATTTCTGGAAGGGGAGGTTACAAAGCCTCACATTCATGTGGGCAAAGCTCAAATGAGCATCAAAAACCTCAACACCTTCAAGGGAAGGAGGCTACCCCTCCACCCCTATTTATACTACTCTTGAGCCACCTACCACCCTTGGATGAGTCCCTCAACCCTAGAGCACTCATCTAAGGGCTAGGATTAACCCACACACACAGCCATGCAAGGGCTAACCCAAAACCCACACACATACCGGGTTTTCTTGCACGGATTTCAAAGCATACTACCTAGACCCGCTAACCTATCAACTAGACCTCAATCCGACGGCCCTCATTGATCCACGCGCATCTAGCTAGCATCATCTCCTTTCCTTGTCTTCTTGACTTGCCCGACTCCGCCTCCGATCATCTTCCGCGATCTCCCAACCGTCTCGACCTCCGACGCCCTCGCCTAGTCCCGGTCATCCTTCGCCTCACCATGACCTAGCACCGTCGTCCTGCAACCATCAAAAACAAGGAAACTCCTCACATAGCAATGCCCACAAAGATGTGCAATAAACCATGCAACTCATCACTACCGCGTCCAAACGACCGGTACTGCCACTCCTGGCAGAAACAACTCAAATTGCTTCATTTTGAAAATCAATCCAAATCAAACTCAAACTTGAGCACACCTTGCTCAAATAAAGTCAAATACTCATCACAAACATGGGTGGACCTCCACATGGTCCTTAAGGTATTGAGCAATGCTCGGGAATTACTGTTAAGGGGTATCTTAATTAAATGGACAACTTGGTTGGGATGGCAGATTGCCATATGGAAGGTTGGAATTTGATTTAGGATTGGAAACTTGGTTTACTTGAGAAATGCTGAATCTATCTATTATTGTTATTTGTTTTACGGTCTTTACAATCTATTTATTGTATTTGTTCATAAACGCTGCTTTGTTGCAAAATAGCTATGATAGCCTATCCTTTGAAATAAGCCTTGCATATAGCTATGTTAGAATTGCATTCTGTGCACAACTTGTTGAGTGCTTTATGTACTCACCCTTGCCAACAACAACATCACCAGTTGATGAGTCTGCATCAATGCTGGAGGAGAGGTTCCAGGAGGAGACGAATGTTTAGGGCGCAAGCCTTGTTAGTTGCCTGTGGCATACTGTGGGGTTGTCTACGTTTTCATTCCACTGCAGTTTAATATGTTATTCAGCCTTGCGAGGCATAGTCATGTAAGTGGACCCTAAGGTCATTCAACTAGTAGTATATATCATATGATGTCTTTCATAATGCTTTCGCTATGTATGATTGTGATATTTACTTATGTTGAGCCTGTGTGCACTAGCGTGATCCTGGACTAGTGCAGTATACACAGAGGGTCCGGATTTGCATATTTGGGTCCTGACACCTGTGATGGAGCCATGTCCCTTCGCCTGCGTAATCGCCGGAGTTAACGCCGTCGAGCGTTTCCGCTCGTTTGCCAGTGTTTGTGCGCACGTCGAGGCTCCTTTAAGTGCATCGGTTGGTTCATCTGGCAGAGCTCTTCACGCTGCATCTTTTGACTCCTCGCACACCTCCCGAGCGACCGCTGTTTGCCTGCGAGAGCTCGCCGTAGTTGCTCTCGTGCGCCGCTGTCGTTTTTGCTTCGCCCCGCCGTCGTCCGAGCCTTTCCGCCGTGCTCTGACCCCGTTCTGAGTTCACCGAAGAGCGCCGCGTCGATCAAGCCAGTTCTTCACGCCCAGGATCCACAACAGCGCCGTCAGCGACTTCATCTTCCTCAGCACCGGCAGCCTTCTCTTTTGTGCCGCCGTCGACCTCGCCAAACCCCGCCGACCGTCCGATCTGCATCATAGCCGTTAGATCAGATACGTGCGGTTTAGATTAGATCTGGCGTTTTGTGCTTTAGATTAGGTCCGGGCAATTGGATCGGTTATGAACGCGTCAGATAGTGCCACGTCGCTAGGGTGAACAGTAAACCGCTCAGGTACCATGGATCGTTGGATTAGATTTGGGCGGTGATAATGATTTGAGCTGTGTTGCGTAAACCCGCGCTGTTCATATATGAACGTGCGGCTGGGATGTCCGAATCCTGTGCGGACGCGTGTGCAAGTTGACCGAGGCACGACCGAATCTTGGCCATTGGTTTCACGCGGACCGCCAAGGTTTCGCCGCATGTCTATGCGTGAGCCGAAGCGTCGCTGGGACCGCGCGGGTGCTGGACGTTGGATTCGTGAGGGCCGTCGGATGCGTGACGCGTGTCACGTGGAATTCGAAGCGTTTCGGGTGACACGGGAGATCTCACCGTTGATTTTCTTTGACAGTCATGATTGCGCCACGTGGGTGAGATCTGGCCGTTAGCTAGGATCGCTCGAGATGCTGACACGTGTCTGGGCGCGAATGTCGAGGTAGTCGACTGAGTGCTGGCGTCAGCTGGTGGGTGGCCAAGTGCACTGTTCTGTGGACCGAGTCCACCGTGGACCAAAGCGGGGCCGTGGACCCAGTCCAAGGACCGAGGCGATGTGGCAGCACCAGGAAAGCGCTACGTGTCAGCTGATGTCATGCTGACGCATTAAATCGAGTTTTCAGTAGAAAAGTAAATAATTTAATTCGGGATTTTCTATTTTCTGATTTATATTTTATTTAAAACTTTGAAAGGCTATAACTTTTGCATTTTAACTCCGATTGAGGTGATTCCAATCTCTAAAGATTTGTAAAATTGTGCTCTTTTTAATGGTGAATTTTATTTGAATTTTTGAGGTCATATAGTCTACTGTTTTGGTTATTTATTACATATATGATTTTTACGCGTAAACGCAAATTTGCCGGGAAGTTTCGAGGAAGAGTTCGTCGCTCAAGATCAAGCTTCGGAACACGACCAGCAACTCTTCGAAGGCAAGTGATGCTTTCACCATTTTGATCCCAGTTTTTAAAATATATTTTGCTTGAAATTATGCATGCTAAGTTAATTAAAAATGGATTTAAATTAATTTGGGTAATGTAGCTAATCAACCCATATTGTTATTACCTCCTTGAAATAACTATTTGTACGCCCTGAAATCATCGTTACCATATGATTATTCATACTTGTTGGATATTAATATAATGCCAACATGGGAGGCTAGACCATGATTAGATGCTTAGCCCTGCAGCGTGTCATGAATGATCTTTCAGAAAATGTCACAATAGTGACTAATGAAATATTGAATGTATTTTAAGAATGGTGTGGTGATGCCATGTGATGAAATCGAAGTACGGAAGCCTGTGTGGTTCTGTACTGATGTAAAGTTATTATTGGTATGTGTTGCACAATAATCAATTGGGTGAAAAAATGATTTAGACTGGGGCAAGTGGCAGGAGGCTTTGTGCCAGGTGGGCCTATGCGGCAATGGGTTGATGAGTGTTGTGAGTCTGTGTGCCACTGTTGAGCGATGAAAGTCTTGCCTCGGTCAGCTAAGGACTTCACCTTGCATGTCTTTGAACTGAGTCAACTGTACAACCACATGTCTGGTATGGGACAGACCTAGTTGATTAGAGTTTTGATATCTTTCATTTGAAACCTCGGGGTGACAGCACACGGGGGTGTATTTGTGTGGGGGAGCGTACCTGTGCTACGGCTTGGTGCCCATCCAACAGTGTTAGCTTGTTCTATACTTCGGCTCTGTGTGAGGGGAGTGATAGCGAAAGCAATACCGGAGAGGTTCATTGGTTAAGGTAGAGGTTCCTGAAAGGCTTTGTTGCGGGCAATCACCTGTGTGGTGAGCGGCTGTATCTTGTGGGTCAAGTGTACAACCTCTACAGAGTGTCAAATCTATTCGAATAGCCATGTCCGCTGTATTGGACATTGCTCGGGGATTACAGTCAAGGGTTAGATCTTCAAAAATAAAATGTGGGAAGGGTGGCTGTGTGCCAGTGTCAAGAATAATCTAATTAAAGTTGTGTGCCAAGTTTGCGGAGAAAAACTGTTTAAAGAACTTAGTACTATTATTAACTGTTTCACCGCTTTTAATCTATGTAAGATATGGGTTTAAAAATGATGTTTGATGCAAATGAACCAAGTAAGCCATTTCTTTGGATTAAGTCTTGCATATAGTAATAGTACTGCATTCTGTGCATTACTTGTTGAGTATCTTGAGTACTCACCCCTCCATGCCTATCAACCCAACATCAGTGGAGGAGTCTACGCCAGCATGGGAGGAGAAGTACATCGAAGAGCCGGACAATTTGGGGGCAAGCCTAGTCGGTTGCATGTGGCAAGTTGATGGGACTCCACGAAGTTTATTTCTTTCCGCTGTTATCTTTTATTACTCTGATAATGTAAGCTCTGCGTGGCTGATCTTATGTAAGGAGACCATAAGGTCATACAATTCAGTCTATATAAATGTTTGCACTACTTATTATTGTATCGCTGTAATGTCTGTGATGTTCAACCCTGTAAGGACTGTGTGTGCCAGCGTGATCCCGGACTGACACAGAATACACAGAGGGTCCGGATTCTCAGAATTGGGTCCTGACATGCCAGTAGCACTGGAGGCCGATAGCACCGGGCAGGGGGCGGTAGCACTCATGAACAGTAGAAAAAATCAACACAAACTCCGAAAGCAAAAATGATGTAGCTTTTAATCAGCTGGTCAAATACTCATGAAACTTGGTACGCACCTTCATTTGGAGGTCAAGAACCTATTCCAACCATCAATCTAAGAGATTGACGTCAAAGTTCTGACCTTTTTCGAATCGAAGGAATGACACACCAAAAAAGAACAAAAACCATAAAACTTGATCTTGGACATGCTCGTGGGTATTGATGATCAAGATGACCTTGGATGATCTCCCACACGTCAAAGCAAGCAAGAACACAAGTCAAGAACAACAAAACCCCAATCTATCAAGAATGATCCTCGAAAGAGCAAAAAATTGGTTTCTTGCGAGAAAGAACACAAGAGTTGCCTAGATGATTGGATATGATCTAAAGAAGATTCATCCATCAATCATTCATTCTTGGCACAAGAAGCAGAAGCAAGTAGAAGGAGGGGAGGCAAATCCAACTTGCATCAAAGTAAATTACGAGAAAGTAAGTCACTACCTTGAAAAAGGCCATCAGTGGCGGTTCATAACTGCCATCAGTGGCGGTTTTTAAACCGCCACAGATTTAGTGCCACTGATAATCGAGGATTATCAGTGGCGGTTCTAGAACCGCCACAAATAACACTATCTGTGGCGGTTTTTGGCTAGAACAGCCACTGATATTCAGGTATCAGTGGCGGTTCGAGCCAAAAAACGCCACTAATAATAGTCCTATCGCTGGCGGTTTTTAATAGAACCGCCATCGATACTCAAATATCGATGAGCGCTCTATCCCAAAACCGCCATCGATACTTGGATGATTAGTGGCGGTTTTGGCTCGAATCGCCATCGATAAAACTATCGCTGGCGGTTGTATATAAAACCGCCATCGATAGGACTATTATCGATGGCGGTTTTTTGATAGAACCGCCATCGATATTACGTCGATAGCGGTTTTTGGCTAAAACCGCCGATAATCCCACACACTAAAATAAAAATGGCATTTGTGGCTAGCCTCAGTAATGCTAGCCATGCCAAGATTTATGTACATTGTTGTTTCATTGACATCACTAGTTCAAATGTAAGATTTATTAGCATAATCATTTTATAAAAACTGTCACATACAAGAGAGATAAAAAGCTGGATGTCTTTGGGCATAGAAGATTTGGAGATAACACAAAATAGCTAAGATTCTATCTACTTACTAATCACTTGAAGGTTTTTATACAACTCTTTGGCAACTTCAAGGAACTAAAACCACTCAACTCTTCCATGTGCACATTGCCAAAATGAAATCAACCCACCGCTAAGAAAAGGAGATACTCGTAAAAGGGGTACTGATAGAAGTTCAATTTATAGAAAGAAACAATAAATAATCAATGACCAATGGATGAAAATAATATATCCAGAGTATAAGGGGTCAATTAAAACTAGCTTCCCAAATTCTTTAGGCAGCTATCGAGGTCTAAAAGAAAAGAAATCACCATCTTCATATCAAAAAAGAACCAAAACTAACTTTGTGGGTGCTGGTAACAAACCAAAGAAATGATCAACCCACTCTAAAAATGGAAGGTCTAGATATTTACAACATTAAGAAACTACTGTGATTGCAATTTACAACATTAAGAAACTATCTTGTGCTAGCAATCAAAGTAATGCATTTGCTAACAGCTTTATAGCACACAGCCCAAAATTGCATTCCTTTATATGATAGTTTTGACATATTACCATATATACACCTGCAAATAAGCTATTTATTAAGGTATGGCAATGACTGCTAATGGAACAAGTAGCCAACATAACCCAGACTACAGTCCAGATCATATGTGCTAACATGGAATGGTGCTGCTCATGATCTGGATTATCTGGTTCAGATTGACAGGGCAGGGATACTAGCACCTGACTTCTATCCAAGTTGATATTCTTAAAATGTATGTTCATGTTATCACTCACTTCAATCAAAATTTCCTTTCTTAATGTTGTAAATTTCAATCACATGGTACATCCCTTCAATGTAGACTTGCCTTTTCCAAGCCACAGATGATGATTCAATTGTTTCACAGAAGACAATTTGGACTAATCAAGGGTAATAAATTATACTTTTACTTCAGCATAGAAATTAGATAGGAATATGTTTTTCCATAACATACCTCTGTGTGGAGTTTTGCCATGGGCATCCAATCCCCAGGACCACAGAGGTCAGATAACACTGTCGCAACAGATGACACGACTTCCTTCTCTTCTGTTTGCAGGATGTGTTGGTTGTCCATCTCCCTGTCACCCCTTGATCTCATTTCTGATCTATTGTCTACACAAACAAAAGAAGCCACTTGAGGTCAGATCAAACAAATATCTCACCATGTGTGGTAAAAATAACAATTTTGGTCTTTCAATGGACATAGCACCAAACAAATGAATCTGATAATAGTTTTCAAAATGGAAGATCCATAATTGCAAACAAGAACAAGGGATAGCAGACTTTACACCATACCATTTACTAATTTTAGTTCTTGATTTATACTGTTGTGCTATAGTGATAGGAGTAGCCTAGGTCATGCATTTAATTTATTGCTGGATAATCAGACTAAAAGAAACTTAGATGCAATTATATTTGCACATCGACACGCATGAAGATGTGTCCACTCAGATATAAAAGATATTGTTCTTACTGAATTGCTTTTTCACACGTGATTAGCGATAGCATGTAGATAATGCCATATTCTTGTGCCATGCATGTAATCGCTGCATCATGGGTGTACCATGCATCATTCGGAGTACGCCTTGGCTGCATCATTCGAGAGTACGCCTTGGTTGGATCGATCCATGTACCATGCATGTAATTGCTGCATCATGGGTGTTAGACTTTTTAACTTCGAAGCGGTGACTAAGAGCTTCCCTACATCTTGTGCATGATTCTCAAGACATGGATTGCTGGCAGGAATTGATGGCGCTTACCATAAAAGTTGAGTTTACAGAGCATAGATCTTGCCAAATTCGCATGATGTTTATCTTCATCGATGACCATGACACTAAGCCCATCAAGAGTGCGCCCTTCATTCTTCGAGCCATGAGTTTCTCCATGCTAGAGTTATTCTGGTTTTTGAGATTTATTTTTGTGTGTGAAGCACTTGATCCTGATGAGCAATTGTTTCTAAGAAGAAACCAGCATGATAAGCAAGAAAAGCATGATTCACTCAGAAAGTACATGCTACACTAGCACAACCACTAAGAAAAGAAGTGGCATTGACGAAAGTACATGCTACACTCAGAAAGTATATTTAGAAGTGTCACTCGCATGTGTGTGTGTTCCTGAAGAAGACAAAAGTACATGCTACACTACCACAACCACTGACAAAAGAAGTGACATTGGCAAAAGAAGGGGTTCCCATTTGAAAGGAACAAAGAGTTATTTGCACATTGTAATGAAACAGAATTGAAGTAAAAAAGCCTAAACTAGTGGAGGTAAATTAGAAGCCTACGGGTCTTCGGAGGTTGAAGACACGTGATTTGGGACAATAGTATGGATGACTGGATCGTTTTTGTCTTCGTCATAAAACTCGTCATTTTTGTTGATTATTTCCTTCATGATGAAGTAGGCGAGCTGGCCCTGAATGCCTTGGATTTCAGAAGGAAGCAGTCCTACCGTAGACAACTTGAGGCGCTGTAAGTATAAAAAAACAAAATTAAGAGAGAATATAGAAATTGAGTGATGTGAATCAATGTGTCATGTCAGCATGACTGACCTCTACGTCATTGTCTTTTATTGTGCATGATAAGATTTCGCGCATGTAATCGCACACTAAGTACCCACATAAATTTGTTCCTTTCTTTGCTTGTGACACCGCAAAATCGAATGAACTAAGATGTCGTCGAAGGAGCTATTTACTATGAAATATGATATAAGAGTATTCCTTTCGTGCGCATCGAAACTTCGTGACGGATTGTAAGGGATTTGTGGTATGGGCGGTATCTCGAGCTCTTCCGACAATATCTTTTGAACGCCTCATTCACTAAATGTGTCATCTCTTCAAAGTCTTTTTAGGTTTATCCAAAGGATCCATGATCGAGATCTTGCTCTTTTCTAGATGAATTATTACGAGAATCCAATGGAAGCTACATACACATGCATGATGCCACCATTAGTCCTTACATCGAGTAAATAACTAAATAAACGAGTAATTTAACTAGCTAGTGAGCAACTTACTTAAAATTGTATGGCAAAAGTATAAACTCCTTGTCTTGTAGTTTAATCAAAACTTTATATACGCACTCCTCGACCTCCTTTGGTGCTCTTTTGATTTCATGTTGGCAAACCGCTCCTGTCGAGGAATCCCATCGCCCCTTGGTTCTTCGTACTTCAATCATCTCGTATCTATATAACGAATTAGTTAGACATGAAATTTATCGGTATTACGTGAATGTAGGCCAAGATTAATATATTAGACACTTACAAAGACCAAGATCTCAAAAAGATATGTCGAGGGCGTCGTGATAGAACAAGTTGTGCAAGTTATCGAATTCTATTAAGAAGTAGCCATGGCCCTCATGGTGAAAATGTTCCTCACGGAAAATTGCGGTGATCATCTTTGGGAGTACGCCTTGGTTGGATCGATCTAAGTACCATGCATGTAATCGCTGCATCATGGGTGTTAGACTTTTAACTTCAGCGGTGACCAAGGGCTTCCTACCTCGAATTTCAATCTTTGTTGATCATCTTGGTCATCGATCGCGCTTGCCCTTACTTTTTTGTCGCACGACATCATACTCGGTCCTAACCTCGCCTGATCTGGCTAATACAGCTTGTCTAATATGCCAATTTTTGGGATCAGAGGTTGTAGGTTTGTCATTTGAAGTACCAGTGTTATAGGTTTCGCTTGGAGTACTAACAAGGGCCATCTTGATGGGGTCCTCAATGCATTTCTTTTCTACCTCATTTTGCTTCTTCCTGCTTTCACTCTCAGTCCGTGACGGATGCGAGGATTGTATCAGCAGAGAGGATGGCACTGCATGGTCCAAGACGATGTCACGCTTGCGCCATTGGATGAATGAGTGGACGGCACTTCCTAGAGTAGTTATCTCATCATTGGCGGGTTTTTCCAGTCCGATCTCAAAGAAATCGTGCAAATACCGTGTCCACTTGGACCTTTGCATAACTCGGCGCTATCGGGTATTATGCAGACACCCTTCTTGGCACGGATAGACTACCCCAGAGCGGCTGCATAAATATGTTCATCACGGCACGTTGAGTCGACAGGTGTGGGGTCCTCAGATGTCGCCCACGTGATAATGGTTATTATCCGCTTCGCCAATGGCGTGGACGCGCAATCGCCGCGACGACTGTAGGATCGAGAAAACGCTGTGGGCTCGCGACTTACTCAAGGCTTGTTGTACTTGTCGCTCAACTTGTTCTTCAATGGTGCCTTGTATTTCTCGCAGAACCCTTTCCTTCATCATTTCCATTTCCTTCTCACCGCTCTTCTTTAGCTCTCTTCCGACTCCTATAAGAGTCTCCGTGCTCGTGGAATCCACTCCTCCATGGAACCTTGACCCGACGCCGTGTCCAACCAGTGGTGCTCTTTGTTTCCTAGGGCCGTTAGCTCGTCTTTCTCCCCGCCTAGGTGAAAAGATCCTTGGGTGGATCAAGTGAAACTCATGAACTCGCTGCGCCATTGCTTCGCCTTCACCGCTCTTGAATGATAAACCCCGAGACAACATATACGCCTTGCTAGCACGTAGTGCTTCACTCGTCCGTAATCCGATCAAGGGACTTGTGCCACCAATTGACCGCTTCTAATTCTTGCCTCTCCCATTGAGCAATTTTACCCACGCACCCACTCGTGCCAAGTTTGTGGGGTGAGTATTCCTTCTTGCGATGCTAATGTGGTCCTCACCGACTTCCTTGTCGCTTTGATTGCTTCATCGCCACAAACTCATCCCAATATGGCTCCAATCTTGGGTACTCTCGATGGTCGACCGGTTTTGCTTCACATAATTTGTGTTCACCGCCTTGAAGTTTCTCCACGCCGCATCCATGGTCATCAATGCGCCGCGACGCACAAGATCTTCGGCTCCTTCGGGAATTCGACGGTTTCTTTGAGCTCATCCACGATCCTCTTTGGTGGCTCGGCACTTTATGCCAATCCGAATAGGTGATTGGCACTTTATCCCTACGATGCACCCGCATGTTGACTGTATTTGGTCACCGATTTTCTCGGTGCAACAGGGCCCCAGATCTAAGACCTCTAAGATGGTGTACCGCCTTGTGCTTCTTAGTTTTCCTCGTCCTCGGCATCTTGCAACAGAGCATCATCTCGCAATGCTGGTGGAGGCCTCTGCACCTTCGGTGGTTGGGTGGAGGGTAAGGTACCGCTGGGCTCTCCTCCACTATAGGATCGGTTTGGGCTCCATTAGAACTATAGTTCGACCGAAACATAATTTCCATCAATTACTACAGAATCATCTCACGGAATTTCAAAGTACGTAATCATCTCATGAAAATTATTTTGCAAGTACAATTAATTGAGTAAACGAGCTTTGAAGCTAAGGTTGCCAATGGCAATGGTAAACATGACTAACTTACAAAGTATAACAGATTAAATACTTCGTATCGCGAATGGATTTCCCCAAGTGTTGGAAACACATGGAAACTATTTAAACATCTGAATTATATATACCCACTAAAAGGGCACATCAATCTGCATATAAAATTTGTATAGTTAAAACAATGTAGAAACAACTATGCAACTAAGGGCACTCATAAACGTTCTTTTTGCTTATTACTCTAGCCATATCGCATCACATGTGGAAGGGGGAGCTTTTATTTGTATGTGTAACAAGTGGCGACTTGGGTCCTCTTTAATAATAAATTCATTTTGAGTCTTTTAAAACAACCTTTAGATCGTAACAAGTGGAAGAATGCACCGTCCTTTCATGTAAGTCGATCTTCTGGAACCACGTTAGCAAAATGTAAATATACCAATTGTGTTAATTGCCTTGAATTAATTAAGAAGATAGCTCAAGTTAATTTGAATCACTTATGCTAATTTGAATTCCTTGAATTCATGTAAGAAGATAGCTCAAGTTAATGTAAATATACCAATTGTGTCTAATGATGTGTTCCTTTTGCAACAGGGGAGTTTATTGCTAGCGGAAGTGATGATGGTAGATGGTTCATATGGGAGAAAAAAACAGGAAGGCTTATTAAGATGCTTGCAGGGGATGGAGCTGGTAATTATATTTTGATTTTACCACTGCAATCCCTTGACTACTGCTTCTCATGTGCCTTATATTTTTTAGTTGTGAATCAGATACTGATCTCATCCCTACGATTGTGTTGTTGCAACAAGTGGAATTGACAATACAATAAAGGTATATGATCTGATTTGTTTTGTTAAAGTACTTTAAATATTTGGTTCTCAAGTCTTCTTGTCTTTGTTTCTTTCCTAGTTATGGACACCAGATGCAAAAGCTACATCTATGGTTGCTGGACCAGAAATTGATGTATTAAGTGCCATAGAGAATAATCACGAAGTTATCCCATAATCGTGAAATTTTGTCGTAAGTCACAAAACATTACTAAGGCATATCATATCATACTATGTTGTGTTGGAATTAAATTACCATAATTTGCGCTTGGCATCATGCTTTTTTCATCCGCTGCCAGCTTTGTAGGAAATAAGGCTATTAGTGAATTTTTCATTGTATGTTACGCGCATGCTTAGTAAATTACTTCCGCTTATGTAAGTATAGTAGCTTAGTGAATCGTGAAACTATTCCATTTTATTGTGGTAGGAAGAGATAAGCAAACTTAAAGAAAGAAATGCAATCTATTCAATAAAATATATATTGAACTGGATTGCCGGAAACAGTTAGGACTTATGGAACAAATTATATGGAACTTTCGTATGCTCTCTGAAACGAGGCTCTGACCTTGCCGGGACGGCGCCGGCACGGCGGCGCCGGTCGCGGGGCGCGGGCAAGGGCGCGGGTGGCGACCGTGGCGGTGTAGGCTGGTCGGCGTCGTCGGGCGAGGGCGTCATCGGGGAGGGCGGCGCTGTCGCTGGGGTGGCATCGTCGAGGACGGCGTCTGGCGCGGGCGCGGGGGCGAGGGCGTCGGCGGGGAAGGCATCGAGCGCGGGAGTTTAAGGGTTTAGGGCGCGGGAGAAGGGCGGGAGTTTAAGGGTTTAGGGTGAGTTAGAAGCGACGGTATCTATTATTTATAGACGGGGCATTATCAGTGGTGGTTCTAAAAAAGAACCGCCACTGATACAGTTATCTGTGGCAGTTCTTTATACGAACCGCCACAGATAATTTATCAGTGGCGGCTCTTTGTACGAACCGCCACAGATACATATATTATCTGTAGTGGTTCTTTATACGAACAGCCACAGATAACTGTATCAGTGGCGGTTCTTTTTAAGAACCACCACTGATAAATATATTATCTATGGCGGTTCTTTATTTTAACCGCCACAGATAACTGTATCAGTGGCGGTTCTTTATACGAACCGCCACAGATAATGTTATCAGTGGCAGTTCTTTTGAAGAGCCGCCACTGATGTGCCTCTATACCCTGAAATTTGTTTCTGAATCTTATACGCTGTATTGTCGAATAGCAGCGCTGAGTTCAGAAGACCTAGTTTTTGGTGCTGCACAATTGCAGCATTTTCTGATTTTGTCTAATACTTGTAAAGCAAATACATAAGCAGTTTACAGGAAAGAATCCGGACTCCTTTCACCTGACGGACTCAACAAACTCTCCAAACTTTCAACCAGATGGAACACTATTTTGTCATCCGGCAAAACAAACAAGTACTCTTCAGACACTGAAACAATCACCAAAACTAGCAAAGTCCGAAACTGACTCAAAGACCAGAAAAACTAGCACATAGCTAGGAAACAAAACCGAAAACAGACTTTAAACTACCATGCACAAGATTATCTTCAACAGATGGTCATCATTAGGTTGATTACATAGAAGAAGACTTGTGCGGCCCGGTCATCGTCGGCGAATCCGGAAGGCGCCCGCCGCCCAGAGCCGACTCGCCTCGATATTTTGCCATTACTCGTATATAGCTAATTATTTTCTTTCACAATTTGCCCTTCTTCATGATCGTCGCGATGATAGGTAGCTTCTCGAGTGGTTTCTTCCTCGAGCCCGATGTTGCCATCTACGAAAGGAGGCAACTCATCAAACTGGTTGTTCTCTTCCTCATCCACGACATTCTCAACTCGACGATCCTTCTTTCCCTGAAGAACTACATGGCGCTTCTTATCTGTGGGTCGATTACATAGAAGACTTGTGCTACTTGCTTCGCAAGTACGAATGGTTCATCTCTGATCCGACATGTTCGATGTCCAAAGTAGTGAAGCCGCATTTGTCCACCTTGACACCCTTTGGGAGTTGTACCCAACGACACCAAACATTGGGATCTTAAAAATACAGAGTCGAGCTCCCAAATCTCTTCTATGAACCCATAGAAGCTACTCTTCATCTTGCTGTGTTGTCATAGGCATCTATGCGAACACCACTATTTTGGAAAGTGCTTTTGCTATCCCGAGATCTCGTAAAAGGTATATCCATTTATGTCGATCCTTGCTATGACAAGATTGTACCGATGGCCCTTTGCTAGCCACCTCAACATGACACTCGCTTCTTTCCCACCATATGCTCTTTGATCCAATGATTGAACAAACGGTTATGCTCTTTTGTTACCCAAACCTCGATCGTCCACGATTTTCCTCTCGTAGCTTATCCTTGTGCATATCCATATACGAGGACACCTCAACCGATCAAGCAAGATCGTGAAATGAGCTTTTTCGAACAATCCATGATCATAAGAATTTGTTGATTTCCTTCCAATCGTCCCTTTCCCAGCTAGCCAACCCTCATGTCGAGATACAGGCACTCCTACCGGTTCCACCCCCTCCATGTAATCCATGCAAAACTCGATAACCTCCTCAGTTGCATAACCTTCCACAATGCAGCCCTCCGACCGAGATCGATTGCGTACATACTTCTTCAGGATACCCATGTACCTTTCGAACGGGTACATCTGATGCAGGAATACGGGGCCACATACATTTATCTCGTTCACAAGGTGAACAATGAGATGAACCATTATATCGAAAAATGATGAAGGGAAATACATCTCTAGCTGGCATAGTGTCTTGACCACATCATTCTGCAGTTCAGAAAGTCCGATGGGATCGATGACCTTCTGTGAAATTGTGTTGAAGAAGAAACACAACCTCATGATTGCCTCTCGGACCTTTTCAGGCAAAATACCTCTAATTGCAATAGGAAGCATTTGTGTCATCATCACATGACAATCATGAGACTTCATGCCAGTTAACTTTCACACCATGCAAGCATTTGCAAAGGTCTGTTCTCTCTTTCTTTGAAAGAGTGTAGCAAGCTGGGGGAAGGTAAAGTCGCCCTTTCCCGGTGTCCTGAGGATGTAGCTCAGCTCTGATTTTCATATCTTCCAGGTCCCTTCGTGCCTTCAATCTGTCCTTAGTTTTGCTAGGAATGTTCAGCAAAAGACCAATCAAGCTATCACATACATTTTTCTCTACGTGCATGACGTCTATGCAGTGTCGAACTTCTAAGTCCTTCCAATAGGGCAAGTTCCAAAATATCGATCTCTTCTTCCATGTGGTCTTCTCAGTACGAGACCTCGATGTATTATTACTATCTCCCTTTCCATGTACGACATTAATATCCTTAACCATATCATATACCTCTTCCCCACGACGAGGCCTTGGGGCTATACTATCCTCTTTTGTCCCGTCGAATAGTTTTTTCATATTGCGGTAGGGGTGATTCTTGCGAAGGAACCTACAGTGATGCATGTACACGGTTTCCCTCGAGTTATTGAGCCACACACTAGCGGTTTCATCCATGCACTGGGGGCATGCTTTGGCCCCTTTTACAGTACGACCGGATAGGTTACCAAGGGCAGGGAAATCATTGATGGTGCAAAACAACAATGCCCGTAGGATGAAGTACTCGCTTGTACTCATCCCATAATCAGACACCTTCGCTCCACAAGATCACAAGATCTTCCACCAATGGTTGTAGGTATACATCAATATCATTGCCAGTTGTCTCGGCCCTTGGATAAGCAAATGACATCATAATGTACTTTCGTTTCATACACAACCAAGGAGGAAGGTTGTAGATACAGAGAGTCACGGGCCAAGTGCTATGAATACTACTCATGTTACCGAAAGGATTCATTCCATCCGTACTCAACCCAAACCGTATATTCCTCGGTTCATTTCAAGTCCTTCCTAAAGAGCCTATCGATGGTTCTCCACCGAGCGTAATCGTGAGGTGTCTCGACTTTCCATCCTTTTACGCTCTTAAGAGTGCCATCGCATCGATTGGGCATGCTTTTGTTTCCAAATAAACGCTTCAACCGAGGAATTACTGGTAAATACCACACCACTTTAGCGGGAGCTCCTTTCTTCACCACGGTGCCCTCGCTGTCATGGCCTTTACACTTGTATCGCGATGATTTGCACACCGGGCATACATGCATGTCTGTATACTCTTTGCGATAGAGTATACAATCGTTTGAACTTGCATGTATTCTTTCTACTTCCAACCCCAATGGACATACAACCTTCTTAGCTAAATAAGTGGTTATCGGCAATACATTTCCATCAGGAAGCATGTCCGCTAAGAGATGTAATAGCGCCGTGAAACTCTTATCGGACCAACCGTTGCTTGCCTTCAATTTTAGAAGTGAAAGCACGGTGTGCAACTTTGTGTATTCCTCCTGCAACCCGAACAAAGGTGTGTCCGAGTCGTCCAACAAACCCTTGAATTGATTAAACTCTCTCTGACTAGTGTAGTTCCCTTCTGCATCGCGCAACATCTGAGTAAGATTATTATTGTCATCAATGTCCAACCTATCCTCATCAAATCCATTACTAATGTCAGCTGCCATAATGCCTTCTCCATCATCCAATACGTTATCACCTTCATGTATGTTTTCCTCTTCACCGTGACTTGTCCAACGTGTATAGCCAAGTACAAAACCTCTTGAATCAAGTGCAAGTGGATGTGCTCTTTGTCCGAAAACATTTTCTCGATTCTTGCAATCAATGCATGGACAATGTATGTACTGCTTTTTCTTGTGCAACTTTTCTCCTCAATGCTCTTAGAAAAGTAGATACCCGTCGATGTAATCTCTACCAGCAGGTTCGCATTGTACATCCATCTCCTATCCATCTAAAATTAATTAACATATAAAATTTGATTAAAAACTAATCTAAATACTTATCTTGTAAAGAAGCTAGATAATAAATTCATCATCTAAAAATGATGAGCACCCACCTACCAAATTAACTAAAATTTCATGTATATTAATATCCACTAATCTTAAATAAATAAATTTAATATATGCAAGATGTATATTATACGTGCACACTAATGGAACCAAATTAATAGTAATTAAAAACTAATCTAATTACTTATCATCTAAAAAGCTAGATAATAAATTCATCATCTACCAAATTAACTTAAAATGCAATTTATATTAAATATATGCTTGATCATAATTCATCATCTATAAAAGGAACACAACATCATCTAATGAATCTAGCTAGGAAATAAATTCATCAACTACAAAATGGTAGGTAAATAAAAATAAACAAAATCTAAACTATTCATCTCATCTACATATAAACCTTAATTGAACTAGGTTTAAAAATTAAATTGCAACAAGATTAACACAAATTAAGAGAGGAGAAAAAATAACTCACCAAGGAACAACTAGAGGAAGTACAACACAAGAATTGGAGAAAACGAAATCTGAAAATTAGAAGTTTTGGTTTGCTCTCGGGAGGAAGAAGACCAATGTCTGCATCGACCACCTACTTATAGGCAGATTATCGGTGGCGGTTGTTAACTAGAACCGCCATCGATAATATTATCCGTGGCAGTTCTATCCTCCAACCGCCACGGATAATGAATTATCGATGGCGGTTGGAGGATAGAACCGCCATCGATAATACAATTGTATCGATGGCGGTTGGAGGATAGAACCGCCACGAATAACCTAGTTATCGCGGGCGGTTCTATCCTCCAACCGCCATCGATGATGTATTTGTTATCAGTGGCGGTTCTATCCTCGAACCGCCAATGATAATGAATTATCAGTGGCGGTTGGAGGATAGAACCGCCAATGATATTATTCCCGCCATTTTCAATATAGAACCGCCACTGATAATTATATTTGTGGCGGTTCGAAAAAAACCGCCACAAATAGACCGTCACCTATTGCAGGTTTTGGCGTAGTGAGTGCGGAATTTAAATACTGAATTTAAAGCATAATGTAAATACATAAAATAAATTCAGACTTGAGGAATTAAACTTTTATTTCTGGATGGGAGGTTTACAATGCCACACAACAAACTGGGCAAAGCTCAAAGGAGCACAAGAACCTCTAAAACCTTCAAAGAGTGGAGAGCTACCCCTACCCCTCTATTTATACTACTCTTGAGCCATCCTCCACCCTTGGATGAGTTCCTTCAACCCTAAGGAACATATCAAGGGCTAGGATTGACTCACTCACACAGTCATACATGGGCTAACCCGAAACCCAACAACCATACCGGATTTTTACACGCTTTTCAAAGCATACTAACTAGACCCGCTACTCTATCACCTAGACCGCGATCCAGCGACCCTCCTTGATATAAGTAGCTTCAAGTTAGCACCTTATCCATTCCTTATCTTCTAGGTTTGCAATGACTCCGTCTCCAATCATCTTCGGCGATCCTCGACCGTCTAGACCTCCGGTGCACCTCGCATAGTTTCGGTCATCCTCCGCCTCACCATGACCTAGTACCATCATCCTGCGACCATCAAAGACAAGAAAAACTCATCACATAGCAATATCCAAAAAGATATGCAATTATACCTCAAAATCACAATTTAAAGTTCATTCTCGCTCGGTAGCACCGCCCTACACAAAATCCCCAAATCAGTTCTCTAGAAAAATCATACCGCCCCTGAGGGCCAGTGCCACCACGCTCAGTGGTGGTAGCACCAGAAATTTTGGGCATATTCAAATTGCCTCAAATTTCATAATAGACTTCAAATTAACCTCAAACCCAAGCACCACATGCTTAATGTAACATCTCGAAAAATATAATAAAATGAAAATGAATATTTTGAATTTTAATAGGAATTATTTCTGAGTTTTCTTGACATCATTGGTTTTTATTTGGATTTCCTTGGATTTATGCTTTGAATGAAATTTCCAACAAATAGAATTAATGAATGGAAAATGGTAAGAAGATAAAAAGGTAAAAGTAAAATTTTAGAAAATTTACCAAGGAACCCTAGCCATGCTGGTAAATCAGTAAAGTCAGCCAATAAAAGTCTTATGCACAGAAAAGTAAATAAATGAAATGAGTGACATCTCTTTTGACTAGAAACAGTAGGGTCAGAATTTGATAGAAATGGTCGAAGCTTATCTAGAGCTAAGAAAATTACCATAATGCTCTGAGTGTATAAGGTACTACTGATAAAAGTTTCATAAATTAATAGGCTCATATGAGCCTTCTAAAAATTCAAAACCAGAGGCTTTGAAAATCTGTAAATCTGCATGTCAGAATTTTTATAAAATAATATACAATATTTTAATTTGAAAATTTTGTGGGAGTGTAAATACCTTAAATATAACTCTTATAAAAAATTTCGAAAATAAATAATATGATTTAAACCCTTAAATAAATCAAAATACGAAATGGAAATTCTGAGCAGTGCACAGTGTCAGAATTGTTATAAATTTACTATAGGATATTTTGGTCCCAAAATTTTACTGGAAGCTAACCACTCCCAGTAGACCATGGTAAAAATGTTTCACAATTTCTCAACTTGAATTGGTAAGTGTTTTAATGCGAGTACTAGCTTGTCCTGGCCAGCCTCATCCCCTAATCTCACTATCTGTCGCTGCCATGTGGGCCCATCTTCTCTACTACAGCCGTTCACTGGAAGGTGGGAGACCGCCTCTCTCTCTGCCTGGTGGACCCAGCCCCACTCGTCATCCTCTCTTCTTCCCCTCCTTTCTTCTTTTCCCTCAGTCGCTGCACTCTCTCCCTCAGACCCTTGGTCGCTTCTCTGTCTCGCGCCTTCCCCCTCCGAGTCGTCGCATCAGTAGCACCACTTATGCTCAATCATCGCCACGATCGTCCTCGGCTCACTGCTGCCATGCCCTGTCCTTCTGTTCCACGGTCGCGCTGGCATTGAAGAACAATACCGCTCATTTGTCTTACGATCAAAACTTGGCGAACCGACCGCCCTCAGCTGTAAAGTCCAGGTAGTCACTGCATAGAAATTCCCCTCCTTTCCTTCGAACATCTCCTGAACCGAGCAGCTCAGCCAAAGCTTCCTTCTTCGTCTTCCCTATAAAGACCAAAGTTCCTCCCTCGCGCCATTGCCATCGCAAGCAGAAAAGGGAAGATCACCAGGGATCGGGCTCTCGGTAAAAATTTCTTCAATCCCTTCGGCTTAGAGCTTCTTTGCGACCTCCTGAGCTCAGCCAACTAGTTAATTTCAGTGATCATCACTCGCGAAACGCCGCCGCCGTCCGCGCCTTCTTCCCCACGGCCGGCTCATGGTGGCGCGCTTCCACAACCCATCTCCACTACAATTGATCGGTAAAACGGGACCCAATTAGCTCACTGATGCTTAAGATTCTACCGATTCAAACTGAGACACTGTCTTTTTCTTCCCCGACGAGCCGCCATCACCTCCACCACTGACCTTCGGTGGCGACCCTCTGTGGCACACCATTTCTCCAGATGAGACCTCCACTGAGTGCGCGCTGCCCTTCTGGTGCTTCCCCGACCGCCGGCCGGCCAACTCCAGCTTCACCTCGCCGGCGGCAAGGAGCCCTAGCGCATGCTCTATTCGGTCTCACTGCCTCTCGGACCCCGGCAGTCAGCCAGATGTGCAAGAGCCCGTTCAACCGGGTAAATGCGTAACCCAGTTCAGAAAACGTATTTTGCTATTTCTTTTCATTTTCCAAAACTGAGGCAATTCAATTAGCTATAACTTTTGAATCATAGATCCAAATTGAATGAAATAAATTTCTATATTCATGTAAAATCAAGTACCTTCAGAATATGTAATAATATTTTGGTAATGATCATTGGGTGAATTTGGAATTCAAATTTGAATAAAAGGGCTAAAGATATGCTTCATATAAAAATATTGCAAATGAACTCAGAATTTAATGAAACCAATTTTAATGAAATCCTTATTCTTCCAGAAACTCAAATATATAAAAATATTTAGACTTCAACTTTTTTTTGAATCATCTTCCATTAGAGGTTGTTCTCAATACTATAAATGTTCAAGAATACATAATTTATGCAAAAGAAATCTAGAATAAATAAGATTTGTTTTTAGGCACTTGTATGACTGTAGGATACATTATTATGCTGAAATGATTAATGCATGAACTTGATTTAGACTTGGTTATGAATAATAAATGGTTTAAATGGAAAAGATGTATATATATATATATATATATATATATATGTGTGTGTGTGTGTGTGTGTGTGTGTGTGTGTGTGTGTGTGTGTGTAATAATCTGTAGCAATAAATGTATGCATATGAAAAGTATCTAATAAATGTACAAAGATATGAATTGATATTATAATGAGTAATTTGTCACTATTGAAATGTTTTTATTGAAATATCATATATGCACAAGTTTAAATTGCATCAAGAACATAACACTTGTATATGTAGAAAAATGTATACATATATAGTTAGTGAAGAGCATAATCATGATAAAGAAACTAGATTTTAAATGTCTAATATAACCAAACTAATTGATTCAACAAGAATCATTACAATAAGGTTATGATTAATACTTAACCAAATAGTTGTAGTTTCAATACTTGTATAATCCAAATAGTCATAACTTTCACAAACTAACTTCAAATTTGACAAAACTAGATGCTAGTGACCTGAAAAATAATACCTTTGCTGTTTATGTAAAAATATCTTATGTTTGTGCAAATTTGAAATAAGATCATGTTAGGCCCTAATGATTACTTATATGGAAAACATCTCAGACAATAGCCAAATTTAGCGGAACCAACTTTAAAACACTTTTAGGATCATACCCTGTTAATGCCTCAAAAATGGATAAATAATCTTATAAGGTGTAATTGCAAACTTAAATAAAAAACTGAACTTTATGGCGTCGGCATTGTGACCACTAAACCTTTTCAGAAGCTTGTAAAGTATCTCGTCCAAATGAAAAGAATTATGAAAACATCATAGAAATGCTTTGCAAAGTGCATACTATCATGTTCTGAAGAAAGAATATCATCTTGTAAAGGTTTGTATATAAAATGAACTAGCAACATAGCCCTAAATGTTTTGTTTTCCGAACAGTAGGAACAGTTAAGCCTTTTCGGCAGCTCATATAACATCTTGTCTAAAAGCAAATATTATGAAGATCAGTTTAGAAATGCTCTTTAGTATATGGACTACCATATTCTTGAAAAATATTTTATTTATAACTTTCTCTTCATCTAAATTCTGCTAGAGCAATAACTCTAAGTGTTAATCGTTCACTTCACCTCACTAACCCGATTCCATGTTGTAAACCTTATAATACCATATAATCTTTTTCAACAATGAATATAATGTCTTGACCAAACCCAAAAATTTATGAAATCAGCTTAGGATTGCTATTCAAAGTATAGACTACCCTATTATGAAGAAATAATCTTGTTTCGTCATGCTTTTCATATAAATCCAATTAGCCAAATAACCTTAAGTGTTATGGTTTTTAAACTTTATAATATGAATCGGTAATAATGAAGAAACCCATAGTTAATATATTTGTATCATCAGAACCTTCTTTAAATCGTGAATAAATCCAGTAACCTAGCTTATCAGATCTAACTTATTCGAAACCTCTTTTTTATGCAAAATCAATTATGGATTAAGTTCTATTCATGCATATCTGTCGACTTTTGTGGTCGGCAATGAATTTTATAAAAATGCAGCGCAGCAGCAGTTAACCCTAGCGGCGGAGAAGTCGGAGAGACAAGGAAGCAGAAGGGGCAGGAGTGTGCGATGGGACAAATAAACCATCGGCTTAGTCTTTAAAGGGGGGAAAATCAGGTTTTCGTCGAATCAGCGGGAAAAAGATTGCAGAACACCTAACCCTGCCCTATGCTTCGTAATGATTCACTAGCACGGCGTCTTGACATATGGAGGCAGTCATGGTTTGACCAAGTCACATTTGGGACATGTTGCCCCCCACGATGGGGTGGTTAACCGCTTATCGAACTAAGCGGGACGTGTGTATCCTTCAGTTTAGATTAAAAATATCTTCTTGCGATATACCCCACATTGGGTCACAGATTGGTTACCGCATGGCGGAATCATATATCGCGGGTTGAGCCTAATAAGGCGCGGTTTCAATGGTATGCCCTAAGATGGGTCGATAAGCTGTGCATCGTAATAAACAAGTACGAATACCGTTCAGATAAACCTTGATATGTCCCAAGCCAGACCAAAGCTATATCCTGCAGTAGTCGGATATGGGTATCATTCGGCCAAGATCCACGTAAATCCTAATACGCTCCAAATCGAGCCTAAGCTATACCCTACAGTAGTCGGATATGGGTATCACTCGGCCTACAGCCACGAGAATATGATATGTCCCAAGTCCGACTAGAGCTATATCCTGCAGCAGTCGGATATAGGTATCACTCGGCCAAGAGCCGCGCAAATCCTAATATGTCCCAAGTCGGACCTAAAATATATCCTACGACGATTGGATACGAATATCACCCGACCAAAGAGCCATGCAAGCTTCGATATAACCCAAGCTGGGTCTAAGCTATGTCAAATGACAATCATGGAAAACACTTGGAAAGGTATTTCTTTATTATATATAAAGTTCCCCAGGCATTATGCCTGGGAAATTATTTTCTTACATTTACAGGGGTCCTATACTTCTCTGCGGCGCACGCGACCGAGCGCCTCCACGAGAGCTTCCCTAGCCCTATAAAGGGCGGGGAAATCTCGAGGAAAGTGTCGACGGCCACGTGGTCGAGGGCGACGGCTTTGTCTTCCGCCCATTCAGCCATGGCGAGGTCGAAGAGCGCCCACTCCTCAGCGAGTTCGGGGTCCCGGTCGTCCATGAAGATCCCTCGGGAAGAAGGTGGAGCTCAGAGCAAGAAGATGGAGAACTAAGCATGAGGGAATAAATTCCAGAAGCACTAGATCGCCTTTTATAGCTGATGCGGTAAGGTTGAAGTAAATGCGAAGATGTAATGACATCAGAAGCCGAGGAGGCTTGGAGTTAAGATAGTTTAAGAAGCCAAAGAGGTTCTCGGAAAACGAATTGGAACAGAAAATCAAGACAACTTCGAAGACTACCTGGGGCTGATCTTTGAAGAGGAAGGATATTAAGGTTTCATTTTGAGCATTCAAACCAAAAAATCAAGGGTTATATTTGAGTCCTTCATAATCCCCTTGCTGCAAAGAAAAGCATTCAAATCAAAGAAGAAACCAGTCAGAGGTTTATGCTGGAAGCTGAAAACGTTGATCCAGAGTTGAGAATCAGATAAAGATATAGCAATCGGATCATGAATCACTCGGGGGCTACTGTGGAATATAAGAACCCAGGTGTCTTCATAACCGGCCCAGAAGTGCCTAAGGGAGAAACAGGGAAGAGAGGAAGGCCCAAAGGATATGCTCCGCGCCAAGCCTTGCTGCCGTGCGGAAGGGGATACATCCTAGAGACAGTTGAACATATATTTAGATATAAGAGATACGGTTGTAATCCGAGTTGTTAGCAGGGTAAGATAAAGATGTAAACTCTATCCTGTAACCGATTAGTATCCAATAACCGATCGGGACTCTGTAAACCGCCCCACCCCCGCTATATAAGGGAGAGGGCGGGCAACAACAAAAACATCGAGCAACCTTAGATCCAAAAGATCCACATAATCCCAGCACACAGGACTAGGGTATTACCTCGTCCGTCGAGGGCCTGAACCTGTCTAAACCTTTGTCTTGTGTGACCTTCGAGTTTGAGATCTAGCACCTGCCAACATTCATTCATAAAGAAACAATTGAATTACAAAGTTCAAGTGAAAAAACGACGTAGCTGTTCTATGTTCCAGGTGTTGCTGATAATTGTGCCGTCTTCACGCTTGAGCTTATAAGCCCCAGGACGTATCACCTCATCGATGATGTAAGGGCCTTCCCAGCTTGGGGAGAGCTTATGCTCGCATTTCTGATTCTTTCTAAGGACCAGATCTCATTTGGAGAATGCGCGGCTCCTTACATTGCGATCGTGATAGCGACGTAAGTCCTGAAGGTATCTTGCCGACTAAATTGTTGCAATGTCCCTGGCTTCTTCCAGTCGATCGAGGTCTTCTAGCCGGCTTTCTTCTGAAGCGACCTCTTCATAGCCCCGAACACGCGGGGATCCGAATTCTAACTCGGTTGGGAGGACCGCCTCTGAGCCATACACCAGGAAGAAAGGTGACTGCCCGGTTGCTCTACTGGGGGTGGTTCGCAGCCCCCAGAGTACCGAAGGTAATTCTTTGACCCACCGAGTGCCATGTGGTTTGAGACGATTGAAAATCCTTGCCTTTAGGCCTTGTAACACCATGCCATTGGCTCGCTCGACCTGCCCATTACTTCGAGGGTATGCTACTGATGCGAAGCAAATTTTTATGCCGAGTTCACCACACCACTCTTGAAATATGCCACCTCTGAATTGGGTGCCGTTATCCGTGATGATTTGGTTTGGTACGCCGAACCTAACCACGATTTCATGGAAGAATTCTTTGGCTTTTGTAGCTGTGATTGTGGCGACTGGCTTGGCCTCAATCCATTTGGTGAATTTATCGACGGCCACGAAGAGATGAGTATAACCACCTTGAGCCTTCTTCGAAGGTCCCACCATGTCAAGCCCCCAGACCGCAAATGGCCAGGTGATTGGGATGGTCTGTAGTTCCTGTGCCGGTTTGTTCACCTGTCGCGCAAAGAATTGACATCCTTCGCATGTCCGGACGATGTCCCCTGCATTAGTGACAGCAGTAAGCCAGAAAAATCCCTGACGATAAGCCTTGCCGACTAGGGTTGTTGACGCCGCGTGATTCCCACAAATTCTTGAGTGGATTTCCTTGAGAAGATCTCTTCCTTCTTGTTCTGATATGCACCGTCGTAGTACACTAGAGGAGCTCTTGCGATAGAGTTCTTCCCTGATTACCACATAGCTCTTGCTTCGGCGCATTATTCGTTCAGCCTGCACGCGATCTTTGGGTAGCTCGTCCTTCGTCAAATAGTCCAGATACGGAGCTGTCCAATCGGGGGTAATGATCAGGACTTCTGCCTCTACGTTCTTCTCCACTGGGATGTCCGATTTTGGCCGAGCGCTTATTGTGGGCTTATGAATTTCTTCGACGAATACTCCCACGGGCACTGTGGTCCGGCCGGATCCCTTCTTTGCTAGCTCGTCGGTCGCCTCATTGTTCCGACGGAGCACATGAACAAGTTCCAAGCCGTCGAAGTTGCCTTCTAGCTTGCGTACCTCCTGGCAGTAGGCAGCTATGTTGTCTTCGATGCAGGACCATTCTTTTTGCACTTGATTGACCATGAGCATTGAATCTCCGCGAACAGTCAAACGTCGGATACTGAGCGATATGGCGATACGGAGTCCATGGATGAGTGTCTCGTACTCGGCGGCGTTGTTCGACGCAGGAAAAAGTATTTGCAGAAAGTACCTTAACCGTTCTCCACTTGGTGATATGAGCACTATACCAGCCCCTGCGCCGCTGAGCAAGAGGGAACCATCGAAGTACATGGTCCAATACTCGAGTTCCTTGACGACCGCCGGATTTGAAGTTCTGTCCACTCGGCAATGAAGTTGGCGAGCGCTTGAGACTTGATGGATGTGCGAGACTTGAATAGGATATCAAAATCTCCAAGCTCGACTGCCCACTTTGCAATTCTCCCAGTGGTCTCCTGGTTGTGAAGTATATCTCCTATTTGGAAGGAAGTGAACATCGAAACAGTATGCTCTTGGAAGTAGTGCTTGAGTTTGCGAGATGTGAGAAGTACGGCGTATAATAATTTTTGCACTTGTGGATACCGCACCTTAGAATCACTCAGGACCTCGCTGATGAAATATATCGTGAAGGACCATGTGGAGGTCCATCCATGTTTGTGATGAGTATTTGACTTTATTTGAGCAAGGTGTGGTCAAGTTTCAGTTTGATTTGGATTGATTTTCAAAATGAAGCAATTTGAGTTATCTCTGCCAGGAGTGGCAGTACCGACCGTATGGGCGCGGTAGTGATGAGTTGGATGGGTTTATTGCATATCATTGTGGGCATTGCTATGAAAGGTTTTTCCTTGTCTTTGATGGTTGCAGGGCGACGGTGCTAGGTCATGGTGAGGCGGAGGATGATCGGGACGAGGCGAGGAGCGTCGGAGGTCCAGACGGTTGGGAGATCGCCGGAAGATGATCGGAGACGGAGTCCGGGCAAATCAAGAAGACAAGGAAAGGAGATGATGCTAGCTAGATACCGCGTGGATCAATGAGGGCTGTCGGATTGAGGTCTAGTTGATAGGTTAGCGGGTCTAGGTAGTATGCTTTGAAAACCGTGCAAGAAAACCCGGTATGTGTGTGGGTTTTGGGTTAGCCCTTGCATGGCTGTGTGTGTGGGTTAATCCTAGCCCTTAGATGAGTGCTCTAGGGTTGAGGGACTCATCCAAGGGTGGTAGGTGGCCCAAGAGTAGTATAAATAGGGGTGGAGGGGTAGCCTCCTCCCCTGAAGGTTTTGAGGTTTTTGATGCTCCTTTGAGCTTTGCCACATGAATGTGAGGCTTTGTAACCTCTCCTTCCAGAAATGAAATGTTTCCTCAAATCATTTCTTTTTTTTGTGCATTTACATTACGCATTTAAATCACGACTCTACTTCTCACAGGGACAAAAATTCCTAAAATTTTTAGAGCAACAGAAACTCACCAACCACCTGTTCCAACTGAGGACAATTTCTGAAAATCTGTTTTAACTTTTCTGAAAAGAGACTTTGGTATTTTAGCTTTATCTCTTTTAGAAAAGAAGTCTTTTGAATTGATTCCTCTTTTGTTTGGACACTTGACAACCAGTATTATGATTAAAAAAAACCCCTTATATGATTCATGGTTCTTATCCATGCAAGCTAGGGGTACACATAGTTGTCTAATTGTTCTGGGTTTTGGAGGGTGTGCGAATATGAGAAGCACCAGTTTGAACAAAAATATTTGGGTGCTTTTGATTTTTATTGCAAGAGTGTTTGGAGTACTTTGAGTGGGGGAAATTTTAATTGGGATCATTCACCCTCCCTCTGATCGCCATTTCGATCTTTCAATTGGTATCAGAGTCGATTTTGATCTTCCATAGATCTTGACCGGTCTCAAGAGCCATGGCGATGGACTAGTATTCCACCAAGCCTCCCATTTTTGCTGGAGTTGATTTTTCGTTTTGGAAATCGCGGATGGAGTCATACATCACGCCTGGGCTTCGATATGGCGTAAGGTGAAACTCCGTATGAGGTTCTGGCGATGAAAACGTCCACTACCGGAAATATGGCTGACGTTGAGGCGAACGCTAAGGCAAGGAACATCCTCATACAGGGTCTTAGCCGCAGTGAGTATGATAGGATTTCTCACCTTCGTTTCGCTCACGATATTTGGGTGACCCTTGATGCTTACCATGAGGGCACTACTCAAATCAAGACCGTGAGGCAGGACCAGTTCAAGCGTGAGTTCAACAAGTTTGAACAACACGCTGGTGAGAGTCTTGATGAGTGCTTTGGTTGTTTTACCAAGATCTTAAGCGATCTTCGAGCAGTTGGTTGTATATACCCTGACTCGGATAATGCTCGACATTTCTTGACCGCACTCGATTTGCGAGTTTAGGAGATGAAGGTGACCACCATCAAGGACACCACTGACCTGTCAACCTTGACTCTTGACGGGATTTATTCCCACCTCAAGACTCATGAGATCGACGTCGTCTCGCGGAAGAGGAAGTCTCAGTCGATGGCTTTGGTCACCGATCCCATTGGATCCTCTCTTTCTGATTCTTCTGTTGGTTTCTCTCTCTCCGCCCTTTGTGAGCTAAGTGATGACCAACTGGAAAAAATTCCAGAAAATGAGTTTGCTCTTCTTGCTCGCAAATTTTCATATGCATACAAGAGAGTGAGAGAGAGGAAGAGAGGTGGGATGATCACCTGTTTAAGTGTGGTGGCCCCAACCACATTCGAGCAAACTGCCCCAAACTGGAGAAGGCTAAGAACGATGCCGGCGGTTCGACAAAGAACGACTACATTGACAAGAACCGTAACAAGAAGCCTCCAGTTCGTGAGCCAATGCGTGAGAAGAAGTACCGCAACTTCTCCAAGAACAAGAAGCTCTTCCACCGCATCCTCGCCGCGCTTGACGACATCAACCTCTCTGACATGGAGACATGGAGCGACGAGGGCGAGGATGAACCGCAAGAGAAGAAGGGCAGCGACGACTTCTCCGGCATGTGCTTCATGGCCAACGCCAACAGCATCAGCGACTCCGAGCTCTACAGCGACTCGGACGAGGTACCCTCCTATGACCAGCTCATGAAGCTTTCTGTAAACTAGGAAAATTTCATGCTAGAACTAGAGCTAGGTATACGGAGCTTGAGAAGGAAGTAGGTACCTTGACTCGGGAGTTAGCTTCTCTTAGATCTTCTTCCTGCCGAGTCACTGATGATTGCTCTTTGTGTGATGCTATTCTTGTGGAGTTGGAGAACTTAAGGACTATGAATGATAGTGTGTTGACTGAATTAGATAGTCTTAAGTTGAAGAATGCTAGCGATAATTCTGTTGATGCTATTCCACTAGATGCTAGTTTTCTTCATGCTCACTCTACTCCTTTTTGTGCTAATTGCCCTAAATTGCTTGCCGAAATTGATGCCATGAGCGAACACCTTAGAAAGCTTTCTACTAGAAATGATGAACTTGAATTGCATGCTTCTAAGGACCCAGTCAGCTCATGTGAGGGCTGTAGGCAACTAAAACTTGACAATGATGCTTTGAATGTCAAGTGTGATCAACATTCTAAGGACTTACTAGTTAAGTCAAAAACTGGTTGCCTGCTGTGTGTTGGGGTTAAGGATGATGTGGATCAAATCCATATCGAGCTTAGGAAGAAGTTAAAAAACCAAACCCTTAGGATTAGAGATGCTCCTTGCATTTCTTGTGAGGCCCTCAAGATTGAGGCAGCCGTGCTAGGGGAACAAAAAGCACGTGCTGAGAGATCTTCTCTTTCTCTTTCTGGTTCTTCTTCTTCCTCTCCTTCCCCTGTTCTTCTTGTGCTTCTTTCTTTCTAGATTGCCAGTATCTTATGAGCACTCTCGAGAAGTTTGTTAGAGGCAAGAAGAAGCTCAATCTTATTCTAGACCAATCCAAGATTAGTAGATTCAATCAAGGTCTAGGATTTGATCCCTTGGAGCACGCTCGGGCGCATCCTCCCACCATTGTGCGTGGCTCCAAGAGTGGTGAGATTGTGGTAGCTCCCAGAGTGAGTACCACCGTATTTAGATCTGCTGGGGTTGTCCATAGGACTTCTGACCAGAAGGGTGTTAGTCCTATTGCTTCTACCTCTAGCAAGGCGAAGTACATATGCACCTTCTGTAAGAAGGATGGTCACCTAGTAGATTTCTGCTTCAGGCGCCAAGATCAATTGGCATGAGCATGTTGCTGCTCTTCAGGGTATTCAAGGTCATCCCCAGACTTTGAGTGCTCCTAAGGCACACACTGTTTCTAGACAGGTTAGAGAGTCGCCTGTTTTTGGGCAGCGTCCAAGACTCGGTTTTCATGCTAGTTCTTTGAGTTTTAGTCCTGGAGTTGTTCGTGATAAGTCTTTCCGCTGTCCTCTTGATATTCCTTGATTTTCTCATCGAGGTAGATATCAGCGGCGTGAGGTGTTTTCTGGTAGGAGATCTAGGCAGCCTTACTGGGATGGTCCGGCTTTTGCACCACAGCGGGTCAACCCAGTTCCAGCTCCTAGATCATCTACTAGAGTTGCTCTTGATCTTGTTAGGATTAAACGTCGAGAGACTCTCGAGTCCGCCTCTTCTTCGTGGATCGGTACTGAGGCGTCGTGTGGTTCAAGATATTGGGTTCCCAAGTTTTCACTCCATCCCAAGATCGAGTCATCTTTCTCTCTTGTGTCTTGATCGGGTTCGCTCGGATGGGAAGGAGATATTTGGATTGTCGACTCCGGTTGTTCTCGCCATATAACCGGAGATTCTCGATGGTTCTCTTCCCTAGTCCGAGCCCCCGGTGATGAGTTGATCACTTTCGGGGATGCTTCTTCAAGTAGAGTCATTGCTAAAGGTACCATCTGCATTAACCAAAATTTCATTCTTAAAGATGTTGCCTTAGTAAGTAAGTCGCAATACAATCGCTCTCTGCTTCTCGACTTATCGATGACTCTTTCGAGGTAAGCTTCAGAAGTAATGCCTGTAGAATCCTTGATTCATCAGGAGGGTTAGTTTGCGGGATTTCTAGATATGGGAGAGTCTTTCGTGCTGATTTTTCTGCTTCTGGTCCTCCCCGACATATCCAGAAAGCTCATCCACCTGATCAGATCATTAGTGATCTGTTTGAGCGGGTCACTCGCACAAAATCAAGTTTGTACAGTTTCTGCTTTCGTTGCCTCCTTTGAGCCGAAGGATGTTTCTCATGCATTATCCGATGAGTCGTGGATTAATGCTATGCATGAGGAACTTGAGAACTTTGAGAGGAATAAGGTATGGCAGCTTGTCGAGCCCCCATCTGATCATAATGTCATTGGGACCAAGTGAGTGTTCAAAAACAAGCAGAGTGAGGATGGGGTTGTAGTTAGAAATAAGGCTAGACTAGTTGCACAGGGCTTTTCTCAGGTTGAGGGTCTTGATTTTGAGAAGACCTTTGCCCCTGTAGCTAGACGAGAGGCTATTAGGATCCTGCTTGCATTCTCTGCATCCCGGGGCTTCAAGGTCTATCAAATGGATGTCAAGAGTGCATTCCTCAATGGCTATATTGAGGAAGAGGTTTATGTCAAACAACCTCCAGGATTTGAGAACCCCAAGTTTCCGAGTCATGTATACAAGCTCTCCAAAGCCCTGTATGGACTCAAGCAGGCCCCCAGAGCATGGTATGAGAGGCTCAAGTCTTATCTTCTCAGCCATGACTTCAAAATGGGCATAGTAGACAAGACTCTGTTCATTAGACACCATGAGTCGCATTTTCTTCTCGTCCAGATTTATGTGGACGATATCATTTTTGGTGGCTCGTCTCATTCGCTTGTGTCTCAGTTTTCTGATGTGATGAGCACAGAGTTTGAGATGAGTATGATGGGCGAGTTGAGCTACTTTCTTGGCTTCCAAATCAAGCAGACTTGGGAGGGTACTTTCTTGCATCAAGGCAAGTATACCCGTGACCTTCTGAGGCGCTTTGATATGTCTGATGGGAAGCCGGTGATGACTCCTATGGCCACCACTGCTATCCTCGAGCCCGATGAGGATGGTGAGCCTGCTGATCAAAAGGAGTTTCAGAGCATGATCGGCTCCCTCTTGTACCTCACTGCTTCGAGGCCGGACATACATTTTGCTTTGTGTGTGTGCGCTCGATTTCAAGCTTCTCCTCGCGCCTCTCACCGCTAGGCGGTCAAGCGCATCTTCAGGTACCTTCGTGCTACCATTGATTATGGTATTTGGTACTCTTCTTCTTCTTGTCTATCTTTTAGAGCCTTTTCCGATGCCGACTTTGCTGGCTGTAGGATAGATAGGAAGAGCACTTCTGGCTCTTGCCAATTCATTGGCACTTCTCTTGTTTCTTGGTCATCTAGAAGCGATTCGAGTTGCACTGATCCATCTTGAGGTCGAGTATGTTCTTTGCAGACCGATTCTCGAGCTGTGTTCTCTGGATGAGATCGACCTTGCGGGACTTTGGGTTAGAGATAGAGAGTGTGCCACTTTTCTGTGACAACACTTCTGCTATTTGCATTGCTAAAAACCCAGTGCAACATTCCCAGACCAAGCACATTGATATTAGATATCACTTCCTTAGAGACCATGTAGAGAAGGGAGATATCGTGCTTCAGTTCGTAGAGAGTGACCTTAGCCGATATCTTCACCAAGCCTTTGGATAGCCTAGATTTTTTGCCTTGAGGAGTGAGCTTGGAGTCGTGAGCCCTTACGGCCTTTCGTGAGGGGGAGCTGGTTTGTATATTATGTATTATATGTTTTCTTCCAGCTTTTCTATTCTTTGTGTTTCTTCTTGGTGACTTTGGGCTTGTTTTCTTGAGTTGAGTTCACTCACTTAGACTTCTGGCATGCCTTGCATGGACCTCTTATCTTGTGCTAGGTTGCTATCATGCGTGATTAGCTGTTCTCTCTTCTCTTTAGGTTGAGTTCCCTCACAGTCTTATAAGTCTAGCATGTATTGGGCCTCCTGGGTAGACAGGGTCTGTGTGCACTCCTTAGTTGGGATCTAGAGTCAGCTTCCCTATGTCAGTCTCTGGGGAAGATAAGAGCGAGTCTGAGCCGTAGTGAGTCTCTTCTATCTTATCTATGCTCAATAGCCATCCAGTTTTGCAGTTTCTCGACTTCTTCTCCTCATTCTATTTTTCTGGTTATTAATGAGTTCATTCGGGTTTTCTTTATGCCTAATCTTGATAATAACTCAACTTTAACCAGATTTGAGCTTAAAATTGATTCATCTGTTGAGGGGGAGTTTGGGAATCTGTTCGTGCATTTCATATAGACTGCATTTCTTGTTTAATGAGCTTTGTCTATTATGCAATTGATTTCTTCTTCATGCTATACACCATGCTACATCATATGGAGGAAATCACTAGCTTAGATATGTCCAAGTTCATTTAACTTGCTAAGCTTAAAAATGAAATAAGCCTTAAATGAAAAACTTGATGAAACTTGTTGCTTTTACTCGCTAGGTTTCTTCTCTAGAAGTTTGTGCCATAATTTAAGAAATTTTGGAGTTCTCTAGAGTCCCTATAGCAACTTCGGTGAAACTAGTTTGATCCATACTAGAGTCCTACAATTGCTCATAAATCATTGTGCTAAAAATGAAAATTAAACAAAATTGACTCTTCTTGTGCACATACGACTCAACACCATGTATTCACAAGACCGCTTCCACTACAAGAAAAGTGATTATCTGTGATGAAAACGTCGTGACGTTCTCAACTTTTGTCATGAAAAATCTATTTTCTGTGACGACTTGTTTATGTTCGTCATTAATTGTATCTTGCGCCGTCGCCCCATGTACTTTTGTGACGAAGCATAAAATTTCGTCATGAAACTAAAATACAAATCGTCATAGAAAATGAGTCGCGTTTTTTCAGGTTGGGAAGCGATCGTTGCTAGAACCTCCTGGCGGCTGGAAGGCCCTAATCTATTTTTTCCTCCCACCTAATCCCCTCCTCTCTCTCCCTTTTCCCAATCGTTTTGCTCCCCTCCATTGCCGACCCCCTCCCTACCTCCTCCCACCCGTGCGCCTCCCCTTGGAGCATCTCCAGCCAGTGCCGCCGCCCCTCCGGTCATCCTCTGGCCAGCTCCGGTGGTGCCTCCCTCCCCATGGTCGGCGCCCTTCCTCCCTTCCCCTTGCGGTTTCTCCCTTGTGCCAAGGTGAGGAAAAAATCTAGGGTTTGGATGTGGTTGGGTGGCTGGGTTAGGGTTCATTCCATGGAGTTTTAATGGTGGTTTGGTTGTGTATGGAATGGATTAGAGATGGAACCCTAGAAGTTGTGCAGTTCTGTTTTTCGATCAGATTCCTTCCTTCTGTTCATCGCAAATCTGGGATTAATTGGTGCGTTTCCTGGATATTTGGCTATAGGGAAAGTTGTATATCGTCGAATCCCCTTTAATTTGAGTATAAGAACACTAAAATCCGATCAGCCAATTGAAAGTTATGCCATTTTTGGTGTTGACTGTCCAGATTAGGTTGTGGATTGCGCCCGAAATGTTCAACTGAAGATTTGATATAGCAACAGGCCGAATTAGGATTTTTGATTGCCTAGAGAAATGTAGGAAATTTCCTTTAGATTTAGAAAGTGTATTTGTATCCTTGATTTGGTGTTAGGAATCAAAAGTTTTGGCCTGTTGAAGCTGCTGTCCAGAACTGAAATTTCTGCTGAAAGTTCAGAGTTAGTCTGAAGTTCAGAGGGCAGTTTGAGGACTTAACTTTCAGGTGTTGAGAAAATGGCTATGGGGTAACTATAGGTTATCCTCTTGTGATCATTTGGAGCCTAAGAATGCAAATTTTTACTTAGCCAATTAAAAGTTATGTTCATTTTAGTACCTGCTGTTCAGAACTACTGTTAATGTATATAACCTCTGTTCATCTCTAATCTGGGAACTAGTAATGCATCTTCTGAATAAATGGCTATAATATAGTTGTAGATTATCCTCTTGTAATTAATTATAATCTGAGTTCACTCAATTTGGTTCAACCATTAAAAAGTTATGCAAGTTTTACCTTTTGCTGTCCAAAGTGTGACTAGTAGCCAGTATGGAGTGTAGTAGCCAGTATGGAGTGTAGTAACCAGTATGGAGTGCACAATGAGAGGTGTAGTAATCAGTATGGAGTGCTGAATTATCTAGACTACAATCACTAAATTGGCAATAGAGTTTGTATCAGAAGCTAGTAGAAACATCAAAAAAGCAAAATTATGGAAGAGACTCAAATAGTCTGAAGTGAATAAGTTATTGCTATTTCAATTTTTCTTTTTCTGTAACCAGAATATCATATTATCCAACGAGGAGCAGCCAATGAGAACACGACGCAGCAAAGGCAAAGGTAAGATCTGTATTTATCTTTCCATATAACAATTTTACTATGCTTGTGCATGAATAGGGCCCTATAGTCCTGCAATTGAAAACTTGACTATTAAAATATGCTCACCTATGTCTCAAACAATAATACTGTTGTTTTCATTATATAGAACCTGAACCATGCGAATATGAGAAGCTGCGGCTAGCAAACATCGCAGCGATTCAAGCCAAATTTCAATCTCTAGGTATCAACAGATTAAAAAACCTTCTGGATTCAACTTCAACCCCCACTACAACTGAAAAGGATAGCAAAAAGGGTAGAAACAATGATGACTCGATTACGATCCTCAAGAGGATAAGGGGCCGAGGAGCTAAATCACAAAGATCCCTTCACCAACAAAGGTGCTTGCGATCTATCTCTTCTTGGGGGGCTAAGGATGTTAGCTGCATGTATTGTTTTGCATTGCATCTATTTAATTTCTTTAGGTTGCTTCATTTATGTTATTTTTGTTGTGCTACCTATTTCATTTTGTACACATATTTACACTTAAATTTTCTTCTCGTCTAGTATTTTAAAACGTGCGTTACAAGACCAGCTCAAAGGCCCATAAAAAGGAAGACCGACAACATGCCTCCAGGCGGTACAAGAGCTTCAAAGAGAGTGAGGGCAACTACAGTAGCAGAGGAACCCACTGGAGTCACAACATGGTCCGCAAAAAAAGTGGCCTTACCTACACTTCAAGAAGATACAACCACTGAATCCTCCGAGCAAGTGGTCCATGAAAATCAAATTCGGACAAAAGAACAAGAACCCATTGCTCAACCTACGAGTCCGGTCATGGATTGGTCCTATCCGGAAGATGGTGCAGAACAGCAACAAAATGATGAAGGCAAGTTATTTTTGGGCATTCTTCTTTTTCATCTTTATTACAATTGTGTCATAGAACAATATTTCAGATTGTTTTCATAGGTTACAAACATTAAGCATTTAACTAATCCCTTCAATGCCTTTTTCGTAGATCCCCTAAATACTTCTACAAGAGGGAAGAGGGCAGCAACAATGGGGAAAATGCTTGAGAAGATGACTAGAACTATGGGCAAAAGGTTGCCACTCCAATTTGCCGAGGGGATGAGAAGGCCACATAAGCCGTTGGAAGCTGCAAAGTTTGCATCAGAGTCTGGCGTTCAAATTAGGCATCATGTCCCTATCCTCACTAGTTGGAAGGAGTACAAGAACAACACAGCTCATTTGGATAATTTCATGGGAAAATTGTCTGTAAGTGATTTCATTCTTGGCCACAAACAATTACTCTTCTTCCACATTAGATTGCATAATTCATTAATGTGGTTCATTCAACCTGCTAGACACGGCTGGCCTTGGACACCAGTGATAGGACAACCAAGGATGCATGTGCTAAAATTTTGAAGGATGGGGTGCGACAATCTAGGTATTTGCTGAAGAAGTGAGTTTTCAATGGTATCCCAGCAAACGAAATTAGTACAACATCCCCAGTACCTACCATGACAGATGAGGAGTGGAGAAAACTTGTCCAGAAATGGTCTGACCCGAAAAGCAAGGTACGGTCTATGAATATATGGTTCTATTCAAATTCCATTCATGAATGTGCCTAATGGAACCATCTGCTGTAGGAAATATCTGAAAAGAACAAGCAAAATCATGCTAAAGTCAAGTTCCATCAAGCCACAGGGTCTCGCAGCTACATTACACACTGCCATGCTCTGGTAAGTACTGTTCACCATCTCATTATTCATTTTCCATCCACAACACTTGATAGGAACCTTGCTAGTAGGCAGCCAAGGAAACCTTGATAACCAAAGAGATAAAATTAGATGCACTTATTTAGTTCAAGCCCTGCCTATAATAAAGCCATATGTAGTTAATAAAAACTTTTCTACTTGATACATTTTATTTTGTTTCTTCTTCCAATTGTAGAAGGAGAAAACAAAGATCAACAATTCACTTCTGTGGACATGTTCAAGGAGTGCCACAACAAAGAAGAAGAAGGGACTCACGAACTGTGCAACGCGCAATTGTAAGTCCCTGCAATTCCTCCTTTTCTTCTCGCCATTGTATCCTATAGAGGTATTTCGGATGATAGCACCCATGGTCACCTCAACGCATAAGTATATATGGACTCATCAAAATATCTGTTTCTTCTGTTATGCTTACAAAATTGCTTTCTTGCATCCATACCATATAAGTAACTAGACCACATTGAATAGAGAGATTCATTGTGTCAGCATACAAATGTTAATCCATTTCTTCATGTGCTTTTTATGAAATTTTCTGAACGCAAATTTAGTGATTTTTCAAGTAATCACCAGAGGTTACCTTTGTTGTGTCCTGTTCTATTTGGATGAAAGTTTTCTTTGTATAAGCCTTTTATTCCTGCTATCACTATTGATTCTGTTAAGTTTTATGTCTTAGGCTGAGATGGAAGCTATGATGGTGCCTGATGTAGAGTGTCAGCCAACAATGTCTACTACCGAAATTGTTAACAAGGTTCTGTCTCAAAGTAGCGCCACCAGCAAATTCTTGAAGAACGTTGGCTTACATTCTTCCACTCCGAACTCTGCAAAGGACTCCAAACAACAAGCTCTTGAGAAACAACTTGAGCAGGAGAGACGAGGAGCAGCTGAACTTCGATAGACTGTTGAGCAATAGCAGCAAGAAGTAGAAGACTTGAAGCTAAAAGCACAAGCATCAGATGAAGCACTGATCAAAACCCAAAAGGAAATGGGAGATTTAAAGAAGAGGCAAGAGGAGAATGATGCAATTAGTCGTCATCTCATGCGAATGGCTGGTCAAGACAACTAGTGAGTTTATGAACCTGTTCACTTATTTTGCATGGATACTTATTTTGTATGGCTGCTAACCTGGTTCACTGGTACTAGTGAGTTTAGGTAACGTGGTTCAACTTTGTGACCTATGGATTTATTTTCAATAGCTTCAAGTGTGGTACTAACTAAAAGTACTGTGAACAAAGTTTGTGTCTCTTAATGTATCTATGGTTATGTGCAATGTATTGATTGGTCTCCTGAAAATATTGTGTGCTGTGTCGAGATGTATTGTGTGTTGTGGCTGTAAAAATGGATGTCCACGCGGCACTTATCTATGACGAAACATTTGCATCACAACACGTGCCACGTCACCTCACATCCTGGCTACTGACGTGGCACTGCACTGTTCAATGACGAAAATGCATGTCCACGTGGCAACAATCGTGATTTAACAATTTCGTCATAAATAAAATGGTCAACGCCATTTTGGCCGATCGGAGTGTTCTTTTATGACGAATTTGATATTTTTCATGACGTTTTGGGTACAATTAATGACGGATATATTCGTCATAGAAATGACCTCTTCGTTGACGAAAATGTAATTCGTCACAGAAAAGTTGATTTTTTATGACGAAAAAAAGTAATTCGTCATTGAAAACTTTCTATGACGCACTTACTATGACAAGTTGAATTTCGTCACAAATTCGTCATAAAAAACCTACAATGACGATTTCGGGACTAATGATGACGAGTTTGGACCGTCATTAAAAATCACTTTTCTTGTAGTGTTCCCATTGCACTTGGGATGAACTTGGAATACATCGTGTTTGACCTAGACCATCCTCTTAAGAGTTCATCTTGAGATGGTCGCATACGGCTTGAGTCAATTGGTTGTTAAAAGAAAATGCAAATAAATTTAAAACAAAGACATATGTGGGTAAAGAATGCAAATAATGTCAAACATTTGCACCCCGCTATGTCTTGTATGATGATAAATCAAAATTTGCATTAAGTGATAAATGAGCCCGAAGGACCTTGTGAAGGGTAACGCGGTATGCTACGCTAGCACAAAAAAAAACTACCGCGTAACCAGAAAGCTACTCGCAAGAAGGGGATCATAGATAAGATTACCACTAGACGCCAGCGATTGCGGAATCCTTCAGCGTCGATGTAGTGGTTCGTCCTCGCCGCAATCGTTGCGTCCGATGTAGTGGATCGTCCTCGCCTCGCCGTGGATCGTCCTCCCACGCCGCAGATCGCAGATGGCCACCGCAGTAGTCCACACGTCCAGAGATGGAACGCCGTGCGTCGGTGTGCAAGCACCTAGTCGCTCGGCAGGGGCAGCGAGAGGAGGAGGCTAGGGTTTCAAGTGAATCAAACCTAAACCGTGGAAAGCACACTCTGCGCCCTCCCTCCTCCCCTCCTTTTATAGCCACGAGATGAAACCCTAAACCAGGGCCCACCAGCATGCTAAGCCCACGAGGTTCATTAATTACAGATCCAATCCAAATTAATGCGTCCCAGCCCATTAAGTGTGTGACCCTGCAGGTTCACATACGTTTGGACATGGATTCGGAAAACTCCTTTTCAATCCAATAGTTGGTAGCGGCTTCTTGCAAAGTATGCCAACTCCCAAACATACTGTGATCAAATCGAATGTAACCTATCAAAAGAACTCATGTAATAATCCCTTTGCCAAGTATATGAAGATTGATCTCAAGGCAGAAGCATGTCATCCTTTGATGATTCAATCCATCTCTCGTGATCCGTGATATATTAATAAGTTGTGATTGACTCCTCAATCACGGCATGGCCATGCACTTTCTTAATCATATCACACGAGTGGCCTTGTCATATATCTCCGTTTCATTGGAGTGGCAAATTCCATCTTGATCGCCACTTCCTCTCGCACGTTTCATAATAAACATGAAAGCTACCTTTATAACTATCCGGTTAGGAAGTAGTGTTTGATAGCCCCAAGGAAAACTATTACACATGTAGGGAATATGACAATCTCAGTCTAAGGATCATACATCTTCTAGGTATGAGATACACTGATGACACATAAGAATGAAACATTCTCGCAGTTGTCCCATAGCGGGTCTATCTTACCCATGTTCTTCAACATGGTCCACAATGTAGAGATGATATCTCCATATCCCATGATCTATGAAGCATGATCATCGATCACTACATGTGCTGATCTATTCATCGTAGTCCTATACGATGATATCCGATCAGAGATATTTATCGAATTACATCATTAAGTAAAGAGCTTCATAATCAAGTCACATACTTGTTGATCAATACAATGATATACATTCATTGGACCAATAATCATATTATTATTCATAAACATAGTCATGTTACAATCATCTAAATGATTGCCTCAAGGGCATAACACTAACACCTTGTATGCTCTTCTAGATTTCCCAAAGTGTTGAGTAGGTTGAACTCTAGGTTTTCCTTTTGATCCTTAGAGTGGCTATTCTTCTATTTTTGAAACTAAAGCTAAGTGTTGCACTTGTCAAATCTTGCTAAAAATGATATATTCAAAACTAAGCTCGTATATGCACTTGGACATGTCTTAGTTTAGTCATCTTCTGAAATTGACAAGCTTGGTGTAATATCCTTCCATTTTGATCAATTGGATAATCTTCAAAGCTCTTTCGATTGCATTTCTTGCATACATAAAAAGAGGGAGAAAATTCCATTTTGATGCCTATATTGCCAAAAGGGGGAGAAAATGTAGAAAAGGCATCATTAAAAAAAAGAGAGAGATAAAAATGTGAAAGCTTGTTGGTTCTTATGATCTTTGTAAATCTTTGCTATTTTTTATGGATCATAATCACATTTGGCACTTACGATTGGTTTTTAGAGCTTTTGTGGAAAACTTGTTCTTTTCGTGGTCTTGCTCTAAATTCTTTCTGCTAACTTGGTCATGATTTTATATCTTTCTCTCTGGACCAAGTTTGGCTTTGCAATCAAATTGCTTTCTTCTTCTCTCATTCAAACTCAAATTTTTGCCTTTTGTATGGTTTGTCAATATACTCATCAAGGGGGAGATTGAAAGACCATGTGGAGGTCCATCCATGTTTGTGATGAGTATTTGACTTTATTTGAGCAAGGTGTGCTCCAGTTTGAGTTTGATTTGGATTGATTTTCGAAATGAAGCAATTTGAGTTGTCTCTGCCAGGAGTGGCAGCACCGGCCGTATGGGCACGGTAGTGATGAGTTGGATGGGTTTACTGCATATCATTGTGGGCATTGCTATGAAAGGTTTTTCCTTGTCTTTGATGGTTGCAGGGCGACGGTGCTAGGTCATGGTGAGGCGGAGGATGACCGGGACTAGGCGAGGAGCGTCGGAGGTCCAGACGGTTGGGAGATCGCCGGAAGATGATCGGAGACGGAGTCCGGGCAAATCAAGAAGACAAGGAAAGGAGATGATGCTAGCTAGATGCCGCGTGGATCAATGAGGGCCGTCGGATTGAGGTCTAGTTGATAGGTTAGCGGGTCTAGGTAGTATGCTTTGAAAACCGTGCAAGAAAACCCGGTATGTGTGTGGGTTTTGAGTTAGCCCTTGCAGGGCTGTGTGTGTGGGATAATCCTAGCCCTTAGATGAGTGCTCTAGGGTTGAGGGACTCATCCAAGGGTGGTAGGTGGCCCAAGAGTAGTATAAATAGGGGTGGAGGGGTAGCCTCCACCCCTTGAAGGTTTTGAGGTTTTTGATGCTCCTTTGAGCTTTGCCCACATAAATGTGAGGCTTTGTAACCTCTACTTTCAGAAATGAAATGTTTCCTCAAATCATTTCTTTTCTTTGTGCATTTACATTACGCATTTAAATTACGCAATTTACATTATGCACTTAAATTCCGCAATTAAATTCAGCACTTACATTCTTGCAATTTACATTTATGCAATTTGGATTTGCCTCATCTCCTTCTAAATGCTGTTCTTCTAGGATTTATTAAGGGTGTTCATTTGGTTTTACATCTTTCTTACACCCTTGGATAGACTAGAGATCAAGTTTTTATCAATTTGCAAATCTGTCCAGAACTTGTTCTTCACGCAGAAGTCAGTATTTGATTTTTCTAAAAATATATAAAAATCATTTTTAAGTGATTCTTTTTTTATAAGGTGCAGCACTCATATATACATCTGTATAGAATTTCTTGATTCCACTGGTTGCACCGTTTGAGAGCTATGAAGTGAAAACCGAGCCTCAAACTTTCTGGTCGAAGTTCCTGACCTTCTGCATTGCTTGATTTTTCATTCTTATTCTACAAAGCCTTCTGAGGTTATTTTTGGTGGAGTATTTCACAACTGTACTTTTCACAGGGAAAAAAATTCCTAAAAAATTTAGAGCAACAGAAATGCACCAACCACCTGTTCCAACTGAGGATAATTTTTGAAAATCTGCTTTAACTTTTCTTAAAAGAGATTTTGGTATTTTAGCTTTATCTCTTTTAGAAAAGAAGTCTTTTGAATTGATTCCTCTTTTATTTGGACACTTGAAAACCAGGATTGTGATTAAAAAAACCCCTCATATGATTCATGGTTCTTATCCATGCAAGCTAGGGGTACACATAGTTGTCTAATTGTTCTGGGTTTTGGAGGGTGTGCGAATATGAGAAGCACCAGTTTGAACGAAAATATTTGGGTGCTTTAGATTTTTATTGCAAGAGTGTTTGGAGTACTTTGAGTGGGGGAAATTTTATTTGGGATCATTCCCCCCCCTCTGATCGCCATTTCGATCTTTCAGATCGGGTGTTGGATCTTCTACACGTGACCCGGCTCGTCCCTTTCTACGATGATTGCAGCGCTGATAATCGACGTCGTGATTTGAGTTTTGAGCTCGACGATTTCGTGTATCTTAGAGTTACCCCTTTGAAGGGAGTTAAAAGGTTTCACGCTAAATGAAAGCTTGCCCCAAGATATGTTGGACCGTTCAAGATTTTGAGCCGTCGAGGGGAGGTTGCTTATCAGTTGGAATTGTCGCAGTCACTGCCAGGCGTGCATGATGTGTTCCATGTGTCACAGCTCAAGAAGTGTCTTCGGATGCCAGCAGAGCAGACGCCTTTGGAAGAGATTGAGTTGCAGAAGAATTTGACTTACAAGGAGCAACTGATGAAAATTTTGGATGTTGTAGAGCGCAATACCAGGAACAAATCAGTTCGCTTTTGCAGAGTTCAGTGGAGCAATCATTCTGAGAATGAGGCAACCTGGGAGTGTGAAGAGGACCTGAAGTCAGAATTTCCAAACCTATTCCCTAGTCAGCCTTGAATCTCGGGGTCGAGATTCTATTAAGGGGGGAGGTTTGTAACATCCCAAATTTTACCCATAATTTCACTCATGTGCATTTTGGTGATTTTCTGAATTTATTGGATTTTCCAGAAATTATTTGAATTTATTTTAATTAAGTATATTGAACCTTTAGTGAAAACTAATTATATATAGATAAAACTAATATAAAGTTTCGCCAAAAATATTTTATTTAAGCACAAAATGTCTCAAAGTATTTATGAGATTTTTCTGGGGATTTTACTGATATTTTAATTGCCTTAAATGAATTAATCTATTTTTTGGAATTATTTTAAATTGAAAAGCGTTAGAAAATCAGATTGAATAAGACGGCGCAGCCCGATCAAGATCGCGTCGCGTCGTGGTCTAGTCTTTGTGCGACCCGCCCGCCTCGTAGCCGTCCCGTGTGGCAGCCGTTGGATCCAGATCGCACGGTCGTTCCTTTCGCGAAACCCTAGCGCGGACGGCCGTTGGATCGAGATCGTGCGGTTGAGATCGTGCGGCGTTGTTTTAGAAAGAGCTGATCGCATCCGTTGATTTTGGAAAGTGCGGATTGGATCGGATCGCCCGAGATCTAATCGTGGCTGTTGATCGCGAATCGGACGGCTGGGCATCTTCGTCTCCGATTTGGGTTTCCAAACTCGTCGCCGCACGCCGTCTCCGCTGCGGAGAGCTAGGGTTGCCCTTTTTGCGCCCATGCCGAGGCTATAAAAGCCGTAGCCCGCACTCCGAGGTTCCTCATCCCCTTGCGCAGCCAGTAGCACTAGCCTCTTCGCCTGTTTCGCCGCCTTCGTCGCCCAGGAGCTCGCCGTAGTCCTTCGTAGCACCGCCGCGAGTTTTTGCGTCATTCCGCCGCCGTCAAGCCTCCTTCCGCCGAATCGGTTCCAGATCCGGAGTCGCCGTTCCAGGACGTGTCGAGGCGAGCACTTCTTCTCGCCGGAGTTGCGCCGAAACGCCGTTCGGGTGGTCATCGTCCTACGCTCCGGTGCTAGTCCGCCGCCGTGCTGCCATCTTCGTCGAGAAGCTTCATCAACCGTTGGATTTTCGTCGGACCACGGAGATCGTGCCACGTCGCAGAGTGAACAGGTAACTCCTCGGGTAAGCATCGGCCGTTGGATCGGTCTGATCGGTTAAGATTGAGCCGTGTGTGCGTAGGGTGGTAGCCGTCAGATCGTTGCGCGGATGTGCGCCGTGTGTCGAGCATCGGCATGGGTGGCATCGCAGCCAGTCGATGCGCGCCGCGTGTCGGGCGCGTGATGCGAGGCGTCGTAGGCCACGTCCACAGTGGACCAGAGGCGGTTCCATGGACCGGGTCTGTTTGCCGCGGTGGCGTGTCAGCAACTGATTGGCCCGGGTCCAGGCTGACGTTAGCATGAAGCAATAAAAATCTTTTCCTGTAGAAAAATAATTCGGGAAAATCTAAAATTCTATTTTCTGTATTCTCAGTATTTATTCAAACTTCAAAAGGCTATATCTTTTGCATTTTAACTCCGATTTGAGTGATTCAAATTTATAAAAAAATTTAAAATCAAGATCTATTTATTGGTGAATTTTATTTTATTTTTGGAGTTTGTTTCCTCTCTGGTTTGGTGTTTATTTGCTATTTTGGCATCGTTTCGCGTAGACGTTGAACTGCTCGGTGATCCGGAGGAAGACTCGTCGCTTCAAGACCCAAGCTCAGAGCAAGACTAGCACCTACTCCAAGGCAAGTTGTGCTTTGACCATGTTGTACCTGATTTCACAAAAACTGCTATTTTGTCTCTTAAATTTATGCATGATATTTTATGTGGATAAATGATTTCAATTAATCTGGGAAATAGATAATATGCCTAATTGAATTAAATCATACCTTGTCAATTGTATGCCATGATCTAATTGTTGCCCTAGGATGCGGAACTATAGTTGGTTAATAATAATAATCAACATGGGACTAGTTAGACTGTCATAGATTGCTTAGCCATGCCACGTCATCACATGTGTCCGAATGTTGATACTTAATCTTGACTAATGGAATATGGAACAATGTTTAAGAATTAGTGTGTCATGTGTTGTCACACAGTGATATCAAGTTGTCGTGGCGAGGAGGTCACACAACAAGATTGAAATGTTGGTAGTACGTGGTGCTTGGTAATCAACTGGGGTGGTCATGATTTAGATTGGGGCAAGTGGCAAGGGGCAGTGTGCCAAGGTGGGCCAGGTTTGGCAAGGGTATGTGGAAGTCTCACCTTAATCACTTTAAGGACTTAACCTTGCAAGCCTTTGACCTGAGTCCTTCTTACAACCACATGTCTGGAATGGGACAGCCTAGCTGAATAATTTGTGAAGCCTAGATTTTGGTACTGTTGTGGTGAATAGTGAGTCCCGGGTTTACGGTTTAACTCACATGGCGCAAGAGGGGGGCCCTGTTGTGGTGGTTTAACCCTTCAGTGTTGAAACCTTAGCGAACAATACTGGGTCTAGGTGTAGCATTGTAAAGGCTTTGTTATGATCACTCGCCTTGGTGGTGTTTGGTTATATCGTGTGGGTAAAGTGCATAACCTATGCAGAGTGTACAATCTATTCGAATAGCCGTGCTCACGGTATTGGGCAATGCTCGGGAATTACAATTAAGGGTTAGACTTTATTCAAATGAAAACTGGATGGGACGGCAGGATTGCTACGGTGTAAATGGAACTTGACTTAGGATTGGAGATCTGATTTACTTGTAATACTGAATCTATTAATTACTGTTATTTGTTTTACTGTTTTTCAATCTATTTACTGTATTCTTGTTAAATGCCGCTTTATTGCAAACTAGCCATATTAGCCATTCCCTTGGATTAAGCCAAGCATATAGAATATTAGACTTGCATTACTGTGCACAACTTGTTGAGTGCTTTATGTACTCACCCCAACAATAACAACTTCAGAAGAAGAAGAATCTACGCCTTTCGTGGAGGAGGATTATCCGGATACGAATGCTTAGGGTTCGAGCCTCGTCAGTTGCCTGTGGTGAACTGGGGAGCTGCTACGTCTACTTTATTTCCACTGCTGCTTAATTGCTATTTCTTGGTTAAGCCTTGTGTGGCAATAATCATGTAAGACAACAGTTATTATTAATTATTGAAGTTATGCTATATTCCTCTGTGTATGACTGTGATAGCATCTATGTTGAGTCTGTTTGCACTAGTGTGATCCTGGACTAGTGTGATATACACAGAGGGTCCGGATTTACAAATTCGGGTCCCGACAGTAATCGTCCTCACCGGGAGGGTCTTTCTTCTTGATAGCCTCATCCTTCGCTAGAGCCGGTTGCTTGTTGCTTTCTCGTGCAAAACGCTTCAGGGTGAAACAGTCTTTGGCGGCGTGCTTTCCCTTAGGGTGGAAAGGACAGATCGCATCCATGACAGAATTATAATCGGATGCCTCCCTCCACGTGGCTCGGGGCCGGCTGCATTCTGCTACCACAACTAGCTCCTCGCCCTTCCGTTTTTGTCTCTGTGCTTTGAGGATTCGGCCTTGTCGCTCTTGTTCTTCTGTTGCGGGTGATCTTCTTAGCGCTCGGCCAGGGCGTCTGAGGCTATGGCATAGCGGTCGGTCAATGCGAACATCTCCTTTACAGAGGCCGGTGGTTTCCTGGACATTTTCTTGATCAGATCCGGATCGCTGACCCCTTTCTGAAAAGCTGCTACCACCACTGCATCAGATACAACTCTGATGGTGTTCTTCTTCTGCATGAAACGCCAGATGAAATCTCTCAGCGTCTCGTCTTTCTTCTGGTGAAGCTGATATAGGTCCCATGGGGTGCCAGGCCTCTCAAAGGTTCCTTGAAAGTTCACGATAAATTGATCGCAAAGATCGCTCCAGGAGTCCACCGAGTTCGCGGGAAGTCCTGTGAGCCATGCTTGAGTTGAGAGGGTGAGATTGACTGGCAGATAATTTGCCATCACGTTTTGGTTGCCCCCAGCCGCTTTAACCGCTAGGGCATAGACCTGCAGCAAAGCTTCCGGATTTTGATCCCCGTCAAACTCAACGATGCCCTTGGGGTTGAAACCTTCGGGCCATACCACTCGGCGTAACCGAGAAGTGAACGCTCGGATTCCGTCGATGGATCTGTCATCATGATGAGGGGGAGTCCGGCGTGGCGATCCTCTGGCTCGGCGATTGTCATCAACGCGTCGGGGTGGCGTTTGGCGCGGCGAGCCCATGACTCGACGATCGTCGTTGTCGTTCCGATCCCGACGATGATGGTCTCTATAGTCGTTGCAGTCGTCGTACCTTTGATCGCTTCGTGGACCGTGGCCGGTACCGAAGCGTTCGTAGTCGTCGTGGCGCCAGCGTCGATCTTCTTCATCCCGCTCTTGCCGTATGACGGTGATGTCTTGACGGAGGTCGCGGTTGAGATTCCAGTGGGCATCTCCGACTGGTTGTGTGGGGCGTCGACTGTCGGTATTCCGTCTGGTAGCAGACTGACTGCTAGCGATGCGAGTAGCCGCGTGGGAGCGCGAGTGCGCTTCACCTACCGGCTTTTCCTGATTTTGCTGAATTGCTGCTGCCATCACCATGGCCTTGATCTGGGCCACGATCGGGGCTGCCGGGCTATCAGATGCAATCATTGGGTCCAGCGTGTCGAGAAGCATCTTGGAAGTGACGACGTTCTGCAGCGGTGTGTGGAAGACAGCTTGGTCTCCCAATCTGGATTGTAGGATGTCCTTGCGGACATTGCGACCGCGAGATCGAAGCGATCGTGTTTGTGCCTCCTTACCCTTACGAAGAAGGCGATCTTCCTCCGCAGCTTCTTGAATCTCTTGCTGGCATTGGAGATCAGTCTTCTGCTCTTCTATTGCGTAGATGCCACAAAGATCGTAGCAATTCCTCGCGACGCCGACCGGTTTGCTGGATGAGTCAGAGTGGCATACCTGAGATGGGTCGGCCTGATCTTTACCAGATTGGATCTGGTTTAAGTTCAGGCATACAAGTTCTCCGCGCGCATCTGCGACGAAGTCCAGGCTTCCAAAACGGAAAGCCTGGCTGGAGATGAAGGTGGCGATGATTCTGCTGATTGCTGCCATCGAGTTTGTAGGAAAAGATTATAGCGCTTCCCCTACCTGGCGTGCCAACTGTTGACTTTTGTGGTCGGCAATGAATTTTATGGGGCATGCGCTAGATCTCAAACTCAAAGGTCACACAAGACAAAGGTTTAGACAGGTCCAGGCCCTCGACGGAGGAGGTAATACCCTAGTCCTGTGTGCTGGGATTATGTGGATCTCTTGGATCTAAGGTTGCTCGATGTTTTTGTTGTTGCCAGCCCTCTCCCTTATATAGCAGGGGTGGGGCGGTTTACAAAGTCCCGATCGGTTAAGAGATTCCGATCGGTTATTGGATACTAATCGGTTACAGGATAGAGTTTACATCTTTATCTTACCCTGCTAACAACTCGGATTACAACCGTATCTCTTATATCTAAATATATGTTCAACTGTCTCTAGGATGTATCCCCTTCCGCACGGCAGCAAGGCATGGCGCGGAGCTTATCCTTTGGGCCTTCCTCTTGGCCCTGTCTCTCCTTTAGGCACTTCTGGGCCATTTATAAAGACACCTGGGTTCTTATATTCAACAATATCTCTCAACAAAGTAACTTATGTTTTAATTCTATTAATCCAAATAATTTTAGCATCTAGAATTCGAAATTATAAATGCAAGAATTAATAATTTTAGCCTCTTGAATTCGTAAATCAAGAATTGATAATCTATAAGAGAAGCCATGCTTTATTCATATTAAAAGCCGTTAACAACATGAATGTGTAATTAACTAATCATGAGATCTTGAAATCATACAATTCAAACCCTAAATCATTCATGTTTTCTTTAATGAATCTTTATTTGGTTTTCTGTCTGTTTTCTTTTTGCCCTTATTGAAGTTGGATATTCGCTATATTTTTAATTGATTGACGTGTAGAATCCGACGTCCCTTCCTCTGTCGTTGCCTCCGTCAGCTACGACCGCATCTTCGTCATAATCAATAAATAAGCAAGGCAAGCACCCCCTTTGATCATCTTGATCCCAGTATTTGATTTGCATTGTGTTTATTAAAATGTTTCATGCATGCGTTTACTTTCTGTAAATTCGCTATTTTGTGGTACTGGTAGATATACCTGTTGTCTCATGAAACTCCTTGATAATTATGCACATGTGAACCTTGATAACCATAGAATAATGCTTGACAATACTTAATGTCATCTTGGGTATATGCGATCATGCTATCCATGCTTAGCCATGCTTTAGAATCTTTGAGGCAGATGATCAAATCAAAATTTGTTTCCTGAAATGTTTTATATGGAACTGATGGTTGTTGGTATTTTTGATTAAAAACCCAAAATAAAACTATGGTTTGGCGTGGGTGATTATTGGCAATAGCCAGTTGTGCAGAGGGATTTGCATGTAGTGTAGGGTGGAGTATCGCCCGTGTCAGATTAAGGACCGAGCAATGGGACGGTAGATCCATGATTTCATACAACCATGAGGGCTGGTATGGGACAGTCTTAGCCTATTAAGTTATTTGGATGTGGCTTTGCATCTAAGGAAGGTGGGAGATAGCGGGAGCTTTCCGGTCAGGTCTGCTTGTGAGGGGCTTCCACACCAAACTCTTTTAACCCTCGGTGTGGGTAAATGCATACCCGCGCAACAGTGTACGCCTCGCCATAAAACAGAAACGGGTGTTGTGTATCACGTGAAAGGAACAACGTCTTGTGTGTGTGTTTATGTTTTATGGTGAGGGTTTACGTCCCGGGCTGGTTCAAAGCCATGTCTAAGTAATGTAACAGTTCTGTATGATCTCCTTGTCGACACACCAAAGGAAGTGTGTTAATTGATCTGGCGAAAAGGTTGATCATTCCTTGTGGGTAAAGTTGTACACCTCTGCAGAGTGTAAGATCTAATCAATTAGCCACGCCCGCGGTCAAGGGCACTTGGTGAAGTCATTCCAATGTTAGAGTCTTTGATATTTTTCTAAAATTGGTTTGGTCTGAACTTGTTTTAGCTTGCTTTATGTCAAAGGGCTGACATTGATGGACTTCAGGATTTGGTTTATTCAAATCTCACGTCATGGAGGACTGTGAGTATTACTTATGCTTATTTCTTATCAATATAACTTGCTCTTATAAATTCCGTTTGCAAATGACAACATGATTTACAAATTCAATATTGCTTTATGCAAATTAACTGTAGAAGCCTTTCCTTTGAAATAGCCTGCATATATTATAGGTTTTGCTAAAGTCTTGCGGAATACGTAAAGTATTCACCCTTGCTTATATGTTGTTTTAGGTGGAAGAGTTAGCGAGGCTTCGAAGTCTCTTTTTTGTCGTAGGTTGTGGGATTTTCTTCGTCATAATCTTTCTAGGGATTATGCCATGTCAGTTGCCTGCGGGTTGGATAGGCACACTACAAGACTTTTCTTCTTTTGCTGCTATATTCTCTGAGTTGTAAGATTTCTTTGTATAATAGTTCTGCTTAATAATATGTTGTATGGTTGTGATTTCAGTTGTTGTGTATGTGCGTACTAGCTACTGATCATGAGACTAGTACGGAATGCATATTAGATTTCTATTTTTGCATTTATGCAAAAATGGGGGGTCATTACACTTAAATAATATCAATAACTCATCACCATCAAGAGTAGACCTCCACATGGTCTTTCACCATCGAGCTTGCCTCACTGTAGCTGCACACCCCAATGTGGGCATGGAGGATTGACCTGCATTGGATTCCTAGGTATGTGGACTCGGTTAAGTTTTGAGACACCTGCGTATGTTTATATCTTACTAAAATTTGAAAATGTGTTCACACAGGTTGAAGGCCTCTAGATTTCTCCCTCTAGCTAGGATGGTGGATAGGCATGGAGACTCCTAGAGGTACCTGTACAGCAGGTGCCTACTCCTGGTACTTATCGACCACTAGCGACCGGAGACACACACCTTCTACTTGCCGTGTGGGGAGATGGTGCCAACGCTGGAGGATGTGTGCTACCTCACCGGTCTCTCTTGCACTGAGGACGCGATTGTGCCTTAGGACGTAGACCCAGATTGGTGATCCTAGCTGCTCATGAGGTTCCAGGGCATGCTACTGGCTAATGCTAGCAGACACAGTTATATGTAAGTGCTATTTGAATTTATGGTTACCATTTTTACGTTTTATTCGTACCTAACACATGTTCTTCATTTTTAGTCAGAGAATATGGCCCCGGTGCTAGGGATTACGTCATGTGTTGGCACTTGGAGGTGTATCTGCTCTGGTTCTTCGGTTGGGTCATATTATACTCGTCCCATAGGGACAGTGTGGACAAGCACATGATCCAGTACACCAAGATGATAGTGGATGTAGATGTCGATGACTTCACATATCTTGCTTGGGGCCCCACAGTACTATGTGCCACGTATCATGGCCTTAGCGATGGCAATTGGCACATCGGGGAGAACTTGACACTAGCTGAATGCCTACTCCCACTGCAGTTGTGGTCATTCAAGTGCTTCCAGATCAGACGATCACATATTGAGTTGGGCACTTATGGGGCCGCCTTCAACGTGGTATTGGGCGACAACATGGATTGTCCTATCGTGGGGACATTGTGGTGTCACTGACAGGTTAGTATCTTCCTTTAATCATGAATCATACTATAATTCGCCATGAAAGCACTAACTTTCGGTTGTACCACTTCTTTTGCCCCAAGTACATCGCGATGTTCGACCATCTCACTAATGATTGTATCATCTAGAGGCCGTACATATGGAGGTTCTCAGCGTCTAAAAACCACAGGGGCTGTCCGTGCAGTGCACCCGAGACACGGCCTTTTGTCTGACATGTCGCCACTTGGTGTACGACATCTTTGTCGAGACATACGCCGTTTACCAGGGGATGTGACAATTTAGACTCTAATAGGCCTTCCCCATCCACGAATGTGAGTTTGTGTCACCGCACATCCATGGGTGAGTTCCACATTTTTTTCATGTTCCAATCAACGTTACATGGAAGTTCTCAATTACTAAGGTTCGTATGTTCATCATTCTTGTAGGCACACGCGCAATGGTGTGATGGGACATGCTGGTTTGGCCAAACGCATGTAGCCATATGCTAAGCAGTGGGCACTTGTGTTGCAGGATGTCCAACAGGAGACTAGTCCCTATGACCATTCGATTTATGATGCCTACATCGAGTGGTAGAGCACACACACACATGTTCGAGTCATGCGTGTCATGGAGGACCCTCTGAGACATGTTTCTTCGATGGGAGACACCTACCCCACCCAGCCGGACTTTGCTTTCCATCACTCAGTTAGTAAAACTCCCAACATTACTCCACATTAGAAAGTCAAACATTTCTTATGATTCCTTTGATTATAACACATTTCCCTTCCTACACAGAGCGATCTTGCCAGGTTAGTGTATAAGGAGGCTACCTATCTTCTGTCTCGCCTCAGCCTCAAGGACACATTGCAACTCACGATGGATGAACTAAGATCATGATCGGCTAGATGAAGGATAGGATGAAGCACATTGTGGAGCTTATGCAAGGAGGAAGACGTGGTGCAAAGGCAGGCATGTGTTTCTACGGTATGCGGTCGATGTGTCGACCACAGAACAGTGTGGACAACACACTCGTACACCCTACCTCCTGTAGACGTGGTAGGGGGTTCTACATGGCATCACCCCACTCCTTACACCCAAATGTATCCAGGTAAACTTTGCACTAATATTTTCCTCTCATATTCTCGGCATGAATTTGTGTAACATCCCAAAATTTTGAGTTTTGGAATGTTGGAACTTGAAAATTGAACCATTTGTTTTTTTCCAAATTAGTCAAAGCTTAATTTGAATTTTCTAATAATGAAAAGATTTAATTTGACTAAACTATACATCAAACAAAAGATTTTTCTGTATTTTTGGAGATTTTTGTGAATTTACTTGCTATTTATTTGAATTTATTTGCTTTTATTTCGAATTCTAAAAATTTATTAAATTGAAAAATATTTTTATTTTCTAATCTCGTCTCGGGCCGAATTCTTCCACTAGCCCATCCCTGTTTTCCTCCGCGGCCCACCTCCATCGCGCGTCGCTCGGCCCATCTCCGCCCTGTCAGCCCAGCCTGCCCGTGTGCGCCACCGCCATTGGATCTGCACCATGTGGATGGCTGAGAGGCAGCCAGCCACGTCACGCCGCGCTGCCGGTCGAAAACCCTAACCCTAACCGTCTCGGAGTCCCGCTGCCGCACGCGCCGCCGCTTGGTTTCCGTGTTTTGCGCGCCTCCCGAGGCTATTTAAGCCACCGCCGCACCCAGCCCGAGGTTCCCCGCTCCGTGCCACTTCTTTTGGTCCATCCCTTGCTGCCCGAGACCTCTCCGTTGGCAAGAACAAGCTCGTCGGAGTTCTCCGCCTTGGCCGAAGCTTTCCGCCGCCTTTTTCTTCGCCTCCGATTGGTCTCCGCCGTCGCCGTTAGCTTCTTTGCGTTGCCCGCATCTCCCTCTTTTGGATCCGCGTGAAGATGCGCCCGAGCCGCTGCTTTTCCGCCGCTAGCTGTGTCTTCTTCCTCGCGTCCGGTGATTTGTGCCGCCGCCTCGCCGTCGCGTTCCGTCGAAGAACCTCGGCTGTCCGATCTCACGCCAACACCCCAGATTGCGCGACGCCTCCGCTGCCCGCGCCCTCGCTTTTCACCGTTCGATCCGATCGCAGCCACCGGGTGCGCGACGCGTGGCCTACCTCGTCAGCGTCTACGTGGCCGCCTCGTCAGCCACCATCTCAGCCCTAATGTTGACGGAAGCGCCGACGACAGTCGTGCACCGAGTGCACGATGAACCGGGCAATGCTGTGGACCCAGTCCATCAAATTCCGTATGACATCAGCGATTGCGCAATAAATCAATTTTCCAATATAAAAATAAATCAGGAAATTCGGATTTTCTGATTTTTAGCCTTTTTCTCTGATTTAATTTTCCAGAAGCCCGTTCTTCCTCATATGAACTCCGATTGAGGCGATTCAAGTTTCTAAATTTTTCTAAAATCAAGCTCTATCTTCCAGAGCCATTTATTTTTAGTTTTGAGCTTGTTTGAGTCTCTATTTGGTATTTATTTGGTTTCATTGCTTTCTTTTCCAGTAGATGCTAATCCCGAAGGAGCGAACGAGGACTTCGAAGACCAAGACTCAACACTAGATCAACAAGGCAAGTCGTAACCCTTGATCATATTGAATCTATGTTTACAAAAGTACTTTACTTTATACAATTGCATGCTATTTTTGTACAATGATTATTTGCTGGGAATAGCTATATACCTAGTTGACATTATGCCACCTTGATTATTGGAATGCCATGTATCCATTGTTAAACCTAGGTTGGGACATTACTAGTTGGACATAATCATAATACCAACAATGGGTTATGGTAGCTATGCTTAGTCATGCTTAGATATACATTGGGTCCATATCCCATGTGAATAAATGTTAAATTTGACTTAATGAGATATTGAATCGTGGCCGTTAGCCACTGTTGTAAAATTTGTTGTACCATGGCAGGGTTTGCCATTGGTCTTGGTTGAACAAAATGTTTTTCCCTCGGGCAAGTGATCGTGCAGTAAAGGGGGTGCTTTCTAGCACATTGGGATGTGGATGTCTTGCCTGAGACAACTTAAGGACTTAGTCTTGTGCGCCATTGAACTAGGCCTAACTGTACTACCACATGTGTGGTATGGGACAAACATAGCTGATTAATTTGCACTGTCTAGCCTTGAGTACTGCCACTCGGTGGTGTGGGTTCCGGGATGGACGGGTAGATTCGCAAGGCGCAAGAGGGGGCCCTAAGGGGTGAAACCTTAGCGGGCAGTACCGAGTTTAGATAGTGCATTGTAAAGGCTTTGTCATGATTCTCCGCCGACACACCAAAGGAAGTGTGTTTATCGCGTGGCAATATGAGAAATCATGTCTTGTGGGTAAAGAAGTACAACCTCTGCAGAGTGTAAAACTATTCGAATGGCCGCGTCCGCGGTCATGGACATGCCCGGGAATTTCACACGGGGTATAGAGTGTTTCATGAAATGTGGAATTGTTGGGATGTGAACAGGGAGTTCACTGTTGTTTTGTTGTCTAAAGTAATACTGTTGAATTTATTGGTTGATACTTGTTTTAGATGGTGTAGGGTGATGCCTCGCCATTCTGTTCATGTTGTCTACCATTGATTACCAGTTATTTATTTATCTTTTCACAAATACGCTTTCAATCTATTTATTGTATTTCAATTCAAGTTATTGCTTTCTGCAAATGAACCATATGGCTATCCTTTGTCAAGCCATGCATGAATATATTGCATCAATTCCCTACGGCTTGTTGAGTACTTTTTGTACTCACGGCTATACGCCTTTGTTGATCAGTTGCTGAGGAAGGATCAGGAAATGCTGATTATCATGAGGAGGAATATTATGAAGACTACGTGGATTAGGAAGGAGTTCCCCAGACGATTGCCTGTGGCATGTCGAATGGCCCAAGATATCATTTCCGTTGCAATAGTTTATTTGTTTCTTAAGCCATAAGGCATAATGGTGTTAACATTGACCATAAGGTCGTTTGCTTTATTTAATAATAATTTGCCTCTTTCTTAGTTAATTCGTTGTATGGAATGATATTTCATCTATGTTTCCAATGTGTGCACTAGCGTGATCCTGAACTAGTGCGGTATATATAGAGGGTTTTGGATTTGCAAATCCGGGTCCCAACAATTTGTCAATTTATTTCAATTGTGCCATACCTTTGTTGTAGCCTAGGATCCACACGATGAGGATGACGTGGACCACAGGGTAGGCTATGGGACCGAGGGGGACGATGATGCCATGGTGGATGACTGGTTGGTTGAGCCCCCATACTAGTCGACCCAGAAGAACTGGGGGCATTGCAACTGTTCAATGCGCTAGAACTGAGCCGCCAGTCCAGACCGACGTTGTTACTCCCAAACCACCGGTTCGCCTAGCTAGGACATGCCAGGCACTTGATCAATGGACGTACCCATCTGGTCATGTCCATCATCGTTCGAAGTCTGGGGCCACTCAAGGGGTTGCACAGTGGAGGAACTGTGGGTAGGGTTTTTAGTTTGTGCAATTCTTGTACTCTTTTTTAATTCCTGAACAATGTTGTGTACATGCTTGTATTCTAGTTATTTGTTCATCCTCCATGTTTTGGTTCCTTTGTGCTAAAAAATCGAATGAATAGCTCCACAAATAGTCTCTTAAACATATAATTATTCAAAAGTATATTATTGAAAACAAAATTCAGCACTACACATCGCGAAAACTACTACCTATATTTTCAAACTGAGGTGACAACACACTGCCACTTACTTTCCATCCGGGGGGACAACACACTGCTACATGTTGTTTCTGACTGACAACACACTGCCATCTGCTTTTTACACCGACATGACCACATCTTCCCGGTAGCACAATTTATGTACGCCAAGTCCACCCACATCCGACATAGCCTATAATTACTCCTGTGTAAATAACCCACGCACCTTGAAGTAACTACTTCGTGCGCAACATGATGGATAGAGTAGGTTGCTCAAGGCATGGGATGGGATGACAGGGAGGGACAATGTTTCGAGGGCATGACCCTTCCCTCTAGGACATGCACATTAAAGGTCCCCTTAACCCTGATCCCCCAACCTTCATCTTCCCCTCAAAACCAGAGAGTCCTACATCACTAGAAATCCGCTCCATGACTATGCACACCTCACTGAGCATTGGCCACAATGCAAGAACAACCTCGACGTGGTAATCTAGGTTTGTGATGATCAGTTGAATCTAGGATGCCATTATTTTGTTGGGCTCTATTCATGATAACTACTTCACTTCCTACCTATACTTCCACACCTGTATTGCAATATCGCTCGTTAACACCTACACTTCCTTGTAGACAGCTGATTGCAAGTTCACCGAATGAGTGGACCCACCATATCGTATACCTACCTAGGTTTACATCCACATATTCATAGAACGCCTAGATGAATTGCGAGAGAAGCTCTAGATGGAGAAAATCAACAACGACAAGCTCCAGAGACAGAGGATCAGGGAGAGGAACAATGACGAGATGGTCCACCTTGGTAGCAACTACCACCCTTACTACTATTGTGCCAATCCGAGCTACAATTGTGCCTACCACTATTGTGACAACCAGTTGTGTCCATGTTGTCCTGATAATCGACACTCCATGTGGGTGCAATAAGGTGTCCCATTTGAGCCTTAGGGGCCTATGCCCACAATGTCAATTGCATGTACACCCAACATGTTGTTTTCACTCAGAATAGCGCACATGTACCCTAGTTGTAGTGCAGTTCATTTGGTCGTAGGCCTATTCATTTGTACCATAGGCGTAGTCGGCAAATTTGCACTCCAACGTACCATGTAACCATATTTCCTTCATTACTTACTGAGAACTCGCACCATCTTGTATCAGTGACTTGACATCCCTCACCATCTTTTCTCAGCGACTTCACAACTCGCATAGGCTTTTCTTAATACGTCGATAGTATGCAACAGCTTTCCTTAGTGACTTCATAACTCCCGCCAGCTTTCATCAGTGACTTGACAACTCTGGCCAGCTTTCATCAGTGACTTAACAACTCGCACTAGCTTTTTTCAATGACTTCATAAATCGCACTAGCTTTTCTCAATGACTAGATAACTCCCACTAGCTTTGTTCAGTGACTTGACAACTCACGTCACCTTTTCTTTGTGCGTCGACAGCTCACACCGCCATTATATAAAACTTATGATGTAGCACTACGCACAAACCTTCTATAAAAATGGAGCACACTTCACCACCACAGCCAATACTTCACTAAGGCCGCAACCACGGCCAACATTCTACCTGAGGCACCACCACACCCAACACTCCACCACACTGCTAGGGTTCATGATGTCGGACTACGCAGTGATGCTTCTAAAGCGGAAATGGGCTACCAACAAGGCGGAACCTACCCAGATTGTTCTTACAAAGATGCACTTGTGCCACCAGAGTTTCCACACCTAAATTGCGATTGCGGTACTCCAGCGTGAATCATTCAATCCATACATCTAAGACACCATTGGCCAAACTTTCTACACATGCACAGACTGTCACGTAAGTCAATGTCATGCAGTATATTTCACAATTCATCATTAGAAACCATGTACATAGACTACTTTCTAAATGTTCATCTCTAAAGAAACTAAGTCTCCAAGCCTTCAGTTTATTGAAGAAGTTAAGGATGAAAACAATGTATTGCTAATAAACACCATTATACTGATGACATCTCGCGGAGCTTCAGATACTCCTCCCATCAAGCGTCAAATACTTCGATGACAAAAGATTAAGCTTATAAAAAAAAACTAGTTGTAAATTCTCATAAAATATTCAAATACCTATATCAGATTGTTCTTTTCCTTTTTTTTTTGTTTTTCTGATTAGTATGATTTGTATCCTCTGAAGCGAGCACTATGGATCCAATTAAAATCGTTTTGATGATATACATGACCAATATATAACTGCGGAGTTCATCAACGGATCCTTGAAATTTCACTTCACGTGTTGCAGCCTCCTGTTAGTGATTGTTCAAAAGATCTGCGTAGAGGAAAATTTATGCATTTGTTAAGCAGTTAATGACCGTCAAATAAAGATGGTAGACCAAAGTTCTCCATCGAATCGATTTGACCAGACATAGCATATTGTTATTCTGAAGACCAACGTAGCGAGCGACTGAGTAATTAAATTGTAATGCACTACTACCAAAGGTTGGTCCATGTCATGGTATGCAACGCATGCTGCAAATAAATTTCTAATGTACTACTACCAAAGTTTGATGCATGCATGCATCGATGTATATAACTATATATGTTCTTTCCATAGTTAATTTTGATGACCAAAAGAGCTCTCTGCAAATGAACCTTTGCACAGTGTCATTGTGAGGATTACAAATGATTAGTACCATTTTTAGCATTTGAGTTTTGTAGAAGTACATCTTTCAAAAACAGAGTAAAGCAGTCCATTGCTCTGGTTTCTGCAGTTAAAGGCCTAAAATTTACTTCGAGGGAAGATCAAAACAAGCCTTGAACTATTGCTTACTCTTCAAAGTTGCTTATCCGGATTTTTTTTTTAACCATAAATTTGAGATGGATATGTCACCGTCACCCCAGAATCTTGCAGAAAAGACCAGAAAAAGGGCATGCTTCGAGTGCTGTGCTGATCTTTCAAAAGTTGTAGATGTAAGACTAAACTTCTTACAAGTTAGTGGTACAACCCTACTGCACGTTAGTCAACCAAACACTGAAATTCCACTACTCTAAACGGCTACTCTGAATGAGGATAAACGATGTTAGTTATGGACACATGCATCCCAAAATTATGAGTTCAAAGAATGAGAGTATCTTTATTATTCGATCGACAGAGACAGCAAATACGTACGCTAATCGGATAATAATGCACGGGAACAGAGAGATCGCAAGAAGAAGAAGAAGAAGAAGAAGAAGAAGAAGAAGAAATCCTCAAATTTCTCAACATCAATCAATCACTGAATCACATAATTAAGCACCCCAAAATTTAACACGGTCGGATCCGATCCCTCACATGGCCAACGCCAAGGCCATCCCCATGGCGAGCGCCACGGCAGGCTTGGCTCCGTTCATGCCAATGCCGGCCGCATCGGACGATTTCGGTGCCGGCGCCGCCGTCGGGGACGACACGGTCGGCAGATCGTCGGTGGAGGGCGCAGCAGGGGCCTCCGGTGCCAGTGCGGGGGTGGAGGCAGGGGCGCCGGTCCTCTGGCCCGTGGGCTTGGTCTTGGCCGGGGCAGGAGCGGCGGCGGCTGCGGCGGCGACGTTGACTTCGAGCTTCATGCCGGCGGCGCAGTGTCCGGGGATGCCGCAGATGAAGTAGCGCTTCCCCGGCGTGGCGAGCTTGACGGTGGTGCTGCCCCCGGTGTGGGTGGCGATGGCGTTGCTGGGCGAGCAGGCGTCGTAGCCAGCCTTGCTGACCTCCACGACGTCGTGCGACGATGGGTAGGTGAACACTGCACGATACGCACGCATGGAAGAAAAGTAAGTGCATTGCATGGCATGCAGAAGCACCGAATTAATTGCACAGGAGAACATACTCTCTTCAGTCACAAACACAAATCGTTTGGGGTATTGATACGCTTTTCAAAACACAATTTTGACTTAATTTCTATTGTAATATAGCTATTCATTTATACATGTGATTTTCAAGACAAATTTATACGTATGATTCTCGTACATCTAACTTAAATATTTTAAAAGATATTGCCAAAGTTACGAAAGTTAGGCTGCACGTATTCTAAAAGATGTTCCTAGTTCTTACCGAGGGAGTCTCCCGGGGAGAACTTCTGCTTGGCGGACCAGGCGTTGTAGTTGCCGGTGGTGTCCCACGCGCCGTTGCCTCCCACCGGGTGAACCACCGCGGCGGCCAGCTGGGTCAGCGCGGCCACGGCCGCAACGGCGACGAGGGCCTTCACCATTGCCATCCCACTCAGTCTCTGCTGCAGATCGACCAGGAAGATGCTTGTGGAGGTAGCTTGCAATGCGCTAAACTGCAAATGAAGGCTCAACGTATGCTAGCTTGCTGCTTGGATGATATACGATTGGAGCTGTGCCCTCAGGCAGCTGCTTATATAGAGGCGAAGGCTCTCGATCGAGCAAGATTATTAAACTGCAGGCAAAACAAGGCGAGAAGAAGGATAAAAATAACGGAGCCGGTGGTCGCCGGAGCCTGACAGATGTATATACCATACATATATGGCATCATCGTTGACGGGCGCGGGTTTGGTGGCCGGACGGACGGACGGACGCGGCAATTCTTTTGACCTGCATCTAGCCAGCTAGCCGTTGCGTTGGAACTCAACAACCGCTGCTGCTCACGCCGACGCACCCACGTATTGCAATGCCCTGCAGCCTTCCTTCCAGAAAGGCAGGCTAGTTAGGCGATCCACGGCCATGTGCCTGGTTTCAACAAACAAATACTAAATGGCCGTCGTGCTCAACAACTATTATGACTGCTTGCATACTGATTTACATATTTTAATCCATCATTATTTGTTAGTTGGTCATGTTTGTTTGTTTACAAGTTTCCAAGTTTGTAGTTTGGTTCAGCTAGAGTACCAAAAGTTAGCACCTTCCCTTTCCAGGCGTTCATGGCCTCCACAATCCACACAGAAAAAAATAGTACATATATATTTTAGGTACCGCAGGTAGTCCGTAGCTTTACTCGGACGTTTGCAGGGAAGCATCAAGCTAGATAGCATCCGTGGAGAATTTAATTGAGCTCAACGTGTATCACGCCATCAGTTTTTGTATACTTTGGCAATATGCATTCACAATGAATTGTTGTATACATGGTCTTAGTAGTAGTAGTATGTTTGCTAATTTTCGCACAAATTTGTCGCTCAGAGGCAACCTGCATAACAACAGCTTAATAAGGACTGCAAATGCAAAGTCAGGTTGTTAAATCTCTCAAGGATAAGCGCCAAGATTAGTGGCGCAAATTACAATTGGTGTAAGATCATGCATGTGACTGGTGTTGCTCCATGCGTTGTCTTGTGCCAACTTTGTGAGATGGTAGGGCCTCTTGGCTTTTCTGGGGAAGGAAGATTCCTCCTATCTAACTAGAGTTGTTTTCTTTTACTGAGCTTATTAAGGCTGTTACAAGTTGTGACTAAAGAAGACGACGACGACGACTGAACCGTTGCAAACAGAGTAACGTTGGAGTGAGCCTAAGTTCGCCGACTGTTACTTGTTGATTGAGCTTTCCAGTACTACGACTTATCCACAATTTTTAACTTTGGAACAGCAGAGTTTAAAAAGTGCAAAAAAAAAAAAAAAAATTAGTTACCTGTGTTGAAAAACAATGATGATTGTCGTAGATCAATTCCAATGCCAATTAAGAATAGACGAAGAACAATTATAATAGATGAATACATGATATAGAGAGATCAAGTCTTTTTTTCTTTATTGATTGTAGATTGATTTTCTTGTACAATAGGTTGCTATTTTTATACCCATAACCAAGAGTCTGGTTATATCTCAACACTCACCATTGGACGAATACCGTGTAATGTATATGCCTCATCAAAAACCCTCCCAAAAAACCTAGTGGAAAAAAAAGCAGCATGGAGAAAAGAGTACATTACAGTCGTATATTGTGTTACACTTGTTGCCTCGTTAAAAACCTTCATGTGAGAAAACTTCACGAAAATTAACCAAGGGAAAAAGAGCACAACTTATAAATCTTCTAGATTATGTAGTATCTTCAGAATCATATTAAGGGTTATGGTTCAGGAATTTACTTCCCCGCTGAACTATGCATATATCTAAGTCATCTCATTACAATACTAGGAACACATCTTTCGAAACTAGATGTTGGCAAAGATTTAGTGAATAAATCAGCAAGATTTTCACATGACTTAGTTTATAGGATCTTTAATTTACTATTCTTCTGGAGTTTATGAGGATAGAAACTATGCTTTGTGACATTGCTCTTAATGAGGATAGAAACTATGCTTTGTGACATTGCTCTTCTGGAGTTTATGAGGATAGAACACATCTTTCGAAACTATGCTTTGTGACATTGCTCTTAATATAATCCATTTGCATATGTGCGACACAAGCAGCATTATCTTCATTAATGCCACATGATTTCTGTACATGGCTAATCATACGTGTTAGCCAAACACATTCACGTGAGGCTTCATATAATGCTATTATCTCTGAGTGGTTAGTAGAGGTAGATAAGATCAGAGTACTTCTAGTTCATCATGTTTCTCTGCTTTTACCGAAGTGTAGGTAAGCTCATAGTTGAAAGACTATGTGGAGGTCTACCCAAGTGTGTGATGAGTAATTGACAGTATTCGAGCTTTTGGTGCTCAAGGTTGAGTTCGATTTGAGTCTTTCCTGGTCAAAGACCAGTGGTCGGACCTTGAGTGGTCTGGACTTTGGCTGGTCGAAGACCAGTGGTCGAGTGACTCGAGTAGAGTGAGAATCGAGAAGTATCGTGTAGGGATGCTGCTAGGTCGAGCGGCGGGTTAGTTCGATTACTGTCAAGTTCTGGTTTGGTCGAGTAATGCGCCGTCAGCTTGTGGTTGAACGACTCGAGTAGAGTGAGAATCAGTAAGTATCGAGTAGGGTTACTCGATGCTCGATATCGACTCATCGACTCAATTTTAAGCAAAGTGGGCAATGCTATGTGATGTGTTTCCTTATTTTTTATGGTTGCAGGACGACGGTGCTAGATCATGATAAGGCGAAGGATGACCGAAACTAGGCGAGGTGCGTCGGAGGTCCAATCGGTGGAGGATCGTTGGAAGATGATCGGAGACAGAGCCGCTGTGAACCCATAAGACAAGGAATGGATGATATGCTAGCTAGGAGCTACTCGGATCAAGGAGGACCATCGGATCGCGGTCTAGGTGATAGAGTAGCGGGTCTAGTTAGCATGCCTTGAAAACTCAGTGTGCTTGTTGTGTTTCGGGTTAGCCCTTGTAAGGCAGTGTGTGGGAGTCATCCAAACCCTTGATGGTGGTCCTTAGAGTAGAAGGAACTCATCCAAGGGTAGAGGGTGACTCAAAGGTAGTTGTTTGCACCAAAATTTGGCAAGTCTGGTCAAAATTGGCAATAAAGTCAAAGATACGGAATTAACGGACAGGATGGAAAGGTTTGGAGATATTTTGGTAACAGCAAGATCTTTAAGGAAATAACTGTCCGAGATAAGGCCGATACGGATCAAAACTTGAAACGTGTTGTAGTCGGACACGATCGGCCGAAGGGTACAAAAGAAGGACCAGAGCAAGCTGCGAACAACAACAACACAATACAATCAACCAGCTTTTATTTTTTCTACTTTTTCCTGTCGATTAGGAGTAGCATCTGTAATTTAGATCTTTCTTTGTAATCGATTTTGATCAATAAAGTTGTGCATCGCCGATTGTTGATCTTCGTCAATTACACCCCCAGGTTTGATTTGTTCTGATTTTGTTGCGCATCGCCTTCTTCAGAATCGATCTACCATTATCCTCTGATTAGCCTTAATCGGCTAGTTAGACTTACCCTGTTACTTTGATTTTAATCGGCTCCAAGCTGATTGAATCTAAGCCGATTGATCATTGCGATCGGCTTTTGAGTAAACTTTATATTTTGCCTTGTCGGTTCTGATGTGTCAAATCGACCGCACGCTCAACCCGGTGTTCGCCTGGTGTGTCGCCGTAAACCCTACATCAAGTTTTTGACGCCAACACACTCTTGGCACGCCGTGGGACAAATGTCTTCATCAGGAAAGTCGATTCCACCATCCGATCTCAACGCAGAAGCCATAATCGTCCCAACAATGGACGATTTGACCGCGAACAACGCCAGAAATAGAGGCTCTAAGACCGTGTTGGAGGAGATGATGCTAAGTCGTTATCGTAAAACTAGACGTGGCGTTATTCAAAATCCGCCTACCGACGGCCAACTCCTCGAGATGTCACGTAACCCGAAGCCGATATTCGCCGCTCGCCGAATTATCGGCTATGATTAATCACCATGCACCATGCCTTAATAAATCAATCATCGGCTCTCGTGACAACTCTCAAGCCGATGATAGCAAATAGCGTTAAGTCTATAGCCCAGGAGTTAGCCTCGTCAGGAAGCCTGCTTGACCCATTACAAGCTCTGCCAAATTATCCTGTTTTTTGAGTATCATAAAATACGCAGAGCTCAACAGCCGATCCTAAACTATCGGCTATAACCTCACCCCCTACAATGATGCCTACGCAGCCGACCGTAATATTGCCTAGAGATCCTCGGTCAAGTGGGGTGAGCCATTACCACTCCTACACCGACGCTAAGTTAGACGATCGATAAATCGCCGCCACGGCCCGTTCTATGCCTTTCCCAATCGGTTCCACGGTACCGATTGGCTCCGAGAGATTCTCTCAAGATCCTACCATGCTTAGAAACCCAGGTCCACATAGGGTAGTGGCATACTCAGAACTGTTTGTCCTCGTGTTTAACCTCAAGGCGCATAATCGGAAGATCAAGATGGTCGTGCCGACGATGCATCATAATTTGCAACCCGAGCTTGCACTCGGGGGGCAGGCTGCCAACTATGACCAACATTATCAAGGGCCTACTATGCCAATGGCCGATAATGTAAATTGGGCAGATCAGATTTCAGCTGTTTTACGGGACCAGTTCGGCATACAGCCTAAGGGAAAGGTTATCGGCTATAGAAAGCCGCATCCTGATTACATAGATCGTATGCCATACCCTCATAATTTCAGAGTACCAGACTTTGCGAAATTCTCTGGCGATGATTCAACTACAACGTTGGAACACATCAGACGCTTTATCGCTCAATGCGGTGAAGCGGCTCAGTCCGATGGACTAAAAATAAGATTGTTCCCATTGTCATTGTCCGAAGCAGCTTTTACCTGGTTTACCTGTTTACCTCCGAATTCGGTCCACTTTTGGAATGATTTGGAAAGCTGGTTTCACGAATACTTCTTTTCGGGCAGTTTGGAGCTCAGGATTTCCAATCTAAGCTCCGTCCGTTAGAAATTTGGGGAATCGGTAACTGATTACATTAAAAGGTTTAGGGAAACTAGGAATCAATGTTTTAGTGTCACTTTGCCCGATAATCAACTTGCTGACTTAGCGTTTCAAGGATTGATTCCTCCGCTTAGGGAAAAGTTTGGAGGGCAAGAGTTCGCTGACTTAAGTCACTTGCTTCATCGAGTATCGGCTCAAGAAAGTCGATTCCCTGATAGTAAAGCGTTTAAAGAGAGATTCAAGAACAATAATAGTAAGGAGAAAGAAGGACAAGGCCAAAGTCAATATGGTCGAATACTGTCCCAGTGATTCTTCAGAAGACAATGAAGCAGAAATAAATATAGCCGAATGGGTAAAAGGATCTAAAAAGTCCTTAGTCTGTTCTTGGCTAAAGCCGACTAGAAATAAGTCGGAAGTTAAATATGCCTTCGATGTTTCCAAATGTGATCGTATTTTTGATCTGTTATTACAAGAAAAGATAATACGGTTACCCGAGGGACATGTTATACCATCAGCTGACGAGATCAAGAAACGCAGGTATTGCAAGTGGCACCATTCTTTTTCTCACAATACTAATGACTGCAATATTTTCCGTCAATAGATCCAGTCGGCTATTGAGGACGGTCGGCTAAAATTTGCTGACGAGCCGACCATGCAAGTTGATGCTTATCCATTTCCAATCAACATGGTTCAATGTTCGGCTAAAGGAAAGGAGCCGATGCATGATGAGCTAAAGGAGGATCGGCAGGTCAATATTCAGCCGAATTCAGACGCTGGTCAAACACTGAAAATTACGATCGACTCATTACAAATAGAGGCTGATCACGAAGGAAAAAATTTGAGGACCATTAAACCCAAGGGTAATCCTCGGGTGGGTAAATGGTACAAAGCTGAAAAATCACCACCAAAGCAATCGACCAAAAGGCCGGGACCAACTTTTTCACAATTGATGGATAAATATGAAAGGATGCATAGCCGACCACGATATCCTGCTCGCCGGTCGGATAATTTATATCACACTGAAAATGTAGAAAGGGCCCATAGAAGATGTCCTTTTTGGCAGTTTTGTTGGGAAAGGGGAGTAGCACTGCCATCCCCGTATACATGCCCGATGGAGCATTATCCCCGCGATGATTGGCCAAGGCAATCGGCTCAAGATAGGCTGTCTGGGCCGATTCGAGGTTACAACGAAAGTTTCAGAAGGCTTGTTCACGAAAGGATATCTGGACCAAAGCAAGAACCAAACCAGGTCGAAACGCGGGGGTTCAACATAGACCAAGATAATCTCGTCAGCAAGAGTAGAAAACCAGTAGAGCCGAAGCCTAGATGGTGTCCGTCAAGCCTTAGCCGATCGCAACGCAGACGACTTCAGAGGATAAGGACTCAAGAGATCCAGGAAGTCGACGCAGAGAAACAGAGGGACGAAACTTTCAATGAGCTTCGTCCGGTCAAAATTGTCAAGAAAGAATGGAGGAAAAAAGAACAAGCTGAAGAAGATTTTGAATTGGCAGACGATCTAGACTCTCCTATGATTAGGGATGATACACCCCCAAAGGATATCAACATGGTGTTCACGTTGCCAGCCGAATTCAAAATCAAAACTGAATCGGCTAAAGAAAGTTTTGCCCAACTTGCTCGGGAGTCCAAAACGCAATCTTCGAGAAACCAAGAGATGATCATCGGCATTTGAAACCATTATATCTTAAAGGATATATAAATGGAAAGCCGATATCAAGGATGCTGGTACATGGCAGAGCCACAGTAAACTTGATGCCCTACACGACTTGCAAGAAATTGGGTAAGTCCGATGAAGACTTGATTAAAACTAACATGGTTTTAAACGATTTCACAGGCGATCCCACAGAAGCCAAAGGCATCATGGTTACAGAACTGACCGTCGGCAGTAAGACTTTGTCGACCGCATTTTTTGTTATTGACGCCAAAGGAATTACGCTGCTCGCTTGGAAGAGATTGGATTCATGCCAACCGCCGTATCCCGCCAACTATGCATCAAGCGCTTGTCCAATGGAACAGAGAAGAGGTTGAATTGTCACGGCCGACACATCGGCTCACATCGCCATGGCCGCCTCGATGCGAATTGGCAACATGAAGAAGCGAGGTGTATATCGGGAAAAACATTAGAGGATTGCGATTTCATTTGCGTGAGCAAGACAGGACTTATGCCGATCAGCGTCAAGCCAGGCACATTTGATCGAGCAAACGAAGTGCTACGCCGATGGGGACAAGAAAAACAGTAAAGATATTACAAGGCAAAATGCAAAGCTATCGGTAAACAACGGATAGCTATGAAGCTATAGAAGACTTTCAAGAAGTTGAAAAGTTGGGTCAAGGCTTTACGTCCACCGATCTGCTTGAAGAAATTGATATAGGTAGTGGTGATAGAAAAAGACCAACTTTTGTGAGTGCAAATTTAGATGTAAAATATAAAGAGAAATTAATCGAAATTCTTAGAAAATATAAAGATTGCTTTGCTTGGGAATATTACGAGACGCCTGGTCTAAGCCGACAATTGGTAGAACATCGGCTACCCATTAAACAAGGTTATAGGCCGCTTAAACAAAGATCCTAGGCGCTTTAACTGCTCAGATAAAATTATAAAAGAAGAGATAGAGCTATTGTTGGAAGCTAAATTTATAAGACCTTGTCGATATGCGGAGTGGGTTTCCAACATTGTTCCAGCTTATGAAGAAAACGGAAATCGCGAGTATGTGTCGACTTTAGAGATTTGAACAAAGCGACACCAACAGATGAATACCCACGCCTATAGCCGATATGCTTATCGATGCTGCGTCGGGAATAAGATCATAAGTTTTCGGGCGGGAATGCCGGATACAATCGATTTTCATGGCGTGGTTTATATACCAAAAACAACTTTCGATGTCCCGTGCAATAGGTTTATTCGAGTGGATCGTTATGACCTTCGGATTAAAGAACGCCGAGCAACATATCGCTGAGCCATGAATCTAATTTTTCACGATTTAATCGCCACATCGTTGAAATATACATTGATGATGTCGTGGTAAAATCAGAGAGGACTTGCAAGATTTGGCCGATCTAGAAAGAGTTTTCCGAACATAAGATCGCATGGCTTGAAGATGAATCCTTTCAAATGTGCGCTCGCGTGTCTACCGGATGCTTTTGGGTTTTATGGTGCATGAGAGGGGATTGAAGTCAATCAAACAAGGGTCAAAGCCATAGTCGATACAATGCCCCGACGTGCAAAAATGAGTTACGAAGTTGATCGGCAAAATTAATTATCTCCAAGGTTCATCTCGAATCTCTCCGGACGGATCCGCGCATTTACCCCACTGTTGAAACTGAAGGATAATCAAGAGTTTGTATGGGGAGCCGATCAGCAAAAGGCTTTCGACGACGTTAAGAAATATTTAGCTAATCCTCCGGTTTTGGCCGCGCCACAAAAGGGGATTCCATTCAAGTTATATATATCGGCTGAAAAGGAGACTATTGAGTCTGTTTTAGCACAAGAAGTTGATGGAAAGGAAAGGGTTATCTTTTATTTAAGCCGACGCCTTCTTGATGCTGAAATCAGGTACCCTTTCGTTGAAAAATTATGCTTGTCTTTATACTTCTCATGTACAAAGCTAAGACATTATATTTTAGCATCGGCTTGTAAAGTAATCTGTAAAGCCGATGTTATAAAATATATGTTGTCAGCTCCAATCCTGCGGGGTCGACTTGGCAAATGGGCTTATGCCTTGGTTGAGTTCGACTGTCCTATGAATCGCTAAAGCAACAAAGGCGTGTATTAGCCGATTTTATAACAGGACATGATACTACTACTGATTTGGTATCCGTAGCCCCTTGGCAATTGTTTTTTGATGGGTCTGTGTGCAAAGAAGGCGATGGAATCGGTATAGTGCTCATATCGCCTAAAGGGCATAACTTCGAGTTCGCATTTCGGCTAAATAGCCGATGCTTAAATAATCAGGCAGAGTATGAAGCGTTGCTCAGAGGTTTGCAATTATTGGAAAATATCGGAGCAAGTACGGTTGAGGCATACGGGGATTCTATGCTAATTATACAGCAAATCAAAGGAGAATACCAATGTCGGGACGAGATACTGCTAAAATACTTGGAGCAATGCATAGAGATCATCGGCTCGTTTACGTCATTTTCTATCGGCCACGTCCCTAGAGAGTTGAACGATAGAGCTAATGCCTTGGCTCAACAGGCATCAGGGTACAAAGACCTCAACCGATATCAAGTGACTGAGCTAATAGATAAAGCCGTCATGTGTGTGGATGTCGCGGATTGGAGGACGCAGATAAAGAAATACCTGATCGATCCATCTGAGCCGACAGAACGCAAAATTAGGCAACAAGCTTTGAAGTACATTGTTATGGACGATACGTTATATTATCAGACGATGGAAGGATTGCTATAACTATTTGGATTATACGAGCATTAATATTCCGACTACTAAACATTTACTGTTTTCCATGGTAAACCTTAAATATTATTATACATCTGGAGTCCTTGTGATGCTAGGAGTATAACAAAACTGGTTTGGTGACTATTTGAATTCATTTTATCCATATTTTAACTATTTGATTTTCTATGCATATTTATACATTTTACACTTATGTTATTTCATGTTTTTCAAAAGAATTCAAATCAAGTTCACTTCTTAATTAGTTTGGCAAACTCAGGTATTCTACTGTCACACTAGCATTTAGAAAACAATTTTATTTATTTCACATTTCTTTCATACAAGTTATGCTTATTTGAATTTCTAATGTATTGAATGCAACCCTTAACAGAAAGTAGTACAAACATAATGAAATTTAAATATTTTTATATATTTTTACTTATGGAAACATAAGGATTCTATTAAAATTGGTTTCATTCAATTCTAAGTTTGTTTACAGAATTTTTGTGTAGATCATACCTTTAGGCCTTTTATTCAAATTTGAATTTCTAATTCATCTAGTGATCATTTTCAAAATATTATTGCATATTCTGAAGGTAAATTATTTTACATTAATATACAAATATATTTAATTCAATTTGGAGTTATAATGCAAAATCTACAAGCATTTGAATCATCTCGGGTAATGAAAATGAACTAAATTAGGAAATTACGTTTTCACAGAACTGAAAGAGCCTTTTGCCGATTGAACTGAGTCTTCCGTGCCACTGATGACTGGGACCCGGGAGCCCGGGAGTGAGAGAGACAGGGCAGAGGAGGCGGCTAGGGCACGGCGGCGACGGCGTTCCGGAGGGTCTCCGACCGAATAGGTGGCATGGCGAGCAATAGTGGATCACCACGCATCTGTGGGTGGGGTTGTTCACCTCCGGAGATGGTCGGAGTGGGCTGCCATCGGAGACTTGTGGCGGAGGAAGGGGCGGCTCGCCGGGGAAGAAAAAGAAGTGAGTCTCCTACGAATCGGTAATGCCTGAGTATCGGTGGTCGGGGTTCCGCTTACCGATTTGTTGGGCCGGAGCTTGGCCGAATGGCTCTGCCACCGTGCGCGGGCCGTGAGGAAGAAGGGCGTACGCGGCGACGATTGATCGGTAGAGAAGAGCTGAAGTTGGGTTGTTGTGTGGGTTCAGAGATGCTCTTACAAGCTCCAGATAGAAGGAATTGAGATGATTTGCGCCGGATTGACTCAATTTGGTGTCTTCCCCCTTTCGGTTTTCTCGCTAAAATGGTGTAGGAAGGGGTCTCAAGCTTTGGCGTTTGGTTCAGGAAGTAGCTAAGGGAAAGGGAGCATCAATGCGATGCCAAGCTAGTATTTATAGCTGGCAATGGATGACAATACAGGGTTTGAACGGTAGAAAGGAGTTGCGGCCGATTTTGTGCGCTCTCGGTGAAGTGGCGCAAGGTCTCTTGCCGACATGAAATGAAGCGAGGTTGACCGAGTATAGCGCGCAGCTTCCAAGGATGAATGTGGCGTTGGTCGAGCAGAGGAGGCGCGGTGATGCACTGAATCGGGCGGGGCAGGCTCGAGAGCTCGGTCGGCATAGGCGCGACTGAGAAGGATCGGGAGCATGCGAGAAAGAGAAGGAGGAGGGGAGAAGAGACTGCCAGGTGGGGTCCGGGACCACCAGTAGTGAGAGAGCTTTTCCCGCTCCTAACAGAACGACACTGAAAGGGTCGCCCACACGTCAGCGAGAGAGGCAAGGCAAAGAGATAAGCTCAGCTCAGACAGATCAGTACTCGCATTAAATCACCATATATTCACTGTCCAATTTTTGTGAAACTTTTTTACCGTCATCTCCTGGCATATTTTATCTTCAAGTAAAATTTTCAGACCAAAATATCTTATAATGAATTAACTAAAATTATGAAACTGTGCATCAGCCAAAATTTTCATTTCGGTATTTTATTTATTTAAGTGGCCAAATTGTATTATTTATTTTTGAATTTTTTAAAGAGTTCTAATTAGGTTAATAATGTCTCTATAAAAATTTCAAGTCAAAATATTTGGTAATTATGTTATAAAAATTCTGACATCATGATTTTCAGATTTTTGAAGACTCTGTTTTTGAGTTTTTAGAAGATCTAAATAATGCAATAAATTCTTGAAATTTTTACCAGAGATAAATTCTACTCTGAGGGTGTTATTTTAATTTTTATGGCTCCAGATAAGTTTCTAATATTTTACATTAATTCTAATTTACACTATTTTAGTCAAAAGAGATGTCACTCATTTACTTTATTTATTTTTGTGTGCATAAAATTTTTACTGGTTGACTTTACTGACTTATCAGTATGGATAGGATTCCATGGTAAATTTTCCAAAATTTAAATTTTACCTTTTTATCTTTTTACCATTATCCATTCTTTAATTTTAGTCGTTTGATTTTTCATCCAATACAAAATCCAGGAAAAATCCAAATAAATTCCAATAATGCCAGGAAAAATCAGAAATAATTATATTCAAATTCAAAATATTTATTTTCATATTATTGCATTTTTCGGGGTGTTACAAATCTACCCTCCTTACAAAAATTTCATCCTCAAGATTTGCAAGGACTAGAAGAAATCCGGGAATTCTTTTCGCAGGTGATCTTCACGCTCCCAGGTTGCTTCATCTTCTGTGTGGTTGCTCCATTGGACTTTAAGCATTTTGTGGAATTTGTTTCTCGTATGACGATCCGCTTCTTCGAGGATGCGTATTGGACGCTCTCGATATGATAAATCTGGCTGGAGGTCAATGTTCTCCAAATTGGTGAATTCAGCAGGCACGCCAAGACACTTCTTGAGTTGTGATACATGGAAGACATTGTGAACTTCAGATAATTGAGGTGGCAATTCCAACTTGTATGCCAACTCACCCATCTTCTTGAGAATTCGATATGGTCCAATGTATCGGGGAGCTAGCTTTCCACGAATCTGGAAACGACGAACTCCATGAAGCGGTGAGACTTTTAGGTAGACATGATCACCAACTTCGAAGCTGAGTTCACGCCGACGATTATCGGCGTAACTCTTTTGACGAGACTGAGCTTCTTTCAATCGACCTCTGATTACATCCACTTGCTCTTGGGCTTCTTGGATAAGATCTGGGCCGAAAAATTTTCTTTCGCCAACCTCGGAGCAAAAAAGAGGAGTTCTGCATTTTCTCCCATATAATGCTTCAAATGGTGACATTTGAAGACTTGCTTGGAAGCTGTTGTTATAGGAGAATTCCGCGAATGCAAGACTCTTCTCCCAATTTACGCTATATGAAAGCACACAGGCTCTGAGCATATCTTCCAGGACTTGATTTACTCTTTCAGTTTGCCCATCTGTTTGAGGATGATAAGCTGTACTGAAGTTTAGCTTAGTTCCTAACAGACTGTGCAAACTTTCCCAAAAACAGGAAGTAAATTGGGAGCCTCGATCAGAAACAATAGTCCTTGGAACACCGTGCAGACACACAATATTCTCTATGTACAACTCCGCAAGTTTGTCCACTTGATATGTGGTTTTAACTGGGATGAAGTGAGCTACTTTTGTTGACCGATCAACAATGACCCATATAGAATCATTTCCTTTCCGAGTCTTGGGTAGACCAATAACGAAGTCCATACTAATATCTTCCCATTTCCATTCAGGAATTTGTAAGGGTTGAAGGAGACCAGCAGGACGTTGATGCTCGGCCTTAACTCGCTGACATACGTCACACTCGGCAACATAGGCAGCAATTTTCTTTTTCACGCCGGGCCACCAATATTCCTATTTTAGGTCTCGATACATTTTTGTGCTCCCAGGGGGAATAGAAAGAGGAGATTCATGAGCTTCTTTCAAAATCAGTCTCTTGATTTCAGAATCATCGGGGACATATATACGATTACCTCGCATAATTACTTCATCTAAACTTTCAGAGAATTCAAATTCAACACCTTCTCCTAACTACTTTTTAATTTTGGCAATGGCTTCATCCTTGAGTTGTGCGGCTTTTATATGAGTTTTGAGAGTTGGTTGTAATTCAAGAGCAGCAACATAGCCTTCTTCAACCAAATCCAAATTGAGCTTTTGGAATTCACTTTGCAATTCGGATTGACCGGAGATGAAAAGACAATGAAGCTTTTGACTAAGAGCATCGGCTACAACATTTGCCTTACCAGGATGGTAATGAATGCCAAGGTTATAGTCTTTGATCAACTCTAGCCATCTCCTTTGCCTGAGATTTAAATCCGGTTGGGTGAAGAAATATTTCAAACTTTTGTGATCTATATAGATTTCACACCGATTTCCAATAAGATAATGTCTCCAAATCTTCAGAGCATGGACAACGGCTGCTAACTCCAAATCATGAGTAGGATAATTTTGCTCATGCGGCCGAAGCTGCTGTGAAGCATATGCGATAACCTTTCCTTCTTGCATCAATACACATCCAAGGCTGTGTCGTGATGCGTCGTAATATACGTCAAAGCTCTTATGAATATTAGGAACAATAAGAATTGGAGCTGTGGTTAGTCTTTTCTTAAGCTCTTGGAAACTTGCTTCACATTCTGGGGTCCATTCAAATTTCTTTTCCTTTTTCGGCAGTTGAGTCATAGGACGAGCAAGTTTGGAGAAGTTTTCGATAAAGCGGCGATAATATCCCGCTAAACCGAGGAAACTTCGGACCATAGGAACAGACTGAGGTGGATCCCATTCTGTAATAGCTTGGATCTTTCTTGGGTCAACTGCAATTCCACCTTCTGAAAGAATATGCCCAGGAAATGCGACTTCCTTTAACCAGAATTCACACTTCTCGAATTTGGCATAGAGTTTATGCTCCCGAAGTTTCCCTAGCACCATACTCAAGTGCTGCACATGGTCTTCTTCAGTTTTGGAATAAATGAGGATGTCATCAATGAACACCACTACGAACTTGTCCAAATACTCCATAAAGACCTTATTCATAAGGCACATAAAACTGGCAGGAGCATTTGTAAGTCCGAATGACATTACGGTGTATCCATATAACCCGTAACGAGTGGTGAAGGCAGTCTTTGGAATATCCTCGAGTTTCATTTTCAATTGATAATATCCATGTCTCATATCAATCTTTGGAAATACTTGAGCACCATTCAATTGATCAACAAGATCATCAATACGAGGAAGTGGATACTTGTTCTTGATAGTGACCTCATTTAAGGCACGATAATCTACGCACATGCGTAGACCACCGTCCTTCTTAGGAACAAATAGCATAGGACTGCCCCATAAAGATGAACTAGGATGAATAAATCCTTTATCCAATTGATCATTGAGTTGTTTCTTCAATTCAGCCAACTCATCTGGAGGCAAGCGATAAGGTCGCTTAGAGATAGGTGCTGTTCCAGGAACAAGATTAATAACAAATTCCATTTCCCTATCTAGAGGCATTCCTGGCAGTTCGTCTGGAAACACATCAGAATACTCACATACCACTAATACTTGACTCAATTCTATGACCAAAGCAGAACAAAGTACGGGTTGCTGGGCTGGAGTGTTACTGATTGAAGAAAACAGCACTTGGATCCCATTTGGACTGAGAAGGGATATAGATCGGTTAGCACAGTCAATATAGCTTTTGTGCTTAGACAACCAATCCATACCTAGGATCACATCTAGTCCCGAGGTCTCAATAGCAATAAGATCAGCATAAAAAGATACACCATTAATCTTTATGCATACCTCAGAACAAAGTTTCGAGGTTTTCATAGTTGCTCCTGGCGAATAGATTATCATTTTTGTGGGAAGTAGATCAGCTTGAAGTTCATGCTACTTGATAAATTTGTTGGATATAAAGGAATGTGATGCACCAGAATCAAATGACACCAATGTAGGTACAGAGTGAACAAGGAATGTCCCTAGTACCACATCAGGTGCATTATGAGCTTCTTCTGCTGATACATGGTGTAGACGACCATGAATAATAACTTGTTTTGAAGTAGAAGGTGGCTTAGAAACTTTCGAATTTCCAATCACCCGATCTCTACTTGAGGGCTGCTGTTGAGAACAGAATTGTTCAAAATTCTCCTTAGGACCAGTTGTAACATCCCAAAATTTGCTTTAATGTCATTTTATTGGTTAATTTCCTTTTTATGTTTTTCTGGAATTTATTGAATTTTTCTGGATTTATTTGAATTAACTTTAAATTAAGTATATTGGTCTTTTGTTGAAAACTATTTAAATTTATGCAAAGTTAAAATAAAGTTTTGCCAAAATTATTTTATTTGAGTCCAGAATGTCTCAAAGTATTTTTGTGGGATTTTTCCTGATAATTTATTTGCCTAAAACTAATTAAATGAATTTCTGTAATTATTTTAAATCAGAAACCCGTTTTTATGCGGTCCAGTGACTGCTGACCGTAGGATCCAAATCGGACGGTAAGGCTTGGATGAGGGTTTTTCCTTTTTCATTGGGCGTTGGCTATCGTCGGATCAAGATCGAGCGGTGGACATCAAAGCGTACCGGTTCGGGACTCGTTCGGATCAGCACCGTTGGAAGGATATCGTGGAAGGTTAGGATCGTGCTGCGTCGGGAGATCTTCATGGCCGCGGGATCTTCATCGAACGGCGCTGCATCGTCGTCTTCGCGCAGGACTCGGAGCCGTGGACTCCGTGTCCAACTCGGCGCCGGAGAGGGGTAGAGCGGTTATAAAAGGAGGCAACCGGTTCGCCTTCCTGCCGCAAACCTAAGCCCTAAGCTAGCCAGTCGAGAAGCGCCGCTGCTTCGCCAGAATCGGTTTTCCGATCGGCGCGCCAGCAGAAGAGTCGCCGATTCGCCGATAAGCCGCCGCAAGGTCCGAGACCGATCGATCGCCGCCTTCATCTGAGGCATCTCGTGCGCGCATCCGTTTGGTCAGAGCATCGCCAGAGAGGAGGATCGCCGAGGAAGCCGTCGCCACCGAGGAAGAAGACGTCGCCGCCATTGAACCAGTAACCAAATCTGAGATCCGGTCGCGTTAGAAGGTAGGCGAGGTCGCGAGCGTGCCGTAGGTAGCCGGGCCGATCGCCGCTGCCGACCCTAGGTCCCCGTGCCGCCGCCGTTGACGTGGCTTGATGTAAGGACCCGAATCCACTGATTCGAACCCACTGTGTTTACCGCACTAGTCCCAGGATCAACGCTAGTGCACACAGCTCAACATTGGTACATATCACATCATACTCAACGATAACAGAATAATAGTTCATTCATTGATATAACTAAAGGTATGATCTTATGACCAACTTACATTATTAAGCCACGCAGGGCAAGACTGAGAATATAAACTAATAATTAAGCAATGAAAGTAGAAACGTAGATAGCTCATCACCACCACAGCAACCGACAAGGCTCGGACCCTAATGACTCGTGTCTTCTCGACTTCATCTTCCAACACAGTGTAGATTCCTCAACTGTTGATTATTGTTGTTTGGCAAGGGTGAGTACTTAAGCACTCAACAAGTTGTGCATGTAATGCAATTCTATGTATCTATATGCAAGGCTTATTCCAATGGATAGGCTATCATGGCTATTTTGCAATAAGCGCATTTATGAACAAATACAAGAAATAGATTGTAAAGAATGTAAAACAAATAACAATAGTAAATAAATTCAGATTTCTCAAGTAAACCAAGTTTCCAATCCTAAGTCAAATTCCATCTTCCATATGGCATTCCGCCATCCCAACCATGTTGTCCAATTAATTAAGCTAACCCTTAATCAGTAATTCCGAGCATTGCTCAATACCATGAGCACGGCTATCCGAATAGTTTCACACTGCAGAGGTTATGCACTTTACCCACGTGATACAACCAAACACCACCAAGGCGAGTGATTATAACAAAGCCTTTACAATGCTCCGCTTAACCCGATACTACCCGCTAAGGATTCAACACCGTGGGACTGGTTACCACATCCAGGGCCCCCCTCTTGCGCCATGTGAATTACTCCATAACTCGGGAACTCACACCGACTACGGTAGTACCAAAATTAAGACATTGCAAAATACTCAGCTAGGCTGGCCCATACTAGACATGTGGTTGCATGATTGACTCAGGTCAAAGGCTTGCAAGGTTAAGTCCTTAGAATGATCAGGGCAAGACATCCACATACCATCTGCCCATCGGGCCCACCTTGGCCTCCTCGCCCCATGCCACTTGCCCCAATCTAAATGATTGTCACCCAGTTGATTACCAAGCACCACGTGCCATCAACAATTCAACATCGTTGTGTGACATGACTAGCCACAACAACTCAATCTCATCGTGTGATCCCACATGACACACAAGTTCATAACATTGTTCCATATTCCATTAATCAAGATTAATTATCAATGATTCTGACACATGTGATGACGTGGCAAGGCTAAGCAACTAATACGGTCTAAACCTCCAATGTTGATCATAATTACTAATCAACTATATTAAACCAATCTAGGGTGACAATAGATCATGGCATACAATGACAAGGTAGGGTATAGATCAATCTGGTATATTAGCTAAGCCCAATCTAGTTTGAAACAATTGTATATTTGAAACATATATAATAGGGTAAAACAAATATAGCAATTTTATAAACATGGGTTCAACATGATCAAAGCACAACTTGCCTTGGAATAGGTCCTGATCTTGATCTGAAGATTGCTCTTGATTTGCCGGATCTTCCTCCGAAGTGTCACACAATTCAACGTCTACGCGTACCGAAGAAGAAAAGAAAATAAATGCCAAAACAGAGAGAAAATGAACTCCAAAAATCAAATAAAATTCACCATTAAATAGATCTCAATTTTACAAATTTTTAGAAACTAGAATCACTCAATTCCGAGTTAAATTGCAAAAGATATAGCCTTTTGAGGTTTGAAATAAATACTGAAATCAGAAAATCAGAAAATCGAAATTAACAGATTTATTTTTATTCTGAAAACCGATTTATGACGTCAGCGTGATGTCAGCCCTGGCGCCAGCCAATCAAACGGCGACGCGTGTCTCGGTGCATAGACTGGGTCTACAACGCAGTATGAGTCCACGGTGAACTTCGGTCCCACGGCGCCTCGGCACCACGCCCGACACGCGCTTGCGATCCGATTGGTCCCACGCGCGGCTCGATCCGACCCGCGAAACATGATCGACGGTCGCTTCACGCACAACGTGGCAACGCGCCACCAACAGATCTAATCCAACGGCTCAAAGCTTCCAACCCGACGATGGCTAAGCGACGGCGAGGTCTTACCGGACTTGAAGACGAAGACCAAAGCGCGGCGCTTGGGCGTGACTCGGCGACAAGACGCTGCTGGTTCTGCGTGGCGTGGTCCGGCGAACCCAAGATGGCTCCAACGGCGGCGAGACCCAACGGCGGCGAAGAAACCGAGCGAAAATCGAGCGCCCCGCGCCTAACTCCGGCGAGCTCCTGCGGGTGCGTGACGACGGCTCTCGCGAAACCTTACCGACCAAAAGACGCGGCGCACGGATGAACCTCGGGCACTACTCCTCCTTTTATAGCCTCGGCAACGCGCTAAAAACGGAACCCTAGGTTTTCCCGCGCGAAGTCGTGTCGACGGCGGACTCCGAGTTCGCATCGGAGACGACAACCCTCAGCCGTTCGATCACGCCCCAATGGTTACGATCTCGCAGCCAAGATCAGATCTTAGCCGCCCACGATTCTTTCCAACGGCGAAGATTCCCCTGAGTCCCGAACCGGTACAACTTGATCTCACCCGCTCGATCTTGATCCAACGGCGCAGATTCAATCGCCCTAGGGTTTACCCGAGATGGGCCAAATGGGCCGCGCTTCTCTGGGCCACGCGCGCACAGTACATGGGCCGAGCCCATTACTGTTCAGAGGTTTTTCAAAAGGTTTTTCATTTAAAATAATTCCAGAAATTCATTTAATTTGTTTTAGGCAATAAAATAATCAGGAAAAATCCAAGAAAAATCTCAGAAATACTTTGAGACATTCTGGACTCAACTAAAATATTTTTGGCAAAACTTTATTTTAACTTTGCACAGATTTGAATAGATTTAAATAAAAGACAATAAACTTGAAATAGGAATTAATTCAAATAAATCCAGAAAAATCCAAATAAATTCCAGAAAATCATAAATGCACTTTTAAGCAATAGAATAAAATTTAAGCAAAATTTTGGGATGTTACAAACCTCCCCCCCTTAACAGAATCTCGACCCGAGATTCCGGGCTAACTAGAGAATAGGTTCGGAAATTCTGACTTCAAATCTTCTTCTCGCTCCCATGTGGCTTCACTTTCGGAATGATTGCTCCACCGAACTCTGCAAAAGTGAATAGACTTGTTTCTGGTCTTGCACTCCATAACATCCAAAATTCTGACTGGTTGCTCTTTGTAAGTCAAATCTTCTTGCAGTTCTATTGCATCCAATGGGGTTTGCTCTGTTGGCACTTTGAGACACTTCTTAAGCTGCGACACATGGAATACATCATGCACTCCTGCCAAGGACTGAGGCAACTCCAACTGATAAGCCACCTCTCCTCGACGGCTCAGAATCTTGAACGGACCGACATATCTTGGTGCAAGCTTCCCCTTAACGTGAAATCTTTTAACGCCTTTAAGAGGGGTAACTCTAAGATACACATAATCTTCTGGTTCAAAACTCAAATCTCGGCGACGGTTATCTGCGTAGCTTTTCTGTCTTGACTATGGTATCTTCAACCTTTCTCTGATCATTGCAACTTGGCTTTCGGCTTCCTCGAGAATATCTGGCCCAAAAACCAAACGCTCTCTGCTTGCTCCAATTTAATGGAGTACGACAAGCACGCCCATACAATGCCTCAAACGGGACATTTGTAGGCTAGCTTGATAACTATTATTGTAACTGAACTCCGCATATGGCAAACACTTATCCCACGTCGTGGTATAAGCCAAAGCACAGGCTCTCAACATATCCTCTAAAATCTGATTCACTCTTTCGATCTGACCATCCGTCATGGGTGATATGTCAGATCAAATTCGACGAGTTCCCATGGCTTCGTGCAACTTATTCCAAAATCTCGAGGTAAATTGGGTCCCTCTGTCTGACACAATCTTCTTGGGCACTCCATGCAAACATACAATCCTGGAAATGTACAACTCTACTAAACGATCTCCGGAGTAAGTGGTCTTCACTGGGATGAAATGAGCGACCTTAGTTAGACGATCCACAATAACCCAAATGGAATCGTAACCTTCTCGAGTTCTAGGTAAACCGTGATAAAATCCATTCCGATTTCCTCCACTTCCATTCCGAATTTTCAACTACCGCAACAAACCAATGGTCTTTGATGCATGGCTTTACTCTCGACATACGTCGATAAAGCAACATGCTCACCTACTTCACGCTTCATGTTAGGCCACCAAAATCTCTCTTTCAAATCTCGTACATCTTGGCACTCCTGGATGAATTGAGTATTTTGAATCGTGAGCTTCCTCAAGAATCAATTGCTTTAGTTCCTTTTATCCCAAGACACAAATTCGCCTTTGAAGAACATGGTTCCTGCTCATCTAGAGTGAAATCTACAGCTAGGCCTTCTTCCTTTTTAGCCTTAATCTTAGAAATTTTATCATCATCTTTCTGGCCTTCACTAATCTGATCCTCCAGTGTTGGCCTCACTTCCAGTGCAGCTACCATTCCTTACGGAACGACCTCCAACCTTAGTTTCTGAATTTCCTTGCATAATTCTGGTTGATCTTCCCTTGTTAGCGTATTTGCGCTATGGCTCTTTCGACTTAGAGCATCTGCCACCACATTGGCTTTTCCGGGATGATAATGGATTCCCACATTATAATCCTTAATTAGCTCTAGCCACCTTCGCTGTCTCATATTCAGATCTGCTTGAGTGAATATGTATTTCAGGCTCTTATGGTCTGTATATATCTCACATCTATTTCCTATGAGATAATGACGCCATATCTTTAAAGCATGCACTACGGCAGCTAATTCCAAATCATGCGTTGGGTAATTCACTTCATGCGGTCTTAACTGTCTCGACGCATAAGCAACAACTTTGCCTTCCTGCATTAACACGCACCCTAAGCCTTGCTTTGAAGCATCACAAGAAATATCAAATCCATTCCGCATATCCGCGGTATTAATACGGGGCTGTTGTTAAACGCTTTAACTCCATAAAGCTTTTCGCACTCGCATCCATGCAAACTTCTTTTCTTTCTTTAACAACTGCGTAAGGGTTTAGCAATCGTTGAGAATCCTCTATGAACCGACGGTAATATCCCGCCATTCCCGTGAAACTACGGATCCGGTAATGACTTTGGTTGCTCCTAATGCAACATCAAGGCCCACTTTGCTTGGGTCAATTGCTACTCCTTTAGTAGTCATTACATGACCAAGAAATTCTACTTTCTCCTTCCAAAATTCACACTTTCTAAACTTAGCATACAGCTGATGCTCTCGCAGCCTCTCTAAAACCATTCTTAGATGTTCTGCATGCTCTTCCTCTGTCTTCGAGTAAACCAAGATATCGTCTATGAAGACTACAACAAACTTATCCAAATATTCCATGAAAACCTTATTCATCATGTTCATGAAATATGCTGGGGCATTAGTCAATCCAAATGACATGACTGTGAACTCATAATGTCCATATCGCGTAGAAAACTCAGTCTTAGACACATCCTCCGCTCGGATCTTCAACTGATGGTATCTCGAACAAAGATCTATCTTGGAGAAAACTCCAGCTCCTCTTAATTGATCAAATAAGTCATCGATCCTGGGCAACGGATACATATTCTTTATCGTTACTTCATTCAGTGCACGATAATCGATGCACATTCTAAGACTTCCGTCCTTTTTACGAACAAACAAAACCGGGGCTCCCCACGGCGATGAACTTGGTCTAATGAAGCCTTTCTCTTGCGCCTCAATCGCTTCTTCATTTCCACTAACTCGCTTGCGGTAGGCATCCGATATGGTCTTTTTGATATCGGTCTTTGCACCGGCGCTAACTCGATCACGAACTCGATATCACGGTCCGGTGGCAATCCCGCAAATCTTCCGAAACACATCCGGTATTCCCGGCTCATCGCACATCTTCCATGCCGATGGCTTTCATGCTTTGTTGACCATTAATCGCCCATCGCGAATCGCGGTCGCTTGAAACTCTACTTTCTTGCCACTAGGGCCTTCCAAAGTCACGATCCGTCGGCCACAATCCAAAACGGCCTTATGCTTAGACACCAATCCATTCCAAGGATGACGTCTAGGATTGCGCATCTATCAAGATAAGATTCGCTAGGAATTCTATCCCATCCATAAGCAACTTAGCTCCCAAACACCCAAGGCTAGATCTAAGCTCAGATCCTGGGGCTTGGACTAAGAGCACACACTTAAGATTCACCACCTTAAATCCATTCTTGGTTGCAAAACTTTGAGAAACAAACGAATGCGAAGCTCGTAATCAAATAAAGCATGAAAGTCTTCGAGTTGACCGTAAACTTACCCAAGACGACGCCCAGTAGCCTCCTGAGCTCCATCAGCGGTGATGTGGTTGATCCTTCCACGCACTGTTGATTGCGGGATTGCTCCAGCTTGACCTGGCGCACGATTTCCTCCTGAGGCTGGTGCTTTGGCAGGTGTGGTTCCCAAGTTGAAACGAACTGGCGTAATGCCTCCCTTCTGTGGACACCTATTAGAAAAGTGCCCTGGCTCATTGCATGTGTAGCATCTTTTCACCGCAGATCGTTGATTCCTCCCCGCATTGTTGCCTGTCTTTGGTGTCTGAAATTCGATTGGCGTGGCGAGTGCGGGGTTGATGTCTTGTTCACAGCTGGTGGTTGGAATCTAGCAAATTGTTGTGGTGACATCCTCAAACGTAGATGGTTTGGACGTTCACCCTGATTAGTCATTAAGCGCTTACGGCTTTCACCTAGCTCTTTGCGCTTATCTTCTAGGATCAAAGCTTTATTGACTAGTTCTGAAAGTCCGAAAATTGTGGGTGATCACCCCACTGCAGATCTGAATCACCCCTTCATGAAACGATCGCTTAGCTTTATCTGTCGCTCGCCTTCGAGGGCATAGCGAGCTAACTGGTAAACTTATTCGTACTCGCCACCGGTTGGCCTCCTTGTTTCGAGCCCCGAACTCTTCCTTCTTTAGGTCCATCATTCCCTCAGGACATGATACTTGTGGAAAGCATTAGTAAACTCCTCCTGTGTGATCTCTTGTGGGGCTCCATGAGCGGCACGAGAATTCTCCCACCATTCTGCGGCGGTTCCTTCCAATTGATGGGAGGCGAGAGCACCTTCTCATTTCCTTCACATTGCGTGATGTGCGCTTCTTCTCAATTGTCCTAAGCCACCATCGGCTTCCAAAGGGTTCACATTTCTGAAAAAGTTGGCGGCCTAGTCCTCATAAAACTGATAGCTTTGAGTGAGGTCGGGTCCACCATGGTTGTTCCGAGCTCTGAGGTTGTTGTTGTTGGTCTGCTGCGCTGGTCATCTCTTGCCGATCCGCCGCATCATAGTCTGCATCGGTTGAGTCTGCGCTGCAAGAAACGCTCCCAGATTCTGCATGTCTACTGACGGTGGTTGAGGGCTGCCTCTGTTGTTGGTGTTGTCGTTCTGGCGCAGTCCACTTCCTGAAGCTCCGTTGTTTCCTCGAGTATTCACCATCTGATGATTGCCTCTTGGGTTAGGAAAGGTAGGTGTAGCATAGATAAGAAGTAAGAATTTCTAAAGCGGGGAGATAGGTTATACCCAATTGAAATAATTCTTTATTTATTCTTGGTATGGCTGCTTATTTAAGCCTACAAGCTTTGCAACACATACTGCACACTCAGCAATACTAAGAAGCAAACTAAACACGAAACCTTAACGTCAACTAGAAAGGTAAAGACTAACTTAAAGACGCGACTCACACTCAAGTCTCAACACAGCTCCAAGGCTGACACTCACTCATCCAGCCACCCTGGCTGAGGCTGATCCGGCGCATACACCGGCGGATGAGCGGGCATAGGAGCGAACCTATCCTGATGACCTACTACTGGGTCCTCTGCAACCACGGGTCCGTGACTCCCCTCGCTCCCACTCGCGCTCCTCCGGGTCCTTCTCGACTCCTCTGCTCTCTGAACTTCTCGAGTCACGCGCTCCACTCATCCTCGACCGCCTCTAGGGCTTCTCCCACCGGTGATCATCCCGATGGTCAAGCACGGGTCACCTCAAGCTCCCGCTCGCCACTCTGAGTGCCTCGTATACGCCTCCACTCTCCCGAGTAGTCTCTCTCATATGATCCTCCTGGGCAAGGGCGAACTCCGCAAGGTGTACCGCAGTGGCACACTCGTTCTCCACGATCCGTCGGCGTCGGCATGCTTGAACGTCTGAGTGAAGGCGGAACACTGAGTCGTGAAGCTCGTCGGCGTAGTCGCGATACACACGGCGAAGAGCAAGCCGAGCGACCTCCTGAATTACAACCTCGTACGAGAATCTTCTGGCAGAGATGTTGATTGGCCTGCTAGCTTCCTCGTTCTCTCGAGCGTAGATAATCAGCTTGCAAATAAATCCCCAGTGTACACCATTAACTGACCAGCTGCCTCCTCGGTAAAGCGGACGGTAGAAGCCTCCCAGTGTCTGAAGAACTCTCCACAGCTCCATGGCGTAGCCACCAGCTGACTCCTCGAAGGTCGGAACAATCGGCATCTGCTCCACAAGAACTTTGAATAAGAGCTCCACCCAAAATGGCCAGTAAAACGGTAAATTCAGCAAAGGCGAGAAGTAGAGAATGAGATGAGTCGAGAGTGTTTTATTAGTCAAATTTAGATTTTCTTTTAGAAAATAGTTTGGACACACACAAGACACCTCCATACTATCTAGGCCAAGACCTACAACAAGATGCTCGATACCACCTCAGAAGGACCCGAATCCACCGATTCAACCCATCGTGTTTACCGCACTAGTCCCGGATCAACGCTAGTGCACACACTCAACATTGGTACATATCACATCATACTCAACGATAATGTAATAATAGTTCATTCATTGATATAACTAAAGGTATGATCTTATGACCAACTTACATTATTAAGCCACGCAGGCAAGACCGAGAATATAAACTAATAATTAAGCGGCGGAAAGTAGAAACGAGATAGCTCATCAGTTCACCACAGCAACCGACAAGGCTCGGACCCTAATGACTCGTGTCTTCTCGACTTCATCTTCCAACACAGTGTAGATTCCTCAACTGTTGATTATTGTTGTTTGGCAAGGGTGAGTACTTAAGCACTCAACAAGTTGTGCACGAAATGCAATTCTATGTATCTATATGCAAGGCTTATTCCAATGGATAGGCTATCATGGCTATTTTGCAATAAGCGCATTTATGAACAAATACAAGAAATAGATTGTAAAGAATGTAAAACAAATAACAATAGTAAATAAATTCAGTATTTCTCAAGTAAACCAAGTTTCCAATCCTAAGTCAAATTCCATCTTCCATATGGCATTCCGCCATCCCAACCATGTTGTCCAATTAATTAAGCTAACCCTTAACTGTAATTCCCGAGCATTGCTCAATACCGCGAGCACGGCTATCCGAATAGTTTCACACTCTGCAGAGGTTATGCACTTTACCCACGTGATACAACCAAACACCACCAAGGCGAGTGATTATAACAAAGCCTTTACAATGCTCTGGCTTAACCCGATACTACCCGCTAAGGATTCAACATCGTGGGATGGTTACCACATCCGTGGCCCCCTCTTGCGCCATGTGAATTACTCCATAACTCGGGAACTCACACCGACCACGGTAGTACCAAAATTAAGACATTGCAAAATACTCAGCTAGGCTGGCCCATACCAGACATGTGGTTGCATGATTGACTCAGGTCAAAGGCTTGCAAGGTTAAGTCCTTAGAATGATCAGGGCAAGACATCCACATACCATCTGCCCATCGGGCCCACCTTGGCCTCCTCGCCTGTTGCCACTTGCCCCAATCTAAATGATTGTCACCCAGTTGATTACCAAGCACCACGTGCCATCAACAATTCAACATCGTTGTGTGACATGACTCGCCACAACAACTCAATCTCATCGTGCGATCCCACATGACACACAAGTTCATAACATTGTTCCATATTCCATTAATCAAGATTAATTATCAATGATTCTGACACATGTGATGATGTGGCAAGGCTAAGCAACTAATACGGTCTAAACCTCCAATGTTGATCATAATTACTAATCAACTATATTAAACCAATCTAGGGTGACAATGGATCATGGCATACAATGACAAGGTAGGGTATAGATCAATCTGGTATATTAGCTAAGCCCAATCTAGTTTGAAACAATTGTATATTTGAAACATAAATAATAGGGTAAAACAAATATAGCAATTTTATAAACATGGGTTCAACATGATCAAAGCACAACTTGCCTTGGAATAGGTCCTGATCTTGATCTGAAGATTGCTCTTGATTTGCCGGATCTTCCTCCGAAGTGTCACACAATTCAACGTCTACGCGTACCGAAGAAGAAAAGCAAATAAATGCCAAAACAGAGAGCAAATGAACTCCAAAAATCAAATAAAATTCACCATTAAATAGATCTCAATTTTACAAATTTTTAGAAACTGGAATCACTCAATTCCGAGTTAAATTGCAAAAGATATAGCCTTTTGAAGTTTGAAATAAATATCAAATCGAAAAATCGTAAATTCGAAATTAACAGATTTATTTTTATTCGAAACCGATTTATGACGTCGCGTGATGTCAGCCCCGGCGCCACCAATCAAACAAATGACGCGCGTCTCGGTGCATAGATCGGGTCTACAACGCAGTCACGAGTCCACGGTGAACTTCGGTCCACGGCGCCTCGGCACCACGCCCGACACGCGCGTTGCGATCCGATTGGTCCCACGCGCGCTCGACCGACCCGCAAACATGATCGGACGGTCGGCGTTCACGCACAACGTGGCAACGCACCAGCCAACAGATCTAATCCAACGGCTCAAAGCTTCCGAACCCGACGATGGCTAAGCGACGGCGAGGTCTTACCGGACTTGAAGACGAAGACCAAAGCGACGGCATTTCGGCGTGACTCCGGCGACAAGACGCTGCTGGTTCTGCGTGGCGTGGTCCGGCGAACCCGAAGATGGCTCCAACGGCGGCGGAGACCCAACGGCGGCGAAGAAACCGAGCGAAAACCGAGGCGTCCTGCGCTTCCATCTCCGGCGAGCTCCTCTGGGTGCGTGACGACGGCTCTCGCGAAACCTTACCGACCAAAAGACGCGGCGCACACGGATGAACCTCGGGGCGCTACCCCCTCCTTTTATAGCCTCGGCAAACGCGCTAAAAACGGAACCCTAGGTTTTCCCCGGCGGCGAAGTCGTGTCGACGGCGGACTCCGAGTTCGCATCGGAGACGACAACCCTCAGCCGTTCGATCACGCCCCAACGGTTACGATCTCGCAGCCAAGATCAGATCTTAGCCGCCCACGATTCTTTCCAACGGCGAAGATTCCCCTGAGTCCCGAACCGGTACGACTTGATCTCACCCGCTCGATCTTGATCCAACGGCGCAGATTCAATCGCCCTAGGGTTTACCCGAGATGGGCCAAATGGGCCGCGCTTCTCCGGGCCACGCGCGCACAGTACACGGGCCGAGCCCATTACTGTTCAGAGGTTTTTCAAAAGGTTTTTCATTTAAAATAATTCCAGAAATTCATTTAATTTGTTTTAGGCAATAAAATAATCAGGAAAAATCCAAGAAAAATCTCAGAAATACTTTGAGACATTCTGGACTCAACTAAAATATTTTTGGCAAAACTTTATTTTAACTTTGCACAGATTTGAATATATTTAAATAAAAGACAATAAACTTGAAATAGGAATTAATTCAAATAAATCCAGAAAAATCCAAATAAATTCCAGAAAATCATAAATGCACTTTTAAGCAATAGAATAATATTTAAGCAAAATTTTGGGATGTTACACTTGACGCTTCGCTGACACGTGTCGCACACGTGGGCAGCTTCGTCGAGGTGGCAGCGTCGTGGCGTCGCGTGCGTTCTGCGCTGGTGCTGAGTTAGCGACGCGCGGGCCCGCACGTCAGAGAGACTTGGTCGCATGGGCTAGGTTCACGGTGGAGGCTATGTCCACGGTGGACCAGATCGATACCGTGAACCGAGTCCATGGACCGCGGCACGTGTTGCCGTGTGATTGGCTGTCATCAGGGGGCTGACGTCACGCTTGCGCAATAATCGGTTTTTCAATTTAAAAATAATTCTGTTAATTCTGATTTTTCTAATTTCTGTAATTTCAGTATTTATTCAATTTCCAAAGGCTATAACTTTTGCATATTAACTCGGATTTGAGTGATTCAAATTTCTAAAAATTTGTAAAATTGAGATCTATTTAATGCTGAATTTTAATTAATTTTTGGAGTTATTTTCTCCCTATTTTTGTATTTATTTGCTTTTCTCCTTCGGTACGCGTAGACGTTGAATTGTGCGACGCTTCGGAGGAAGATCCAACAACTCAAGAGCAAGCCCCAGATCAAGATCAGGACCTATTCCAAGGCATGTTGTGCTTTGTTCTTGTTGAACCCATGTTTATAAAATTGCTATATTGTTTTACTCTATTGCATGGTATTTCAAGTATACAAATTGTTTCAACTTAAATTGGAATCTAGTTAATCTACCCACTTGACTTATATACCCTACCTTGTCATTGTATGCCATATTCTATTGTCACCCTAGATTGGTTCATTATAGTTGGTTAGTAATGATAATCAACATGGGATGGTTAGACCGTATTAGTTGCTTAGCCATGCCACGTCATCACATGTGTTTGAATCATTGATAATTAATCTTGATTAATGGAATATGGAACGATGTTATGACTTGTGTGTCATGTGGGATCACACGATGAGATTGAGTTGTTGTGGCGAGTCATGTCACGCAACGATGTCGAATTGTTGATAGCACGTGGTGCTTGGTAATCAACTTGGGTGATAATCATTTAGATTAGGGCAAGTGAGAAGGGCGAGTATGCCAAGGTGGGCCCGATGGGCAGAGGGTATGAGGATGTCTTGCCTTAATCACTCTAAGGACTTAACCTTGCAAGCCTTTGACCTGAGTCAATCATGCAACCACATGTCTGGTATGGGCCAGCCTAGCTGATTAATTTGCAATATCTTAATTTTGGTACTATCTTGGTCGGTGTGAGTTCCCGAGTTATGAAGTAATTCACATGGCGCAAGAGGGGGGCCCTGGATGTGGTAACCAGTCCCACCAGTGTTGAAACCTTAGCGGGTGGTACCGGGTCAAGCCAGCGCATTGTAAAGGCTTTGTTATAATCACTCGCCTTGGTGGTGTTTGGTTGTATCGCGTGGGTAAAGTGCATAACCTCTGCAGAGTGTGAAACTATTCGGATAGCGATGTTTCGCGGTATTGAGCAATGCTCGGGAAATACAGTTAAGGGTTAGCTTAATTAACTGGACAACTTGGTTGGAATGGCGGAATGCCATGTGGAAGATGGAATTTGATTTAGGATTGGAAACTTGGTTTACTTGAGAAATACTGAATCTATTTACTATTGTTATTTGTTATAAAATCTTTACGATCTAATTATTGTATTTGTTCATAAATGCTACTTATTGTAAAATAGCCATGGTAGCTTATCCATTGGAATAAGCCTTGCATATAGTTACATAGAATTGCATTATGTGCACAACTTGTTGAGTGCTTAAGTACTCACCCTTTCCAAACAACAATAATCAACATTTGAAGAATCTACACCTGTGTTGGAAGATGAAGTCCAGGAAGACACGAGTCATTAGGGTCCAAGCCTTGTCGGTTGCCTGTGGTGAACTGATGAGCTATCTACGTTTTCTACTTTCCGCTGCATAATTATTAGTTTATATTTTCAGTCTTGCCCTGCGTGGCTTAATAATGTAAGTCGGTCATAAGATCATACCTTTAGATATATCAATGAATGAACTATTATTCTATTATCGTTGAGTATGATGTGATATGTACCAATGTTGAGTGTGTGCACTAGCGTTGATCCCGGACTAGTGCAAGAACACAAGTGGGTTCAATCGATGGATTCGGTCCTTACACGATCACGAATTCGCCATAATAATAGTTATCAAGCTAGCTTGCGGATGTCACCGTTTGAGGCGTTGTATGGACATGCTTGTCGTACCCCGCTGAATTAGAATGAAACGGGGGAGCGTTTAGTGTTTGGACCAGATATTCTTAAGGAGGCAGAAAATCAAGTTGCTATGATGAGAGAGAGGTTGAAGATAGCGCAATCAAGGCAAAAGAGCTATGCTGACAACCGATGCTGAGATTTGAGTTTCGAGCCAGATGATTATGTGTATCTCAGGGTTACCCCTCTTAAGGGTGTTAAAAGGTTTCATGTTAAAGGGAAGCTTGCACCAAGATATGTTGGTCCGTTCAAAATTTTAAGCCGTCGAGGAGAGGTGGCCTATCGCTTGAATTGCCTCGCCTTGGCGAGAGTGCATGACGTGTTTCATGTGTCACAACTTAAGAAATGTCTCAGAGTGCCAGCAGAACAAACCCCGTTGGACGCAATAGAGCTGCAGGAAGACTTGACTTACAAGGAGCAGCCAGTCAGAATTTTGGATGTTATGGAGCGTAGAACTAGAAACAAGTCTATTCGCTTTTGCAGAGTTCAGTGGAGCAATCATTCTGAAAGTGAAGCAACCTGGGACCGTGAAGAAGATTTGAAGTCAGAGTTTCCAAACCTATTCCCTAGTTAGCCCTGAATCTCGGGGTCGAGATTCGGTTAAGGGGGGAGGTTTGTAACATCCCAAAATTTGCTTTAATGTCATTTTATTGGTTGATTTCCTTTTTATGATTTTCTGAAATTTATTGATTTTTTTTGGATTTATTTGAATTAACTTCAAATTAATTATATTGGTCTTTTGTTGAAAACTATTTAAATTTATGCAAAGTTAAAATAAAGTTTTGCCAAAATTATTTTATTTGAGTCCAGAATGTCTCAAAGTATTTTTGAGAATTTTTTGGGATTTTTCATGATAATTTATTTGCCTAAAACTAATTAAATGAATTTTTGTAATTATTTTAAATCAGAAACCCGCTTTAATCCAAAGGAATAAGATGTGGGCGGAGCCCAACATCGCGCGCGTGGAGCCCATCTTGGTGCGATCCGGTGGATCACGTAATCGTAGGATCCAAATCGGATGGTAAGGCTTGGATGAGGGTTTTTCCTTTTTCGTTGGGCATTGGCTATCGTCGGATCAAGATCGAGCGGTGGACATCAAAGCGTACCGGTTCGGGACTCGTTCGGATCAGCACCGTTGGAAGGATATCGTGGAAGGTTAGGATCGTGCCGCATTGGGAGATCTTCATGGCCGCGGGATCATCATCGAACGGCGCTGCGTCGTCGTCTTCGCGCAGGACTTGCCGCCGTGGACTCCGTGTCCGACTCGCCGCTGGAGAGGGGTAGAGCGGCTATAAAAGGGGGCAACCGGTTCGCCTTCCTGCCGCAAACCTAAGCCCTAAGCTAGCCAGTCGAGAAGCGTCGTCGTTTCGCCGTAATCGAATGTTTTTCGATCAGCGCCGCCGCAGAGAAGAGTCATCGATTCGCCATCGATAAGCCGCCGCAAGGTCCGAGACCGATCGCATCTGCTTCGCCTTCATCCGAGGCATCTCGTGCGCGCATTCCTTTGGTCAGAGCATCGCCAGAGAGGAGGATCGTCGAGGAAGCCGTCGCCACCGAGGAAGAAGACGTCACCGCCGTTGAACCAGTAACCAAATCCCAGATCCGGACGCGTCAGAAGGTAGGCGAGGTCGCGAGCGTGCCGTAGGTAGCCAGGCCGATCGCCGCCGACGACCGCTAGGTCCCCATGCCGCCGCCGTTGACGTGGCTTGACGCTTCGCTGACGCGTGTCGCACTCGTGGGCAGCTTTGCCGAGGTGGTAGCATCGTGGCGTCACGTGCGTTCTGCGCTGGTGTCGAGTCAGCGACGCGCGGGCCCGCACATCAGAGAGATGTTGTCGCATGGGCTAGGTCCATGGTGGACCAGATCGATTCCGTGAACCGAGTCCATGGACCGCGGCACGTGTTGCCGTGTGATTGGCTGCCATCAGGGCTGACGTCACGCTTGCGCAATAATCGGTTTTTCAATTTAAAAATAATTCTGTTTATTCTGATTTTTCTAATTTCTGTAATTTCAGTATTTATTCAATTTTCAAAGGCTATAACTTTTGCATCTTAACTCGGATTTGAGTGATTCAAATTTATAAAAATTTGTAAAATTGAGATCTATTTAATGGTGAATTTTAATTGATTTATGGAGTTCATTTGCTCTCTGTTTTGGTATTTATTTTATTTTCTCCTTCGGTATGCGTAGACGTTGAATTGTGCGACGCTTCGGAGGAAGATCCAACAACTCAAGAGCAAGCCCCAGATCAAGATCAGGACCTATTCCAAGGCAAGTTGTGCTTTGATCATGTTGAACCCATGTTTATAAAATTGCTATATTGTTTTACTCTATTGCATGGTATTTCAAGTATACAAATTGTTTCAACTTAAATTGGAATCTAGTTAATCTACCCATTTGACTTATATACCCTACCTTGTCATTGTATGCCATAATCTATTTTCACCCTAGATTAGTTCATTATAGTTGGTTAGTAATGATAATCAACATGGGATGGTTAGACCGTATTAGTTGCTTAGCCATGCCACGTCATCACATGTGTTTGAATCATTGATAATTAATCTTGATTAATGGAATATGGAATGATGTTATGACTTGTGTGTCATGTGGGATCACACGATGAGATTGAGTTGTTGTGGCGAGTCATGTCACGCAACGATGTTGAATTGTTGATAGCACGTGGTGCTTGGTAATCAACTTGGGTGATAATCATTTAGATTGGGGCAAGTGACAAGGGGCGAGTATGCCAAGGTGGGCCCAATGGGCAGAGGGTATGTGGATGTGTTGCCTTACTCACTCTAAGGACTTAACCTTGCAAGCCTTTGACCTGAGTCAATCATGCAACCACATGTTTGGTATGGGCCAGCCTAGCTGATTAATTTGCAATGTCTTAATTTTGGTACTACCTTGGTCGGTGTGAGTTCCCGAGTTATGGAGTAATTCACATGGCGCAAGAGGGGGGCCCTGGATGTGGTAACCAGTCCCACCAGTGTTGAAACCTTAGCGGGTGGTACCGGGTCAAGCTAGCGCATTGTAAAGGCTTTGTTATAATCACTCGCCTTGGTGGTGTTTGGTTGTATCGCGTGGGCAAAGTGCATAACCTCTGCAAAGTGTGAAACTATTCGGATAGCCGTGCTCGCGATATTGAGGAATGCTCGGGAATTACAGTTAAGGGTTAGCTTAATTAACTGGACAACTTGGTTGGGATGGCGGAATGCCATGTGGAAGATGGAATTTGATTTAGGATTGGAAACTTGGTTTACTTGAGAAATACTGAATCTATTTACTATTGTTATTTGTTTTACAGTCTTTACGATCTAATTATTGTATTTGTTCATAAATGCTGCTTATTGTAAAATAGCCATGGTAACCTATCCATTGGAATAAGCCTTGCATATAGTTACATAGAATTGCATTCTGTGCACAACTTGTTGAGTGCTTTAAGTACTCACCCTTGCCAATAACAATAATCAACAGTCAAAGAATCTACACCTGTGATGGAGGAGGAGTTCGAAGAGGACACGAGTCATTAGGGTCTGAGCCTTGTCGGTTGCCTGTGGTGAACTGATGAGCTATCTACGTTTTCTACTTTTCGCTGCTTAATTCTTAGCTTATATTTCCAGTCTTGCCCTGCGTGGCTTAATAATGTAAGTCGGTCATAAGATCATACACTTAGCTATATCAATAAGTGGAGTATTATTCTATTATCGTTGAGTATGATATGATATGTACCGATGTTGAGCTGTGTGCACTAGCATTGATCCTGGGACTAGTGCGGTAAACACAGTGGGTTCGAATCAGTGGATTCGGGTCCTTACACGAGCATAGGCTTCCTGGCGCTGAGTGCTAGAAGATGATCTTGCTTGCCTCCGTGAATGAACTGAGGGCTGTTGAGGGCGAGAAGCTTGCCCTTGGCCATGCTGGGATTGAGATGCAAACTGCTGAACATTGGATGGCTGCAATAAACGTTGCTTTGAGGGATGATCATTTGTTGACTGACGTGCTATTCATTTGCGCTTTCGGCTTTCTATTACTGTTCTCATGCCGAACTCCACCCGGATAGCTTTATCAACTAAGGTTTGGAAATCATGAATATCATGGGTGACTAACATCCACTTGATTTCTTCATTCAGATGTTCTCTGAAATGCCCAATTCTTCGAGCTTCATCTGATACTTCAGAAACAGCATAGCGAGACAGATGATTGAAGCGGTGTAGATATTCCATCACTGATAAGTTCTCTTGCTTCAATTCCATGAATTCTCGCTTCTTGATCTCAATGATGCTTGCAGGAATGTGAGTCCTACGAAAAGCTTCCTTAAATGCTACCCAAGATACAATTTGACCTTCAGGGAGCATCGCCTGATGGTTTCCCACCAGACTGCTGCAGCTCTAAGTAGCTGATGAGAAGCATAGAGGATCTTCTCATAGTCACTGCACTGCGCAATGGCCAGCTTACTCTCCATGGAACGGAGCCAATCATCAGCTTCGAGAGGTTCTGCTGATGAGGAGAAAGTCGGGGGCTGAGTTTTCAGAAACTCTCCCAACTTGGAGTAATGTGGTGTACCACCATTTCCATCCCTAGCTTCGCTAAGGTGGGTTGTATTTTGCACCATTTGCTGAAGTAGAAATGTATCATTCTGATGCTCTTGCTCAATCATTGCCAGGACTTGAGCCACAGCTGGGGGTTCAGCAGATTGTTCTTCAGGAATAACTTCACTTGGATTTTGAGGAGGTGGAGGTGATTCACGACGAACATTGCGTCGATATGATCTGATAGTTGGATGTTGCGGACTAGGTTGGACTGGAGTTAGAACATTGGCCTTTTTAGGTCGGGAACTTTGAGCGGTCTCATACTCCAATAATTTTCTTAAGGACCTTGTTTTAGGCATCCTGCAGTCAAGTGGAGATTGATATTTAGGTGAGATTCGGTTAAGTTACTAGGCAACATTTCGTTCCTTAAAAGCTTTTTAATTAGATTTTCTTGCTCATTAAGGGTTATCACATCGTGAAGTAGTTAACCTAGTGTCAAGTATTCACGAGTGTATCACGGAAGGCAACACCAAAAGGTTTTCAAGTATAGCACACAAATTAACCATGAACTAATATATATAGATTTCTAAATAGCTTAGCCTATATATTCCTACTCGACCTATCCACACAAGTCTTCATGGGGCGACATCCATCTCTTCAAGATTGTTGATGTAGAAGTCAGAGTCTCCATTTGTCGAGGATTGTTTTAAGGAAAGAGGAGTTTGTTTACAAAACAAAATGAATGTAGGGGTAAGAGGAGAATCTTAAAAGAGGGAAGAATAGCAAAATCTACATTTTGCAAATATGGTAACTTTTGGAAATGAGATTTCGAATTTGATCATTCTAAAGCTAGCGACCTTATATCTAGGGTTTATCCTACGGTCAGCATAGCTCTGATACCAACTGAGATGAACCCCATTTTTACATATATGCAAAAATGGAAATCTAATGTGCATTCCGTACTAGTCCCATGATCAGTAGCTAGTACGCACATACACAACAATTGGAATCACAACCATACAACAAATATTATTAAGCGGAAACTATTATACAAAGAAAACTTTACAACTCAGAGATTACAGCAGCAAAAGAAGCGAAGTCCTGCAGTGTGCCCAACCGACCCGCAGGCAACTGACCAGGCATAAACTCTAGAAAGAACATTACGAAGATAAACCCGCAACCTACGATGAAAGGAATCTTCGAAGCTTCGCTAACTTATCCACCCAAAAACAACTTATAAGCAAGGGTGAGTACTTTAGTACTCCGCAAGACTTTAGTAAAACCTATAATATATGCAGGCCATTTCAAAGGAGGCTACTACAGTTAATTTGCATAAAACAGAATTGACATTGAGAAATCAAGTTATTTGTAAACTGAATTTGTAAGAGCAAGTTGACTGATATAAAATAAGCAAAGCATAAGTAATACTCACAACCCATCGTGAGCATCGAATAATCCAGAAATGGAATCCAACAATGTCAGCCCTTTGACATAAAGACAGCTGATAAACAGGTTCCAAACCAAAACCCATTTTTAGAAAATACCAAAACATTTAACTAGTGCAAGTTCACCAAGTTTCCCATGACCGAGGGGACGGCTAATCGATTAGATTTACACTCTGCAGAGATGTACAACTTTACCCACAAGTCATGACCTTTTCTTTTTGCCGCATGTTTCACGCACCTTCGGCGTGTGGCCAGAATGTTCATGACATAAACCTTTACATTATCTTAGTTAACTTTGCACCAGCACCGGGACAATAAACCCATGCTATGCTGGAAGAACTCAGAGCATAGAAATGTTGGAACTTCTCATAGACATGGCGTTCACCGTTATATTGGTAAGTGTTGTTCCCAACACCTCGGTATGGGCACCCCGTAGAGCAAACCTCGAAAGGAGAGCCCGTACTACTTCAGCCTACCAATGTGCAAAGTTAAACTAAATAACTTAATTGGTTTAAGGTTGCCCCATCCCAACACTTGTGGTTGTACAGATTATCTTGGGTCATACAACACTATGTTCGGTCCTTAATCCGACACGGGCGATACTCCACCCTACACTACGTGCAAATCCCTCTGCACATCCGGCTATTGCCAATAATCGCCCGCATCAAAACCATAGTTTTGATTTTAGATTTTTAGTCAAAATACCCATAACCAACAGTTTCATTTCCAACATTTTCCACTTCTCAAGAAACAAATTTTTATCTAATCATCAACCTCAATGATTCTAAAGCATGGCTAAGCAAGGATAAAATGTAATCGTATATACCCATGATAACATTAAATAATATCTATGCTTAATCTATGGTTATCAAGGTTCACATATTCATACTTATTAAGGAAGTTTCATGAGACAACAGGTATAACTACCTGTACCACAAAATAGCGAATTTACAGAAAGTAGACGCATGCATGAAACATTTTAATAAACACAATGCAAATTAAATTCTGGGATAAAAATGGTCAAAGGAGGTGCTTGCCTTTCTTATTTATTGCTTACGACGAATATGCGGTCGCAGCTGACGGAGGTAGAGACGTCGGATTCTACACGTCGATCAATCGGAAAATATAGCAAATAATAAACTTCAATAAGGGCAAAAAGAAAATAGACAGAAAATCAAATAAAGATTCACTGAAGAAAATAGGAATGATTTAAGGTTTGAATTATGATTTTAAGATCTAATGATTTAGGTAAATACACTTTCGAATAATTAATGACTTATGATGAACAAAACAGGGTTTCTTAGGTAGATTACATATTCTTGATTTACGACTTCAAGAGGTTAAAAATTATAAATTCTTGTATTTATAACTTCGAATTATAGATGCTAAAATTATTTGGATTAAAAGAAGCATAACACAATTTAAAGTGGTTTTGCGAATAGCACTTAATTCTTTAAGTGATTTGCATAAGAAGGGTTTTGAATAAGTTAGATCTATTAAGCTAGGTTACTAGATTTATTCATGGTTTTTAAGAAGGTTCTGGTGATAGAAATATATTAGCTACAAACTTCTTTGCTATATTAAAGCTCACTTATTCATATTATGAAGTTCATTAAACATAATATTTAGGGTTATTTAACTAACATGATTTACGAGGAAAGCATGATGAAACATGGTTATTTCTTCGGAATTAGATAGCATATACTTTGAAGAACATATCTAAGCTGATTTCATACATTTTAATGTTTATACGAGACATTATATTCATTGTTGAAAAAGCTTAAGTGTTTCTATAACTACACTATAAAGATTCAGTTTTTGATATAAGTTTGCAACTACACCTTACAAGATAATTTACCCATGTTCAGGCATTAACAGGGTATGACACTAAGAGTGTTTTAAAGTTGATTCCGCGGGGATATTATTTTCAAGTTATTAGGAATTGGTTTTGTCAAATTTGATGTTCATTGGTGAAAGTTATAACTATTTGGATTATACGAGCATTAATATTCCGACTACTAAACATTTACTGTTTTCCATGCTAAACCTTAAATATTATTATACATCTGGAATCCTTGTGATGCTAGGAGTATAATAAAACTGGTTTGGCGACTATTTGAATTCATTTGATCCATATTTTAACTATTTGATTTTCTATGCATATTTATACATTTCACACTTAGGTTATTTCATGTTTTTCAAAAGAATTCAAATCAAGTTCACTTCTTAATTATTTAGGAAAACTCAGGTATTCTACTGTCACACTAGCATTTAGAAAACAATTTTATTTATTTCACATTTCTTTCATACAAGTTATGCTTATTTGAATTTCTAATGTATTGAATGCAACCCTTAACAGAAAGTAGTACAAACATAATGAAATTTAAATATTTTCATATATTTAAACTTCTGGAAACATAAGGATTCTATTAAAATTGGTTTCTTTCAATTCTAAGTTTGTTTGCAGAATTTTTGTGTAGAGCATATCTTTGGGCCTTTTATTCAAATTTGAATTTCAAATTCATCTAGAGATCATTTTCAAAATATTATTACATATTCTGAAGGTAAATTATTTTACATGAATATAGAAATTTATTTCATTCAATTTGGAGTTATAAAGCAAAATCTACAAGCATTGGAATCATCTCAGGTAATGAAAATGAACTAAATTAGGAAATTACGTTTTCACAGAACTGAAAGCGCCTTTTGCCGATTGAAATGAGTCTTCCGCGCCACTGACGACTGGGACCCGGGAGTTAGAGAGACAAGGCAGAGAAGGCGGCTAGGGCACGACGGCGACGGCGTTCCGGAGGGTCTCCGACCGAATAGGTGTCATGGTGAGCACCATTGGATCACCGCGCATCTGTGGGTGGGGTCGTTCACCTCCGGGGATGGTCGGAGCGGGCTGCCACGGGTGACCTGCGGCAGAGGAAGGGGCGGCTCGCCGGGGAAGAAAAAGAAGTGAGTCTCCGGCCGAATCGGTAACAGCTTGAGTATCAGTGAGGTAAGGGGGTTCTGTTTTACCGATTTGTTGGGTCGGAGCTTGGCCGAGCGGCTCTGCCATCGTGCGCCGACCGTGAGGAAGAAGGGCGCACGCGGCGACGATTGATCGGTAGAGAAGAGATGAACTTGGGTTGTTGTGTGGGTTCAGAGATGCTCTTACAAGCTCCAGATAGAAGGAATTGAGATGATTTGCGCTGGATTAACTCAATTTGGTGCCTTCCCCCTTTCGGTTTTCTGGCAAAAATGGCGTAGGAAGGGGTCTCAAGCTCTGGCGTTTGGTTCAGAAAGTAGCTAAGGGAAAGGGAGCCTCAATGCGATGCCAAGCCAGTATTTATAGCCGGCAATGGATAGCAATACAGGGTTTGAACGGTAGAAAGGAGTTGCGGCCGATTCTGTGCGCTCTCGGTGAAGTGGCGCAAGGTCTCTTACTGGCATGAAATGACGCGAGGTTGACCGAGTATGGCGCGCAGTTCCAAGGATGAACGTGGCGTTGGTCGGGCAGAGGAGGCGCAACGATGCACTGAATCGGGCGGGGCAGGCGCGAGAGCTCGGTGGGCACAGGCGCGACTGAGAAGGATCGGGAGCACGCGAGAAAGAGAAGGAGGAGGGGAGAAGAGATTGCCAAGTGGGGTCCGGGACCACCAGCAGTGAGAGAGAACTTTTCCCCGCTCCTTGCCGTGAACGATTCTGATAAAGGGCCGCCCACACGTCGTGAGAGAGCAAGGCAAAGAGATAAGCTCACTGCATGCATCAAGACTCGCATTAAATCACCATTTATTCTCTGTCCATGTTTTGTCAAACTTTTTTAACGTCATCTCCTGGCAGTTTTTAACTTCCAATAAACTTTTCAGACCAAATTATATTATAATGAATTAATTAAAATTCTGACACTGTGCATCAGCTAAAATTTTCATTTCGGTATTTTATTTATTTAAGGGTTAAAATTGTATTATTTATTTTTTAAACTTTTGTAACGAGTTATAAATAGGTTAAGGATGTTTCTATAAAAATTTAAAGTCGAAATATTTGGTAATTATTTTATAAAAATTCTGACATCATAATTTTCAGATTTTTGAAGCCTCTGTTTTTGAATTTTTAGAAGGTCTAAATGATGCAATAAATTCCTGAAATTTTTACCAGAGATAAATTCTACTCTGAGGGTGTTATAGTAGTTTTTATGGCTCCACATAAGTTTCGAATATTTTACATTAATTCTGATTTTCACTGTTTTTAGTCAAAACAGATGTCACTCATTTACTTTATTTATTTTTGTTCATAAAATTTTTACTTGTTGACTTTACTGACTTAACAGCATGGACAAGATTCCATGGTAAATTTTCCAAAATTTTACCTTTACCTTTTTATCTTTTTACCATTATCCATTCTTTAATTCTAGTCGTTTGATTTTTCATCCAATTCAAAATCCAGGAAAAATCCAGATAAATTCCAATAATGCCAGGAAAAATCAGAAATAATTATATTCATATTAAAAATATTTATTTTCATATTATTGCATTTTTCGGGGTGTTACACCAACTCCATTGCCAGCTGAGTAAAGCTCTAGGGTAAGTTGAGATAAAAACAAATAGTTTTGCACACCTCTTTATCACAAGCGAATACATAGCCTAGTGGTAGAGCCATGTTGCTTCAACTGAGAGGTCGGGCGTTCAAATCCCAGAAACTACGTTTTATTTTCATTTTTGACTCATTTTGTTCATCTCTCTATATCTTTTGCTACGAAGGACCAAATGAGGTAAGCTAAGTTTCAAAATTTGAGTTAAGTAATGAGGATGCAGAATATGCAATAAAAATTCATATGTCCACTGCAGTTTAAATCATTTAAATCAAGTTTGTTTAAAGCCCCTTTTATATACCTTTAATCAACTATGAAAACCATAGCTCCTAAAATCATGAAATTATTCTCACATGTCCCTGAGGATGTAAATGTCCCATTTCTCCAAAAACATTTAGGATTGAGCTCAGCTTGAATTAAAAAGAAAAGCATAAAAAGCTTCTCTTGCATAGAAAAGCGAATAGTTAAAATATGGAGCAAATGAACTCAAATATTCGCCAAACCAGTTTTGTTATATTCCTGAGATCAAAAGGATCCTAAATGTATAAAAATATTTAAGGTTTACTATAGTTAGCAATAAATGTTCAATGGTCGAAGTTTCAATACTTGTATAATCCAAATAGTCATAACTTTCAGAAACAAACATCAAATTTGACAAAACCAAATTCTGGAACCTTGAAAAGTGATATCATTCTTGGTTATGCAAAAAATACTTCATATTTATGCAATATTAAAATAAGTTCACGTTAGGCCCTAATGATCACTTCTATGAGAAACATCTCGGATAAAAGCAAAATATTGCGGAACCAACTTTAAAACACTTTTAGTGTCATCCCCTAATAATACCTAAAAAGGATAAATTATCCTATGAGGTCTATTTGCAAACTTAAATCAGAAACTGAACTTTTGTCGCGTAGATTTTAGAAACACTTAAGCCTTTTCGGTAGCCTGTAAAATATCTCGTCTTAATGCAAATATTATAAAGATCAATCTAGAAATGTTCTTTAAGATTTGGACTACCATAATCTAGAAAAACATTGTTATTACAACTTACTTTTCAACTAAATCCTGCTAGTTAAATACTTCTAAGTGTTATGGTCACCAGGAGCACATTATATGAATAGTTGAGTTTATGAAGCATATAGTTAATATGCTTGTGTCAAAAGAATCATAGTGTAACCATAGCCAATAGCTTTATTTTGTAGATCACAGCATGTGTGAATCACATTATATGGAAAACATATAAGACTAAACATGTATTGCATCTTGCTAATATGATTCCTTATAATGTAAATTTTATAATACTATATAAGCTATTTCAGCAATGAATATAATGTCTCATCTGAATCCTAAAATTTATAAAGTTAGCTTAGGAATACTCGCCAAAGTAAATACTATCCTATTCTGAACAAATGATCTTATTTCATCATGTTTTTCATATAAATCCTATTAGCCAAATAACCTAAAGTATTATGATTTCTGAACTTCATAAAATGAATAAGCAAACTTAGTAATAATGAAGAAATCTGTATTTAAGATATTTGTGTCATCAGAACCTTCTTAAAGACCATGAATGTATAACCAGTAGCTTGGTCTAACAGATCCAACATATTCAAAACCGCTTCTTATGCAAATTAATCGTAGAAGCCTTTCCTTTGAAATGGCCTGCATATATTATAGGTTTTGCTAAAGTCTTGCAGAGTACATAAAGTACTCACCCTTGCTTATATGTTGTATTTAGGTGGAAAAGTAAGCGAAGCTTCGAAGATATCTTTTGTCGCAGGTTGCGTGATTTTTCGATGATGCGATCTTTCTAAGGATTATGCCTTGTCAGTTGCCTGCGGGTCAGATGGGCACACTAGAAGACTTTGCTTCTTTTGCTGTAACATCCAGAAAATCTAGAACAGCAGAAGATGTGCAAATTAAATTTGAATATAAATATTTTTGGTTTTTCTTGGTATTATTTGCTCTGCTTGGAATTTCCTTAGACTTTTGTGTTGTGTGAAAAGATTAAACAAAAGAAAAGCAAAGGATAAGAAAAGGTAAAAAGGTGAAAGTAAGAACTCAGAAAATTTTACCATGGGTCCTATCCAAGCTGGTAATACAGTTTAACCAGTAAATAAAATTGTACATGCTTTGGATCAAGGTAAATAAATCATGTAGTTGCTTTTTGACTAGAAACAGTAAATCAAAAAGGAAAATGAAAAATAACCAACATCAAGGTAAATCCAAGAAAATTTCTATAAATCCCTGACTGTATAAGACACCACTGGTAAAATTTCTATGATTTACTAAGCTGGATTAAGCCTCTTAAAAATTCGAGTACAAACGATTGTTAGAATTTGTATAAAATAAGTGCTTACGATTTTGACTTGAAAATTTTAGGGTGATCTCCTTAGAAGGATCTGAACCTCTCCAAAATAATTTCAAAAATAAATCTGCAAACATGAACCCTTAATTAAATGAAAATCCGAAATCGAGATTTAGGGCAGGGCACAGTGTTAGAATTTTAGTAAATCATCCAGAGAGTTTTTTTATCTCAAATTTTTAAAGAAGATGTCTGACTCCTAGTAAGTTTCGGTCAAAAAGTTTGGTAAAAGTTGAACTGAGGTTGAAGCTTAAACAAATCCAAAATCTGGAGAATTCCAGTGCAGTCCCATCACATTAAACATGTCCGCTCGCCGACAGGTGGGCCCTGCCACTATTGAGCTCGACGTGTTGGCAAAGCTGAAGCGAAGCCTTGGGTCGCTGCCAGTGGGTCCCGGTCCCATTTGTCAGCCTCAGCTCGCGTTATTCTTCTTCCTTCCTTCTCCCCTGGCCGAAGCGAGTCGCCGACACCAGCCGTCCTTCGCCGTCCGGCCCAACTGCTCCCGTCCGACGCGATCACCACCCTCCACTTCACGTAGATCTAGCTCCCTCACCTGTGCTTTCCTGTCCCTGGTCGAGCCGCTCGGGTGGCGAGGCTGCGCTATGCTCGTCACTCGGCACAGGAGAACGCGACCGAAGCCGTGCGCCCTGGCTTGAACCGAAACTAAGCCTTAAGCCATCCCTTCGCATTGCATTGCTCTCCTGCGCCTCGCATTTGCATTCCGCTGAGCTGAGAGCCTCGCAGGGCGTTTTCTTCCTCGTTCATCTGCAAGAACCCAAAAAGGGGGAGATCGTCAATTCGGGTCAATCTCTCCTCATTTCTCCGAATCAACTCCACCCCGAGCTCCCTTAGCATCCCAGGATCACTGATCAACTACCGATTTATTCCATTTTTGCCTGCAATAGCGCTGCACCGCCGTCCTTCTTCCTCCTGGCCGGCGCACGGTGGCAGCCTGTTTCAGGCCATCTCCGACCCAGCCAACTGGTGAGTCCAAATCCCCTCACCTCACTGTAGCTTACGGAACCCTAGCTCATCAGAATTTTGGCCTCTAGTGGAGCTCTCACCGGCTCGACCATGGCGCCGCCGCACCCCCACGGTGGCAGCCACCTTCCCGACCACGACCCGGTGAATGGGTACTGCCCCTGGGTGCGCACGAGTGTGCTAGTGCCCATGGTGCTACCCATTCAGCGGCGGAGGGGCTGGTTCGCCGGCGGCGAGCAAGAAGCCGAGATGCTCTGTTACTGTCGCTGACTAGTGGGCCCCACGTGTCAGCGAGTCAGCGCGTTTGAACGCATCTCTGCGCACACGAGGAAAGGCGTCTCTCCATAGCGAAAGCGTATTTCAGATTTTAGATGATTTTCATAAGCCGACCAAAATTCAAATGCCAATAACTTTTGAACCATCTGGCCAAAATTAGTGAAACCAATTTCTAAATTCGTGTGAAATTCTGTAGATTCAGAATATCCAAAAATAAATGATAGATGAGCTCTGTGTAATTTTTAGAAATTCAAAGATGCTCATGGGTAGATATAAGGCTATGTGAATAAAATATTTTTAGGAAGGTTCAGTTAAAGTAATATAAGTTTTTATGGAGTCTCTGGTTTATAAGGATTTCAAATAAACAAACATGTTTGCATATCAGCTTGTTGTACATCATGTTTAAATAAAGTGAATGCTAAGCATAAAGAAGAGGCTATGTAAATAACCAATAAGAACTTAGGTTATGTGTTTAAGATTCACTTTGGAGGGGCATATACCAATGGGAGCTGGTACATGTGGTAATACTTAGGGAAAAAGTATAGGTGATGGTTGTTCAATAAAGAAAAACAACACTTGTAATGGTAAAAATAGATGTAACCTACTATGAACAGGTTCAAAATAGTTCAAATTCAGTTTTAAAATGTTTTTAAGATCATGCCCTGATGCCAGGAAGAAAGTGAATAAAAGTTGATGAGTAGTCTAGTAGTAAATGAAAGTGAAAGTTGAAATGCTATAAGGCAGTTTTTGTAATCATATAGCCCTTTTTGACACTTGGTAAAATAGAATATATAAATAAAATATAATGTAAAAATAGTATAGAAACACTCCACATAGTATACACTAATAGGTTCTGCAAAAGTAATGACGTTTTGATAAGGTTTGTATGCAAAACAAGTTAGTGAAATAAGCTTAACTGATATAGTTTTCAGAGTAACTGAAATACTTAACAATTTTCAACAGCTTGTAAAGTAGCTCATCCAAGTGAGAATTTTAGAGAGGATAATGTAGAAATGATCACCAAAGTTTGTACTACTAGATTCCAGAAAAATATTCTATTTGCGATCTGTGCTTCACTTAGTTTTCATAAGTGTAATAACCTTAAGTGATATTATTTAGTATGTTTCCTTAGCCAGTTTTATAGCCTAAGTTAAGATTCCAACTAAGCCTTTTTAACAGTAGTTTCCAAGCCTTGTCTAAACCCTAAAAATTAAGAGAAGTCATTAAAATTGTTAACCAAAGTATGCTCTAGCTTGTTCAAGATTAAAACCCTGATTTCATTGGATGTTGCACATGAATCTCAATAGATGAATAAACCTAAATGTCATGATTTTGAGTGTTCACTTCTTGAAGTCATGAGAAAGCAGAGAGGCTCTGTTCTTCTAAGTGTTGCTCTTTCTTGCCTTCTTCTAAAGAAGCTAGTGATCAAAATCTTCTTAATCTAAATAATTTTAGCATCTATAATTCGAAATGTAAATGCAAATAAGTCGTAAAAAGCAACCCCTGTTTGGTTCGAGCTTGTATTTATTTGCTTGTCTGTCTGTTTTTCTTTTTGCCCATTTGGAGTTTACTGATGTTCTTTTGTTCCTCGTTTCCTTGACGTTTAGACACCGACGTCCTCGAAGAAGAAGAAGACTGTATCGCAGATCCAGACTTTATACCTGACAGTGAGCTGCAAGTCAAGCAACCCCTTGAGCATATTGAGCCTGATAATTTACCTATCTTATGTTGTTTTTGTCTATGTATGATGCATCCGGATAATTCTCCATAGAAGTGCTAATTTGAGGTTGGAACTGTAGTTAATCCTATACATTATGGTTTGTCTCAATCTGTATGGACATGTGAACCTTGTAAACCCTAGTTTGAACTAGACATACTTAATGTCATGTTGGGTATAACCGCTAGCATAATATTCCTGCTTAAGCTACTCGTTTGTGTTTTCAGTCTTTTCAACCAGTGTATGGTCCTTTTGGGAAATGGTTTGTAACATCCCAAAATTTGCTCAAATATTATTTTATTGCTTAAATGTGCATTTATGATTTTTTGGAATTTATTTGGATTTTTCTGGAGTTATTTGAATTAATTTTAAATTAAGAATATTGATCTATCGTTCAAATCTATTTAAATTTATGCAAAGTTAAAATAAAGTTTTGTAAAAAATATTTTATTTGAGTCCAGAATGTCTCAAAGTATTTTTGAGAATTTTCTTGGATTTTTCCTAATAGTTTTATTGCTTAAAACAAATTAAATGAATTTATGTATTTATTTAAATTGGGAAAACCAGGAAAATTTTGTGAACAGTGTTGGGCCGAAACCCAACATCAGGCGCGTCGGCTTTGCCTCGGCCATGGCCCGATCCACTTCGCGAACCGCTGCGGGGGAAAACCCTAGATCGGTGGCCGTTCGCATGCGATCCAGTGGTTCAGGGAAAGCCGCGTGTGCGCTCACGTCTTGGCCGTCGGATCGGGACACGCGTCGCGCCGTCGTTTATCGTCCCCGAAGCGGACTCGGAGTTCGCCGCCGTGTGGTCATCGGACTTCTTCGCCGTGTAGGACTCGAACCCCTGGGCTATTTAAGGCGCTGGTAGACCCCCGAGGTTCTCCAGATCGCGCCGCATCTGTGCCCTAGCTTGCCGCCGTCAGAGAAGCCTTGTAGCGCCTGTGCGACCTCATCGTAGTTAGTTTCCTAAGCCGCCGCTGTTTTCGCCGTGTTGCGCCGTCGGGAAGGCCGCCCTTGCCTCTTTGGTACCAGTTGCGCGTTCGCCGAGGTGTTGCGCGTCGGATCTGCTACTTCTTCGCCGCTGGAAGGGTCTGGTTTGTCATCGCGGAAGTCATCGTCTTTGTCTCCGGGAGTGGAGCGCCGCCGCGACATCGTCGGAGGTTGGAGCTTCGCGCGACCATCAGATCGTTGATCAACGCCCGCCAGTGCGCCACGTCGTTGCATCTACAGTGAACGGCTCGGGTAAAGTTTTAACAAGTGGATTAGATCTGTCGGTTTAGATCATGTCGCGTCTCACCCTTTGTGCAGCCGTCGGATCCGTGGGGAGTTGGCCCTGATCTCGCCACACGTTGCCAACCGGGTGCAGCCGCGTGTCGGCACAGTCTCGTGGAGCCATGCACCGGGTCCATAGTGGACCAGATCCAAATCATGGACCGAGTCCATGGACCGCGGCACGTGTCACCGTGGGATTGGCTGGCACTTGGGCTGACGTCACGCTTGCGCAATAAATCGGTTTTTCGGTTTAAAAATATTTCTGTTAATTCCGAATTTCTAATTTTCTGTATTTTCACTATTTATTTAAACTCTAAAAGGCTATATATTTTGCGTTTTAACTCGGATTTGAGTGATTCAAATTTCTAAAAATTTGTAAAATTTAGATCTATTTAATGGTTAATTTTAATTGATTTTTGGAGTTAATTTGCTCTCTATTTTGGTATTTATTTGCTTTTCTCTTTCGGTACGCGTAGACGTTGAATTGTGCGACGTTTCGGAGGAAGATCCAGCAACTCAAGAGCAAGCTCCGGATCAAGATCAGGACCTATTCCAAGGCAAGTTGTGCTTTGATCATGTTGAACCCATGTTTATAAAATTGCTATATTTGTTTTGCCCTATTGCATATTATTTCAAGTATACAATTGTTTCAAATTAAATTGGAACTTAGCTATTATACCAATTTGATCTACACCTTACCTTGTCATTGTATGTCATAATCTATTGTCACCCTAGATTGGTTCATTATAGTTGGTTAGTAATAATAATCAACATGGGCTGGTTAGACCGTATTAGTTGCTTAGCCATGCCACGTCATCACATGTGATTGAATCATTGATAATTAATCTTGACTAATGGAATATGGAACGATGTTATGAACTTGTGTGTCATGTGGGATCACACGATGAGATTGAGTTGTTGTGGCGAGTCATGTCACGCAATGATGTTGAATTGTTGATGGCATGTGGTGCTTGGTAATCAACTTGGGTGATAATCACTTAGATTGGGGCAAGTGACAAGGGGCGAGTATGCCAAGGTGGGCCTGATGGGCAGAGGGTATGTGGAAGTCTTGCCTTGATCACTCTAAGGACTTAACCTTGCAAGCCTTTGACCTGAGTCAATCATGCAACCACATGTCTGGTATGGGCCAGCCTAGCTGATTAATTTGCAATGTCTTAATTTTGGTACTATCGTGGTTGGTGTGAGTTCCCGAGTTATGGAGTAATTCACATGGCGCAAGAGGGGGGCCCTGGATGTGGTAACCAGTCCCACCAGTGTTGAAACCTTAGCGGGTGGTACCAGGTTAAGCCAACGCATTGTAAAGGCTTTGTTATAATCACTCGCCTTGGTGGTGTTTGGTTGTATCGTGTGGGTAAAGTGCATAACCTCTGCAGAGTGTGAAACTATTCGGATAGCCGTGCTTGCGGTATTGAGCAATGCTCGGGAATTACAGTTAAGGGTTAGCTTAATTAAATGGACAACTTGGTTGGGATGGCGGAATGCCATGTGGAAGATGGAATTTGACTTAGAATTGGAAACTTGGTTTACTTGAGAAATACTAAATCTATTTATTGTTATTTGTTTTACAGTCTTTACAATCTATTTATTATATTTGTTCATAAATGCTGCTTATTCCAAAATAGCCATTATAGCCTATCCATTGGAATAAGCCTTACATATAGTTACATAGAATTGCATTCTGTGCACAACTTGTTGAGTGCTTTAAGTACTCACCCTTGCCAACAACAATAATCAACGATCGAAGAATCTACACTGTGTTGGAGGAGGAGTTCGGAGGACACGAGTCATTAGGGTCCGAGCCTTGTCGGTTGCCTGTGGTGAACTGATGAGCTATCTACGTTTTCTACTTTCCGCTGCTTAATTCTTAGCTTATATTTCCAGTTTTGCCCTGCGTGGCTTAATAATGTAAGTCGGTCATAAGATCATACACTTAGCTATATCAATAAATTGAGTATTATTCTATTATCGTTGAGTATGATATGATATGATATGTACCGATGTTGAGCTGTGTGCACTAGCGTTGATCCTGGGACTAGTGCGGTAAACACAGTGGGTTCGAATCAGTGGATTCGGGTCCTTACATGGTTGGTGATAATTTGCTAAAAACCCTCAAACAAAACTATGGTTTGACGCGGGTGATTATTGGCAATAGCCTGTTGTGCAAATGGATATGCACGTAGTATAGGGTGGAGTATCGCCCGTGTCGAATTAAGGACCAAGCAAATGGGATGTTGTAGATCCATATTTTCGTGCAACCACGAGGGCTTGTATGGGCGGGTCTTAGCCTATTAAGTTGTTTAGATGTGGCTTTGCATCTATGGAAGGCGGGAGATTGCACAGACATTCCGATCAAGTCTGTCTGTAGGGGTTTCTACATACCAATACAACGGTGTACGCCTTGCCCTGGACAGAGACGTGGTGTGTGTGAAATAAATGTGGATCCACGACTTGGGTGAGTATCCCTGTTTTCAGGGCGAGGGCCAATGTCCCGGGCTGGTGTAAAGCCACGTCTAGATAATGTAACGGCTCTGTATGATCTTCTTGCCGACACACCAAAGGAAGTGTGTTAACTGGCCTGGCAAAAGAGGTTGATCATTCCTTGTGGGTAAAGTGTACACCTCTGCAGAGTGACAAATCTGATCGATTAGCCGCGCCCGCGGTAATGGGCACTTGGGGAAAATCCTCCCAATGCTAAAGTCTTTTGGTACTTTCTGGAAAATGGGTTGTGGTTTGGAAACTGTTTTGTAACTAGTTTTGTGTCAAAGGATCGACACCGGGGTCTTATGCAGTCGGGTAGACTGGGTTGAAAATCTGGAATAATTGCTTAACATATTGTCTTTAAATTGCTTTTATTAAAATGCGATGTTGCAATCTAATATGCTTATACATTTTTAACGCTTTTATGCAACTGCAAAATAACCATAGCCTGTCTATTGTTCAGCCTGCATAATTACTTATTTGCATCAATGCACCACTATAAGTCTTGCTGAGTACCAATGTACTCAATCTTGCATCTGCTGTCTCAGAGTAAGAAGACTGCGATCTGCCAGACGACGCGCTTTTTCAGGCAGGTCTTGGGGGTTTCGACGATAGTCTCTTCTAGGGTGCCTAGTCAGTTGCCTGAGGGTTTAGTGGGCAACCGCAAGGCTTTTTGGAGTTGTTCGGCTTTCTTTTGTTTCCACTGTTAAATGCTTTAAATTTGTACTAAACTCTGTATAATTAATACTATTATGTATGTCCTTCTGTTTGTTTGAGTGTATGGTTATGATATAAATGTTGTAAACATGTGAGTGCTAGCTACTGATCCAGGGAATAGCATAGTAATCACATGGAGGTTCCTGTTCATTAGAACGAGGTCTCACATTTGCTGCTATATTCTCTGAGTTGTAAGTTTGCTTTGTATGATAGTTTCCACTTTAATAATTTTGTGTATGGTTGTGATTCCAATTGTTGAATATGTGCGTACTAGCTACTGATAATGGGACTAGTACTGTTTACACATTAGATTTCCATTTTTGCATTTATGTGAAAATGGGGGTCATCGCAAGAAGGTAAATCTAGATGCTAAGAAACGTGCAGAATTTATTCTTAAGTTGCATAAGAATACAAAACAAAACATAGAGCACATGAATGAGAAATATGGAGTTGTTGGTAGTAACGGTAGAAATGACATAACTTTTGAACTTAGTGATATTATTTGGTTGCATTTGAGAAAAGATATATTTCCAGATCTGAGAAAGTCTAAGTTGACGCCTAGAGCTGATAGTCCTTTTAAGATTATTCAAAAAGATTAATGATAATGCATACAAGCTTGAGTTGCCTATAGATTTTGGGGTTAATCCCACATTTAACATTGCAGATTTGAAACCATACTTGGGGGAAGAAGATGAGCTTGAGTCGAGGACCAAGGTGAGGGAAGTGGCACTACTAACACAACAAGTCCAGGTCGACTCTCTTTCAATTCAAGACCAATCTAGAGTCAGCCTGACATTCCCGAGTAAAATAATCATAACTTTCGCATACAAAGTCCGTTTGAGGCGTTCAAGTACTCGAATTTAAGAGAACGAAGAGACCTTTCTAAGGGATCTAGCCCCACCTTAAGATTCATTGTATATGTGCTAGAATTATCAAAGGAATATGCTACACCACATGTTGGGCCAACTTGGGTCTTGTAATAGAGTTGGAATCCGACTCCATTTGTGTGTGCACCCCCTCCTGTTAGAGCATGCTGACTCCCCTTTATATCCTTTGTGGTCACCACTTTTAGGGTTTAGGCTTGTTTAGATTGTTTTTTTGTTCAGAAAATATCAATTGTGTACTTGTATCGACTAGACCAACTAGGGCAACTTCAGGCCTGTCCATTAGTCAATAAAACTTCATATTGCATTCTCCAATTTAGATTGCACTTGTTTCTTTCTTACTTGATTCTCGATTGCTTGCAGGAAAGATCAACTGTGTTGGGCACGGTTGATAACAACAAAAGGTGTAGTGTAGCGATTGCAGAACGAACTTGCTCGTCTCGGTCAAGTAGCCTCATAGTTAACGTCACGTAACTTGCTCGTCTCGGTCAAGTAGCCTCATAATTAACGTCACGTCGATCAATCATAGTTATCACTTTCATCAAAAGATCGGGCCATACTAGTTTTCATCAACTTCCTTCCTCTTTAGCACAAACATTTCAAATCAGAAAATTTTAACTTTGAAACTTTTAAATAGGAAGCTTCAACTCGAAAATTTAAGTAGATAAATTCCTGATTGGGAATTTTCAAAAACTTTCGGTTCAAAAACTTTCAGTTGAAAAAACATTGATTCGAATCATTTGATTTGACAAATCTTTCAGTTTAAAAAAATTCGACTAAAAAATTTTCGATTCGACTCAAAACTTTTAGTTCAAAAAATACTACTTACTCAAAAACTTGGAGGAAAATTTGAAAACAAACACATTTTTGAGTTTAAGGGGAAAGGAATAGGGGAGGAATGTAGGATGAAACTGATGCCGCCAAGTGTTGCCCACAAGAGTCTTTCCATGGAAAGCAAGTGGAGGAATAAAGGAGGTGCTGCCACATATTACAAAAAGAGGACACTCTCACCAATTTTTTTTGTGAGGACATCTTCACTTACATATATAGTAAAAATGAATAAAAAATAGTATCAACCTAAAAAACAAACAAACAAACAAACTGTTCACAAGATTAGAACAAATTTTGCCGCAAACCAACCAATGATGTTCTGAATGTAAAAGGTACAACCAAGCAAGAGAAAATCCCGTGGATATAGCTCATTGATCGATCGATCATGCAGACAGGCGCCACAAGTTAATTAAATATGAGCCAGAAACAGCACAATTGGTTAAACAAAGATCGATCCAATGGAGTGATCAGTCGACGTAGATGCCGCATGTCTGCCTGATCTCGCCGTCTGTGCCGGTGAGAACGCCTACCCTGCCCATGTTGATCATTGAGACGGCGAAGTCGGCGAAGAAAGTGTCGAGTGAGGTGGCGTTATTCATGAGCTCCACGTATGCGCCCGTGAGGCTGTCGTTGAGCAGCCCGGCGTCGGAGGCGAGCAGCGCCTGGTGGCTGTACACGGACTGGTAGTAGCCCAGGTCGAACTTGGCCGGCGTCTGCGGATCCATGGGCTCCACACTCGCCACGTTCTCCGGCTTGCACACCGCCGCCAGCTGCGTCGCGTACCCGGCGTCGAGCGACGGGTCCTGGTCGCCGCTGCCGCTGTTGTTGTACAGCCGCCGCGAGAAGGACGGGCAGTGCGCCACGCCGATCGTGTGCGCTCCTGCATGCATCAGATGATCCATGTATCGTTAGCTAGCTAGTACTAGTATATATTTTGATATTTTCTAATGGCCGGCCGGCCGGGCAAGAGCTAGTTTTACATACCGGAGAGGACGACCATGTCCTTCATGGTGAGGTTCTTGACGCCGAAGTACTCGGTGAGCACGGTGACGTTCCCGTCGGCCGGCGGCAAATTTTGGAGGGCCTCTTCCATCATAGAAACGTTCCCGTCGCGCCGCCCGGTCTCCACCTCGTAGAGTGGTCCGTCGCTCTGCATGCATCCGGCAAGACGTGGTGCGAGTAATTAAGCAAGCACATATATAGCACGTACCTACTGCAATGACGAACAAGCTAGCTAGCTTAGCCATGGTGTACGTGATCAACGACTTACGAAGTATACTGCGTCCCGCGCGGCCATGGCCATGATGTCGGCGCAGGAGACGACAAGCGGGCAGGCGGCCTCGATCTTGGCCTTGATGGCCTCGATGGCCTCGTAGCCGCGCACCGTGAGGTTGGGGTCGGCGTCCTTCTCGGCGGTGGCGTTGTGCGAGTTGAGCATGATGGAGGCGTCGCAGCCCCGGACGAAGCAGTCGTGGAAGTGCAGGCGGAGCAGGCCCGCCCGGAGAGTGGTGTCGTTGCCGAAGGTAGCGTTGAGCTCCGCCCGCACGAGCTCCTCCACGCCGGGGCACGACGTGGTGTAGAACCCGTACTGCAGGCCATCCGCCTGCGCCGAGCTCGTCAGGAAGCTCGCCGTGGCAACCAACACCAGCAGCCACTTACTGCACAACAAGGCAGTAGCCATGACGCCCGATCGATGGAGGCAGGGATCGGATCGAGGAACGTATAGTACGTAGTGCGGCGCGCGCGCGGTTTGAGCAAGACAATGGATGAGCGCGGTGGCGGTGCTCGTGGCTATGCGCGTACGAGTATTTATAGGTGAGGTAATTGCAGGTGCAAACCACTCCTTATTTCGGATCAAAATTAATTGCATTCAAATGGATGGAAACGACGTACGAATTGGGAATGTTTTGATTAGTGTTGTGCAGCAGTACGTTGACCTTGTTGGGTACTTCATGGTTGCCATGACTGTCCGTCATAACGTGCGTGCATGCCATTACCTACTGCACATTAATTATAAGGGGGGGCGAATTAGGACTACTTGACAGGATGCTGGCATCGATCATTTCAAAAATCTATAGAGAAACTGCCTGACCAAGGTGCACCTATCTGCAACCATCAATACAAGGAGAAGCTGCTCAATGGCTCCTACTCACAACTCTTGGAAACGGTTACGCCGACCGCCCGGCGCTTTGACCTGCAATCACTACACCCAGTGAATATATGTTGATCTTCAAGCTCTTCATTAGGACGCTGCAAAGAGCAGACCCGGCATGATGCTGAAAGAGACATGACCAGCACTAGGCCCTTCATCCTTAACACCATCCAAGTTGACCCAAATTCCCCCCACCATAGATTCGCCAGATCCACCACTATTCTACAGGTATATACATGCGGCACCGGAGGGCAAGATGTACCTTGCTCCTTGTAATAGCCCAAAATTCAATAAAATAAGAAATACAATATTAACAATATTCATATGACTTATTGTTATGTTTTATGATTTTTCTGAATTAAAGAAATTCTTTTTGGCTTTTTCCTATTAAAAGAAATCCAAATGAGCTATATGGTAAAATGGTAAAAGGTAAAAAGGTAAAAATCTAAAAACAGAAAAATATGTCAAAATCTCAGATAATCCTAGATACACCCAGGATCCTGTTTGTGCCACTTGCATTGAATTGGATCAATAAAATGAATCAAAAAGAAAAAAGTAATCATGAGGAGATAAATAAAGATCTGAACTCATAAGATTTCTTCAGAATCTATCTTACCTTAACTAGGGTTAAAATTTTAACCATGCCGACATATTAACCTTACCCATCCCTGGTAAAAATATCAAGAATTTATCTCTAAATTGGTTAATTTTAGAAATTCAAAAACGAACTATCAGAAAAGTTGGAAAGAGTAATGTCAGAATTTTCATAAATAAAATATCAAATATAAAATCATGGAAATTTTGTAAAAGGTATATAATATTAATATAAACCCTTTCAAAAAGTTTCATAAAATAAAAAATTGATACTAACCCTCCATTAAATAAAAATTAGAATTAGTAAAAATCTGTAACAGTGCATTGTCAGATTTTTAATAATATTTTTACTCATCCATTTTATCTGGAAATTTTACCAAACCCTTGTCTTTTCCTTGCCGACCTCTGTAACATTTTTCATAAAATCTGAAGCTTATCTTTTAACCCAGACTTCGGTTTTACCCTCAACCTATCCAGAGTTTTCTCGCGACTTACCCTAGTCTCTCTCAGACTTGTTGGCCTGCAGAGACCGTATCTGTACAACCAAATTTTCTCTCTCGACACCTTGTCCCACTGTCGCTGCTTGTCTCTTCCCCATTTTTCTTCCGTTTCCTCACGCGAAGCCAGCCGAGCCAGCGCCGCCTCTCTGGCTTGTCTTTTCCCCGCCGCAACTCGTCGCCCTGGACACGCCGCAACTGCCTCGGCCGACAAGATCTCTCCCGCGCCAGAACGGCCGAGATCTTTTGCGCACCCAGTCGGCCGCCATTGCTTGCCCGCGTCCAAACCTTGTGCCACCGCCTCAATCGCTTATTTAAGCGTCGCAAAACCGTTGCTGGCACCCATTCTCTCCTCTGGAACCCGTATAACCGAGCCAATCCGCCCCATCACCGCCAGAGCCCACCTTCTTCCCCAACTCCGGCCAAACACCCGAAAAGGGGGAAATCGTTCAATCTCCCTCTCCTCCGCACCATTCCTCGAACCACTTCGCTTGAAGCAGCCTCACCACCCCAGGAACCTATCCCCAGCCACAAATCTGACTCTTCTTCCACGACGAGCCTGTGCGCCGAGCTCTTTCCGCCGCCACCGCAACCGCACGGTGAGAACACGTCCCTGATGCCTAATCCTTTGAATGAAACCCAAAAATGAGATCTCTGTGACCCACTGATGCTCACCATGGTGATCTTCCACCTCGGGAAGCCGTAATTTTGCCGCTTCGCCGCCTGTCGTGTCCACCGCAGCCCCCCTCATGGTGGCAGGCCAACTCCGGCCACCTCCGACTGAAGCGACACCGCCCCTAGATGCGCGCAAGCCCACTGAGCACGAAAGTGGAACCCATTCCACTTCTCCGACCACCCCTCGCCGCCGGCGAGCTTCGGTGTTGTCATCTCTGTCATGGATCGCTGCCATGTGGGCCACCCCTGTCAGTTCCTTATGCGCGCAGGTGACACTGACCCCTCGGTCCCACTTGTCAGCCTCGTGCATCGCGTGAGCTCGCGGGCCCACACGTCAGCCGCACCGTGCGCACGTCTCACTGCCACTGGGCCCAGCCTGTCAGCGCCTCGGTCCAGCGCAGTGCAAAAAGGGAAAGCGGGTTTTTACCGTAAAAGCGTACTTTCCGTTTTTAGTAAATTTTCTAATTTTCAGAATTATCAAAACTGAATACATTCAAACTTGAATATCTTTTGAACTAACTGTCCAAATTTTATGAAATAAATTTCTAAATTCATCTAAAATCATGTAGATTCAGAATATGCAAAAATATTATAGAATGAACTCTGTTTGAATTTCAGATTCAAATTTAAAGTAAGAATTTGAAATATGCCATGTATAGAATCTTTGCAATTCAGTTCCAAATTAAATGAAACAAATTTTGTTAGACTCCATGCTCTGTTAGGAACCTGTTTATGCAAAAAATACTTAGGGTGTACCATGGAAAATGTTTAAAGTATTGCATAGGGTGAGAAAGTAGACCAATAATAATAATAAATCAGATAATTTCAGAATTTAGAATCTGAAAATCCAAGATAATAAAACATATAGAGTAGTCTCTGGAAATGGTAAATAAAGATGAATAATTCAAGAAAATAAGATTCATTATTACTAAAATCTATTCAAAAAATATTCATGTAACATATAAATAAACAATCAACATGATATAATCATATACCCAATCATGTTTGAATTATGCAGTTGCTTTTATTTGGCTCTTACATCTGATTCTTTCATTTTATTGTAATTGCCATGTTATTATTATACGACGTATAGAACCCGACGAGTCCGGAGTAGTCGACGACGAACAAGAGTTCGACTACGCCGATAATCAACAAGGCAAGCACCCCCTTTGATCATATTGATCCCAGATTTACAAATGTTTTCATTAAATGTTTTATTGCATACGTTACTTTATTAAAGTCTGCTATATTATGGGTATTGATAGTTGTACCTGTAGTTTCATAGAACTTCCTTGATAAGTATGAAATTGTGATCCTTGAAAACCCTAGAATAACTTAGACAGTAATTGATGTCGATTTGGGTTAATCACACTTAGTGTTATGCTTAGCCATGCTTAAAGCAACATAAAACTTTGACTTAATTAAAAATGTTGGATATGACATTAATGGGTATCACCTTTCTTTATGATTGGTATTTTGATCAAAAATGAAAATAAAACTATGGTTTTGATGCGGGCAATTATTGACAATAGCCGGGTGTATAAGGGACTTGTACGTAGTGTAGGGGGAGACTATTGCCCGTGTCGGATTAAGGACCGAACTACGTGTTCGTTAAACCCAAGAATTACCGTACAACCACAAGTGCTGGTATGGGACAGTCTTAACCTATTAAGTTGCTTAAAACTAGCTTTGCACATTGGTAGGCTGGGGTAGTAAGAGCTTCTTCAGTGACTTGTTGCTCAGAGGGGCACCCACACCGAGGTGTTGGGAGTCACATTTGCTGATACAACGGTGAATGCCATACTATGGATATGCTTACTCATTATTGTGTAGTGACTGTGCAAACATTTACACCATAGTACGGGTTTAACATCATCGGGCTGGTGCAAAGTTAGGGTTAAACAATGTAGTGGCTATGTTATGATCTCCTTGCCGACACACCAAAGGAAGTGTGTTACTGGCCTGGCAAAAGGGGTTGATCATTACTTGTGGGTAAAGCTGTACACCTCTGCAGAGTGTCAAACTTTTTGAAAAGCCATTCCCACAGTTATGGGAATCTTGGTGCGTCAGCACTAGTTAGCTGTTTTTATTTTCATAAAACTGGATTCTACCAGGTGGTGGTAGAAGTTGGTTCTTGGAAATGGTCATGAAACCCAGGTATTTGAAATTTGTTTATGCTTATATCTCATTACCTTGAGTATTAAATTGCTTTTACTTAAATTCCGTTTTGCAATCTACTATTCTATATTTACATTTCAAATTAGCTTTATGCAAAAGAACCATGAGCCTTTCCTTGAATTGGCCTGCATGTATATTAGGTTTTACAAAAGTCTTGCGTGTACGTAAGTACTCAACTTGCCTATGTTGATGTTTTTAGGTGAAGAAACAGATCTCCCCGACGATACCATTTATGACGCAGGATTCGGGGATATGAACGATGAATTTTACTAGGGCCTTCTTTGTCAGTTGCTTGTGGGTATATTGGGTTAAAGGCATACTACAAGAAATATGTCTCCATTGATATGTTTTTACTTTTGGTATTGTAAGAATATTATGTACTTTGCTTCCGCTGTAATAATAAAGTTTATGTATGACTGTGATATCAATTTGTATTTGTGCGTACTAGCCACTGATCATGGGACTAGTACTGTATGCACATGGTATCCATTTTTGGTATTAATTATCAGAAATGGGGGCCTTACAAGTTGGTATCAGAGCCATGCTGGCTATAGGAAACCCTAGGTAGCTTGGGCGTAAATGAACTTAAAATTTGAAATTAGGATTTCAAAACTAAAATGATGAATTAGGACATCTTGCCATATTATTCTTTATGTATATTCCTTTGGTTGTGCCAAATATACTTGTTATTAACTCTTTTCTGTTTTAAAATTTCTACTAGAATCTTTTCCTTCAATATTTCATTATCTTACATTTAATCAGGAATACTAATTCCTTGTTAAATGTGCAGATGGGTGGCTATGCTCCATGCTATATGTCTACTCAAAGGGAGAATTCCGGCATGATGGGATATCTTGCTCGTCTGCTGGAATTTGCCCATTTTTTTGAGAATCCTAGATACATAGTATTTCATGCCCCTGTTAGTTCAGTATATGTGGAGTATATAGTAAGGGTATATATCCCTGCTAGAGTCAAGTATGGCGAAGGGGATAGATCATTTGAGGGCTCAGGTTCCTCCATCATGATGGCCATGAACGAAGCAGCCTATATCGCAATTGTCAGGCTACGTCATGCGTTACCTGAGCTGGCAGTTGCATATAGAAGAATTCCTTCTCGGCCACCTGGTGGGGAAAATTGTTATATGGATTCCACTGGGTTATCAAATACCACTCTAAGAAACTTAGTGGAATTCATTAACGCTTCGGACCAGTATTGTCGGCAAGTAGTTTCTGAGTATAGGGAAGCTAGGCGTAGAATAGCATACTTAGAAGATGCTATTGCTCCTTGTCTTGCTAGAGGTTTGGTGCCGATTTCAATGTTGAGGCAAGCGCCTCGAGTGCCCGTGGATGATACCCGAGCACCGCCGAGGCATTGCCAGGCACGAATGTCAGTTATAGGGAGTCATCCTCGTTTACCTAGAATTCATGTAGATCCTAGCCGTTTTGCTTTGTGTCGTCCCCAGAGACCGCAGGTGTACCGTCGTCGAGGGACTTTTCCTTCCTCGGACGCGGAGAGTTCTACCTGTAGGTCCTCAGTAGGTAGTTTTGATATGGAGTCAGTCGAGTGAGTCTTAGTTAGAAAATAAGAAATAACTTTTGGTTATTTTCCCTTCTAAACCACGCAAACTAGATGTCAGTTGTAAATGTTAGTGGTTATGCCCTTGCTTGTACATGTTATGAGTTGAAATAAAAGTTTTTGGTTGTGTATTATATTGTGTGCTTATGGCTCCTACTCGTGAATATTTAACATCTTTGTTAATATTTTTACGATGTTGTGATCCTTGATAATAATAACTTATGAACAATAATAATGAGACAATCCATAAAAATCAAATGAATAGAATCTTACCTATCACTTTCTTTATGTCATTCCAGATGCCTGTCACCAGATCTCTGAACGAGATAATGGAGACTGAGGCAACTCCGAAAAATCAGCCTCCAAGGGTGGCTTTAGCCACTTCGACTCTGCCAAATCCAGTTCATCCATCAGTCAGAGCCTCTTCATCGTGATGACCTAGTCGTCAGGAATCATCGCTGTCGCCTCAAGCATCAGTCCAAGCCCAAGGGACTATTCCTGAAGAGAATTTGCCGGTACCGCCAACAATGGCTCAAGTCTTGGCGATGATCGAGCAAGGACGCTAGATGAATACCTTTCTTCTTCAGCAGTTGGTGCAGAATACGGCTAATCTTGGTGCCGTGGATGCCAGAGCCAGAAATGTCGAAGCCTATCGTCAATCCAAGTTGGGGGAATTCTTAAAAACTCGACCCCCGACTTTCTCTTCTACTGTCGACCCCTTAGAAGCAGATGACTTGCTGTGATCAGTCGAAGGCAAGTTGGCCATTGCTCAATGCAGTGACCATGAAAAGGTTCTTTATGCTTCGTACCAATTGCATGGTGCAGCTGCTTCTTGGTGGGAAAATTTCTAGTCTATCCAACCTGAAGGCCAGCAAATTTCTTGGGTATCTTTCAAGGAAGCCTTCCGAAGGACTCATATTCCTTCAAGCCTGTTTAATCTCAAGAAACGGGAATTCCTAGATTTACGATAGGGAAATATGTCCGTGATGGAATATCTTCACTGTTTCAATTATCTGGCCCGATATGCGACCTTAGAAGTTACACCTGAAGCAAGGAGAATTGAACGCTTCAGAGATAATCCGAATGATGAGGTTAAGCATATCCTGGCTATTCATGATTTCCATGATTTTCAGATACTGGTGGATAAAGCCATTATAGCTGAAAACAGTACCAGAAATATTATGGAAAATCGAAAGTGGAAATGGATGGCTCGCAAGTCTGCTAGTGCAAGTCTTGCAAGGCCATGCATTGGTCAACCGATCAATGTGCGACCTTCTGCTCCTTTTCAGCAGCAAAGGCGGCAAGGTCAAATTCCTCGACCTCAGCAGCCTCCTGCTAGGCAGGCTAGCACTTCTGAAAGGAGACCTGTTGGAATTCAGAATCAAGCAGCGGATGTCACATGCTATCGGTGCAATGAGTGTGGGCATTTCGCTAATGCATGTCCAAAGAAGACTCAAGTTCCAAGTCGTCAGTTGACTCAAAGTGTTCAGCGTCCCCCAGGAAGACCGCAAGGAGCTGGAGGAACTCAAGCAGTTAGGCCAGTATCGGTTGCAAATCGGAACTCAAGTAGCGGTCGTTTCCACCATGTGACCGCCGAAGAAGCCAATGACGCCCCTGATGTCGTGCTGGGTATGTTCCCTGTTCATTCAGTATCTACCTTGTTATTGTTTGATTCCGGAGCATCGCATTCTTTTATTTCAAAAAATTTTGTTGATCAAAACAATATCAAATCTGATCTTCTCTCCACCAAAATGTTAATCTATTCCCCTGGATCAACCATGAAATCAACAGAAATTTGTCCAAGTATCAGTATTGAAATAAATGGAATATTATTTCACGCTGATCTCATCCTCATAGAAACACCTGGTTTAGATGTAATCCTTGATATGGACTGGTTATCTAAATATAAAGGATGTATATACTGTGCCAAACGGTCTATCTCTCTTGTTAACTCTGAGGGTGTCCCAGTAAATTTTTCTTCCATCCAAAATTCTGAAAAATCCCAATCCTTCCTTTGTTCAACCATAATAAAAGAACTCAGCCAAATTCCTATAGTCTCTGAATATCCTGATGTATTTCCAGATGAGTTGCCTGGACTTCCTCCAGACAGGGATATAGAGTTTGTCATCAATCTTATTCCTGGAACAGCTCCTATTTCTAAACGCCCCTATCGTATGCCCCCTCATGACTTAGTCGAATTAAAGAAGTAAATTACTGAGCAATTAAAGAAAGGGTTTATTTGACCTAGTTCTTCCCCGTGGGGTAGTCCAGTTCTTTTTGTTCCCAAAAAGGACGATGGTACACGCATGTGTGTGGAGTACCGAGCCTTAAATGATGTGACAATCAAAAATAAATATCCTCTTCCTCGTATCGACGATCTGTTTGATCAATTGACTGGTGCTCAAATCTTTTCAAAAATTGATTTGAGACATGGGTACTATCAATTGAAAATCAGGTCCGAAGATATTCTAAAAACTGCTTTTACCACGCGTTACGGGTTGTATGAGTACACAGTAATGTCTTTCGGACTTACTAATTGTCGACTTTTGTAGTCGGCAATGAATTTATGGGGTAGGCGCTCGATCTCAAACTCGAAGGTCACACAAGACTAGGGGTTTAGACAGGTTCAGGCCCTCAGCTATGGAGGTAATACCCTAATCCTGTGTGCTGGGATTATATGGATCTCTTGGATCAGGGGTTGCTCAAAGCGCAATATGCTCTGGGCGATATGAGGTATTCTATGCTCTATGGCTTGATGCCTATGTTGTTGCCCGCCCTCTCCCTTATATAGTGGGGACGAGGTGGCTTACAGAGTCCCAATCGGATAAGAGATTCCGATCGGTTACAAGATTCTAGTCGGTTATAGGACAGAGTTTACATCTTTATCTATCCTTCTAACGACTCGGATTACAATTGTATCCATTATATCTAAACATAAGTTCGACTTTCGTTATGATATATCCCTTTCCGTACGGTTAAGAAGCTTGACGTGGAGCGTATCCTCTGGGTCTTCATCATGGGCCTTTCTTGAGGATCCCCTGGAATTTAATCCCACAGCAGCCCCCGAGTGCTTCATGATCCGACTGTTTTACTCTGGGCTCCCTGCCTGAAAATCCCGACTGGTTTCCTTATCCAATCGAAAAAAACCTTCCTTTCGCAACAGGCGAATTATGAAGAACTCGATCATAAATTCCGTCCTTTGCTTTTCTCAAGTGCAAATCTTTTACCGAGCTGATTTATTGCGAGCAACCTCACAGACTTCTTATTATGTCACTTAACGTAGATTTGATACTTTTCCCGCCCAAAGTCTTTAATTTTCATCGCTTGGCAGCCATCGGGCAGTCTTCAAGGTTGCCTTGTTTTCCTGCGCCAACTTGTTCAGCCGAAAAAAACCTCTTCGTCTTCTGAAGTTGCATTAACACCAAATCTCTTCACCTTCCGACGCTTAATGTCCCGGCGCTTGCTTCGATTTCGTCTGAATTGGCTATAAAAAGGGGAAACGTGTATTCGCAGATTCTATCCTTGCTCCCTTAGTTTTCCATCTTCCTGTTTCTTGTCTTCGTTTTCTTCATGGCGAGGCGGCGGCGTCATCGTCGCGCGGCGTCTCAAGACCCCCGGCTTGCCGAGCTATGGGCGGAGTTCGCCCGCGGCGTGGCGGAGTTGATTGAGCTGGATGCGGTCACCCGTGACCGTGCCTCCATTGACGTCCTCCTCGAGGGCTTCCCTGCTCTTTATAGGGCGAGAGAGGCGCTCGTTGAGGCCCTCGGCCGCGTGCGGCGTGGGGAGGTCTAGGGTTCCCGCCAATGTAAATAACATTTTCCTTGGCATAATGCCTGGGAAATTTTTATATATATAAAAAGTACCTTTTCACCGGTGAAATTCTTATCTGCCTTTTGGTCATGGATCGGACCTGTTCTAGGGCATTCTGGGTCTCATGCGTTGCCTGAACTCGATGACGTGTCTGTTTGCCGTAGTTTAGGGTCGACACAAAGCTTATCGTACTTCGAGCGATCCCAAGTCTTAAGGCCGGTTAATATCCAACCTTTGTCGTTCGCTAGACGTGGCATAGTCTTTAGCTCAACTTGCGTTATGTCGAAGTTCTTCCCGGCTCATGGCCAAATGATATCCATGTCCTGAGAGCACGACTCGGCTCCCTTGGATCGTATCACGGTTTCATGCGGCTCTTGGCGAGTGATACCCTTTCGGATCGATGTCGGACTCGGCTTGGGCTCTCTTGGAGCGTATCACATTTAGACGACTCTTGGCCGAGTGATACCCTTCCCGACTGATTTCGGACTCGGCTTGGGCTCTCTTGGAGCGTATCACATTTAGACGACTCTTGGCTGAGTGATACCCTTTCCCGACTGATGTCGGACTCGGCTTGGGCTCTCTTGGAGCGTATCACATTTAGATCCGAAGGGCGTCCGTACTCGTTTGAAACGACGCACAGCTTTTCCGGCCCTCATGGGGTACGCCCTTTGATCCGCGCCTATTCAGGCTCAACCTGCGGTACATGATTCCGCCATGCGGTAACCACCCAACGGCCCAACGTGGGGCGTACCACAAGAAGGTATGATTTTTATCTAAGCTGGAAATCATCCACGTCCCGTTTAGTACGGTAAGTGGGAAACAAGTCCTATTGTGGGGGGGCGACGTGGCCTCAACACAATCTGGTCAAATCTCGTCAAACTCCGTGAGTCGAGGCGCCAGGCCTACAAATCATTTATGAGGAACCTGAAAGAACGCGCCGCTTCGCGATTTCTCTCCGTCGTTTTGATAAAGCCCCAATTTTCCCCTCTTTGAGGGTTTAGGCCATACCTCATCTGACGGTTCTCTTTCTCATAGCGCATTCGCCCTTTCTTCTCCCTTGTACTTTCGACTCTTCTTTCCAAGATGTCTTCCTCGTCCTCGCCGCCTTCGTCGCAAGATTGGACGACCTTGACGACGACGGAAGAGAAACTTCAGTTCATGGTGGAGGAAGGAATCCTTCCAGACCTAACATTAATCTCCGCCCGATCCGCCACGGTGAATCCGTCCCCACTCCTCGCTCAAGAAATTGTGGTATTCGAATCCTTCTTCCAACATGATGCAGGCCTTCCCATTAGCAACTTTCTTCATGCCTTCTTTTCTTTTTGAAATCGAGTTGGTGAACTTGAATCCCAACTCTATTTTGCAAATTCTCCTTTGTCCATCTTTGTGAAGCCTTCCTGGGCATTAGCCCCCATTTCGACCTTTTTCGCCATTTTTACCTTTTGAAGCCTTATCCCTCCAAAAGCGACCCCAAGGTCGTCGGTGGTGCCGGGTTTCAGTTGCGGGAGGGGCTGAAGAAGAGTTACTTCTCCATCCCCTTCAAAACCTCCAATAAGGGCTGGCATCGCGAGTGGTTCTACTGTACCAACCTTGACGCGGCCCTAACTCCCTTCGCCGGGCTCCGGCCCAAAGCTTCTCTTTCTTGGATATCCACTCCCAACTCCGCCGACATGGACCAGGTGAACGATCTCTTGGGGCTGATCGGGGAGTTGAAGGAGAACGGTCTCACCAGGGTAGGCCTGGCTCTTCATTTTGTTGCTCGACGGACCCAACCGTTGAAGGAAAGGGTTCATCTGGGGTTCGCCTATGAAGGCAAAGACGACCCGACGCGTGAGCGGCCAGATGAATTGACGAAGGAGGAAATCTATGCTCGGGTTGCAGAACTCTTCATCCCGAGCGTCGAGGTTTCCTCTGTCAGGTGTCCGAGATCTTTCACCGCTCTGCGGCCTCCTCCTGAGGTAAGTGTGTTTATCCGAGAAATTCTGTTCTCCTTATCCTCTGAATATCTTCTTACTCCTGAACTTATTTCCAGGACCGTATCGCGTTCTTCAGTGTTGCTCCTCTTCTGGAGATGTCTTCTCGCGTAGGTTGTTCCCCGAAGCGACGAGCGAGATCCCCTGCGGGTGACCCTACCACGAAGAAGGGGAAAAAGTCCGGGGTTTCAGTGTCACCCCGACGTCCGGCGGGCGCCCTTAAAATTCGGGACCCACCGGCACGGGCTCCAGCGCCTTCGGCTTCCCCCCTTGGCGATCCAACGGCGGGGCCGCGTCCTGAGGAAAAGGACTCGGGTTCCCGAGAGGTGCCCCGGGCGCCGACTGGTGGCGCCCCGAGTGGTCCCTCTGGCAGCGGTCCGACTGCCCGAAGGAGGCCGCCGATGAGGATGAAGAAATCTGGCAGGTTTGTTCCCTTGTCAACTCTTTATTTGTGTCTTGTTGCCGGCTTGGTGACAATTTCCGCTCGCAGGGATCCTTCGATCGAAGTTCCTGTCGAGACTCCGTCCATGGACCCTACGGGGGTTGAGCTCTCGGAAGCTCACAACCGGTAGCGGGGGCCGCCGTCGAGGATGCCGAGGTTCCCCCCGGCCTTCCATCGCCATCTCCGACTCCTCCTCCAGTGTCGGACCCTGCCGCTCCGGGATCGGCTTCCAACCCGTTCCCCGAGGTCGAAGAGATCAGCCGAGTCCCTCTAGCCCCTGCTCGTCCCCGGCTTATAACGGAGACCGCATGGATTGATGAGGATGAAGGCTTGAAACTCCTGGATGACCCGGAGGAGGAGGAGAAGGAAAGGAACGAGTTCTATACTCACGCCGCGGCTTGTGCACGTCGCACCGTAAGCATTCTTTTCGATCTCTATATACCTGGCTCCATAGCTTGTGGCGTGATTATCTTTTCTCGTGACGATTGCAGAAAATAGGGGAGCGCTTTGAGCAAAAATCAGAGTACTTTCAGAAAATGATCCCCGAAATCTGGACGCGCCAGGAGTACTTGGCCGACTTGGGACGTATCAAGGCTGAGTATGCGGTCGAACTGCGATCCCTTCGGTCTGAGGTCCAGGCGTCGCGGGTGGAGCAGGGCGTCTTGAGCCAGGAGAAGCTGGATGTAGTCGGTTCCCTCCGAGGTAACTACTTATTGGGCTTATGCCGTGTTCTTGTTTTTGGCAACCCTTTTCATAATCCTCTTGTCTTCTTTAACAGCCCGAGATTCCGCATTCGCAAAGCTCCAGGGGCAACTCAAAACCGCGGAGGAATCTAGGGCGAAGTTGGAGAAGCTGGAGGAGGAATTTGAAGGTACAACCGGTGACTTGGCCTCATCGCGCTTTTGTTCCTTTTCTTGATGCTTTGCTTTGCAGGCTATAAGCTCAAGACTCGGCGCATATCGCCATATTCGTGAAGTTGGAAGCCCTCGAGGCATCTTGCGCCAAGTTCCAGGAGGTTTCTGTTCCACTACTGAGTTCGCTTCAACCCATGGGTGAGAGGCCACTCAACAGGGATCAAGTCATCTCCCGACTGGAGGAAGCTCCTGTGGCGCTCAAGAATCTTCTGAAGGAGTCGGTGGCCAACGGCGCTAGCCAACCTTTGGCGATTACTAAATCCCTCTATCCCCGAGTGGATCTTGAGGCCATTAAAGAAGGCTACGCCCGCAATGTAGATGAAGACCGGGCCGCGAACTGCAGGAGGAAGTCAGGGACACCACACTATCCATTGTAGAGACTCTGGATCTGTAAACTGAACGTGTAAAAAGTGTTCCCTGTCCCTGTGTTATTTGAACATAAGATGCATATAAATTGGCAACTTATAATTTTATTTTTGGTTTTAACTGGAAACCTTATCCAACTGACTCAGCCCCCAGGTTCTGGGACATGATCTGGGACGCATGTCACTGAGCCTTATCATAGGAACGAAGCACTCGCGTTGTTCTATATTCCATGTATTGCTGATTGCCGTGCCGTCTTCGCGCTTGAGTCTGTAAGCTCCGGGACGAACTATTTCATCAATGATGTAAGGGCCCTCCCAACTTGGGGAAAGTTTATGTTCGCTTTTTTGATTCCTCCTTAAGACTAGATCTCCTTTGGAGAACGAGCAGCTCTTTACCTTTCGCCCATGATAATGTCGTAAGCTTTGGAGGTATTTCGTCGATCGAATTGTTGCGATATCCCTGGCTTCTTCCAGTCTGTCGAGGTCTTCAAGCCGGCTGTCTTCTAAGGCGATCTCTTCATAACTCCGAACCCGCGGGGATCCGAATTCTAGCTCGGTTGGTAAGACCGCTTCTGTGCCATATACCAGAAAGAAAGGTGACTGCCCGTTTGCTCTGCTGGGGGTGGTTCGTAGCCCCCAGAGTACTGAAGGCAATTCTTTGACCCACCGAGTAGCATATGGTGGAGTTGATCGAAAATTCTCGCTTTTATGCCTTGGAGCACCATGCCATTAGCTCGCTCAACCTGTCCGTTACTTCGGGGGTGCGCGACTGACGTGAAGCAAATTTTTATGCCCAGCTCCTCACACCAATCTTGAAATACTTCGCCTCTGAACTGAGTGCCATTATTCGTGATGATTCGGTTGGGTACGCCAAATCTAACCACGATCTCGTGAAAGAATTCTCTGGCTTTTGCCGCCGTAATGGTGGCGACTGGTTTGGCCTCAATCCATTTGGTGAATTTATCAATAGCAACGAAGAGATGAGTATAGCCTCCTTGTGCCTTCTTCAAAGGTCCCACCATGTCGAGCCCCGAGACCGCAAATGGCCATGTAATTGGGATAGTCTGTAATTCTGCTACCGGCTTGTTCATTTGACGTCTGGCCGACATCCTTCAGATGTCCGGACGATGTCCTCCGCATCTGTGACGGCAATGATCGCCAAAAGAACCCTTGGCGATAGGCTTTTCCGACCAAGGTCGATGGCGTCGCATGGTTCCTACAAATTCGATTGGATTTCTTTGAGCGGATCTCTCCTTTTTGTTCCGATATGCATCGTCGCGGATGCGGAGGAGCTTTTACGATAAAGCTCCTTTCTAATGACTACATAGCTCTTGCTTGGCGCATGACCGCTTCGGCTTGGGCGCGTCCTCGGGTAGCTTGTCTTCCGTCGGTAGCCCAAGTATGGAGTGTCCAATGCTGGGGTAATAATCAAGACCTCTGCCTCTTCCCTTTTTCCACCGGATCGCATCGCTTTTGGCGGCGATCGTGGGTTTATGAATTTCTTCTACGAATATTCCTACGGTACCTTGGACCGCGAGATCCCATCTTCGCCAATTCATCGGCCGCTTCGTTGTCTGTCGAAATCGTGAGCGAGCTCGAGCCCATCGAAGTTGCCTTCTAGCTTGCGCACTTCATGGCAATATGCTGCCATGTTGTCCTCGATGCAAGACCATTCATTCGCACTTGATTGACCACGAGCATTGAATCTCCGCGAACCGCCACCGTCGAATGCCGAGGATATGGCGTCTGGTCCGTGAATGAGTGCCTCATACTCGGCGGCGTTGTTGGATCTGAGAAAAAATATTTGGAGGGCGTACCTCAATCTTTCTCCGCTTGGTGATATGAGTACTATACCAGCCCCGCGCCGAGCATGAGGAACCATCAAAGTACATCGTCCAATATTCGAGATCTTTAGTAATCGCGAGTCTTTGTAATTACATCCACTCGGTAGTGAAGTCGTGAGTGCTTGGGATTTGATGGCCGTCGCGGGGTTTGAATTGAATGTCAAAGGCCCGAGTACAAGCGCCTTTGGCAATTCTCGATGGCCTCGATTGTGAAGTATGTCTCCGATCGGGAAGGAGGTGACTACCGAAATGACATGCTCTTGGAAGTAGTGCTTAAGCTTGCGAGATGTAAGGAGTACGGCATATAGTAGCTTCTGCACTTGTGGATACCGTACCTTGGACTCACTTAAGACTTCATTGACGAAGTATACCGGGTGTTGGACTCTATGCACCTGAGCCATTTCCTCCCTTTCTACAACGATCGCAGCGCTGACTACATGTGCCGTTGCCGCGATATAGAGTAATAAGGGTTCTTCTGGCATCGGCGAGACTAACACAGGAGGTGTCGTCAGGAAGGTCTTCAGATCTTCAAATGCTTGTTGCGCTTCCGACGTCCACTGGAACTTATCTTGTTTTTTAAGTAGTTTGAAGAAAGGCATACCTCGCATACCCAGTCGGGAGATGAACCTGCTTAAAGCGGCCATACACCCTGTAAGCTTCTGGACATCTTTTTGGCTAGTCGGCGGTTCCATATTTGATATCGCCTTGACTTTCTCCGGGTTGACTTCAATGCCTCGTTGTGACACGATAAATCCGAGTAGTTTTCCCGAAGATACTCCGAAAACACACTTCTCAGGATTCAGCTTCATGTTGAAAGCCCTTAAACTTTCGAAAGTCTCGGCTAGGTCGATGATAAGATCTTTCCTTTCCCGAGTTTTTACGACAACATCATCCACATATGCCTCTATGTTGCGCCCGAGCTGGGCATGAAAACACCGCTGTATCGCACGCTGATAAGTCGCGCCAGCGTTTTTTAGCTCGAACGTCATTGTGGTGTAACAGTAAGCTCCGAAAGGCGTGATGAACGAGGTCTTGATATGATCTTCCTCCTTCAGGCGAATCTGGTGATAGCCCGAGTATGCGTCAAGAAAACTCAAAATTTCACAACCAGCCGTTGAATCTACCACCTGATCGATTCGGGGCAGCCCAAAGGGATCCTTCGGGCACGCCTTGTTGAGATCAGTATAATCAACGCACATGCACCAAGTTTTATTCTTCTTTTGAACTAATATAGGATTTGCTAACCAATCAGGATGATACACTTCTTTGATGAAACCCGCGGCTAGGAGTTTCGTGATTTCCTGTTTTATGGCGTTTCGACGATCCGGATCGAACCGCCGAAGCCTTTGTTTGACGGGTTTTGACTTCTCATCAACATGGAGAGAGTGCTCGATCACCTCCCTTGGTACACCTGGCATATCTGATGGCTTCCAGGCGAAAATATCCTTGTTGGCTTGCGGGGAAGGTGGCGAGCGCTTTCCTATTTGTCCTCGAGCCTGTCCCGATCACGGTCGTTTTAGGCGTGTCGACGGGTCAAGAATGATCCTTTGGTTCCTTCACGGGCTTGATTCCCGAGGTGGCTGCTTCTTTGATGGGACTTCTCCTTCGTCTTGGGCGTGGCGACCTCGGCTTGGATATTTTTGCACGAATATTTGCTTCTGTAGTTCGGCAAGTTCATGATTCTCCTGGCGCATTGCGAGGATTGCTTGATGTCGCCTCGAAGCGAGATGATTCCTTTGGGTCCCGGCATCTTCAATACTGAGTAGGTGTAATGAGGTACGGCCATGAATCTGGCTAATCCAGGCCTTCCCAAGATGGCATGATACGCCGTCTCGAAATTAGCTACCTCAAAATTAATGTATTCGGTCCGGAAGTTATCCTTGGTACCAAACGTAACGGGCAGAGAAATCTGTCCGAGGGGAAATGAGGATGCCCCGGGGATCACTCCATGGAAGGGCTGAGTACTTGGCCTCAGCTCCGAGCGGAGGATGTTCATGTCGTCGAAAGTCCTGGCGAATAGGACATTGAGCCCACTTCCACCGTCGATCAGGACTCTCTTGAGATTCACGCTGCGCACGACCGGGTCAAGTACAAGAGGAAACTTACCCGGATGTGGGACCCGACTGGGGTGATCCCTTCGGTCAAAGGTGATCGGGACCTCCGACCATCTTAGATCTTGAGTCGTTGGTTCCACTCGTTGATCTCCGGCGGTAAGTTTTGCTTCCGCTTGGACTCGTATCGATTGAGCCCCGTAGATGTAGTTCGGTTCTGCTCGGGCTCTGGAAATCTTCTTCATCAGGAGTTCCTTCTTTTTCTTTGGAGCAACTTCGCCTTGGTCGGGTGGTTGTCGTTGACTTTCGCGCATAAAAGCGCTTGAGTGAAGCAGTCCTTGGCGGCGTGCTTTCCCTTGTGGTGGAAAGGACAGATCGCTTCCATGATAGTGCTGTAGTCGGGTGCCTCTCTCCGAGCGGCTCGGGGCCAGTTATGCTCGGCTACCACGACCAGCTCCTCGCCCTTGCGCTTCCTTTCCTTGTGTTTAGAGGACTCGGGCTTATCGCCCTTGCTCTTCTATGGGGGAAGATCTTCTTGTCGCTCAGCCAGAGCATCTGAAGCCGTGGCGTAGCGGTCGGCTAGCGCAAACATTTCTTTTACAGAGGTTGGGGGCTTCCTGGACATTTTTTTAATAAGATCAGGATCGCTACCCCTTTCTGGAAGGCCGCCACCACCACCGCCTCTGACACGTCTCTGACGGTGTTCTTCTTCTGCATGAAGCGCCGGATGAAATCTCTCAGCGTTTCATCCTTCTTCTGGTGTAGTTGATACAGGTCCCACGGAGTACCGGGCCTCTCATAGGTTCCCTGAAAGTTGGCGATGAATTGCTCGCACAGTCACTCAGAGTCTACCGAGTTGGCAGGGAGGCCCGTGAGCCATGCTTGTGTCGAGGGGCTGAGATTGACCGGCAAATAGTTCGCCATGACGGTCTGATTTCCCCCTGCGGCCTTAACTGCCAAAGCGTAGACTTGCAACCAAGCCTCCGGGTCTCGCTCTTCGTCGAACTTTACAATGCCTTTGGGGTTGAAACCCTCAGGCCAAACCACTCGGCGAAGCCGGGGAGTGAACGCTCGGATCCCATCGATAGATCTTTCATCATGCTGGGGGGACTCCGGCGTGGCGATCTTCTATCTCGATGATGACCGTTAATATGTCGGGGTGAGGTTCGGCGCGGCGAGTCGTTGACTCGGCGTTCATCGTCACCCCCTCCCCGGCGATGATGAACTCTACGATCGTCGTGGTCGTCATACCTTCGGTCGTTCCGCCAATCGTAGCTGATGCCGAAACGCTCGTAGTCGTCGCGGCGTCCATGTCTTTCTTCCTCGTTCTGTTCTCGTCGCCTAGCCGTGATGTCCTGGCGAAGGTCACGGTCAAGGATCTGTCGAGCGTCTCCATTAGGCGGTGCATGGCGCCGACTGTCAACGCTCCGACTAGTTGCAGTCCGACTGCTAGCGACACGAGTGGCCACGTGGGAGCGCGAGTGCGCTTCTCCAACCGGCTTCTCCTGATTTTGCTGGATAGCTGCCGCCGTCACCATGGCCTTGATGTGAGCCACAATCGGGGCTGCCGGACTGTCCGATGCAATCATCGGCTCCAGTGCGTCGAGGAGCGTCTTCGAAGCGACGACGTTTTGCATCGGCGTGCGGAAGACGGAGTGATCCCCCAACTTGGATTGCAGGATGTCCTCCCGGACATTATGACCCAAAGATCGGAGAGACCGCGTTTGGATCTCCTTACCCTTACGTCGGCGATCTTCTTCCGCGACATCACGATCTTCTTGATGGAGATCGGTCTTCTGTCCTTCAATTGAGAAGACGCCGCGAAAATCGCAGCCGTTCCTAATGGAGTCGACTGGTTTTCCAGGTAATTTAGAGTAATGTACCTGCGATGGTTTGCTTTGGATTCCGCCAGATTGGATCTGGTTCTGATCCAGACGCACAAGTTCTCCGTGCATATCAGCGACGAAGTCCAGGCTTCCAAAGCGAAAGACCTGGCCGGAGACGAAGGTGGCGATGAATCCGTTGGTTGATGCCATCGAGTCTGTAGGAACAGATTGAAGCGCACCCCCTACCTGGCGCGCCAACTGTCGACTTTTGTAGTCGGCAATGAATTTATGGGGTAGGCGCTCGATCTCAAACTCGAAGGTCACACAAGACGAGGGGTTTAGACAGGTTCAGGCCCTCAGCGATGGAGGTAATACCCTAATCCTGTGTGCTAGGATTATATGGATCTCTTGGATCAGGGGTTGCTCAAAGCGCAATATGCTCTGGGCGATATGAGGTGTTCTATGCTCTATGGCTTGATGCCTATGTTGTTGCCCGCCCTCTCCCTTATATAGTGGGGACGAGGTGGCTTACAGAGTCCCAATCGGATAAGAGATTCCGATCGGTTACAAGATTCTAGTCGGTTATAGGACAGAGTTTACATCTTTATCTATCCTTCTAACGACTCGGATTACAACTGTATCCATTATATCTAAACATAAGTTCGACTTCCGTTATGATATATCCCTTTCCGTACGGTTAAGAAGCTTGATGTGGAGCGTGTCCTCTGGGTCTTCATCATGGGCCTTTCTTGAGGATCCCCTGGAATTTATATCCCACACTAATGCTCCTGCCAGTTTTATGACCCTCATGAATAAGGTATTCATGGAGTATTTAGATAAGTTCGTTGTGGTTTTCATCGACGACATCCTTATTTATTCCAAAACTGTAGAAGATCATGCGCAGCATTTGCTTATGGTGCTCGAGAAACTTCGCGAGCATAAGCTTTATGCCAAATTCGAGAAATGTGAATTTTGGCTAAAAGAAGTTGCTTTTCTCGGGCATATTCTGTCCAATGGAGGCATATCTGTCGATCCTAGTAAAATCAAAGCAATCATGGATTGGGAATCCCCTCAATCTATACCCAAAGTTCGAAGTTTTCTCGGCTTAGCAGGATATTATCGCCGTTTCATTGAGAATTTTTCCAAAATAGCCTGACCCATGACTCAGCTCTTAAAGAAAGAAAAGAAGTTGGAATGGACACCTGAATGTGAAGAAAGTTTTCAGGAGCTTAAGAAAAGGTTAACAACAGCCCCAGTGCTAGTGTTACCTGATGTCCATAAGAGCTTTGATGTCTTTTGCGATGCATCTCGAAGTGGATTAGGGTGTGTTCTGATGCAAGAAGGTAAAGTGGTAGCTTATGCCTCTCGTCAGTTACGACCCCATGAGCTTAATTATCCAACTCATAATCTGGAATTAGCTGCTGTAGTGCACGCTCTTAAAATTTCGCGTCATTACCTTATTGGTAATCGATGCAATATTTTTACAGATCACAAGAGTTTAAAATATTTCTTTACCCAGCCTGATTTGAATCTAAGACAACGAAGATGCCTGGAGTTGATAAAAGACTACGACCTTAATATTCAATATCATCCTGATAAAGCTAATGTCGTAGCCGACGCTCTCAGCAGAAAGCTTCATTGTCTTTCTGTTTCCTATCATACCAACCAATCAGACCTCATAAAAGAATTCCAAAAGCTTAATTTGGGAATCATTGAAAAAGGGTATTTGGCCGCACTCGAAGTGCAACCAACCTTAAAATCCCAAATTAAAGCCGCTCAACTCAAAGATGAATCTATCATCAAAATTCGTGAAGAATTGAAGAAAGGAACCGAATCCGAATTCCATAAAGATTCAGATGAAGTGCTTATGTTCAAAAATCCAATCTATGTCCCCAATGATCCTGAGCTTAAAGATTTGATCCTTAAAGAATCTCATGAATCACCTCTCTCAATCCATCCTGGAAGTACGAAAATGTATCAAGATCTCCTACGAGAATATTGGTGGACCGATATGAAAAAGGATATTGCTGCATATGTTTCCATCTGGTGATGTATGTCAGCGTGTCAAAGCCGAGCATCAACGTCCTGCTGGACTTTTGCAACCTTTGAAGATTCCAGAGTGGAAGTGGGATGACATCAGCATGGATTTCATCACTGGTCTGCCAAAGACTAGAAAAGGTCATGATTCTATATGGGTCATCGTCGATCGGCTAACCAAAGTGGCGCATTTCATTCCAGTGAAAGTCACTAATCGAGGAGATGAGCTTGCAGAACTCTATCTGAATAACATTGTGCGTTTGCATGTTGTTCCAAAAACCATTGTTTCAGATCGAGGATCTCAATTTACCTCTCGTTTATGGGAAAGTTTGCATGGTCTCCTAGGGACTAAGCTGAATTTCAGTACAGCTTATCACCCCCAGACAGATGGGCAAACTGAAAGGACAAATCAAATTCTGGAAGACTTGTTGAGAGCCTGTGTGCTATCCTATGGCGCTAATTGGGAGAAAAGTTTAGCATTCGCTGAATTTTTTTACAACAACAGTTTTCAGTCCAGTCTTCAAATGTCTACTTTTGAAGCATTGTATGGAAGGAAGTGCAGAACTCCTTTCTTTTGGTCCGAAGTTGGAGAAAGAAAATTCTTTGGTCCAGATCTTATTCAAGAAGTGCAAGAGCAAGTAGACGTGATCAGAAGCCGTCTAAAAGAAGCCCAATCTCGCCAAAAGAGTTATGCCGACAACCGTCGACGTAAACTCAGTTTTGATATAGGCGATCATGTCTATCTTAAAGTATCACCCCTCCGTGGAGTTCGTCGCTTCCAAGTTCGTGGAAAGTTAGCTCCGCGATACATTAGACCTTTTCGAATCCTTGAGAAGATGGGTGAGATGGCATATAAATTGGAACTGCCACCTCAACTGTCGGAAGTTCATAATGTCTTTCATGTATCGCAACTCAAGAAGTGTCTTCGTGTTACCTCTGAGCTGACCAACCTGGAGAACATTGATCTTCAACCAGATCTTTCATATCGAGAGCATCCAATTCGCATTCTGGAAGAAGCGGAACGGCAAACAAGAAACAAGACTATCAAGATGTTGAAAGTCCAATGGAGTAATCATTCGGAAGACGAAGCTACTTGGGAACGTGAAGATCATCTCTGTAAAGAGTTTCTTGATTTCTGTTAAACCTCGCCAAATCTCGAGGACGAGATTTTTTGTAAGGGGGGTAGATTTGTAATAGCCCAAAATTCAATAAAGTAAGAAATACAATATTAACAATATTCATATGATTTATTGTTATGTTTTATGATTTCTCTGAATTAAAGAAATTCTTTTTGGCTTTTTCCTATTAAAAGAAATCCAAATGAGCAATATAGTAAAATGGTAAAAGGTAAAAATCTAAAAATAGAAAAATATGTAAAAATCTCAGATAATCCTAGATACACCCAGGATCCTGTTTGTGCCACTTGCATCGAACTGGATCAATAAAATGAATCAAAAAGATAAAAGTAATCATGAGGAGATAAATAAAGATCTCAAATCATAAGATTTCTTCAGAATTTATCTTACCTTAAATAGGGTTAAAATTTTAACCATGCCAACATATTAATCTTACCCATCCCTGGTAAAAATATCAATAATTTATCTCTAAATTTGGTAATTTTAGAAATTCAAAAATAGATTATTAGAAAAGCTGGAAAGAGTAATGTCAGAATTTTCATAAATAAAATATCAAATATAAAATCATGACAATTTCATAAAAGGTATATAATATTAATATCAACCCTTTCAAAAAGTTTCATAAAATAAAAAATTGATACTAACCCTCAATTAAATAAAAATCCGAATCAGTAAAAATCTGTAATAGTGCATTGTCAGATTTTTAATAATATTTTTACTCAACCATTTTGTCTAGAAATTTTAGCAAACCCTTTCATTTTCCTTGCCGACCTCTGTAAAATTTTTCATAAAATTTGAAGCTTATCTTTTAACCCAGACTTCGGTTTTACCCTCAACTTATCCAGAGTTTTCTCGCGACTTACCCTAGTCTCTCTCTGACTTGTGGGCCCGCGCGGACAGCTGTCATGTGCCGACCAGCTCTTCTCTCTCGCTGATAGCCTTGTCCCACCTGTCAGTTGTTTCTTCCCCATTTTTCTTCCGTTTTCTCGCGCGAAGCCAGCCGAGCCAGTGCCGCCTCTCTGGATTGTATTTTCCCCGCCGCAACTAGTGGCCAGAAGCCGCCTGCACGTCGCCCTGGACACGCCGCAACCGCCTCGGCCAACAAGATCTCTCCTGCGCCAGAACGGCCAAGATCTTTCGCACACCCAGTCGGCCGCCATTGCTTGCCCACGTCCAAACCTTGTGCCACCGCCTCAATCGCTTATTTAAGCGTCGCAAAACCGTTGCTGGCACCCATTCTCTCCTCTGGAACCCGCAGAACCGAGCCAATCCGTCCCATCGCCGCCAGAGCCCACCTTCTTCCCCAACTCCGGCCAAACACCCGAACAGGGGGAAATCGTTCAATCTCCCTCTCCTCCGCACCATTCCTCGAACCACTTCGCTTGAAGCAGCCTCACCACCCTAGGAACCTATCCCCAGCCACAAATCGGACTCTTCTTCCATAATGAGCCTGCGCGCCGAGCTCTTTCCGCCGCCGCCGCCGCAGCCGCACGGTGAGAACACCTCCCCGACGCCTAATCCTTTGAATGAAACCCAAAAATGAGATCTTTGTGACCCACTGATGATCACCGTGGTGATCTTCCACCTCAGGAAACCGTAATTTTGCCGGTTCGCCACCGGCCGTGTCCGTCGCCGCCCCCCTCACGGTGGCAGGCCAACTCCGGCCACCTCCGGCCGAAGCGACACCGCCCCTAGATGCGCGAAAGCCAACTGAGCACGAAAGTGGAACCCATTCCACTTCACCGCCACCCTCGCCGCGCGAAGCCGGTGTTGTCATCTCATCGCGGTCGCTACCATGTGGGCCACCTGCCGATTTCTTATGCGCGCGGTGACATCGACCCTCGGTCCCACTTGTCGGCCTCGCGCGCGCGTGAGCTCGCGGGCCAGCGGCGTCGGCCGCACAAGCGCGCCTCACCGCCATCGGGCCTAGCCTATCGATGCCTCGGTCGAAAGACAATGCAAAAAGGGAAAGCGGGTTTTCACCGTAAAAGCGTACTTTCCGTTTTTATTAAATTTTCCAATTTTCAGAATTATCAAAACTGAATACATTCAAACTTGAATATCTTTTGAACTAACTGTCCAAATTTTATGAAATAAATTTCTAAAATCATGTAGATTCAGAATATGCAAAAATATTATAGAATGAACTCTGTTTGAATTTCAGATTCAAATTTAAAGAAAGAATTTGAAATATGCCATGTATAGAATCTTTGCAATTCAGTTCCAAATTAAATGAAACAAATTTTGTTAGACTCCATGCTCTGTTAGGAACCTGTTTATGCAAAAAATACTTAGGGTGTACCATGGAAAATGTTTAAAGTATTGCATAGGGTGAGAAAGTAGACCAATAATAATAATAAATCAGATAATTTCAGAATTTAGAATCTGAAATCCAAGATAATAAAACATATAGAGTAGTCTCTGGAAATGGTAAATAAAGATGAATAATTCAAGAAAATAAGATTCATTATTATTAAAATCTATTCGGAAAATATTCATGTAACATATAAATAAACAATCAACATGATATAATCATATACCCAATCATGTTTGAATTATGCACTTGCTTTTATTTGGCTCTTACATCTGATTCTTTCATTTTATTGTAATTGCCATGTTATTATTATACGACGTATAGAACCCGACGAGTCCGGAGTAGTCGACGACGAACAAGAGTTCGACTACGTAGATAATCAACAAGGCAAGCACCCCCCTTGATCATATTGATCCCAGATTTACATATGTTTTCATTAAATGTTTTATTGCATACATTACTTTATTAAAGTCTGCTATTTTATGGGTATTGATAGTTGTACCGGTAGTTTCATAGAACTTCCTTGATAAGTATGAAATTGTGATCCTTGAAAACCCTAGAATAACTTAGACAGTAATTGATGTCGATTTGGGTTAATCACACTTAGTGTTATGCTTAGCCATGCTTAAAGCAACATAAAACTTTGACTTAATTAAAAATGTTGGATATGACATTAATGGGTATGACCTTTCTTTATGATTGGTATTTTGATCAAAAATGAAAATAAAACTATGGTTTTGATGCGGGCAATTATTGGCAATAGCCGGGTGTACAAGGGACTTTTACGTAGCGTAGGGGGAGACTATTGTCCGTTTCAGATTAAGGACCGAACTACGTCTTCGTTAAACCCAAGAATTACCGTACAACCACAAGTGCTGGTATGGGACAGTCTTAACCTATTAAGTTGCTTAAAACTAGCTTTGCACATTGGTAGGCTGGGGTAGTACGAGCTTTTTCAATGACTGGTTGCTCGGAGGGGCGCCCACACCGAGGTTTTGGGAGTCACATTTGCTGATACAACGGTGAATGCCACACTATGGATATGCTTACTCATTATTGTGCAGTGACTGTGCAAACATTTACACCATAGTACGGGTTTAACATCATCGGGCTGGTGCAAAGTTAGGGTTAAACAATGTAGTGACTATGTTATGATCTCCTTGCCGACACACCAAAGGAAGTGTGTTACTGGCCTGGCAAAAGGGGTTGATCATTACTTGTGGGTAAAGCTGTACACCTCTGTAGAGTGTCAAACTTTTCGAAAAGCCGTTCCCACGGTTATGGGAATCTTGGTGCGCCAGCACTAGTTAGCTGTTTTTATTTTCATAAAACTGGATTCTACCAGGTGGTGGTAGAAGTTGGCTCTTGAAAATGGTCATGAAACCCAGGTACTTGAAATTTGTTTATGCTTATATCTCATTACCTTCAGTATTAAATTGCTTTTACTTAAATTCCGTTATGCAATCTACTATTCTGTATTTACATTTCAAATTAGCTTTATGCAAAACAACCATGAGCCTTTCCTTGAATTGGCCTGCATGTATATTAGGTTTTACAAAAGTCTTGCGAGTACGTAAGTACTCAACTTGCCTATGTTGATTTTTTTAGGTGAAGAAACAGATCTCCCCGACGATACCTTTTATGACGCAGGATTCGGGTATATGAACGATGAATTTTACTAGGGCCTTCTTTGTCAGTTGCCTATGGGGATATTGGGTTAAAGGCATACTACAAGAAATATGTCTCCATTGATATGTTTTTACTTTTTGTATTGTAAGAATATTATGTACTTTGCTTCCGCTGTAATAATAAAGTTTATGTATGACTGTGATATCAATTTGTATTTGTGCGTACTAGCCACTGATCATGGGACTAGTACTGTATGCACATGGTATCCATTTTTGGTATTAATTATCAGAAATGGGGGCCTACACTCCTTGACTCATCAGTGACGGTTTATGGCTAGAAAGATCAGTGATGAGGACCACATCACAGACAGTTCAAATAAAAAAACCGTCAGTGATGACTATGGTACTCATCACTAACGGTTTTTTGTTACAACCGTCTATGATGCGTTCCCTACCACTGACCCTTCTAACCAAAAACTGTCAGTGAAGAGTACCATTGCCATCACTAATGGTTTATGGATAAAACTGTCTGTGATGTTGTCACCTATCACTGACCCTTCTTTCCAAAAACCATCAGTGATGTCTCACTGACGGTTTTTGGCTGGAACCGTGTGTGCGTAGAGGTGTTATCTCAGACGGTTTTTGGCTAGAACCGTTTGTGATGAGCATTTCCTGGAAACAAATACAAAGAGCCGCGAGGCTCCCGACCCACTTCGGTTTTCCTGAGCGATTTTTGATGTGGGTGCGATTGTGAGACTATCTGGTGCATGCAAACTGTGGATTTGGAAGAGTGATTGTAGATCCTTTTGTTCTTGGTGATCTAAGGTTAATAATTAGTTCTTATAATTGCATTATGTTGATCGAATTAAGATCTATCTTGGTATAAAAAGAGAATATTTGAATATATTGGTTTAGATCTAGGTTGGTGTAGATCCATTTGTTCTTTGTGTTCTAAAGTAGTAATTGGTTCTAATGGTATTATTTTGAAGATGTAGCTAGCTGCTAGCTAGGTAAAGATAGAATTGAAGATCCATTTTGTTCTTTTTTATGTATGAATCTAGCTAGCTAGCTTGATAAAGAGAGAATTTGAAGATATATGTAAATTTTAGTTGTAGCTTGTAGCTAGATCCATTTGTTGTTTGTGACTAAGAGGTAGCTAGTTTGGTAAAGAGAAAATTGAAGATATATACTTGGTTTAGATTATAGCTAGCTTGTACAGAGCGAAGATTATTTAGATCTAGCATGGTTTATGATTTATGTTAGGGTTTAACTAGTTAATTTGTGCTCCAATTTAAGAATGTGTGCATGTGCATGCACTTCTAATCTACTTCATTATTTAACTCTTATTGTTATATATATATATATGTGTGTGTGTGTGTGTGTGTGTAGCATACGTAGATGGACCGAAGCTGGATATATGCTGCGAACCATGCAAGTGCCGAGTACATTAATGGCGTCTCTGCTTTTAGAATAGCTGCAGAGGAGGATATGCTTAATAAGGGATCCAATTTATGTCTTAATGCATTGACTACGACAATCTGAGGATGTTTGGCAACTTAGCCCAGATCAAAGCACACTTGTTTCTACGAGGTTAAAGAGGGCACACATGTTAGACCAGTCACAGTGAAGATCAGCAGATTATACAGGAAGCAGGCAGTGCTAACAACACCGATGAAGTCGACAATATGCCGGATGATATCGATTGTGCTCCCCATGAGGATAGGTTGCAGGATGACAATCTGGATCAGATGGTGCGTGATGTTGAAGGGAACCGTGATGAGAGAGAGTATGGTAAATTTCGGGGCTTGATGGATGACTCGGAGAAACCTTTGTTCCTAGGCTGCAAGTCGAAATACACAAGGTTGTCATCCATGCTTGAACTGTAGAAATTGAAGGCAAGCAATGGTTGGTCTGACAAGAGTTTCACAGCGCTGTTAGGTCTATTAGCGGACATGCTTCCGGCGGAAAATGAGTTGCCGACAACCACCTACAAAGCCAAGAAGGTTCTTTGTCCCTTGGGAATGGAAGTAGAAAGAATACATGCATGTCCGAACAACTGTATCCTCTACCGTAAAGAGTACACTGACTTGCATGTATGTCCGGTGTGCAAAGCATCCCGGCACAAATGTAAGGATCAACCAGATGATGATGGCGAGGGCATCGAGGTGAAGAAAGGATCTCCTACTAAGGTGGCATGGTATCTGCTTGTAATTCCCATTTGAAGCGTTTATTTGCCAACCCAAAGGATGCAAAACTGCTGTGTTGGTACTTGGAGGAGCGTAAGAACGATGAAATGCTAAGACATCCTGCTGATTCTTCCCAGTGGAGAAACATCGATCGGAGGTTTGCAGAATTCGATGCGAAATCGAGGAATATAAGGTTTGGATTGTGTATAGATAGAATGAATCCTTTCAGTAACATGAGCAGCCGACATAGCACTTGGCTTGTAAATCTCTGTATCTACAGCCTTTCTCCTTGGTTGTGTAAGAAGTAGAAGTACATTTTGGTGTCCATACTTATCCAAGGGCCGAGGCAACCTGGGAACGACATTGATGTGTACCTAGCACCGTTGGTGGAAGATCTAAAAATACTATGGGTTCCTGGGTACAGGTATGGGATGTGTGCAAACGAGAGAACTTCACTTTGCACTACCTGTTGTTCTGCACCATAAATGATTTTCCAGCCCTTACTAACCTGTCGGCCAGAGTACAAAAGGAGAAAAATCATGTACTCACTTTTTAGATGATACCGAGAGTATGTGGCTGAATCACTCGTATAAAATCGTGTACATGCGTCACCGTAGGTTCCTTCGGAGGAATCACCCATACCGCAAGATGAAGAAACAATTCATTAGAAGGAACGACGATTCAGCTCCAAGGCCTTTAAGAGGGGGAGCTATTGATAGTATGGTTAAGGATGTGGATGTTGTGCTTGGAAAGGGACGTAAATCGTGGACCTATGAGAGGAGCTTATGGAAGAAGAGATCAATATTTTGGGACCTACCTTATTGGTAGCATCTAGAAGTTCGCCACTGCATTGATATCATGCACGTAGAGAAGAATGTATGTGATAGCTTGATTGGTCTCTTACTAAACATTAAGGGCAAAACAAAGGACGGTATCAACGCACAGCTTGACTTGGTCGATATGGGCATCAGACCTGAGTTAGAACCGAAAGAGACCAATAAAGGCCAAGCGTACTGCGAACCTACTTGTTACATGTTGTCCAAGGCCAAGAGAACTGAACTATATTAGTGTTTGCATGGTGTGAAAGTTCCGTCCGGTTACTCCTCCAACATGAAGAGACTTGATGCAAGATTTGAAATTAACTAGCACGAAATCTCATGATTGCCATGTGCTGATAACATAGATACTCCCTGTCAATTAGAAGTATTTTACTAATCAAGGTCCGGGAGACAATCATGAGACTGTGTTATTTCTTTAACACAATTGCTCAGAAGATCAACGATCCCAAGGATTAGATGCTCTGCAGGGCAAGGTTGTCATGACTCTGTGTAATCTTGAGATTTATTTCCCTCTGTCATTTTTTGATATCATGGTCTATTTCATTGTTCATCTTATGAGGGAGATAAAGTTGTGCGGGCCCATGTTCCTATGTAGCATGTACCCGTTCTAGAGGTACATGGAAATTCTCAAATCGTACGTACAGAATCGATCTCGACCGGAGAGTAGCATTGTCGAAGGTTATGCAACCAAAGAGATCGTCGAGTTATATGTCGATTACATGGCTCAGGTCAAACCTATAGGTGTGCCTCGATCTCGCCATGAGGTGAGGCTCGAGGGTATCAGGACCATCGAAAGGAAAGCAATCACGCCTGATCTGGTTACCTACTCTCAAGCCGATTCAACAGTTTTACAACACATGGCTGTAGTGTCCCTGTATATCGAAGAGAACAAGCACTGGCTATGGTAAGAGAATCAGACACGGCAAGAGTCTTGAATCACACGATAGCACAACCTTCAGTTTAACAAATGGTTGAAGGAGCGACCCATCACTGGAAGTGTCCCAACGCCTGGTAAGATATGGAACTACATAGTTTGTAATTGCTTCATAATTATAAGTGACATGACCTACCTTGCTCTTGCAACTCGCTTTGAGTTCAGAATCATCGCAAGCCTCTTTCCAGCGGGATAGGGAGAAAGATGTACTATCAACGGCCTTAGGAAGCAAGGAGCACCCTGGTCGCATGCGAGACTTGTGTGTTTTCATCCCCTGGAAAACGGGATTCCCATAGGCACGTACCGGAGTAGGAAAAGAGCCAAAGCCAAGCATGAAGAACGGCTAGTAGCGTCGATTAAGGAAGAGCTTAAGGAATAGATTGAGGCAAGGTTGAAAGCGTAATTTGATGAAAAGCTAAGAAGCCTTGAGGAAAGGTGAGAGATAAGGGTGGATGTGGACAAACTCACACAAACCGCGCAAGCTCCAGAAGCACCGATGCAGTTCAACCCCACTCATCGGTGGAGTAGATGTGCGTCTGCCCCTGAGACAGATGTACACGATGGCACATTTGTTGTCAATGACATCCAGGTACTACACATGTCTGGAATGCTCCGTACATATAATATGTTGGACATCATAGCTAATTAATTGTGTACCGTTATGTAGGAGGTCACGCCGTGCAAGCCCCAAGTGAGGCTAGTCAATAGCTCTATTGTTCTGCAGGCTGGTTGGGGGCACGTGTATCCAACCAGTGAAGCAACAACTGTTTATGGCCGTCCGGTAACGTCGGGTTAAGTGAAGGTTAGTGTGGACTGAAGAGGAACGCGATATGCTACACTAGCACAAAAAAAATCTACCGCGTAACCAGAAAGCTACTCGCAAGAAGGAGATCACAGATAAGATTACCACTAGACGCGCAGTTGCAAAATCCTTCGCGCGTCGATGTAGTGGATCGTCCTCGCCGCAGTCGTTGCGTCGATGGAGCGGATCGTCCTCGCCTCGCCGTGGATCGTCCTCGCCGCAGTCGTTGCGTCGATGGAGCGGATCGTCCACTAGACGCGCAGTTGCAGAATCCTTCGCGCGTCGATGTAGTGGATCGTCCTCGCCTCGCCGTGGATCGTCCTCCCATGCCGCAGTCGCAGCAGCGTCACCGCAGTAGTCCACACGTCCAGGGATGGAACGCCGTGCGTCGGTGTGCAAGCACCTGGTCGTTCGGTAGGGGCAACGAGAATAGGAGGCTAGGGTTTCGAGTGAATCACTTCTAAACCGTGGGAAAGCACACCCTGCGCCCACCCTCCTCCCTTCCTTATATAGCCACGAGATGAAACCCTAAAACAAGGCCCATCAGTGTGCTAAGCCCACGAGGTCCATTAATTATGGATCCAATCCAAATTAATGCGTCCCAGCCCTTTAAGTGTGTGACCGCAGGGTTCACGTGCGCTTGGACATGGATTCGAAAAACTCCTTTTCAATCCAATAGTTGGTACTGGCTCCTTGCAAAGTATGCCAACTCCCAAACATACTATGATCAAATCGGACAGAACCTATCAAAAGTACTGATGTAATAATCCCTTTGCCAAGTATATGAAGATTGAACTCAAGGCGAGAAGCATGTCATCCTTTGATGATTCAATCCATCTCTTGTATCCGTGATATATTAATATTTTGTGATTGACTCCTCAATCACGGCATGGCCATGCACTTCCTTAATCATATCACACGAGTGGCCTTGTCATATATCTCCGTTTCATTGGAGTGGCAAATTCCATCTTGACTGATCACTTCCCTCTGCACGTTTCATAATAAACATGAAAGCTACCTTTATAACTATCCGGTTAGGAAGTAGTGTTTGATAGCCCCAAGGAAAACTATTACACATGTAGGGAATATGACAATCTCAGGTCTAAGGATCATACATCTACTAGGTATGAGATACACTGATGACACATAAGAATGAAACATTCTCGCAGTGTCCCATTGCGGGTCTATCTAACCCATGTTCTTCAACATGCGTCCACAATGTATAGATGATATCTCTATATCCCATGATCTATGAAGCATGATCATCGATCACTACATGTGCTGATCTATTCATCGTTGTCCTATACGATGATATCCGATCAGAGATATTTATCGAATTATATCAATAAGTAAAGAGCTTCATAAGCAAGTCACATACTTGTTGATCAATACAATGATATACATTCATTGGACCAATAATCATATTATTATTCATAAACATAGTCATGTTACAATCATCTAAATGATTGCCTCAAGGGCATAGCACTAACAATCTCCCACTTGCACTTGAGTCAATCAATTAAGTATCTAATACCAATAGACCTCGTGTGCGCCTCATGCTTAGGCTGTGGCAGTGGCTTTGTCAACGGATCGGCCACATTAGCTTCCGTATGTACTTTGCATATTCTCACGTCACCCCTATCCACAATCTCACGAATAAGGTGAAAGCGCCGGAGTATGTGTTTAGACTTCTGATGTGATCTAGGCTCTTTTGCTTGTGCAATGGCACCACTATTATCACAATAGATGTCCATTGGACTAGAGGCACTAGCGACCCCACCAAGCTCTGTGATAAACTTCTTAATCCACACAACTTCTTTTGCGGCCTCCGGCCGCAATGTACTCCGTCATCGTAGAGTCGGCCACCGTGTTTTGCTTGGAACTCTTCCAGCTTACTGCTCCTCCATTAAGTGTAAACACAAACCCGGATTGCGATCGAAAATCACCTTTGTCAGTTTGGAAGCTTGCATCAGTGTAACCCTTTGCAACCAGATCTTCCTCACCTCCAAAAACAAGGAACATACCCTTAGTTCTTCTCAAGTACTTCAGGATATTTTTTACGGCTATCCAATGACCATCACCAGGATCCGCTTGGTATCTGCTCGTGACACTTAGAGCATATGAGACATCTGGGCGTGTACAGATCATGGCATACATAATAGACACAATAGCTGAAGCATATGGAATCTTGCTCATCCTGTCTCGCTCATCAGATGTCGAAGGACACTGATTCTTGCAGAGACTAATGCCATGTGACATTGGCATGAAACCTCTCTTGGATTCATGCATATGGAACCTTTTCAATATGTTGTCAATGTACGTTTCTTGACTTAATCCAATTAACCTTTTTGATCTATCTCTATAGATTTTTATGCCCAAGATATAGCATGCTTCTTCCAAGTCCTTCATTGAGAAACTCCTTTTCAATGAAGTCTTAGCATCTTCAAGCATAGGAATATCATTTCCGATCAATAATATATCATCCACATACAAAATCAGAAATACAAGTGCGCTCCCACTAGCCTTCTTGTAAACACAAGGCTCTTCTTCATTTTTGATAAAGTCAAACCCTTTGACTACTTCATCAAAACGAATATTCCAACTCCGAGATGCTTGCTTTAATCCATAAATGGATCTTTGAAGCTTGCATACCCTTTTAGCACATTTAGGATCAACAAAACCTTCAAAGTTGTATCATGTATACATCCTCGTAAAGATTCCCATTAAGGAAGGCTATTTTGACATCCATCGCCATATTTCATAATCAAAATATGCAAGAATAGCTAAAATGATCCTGACAGACTTGAGCATGGCTACGGTGAGAAGGTTTCATCATAGTCAACTCCTTGAACTTGTTTGAAACCCTTTGCCACCAACCGTGCCTTATAGATCTGAACATTTCCATCTACGCCTATCTTCTTCTTGAAAATCCATTTGCATTCAATGGTTTTACACCATCGGAGAATCGACCAAGTTCCAAACTTGATTGTCATGCATGGATTGAATTTCGGATCTCATGGCTTCAAGCCATTTTTCGAGTTTGGGTCCATCATTGCTTCTTCATAAGTCGTGGGCTCATCATTGTCCAACAATAATATGTCATTCCCATATCTTATAGGTACATGACGTGGCCTCCCCGACCTACGTGAGGTCGAGTCTCTTCCACAGTTTGTACAACACTTTGTACATCTTGTGAAGGTTCAGTGGTAGCTTGAACATATTCATGTGATTCTCGAACTTCATCAAGATACACATCACTCCTCTGAATTCTTTTGAAAGAAACTCTTTCTCCAAAAAGACACCATTTCGAGCAACAAAAACTTTGTTCTCGTTTCTTTTGTAAAAGTAATATCCTTTTGTTTCTTTAGGATACCCCACAAAAAAGCATTTTTCTGATTTAGGTGCGAGTTTATCTTATTGTAAACGTTTTACATAAGCCTCACGTCCCCATATCTTGAGAAATGACAACATGGGACTTCTCCCAGTCCATATCTCATATGGCGTCTTCTCAACGGATTTTGATAGGACCCTATTCAAAGTGAACGCAGCTGTCTCTAGAGCGAAACCCCAGAAGGATAATGGCAGATCTGTTTGGCTCATCATTGACCGAACCATATCTAATAAAGTTTGGTTTCGTCGTTCGGACACGCCATTCCATTGAGGCGTTCCTGGCGGAGTAAGTTGCGGAACGATTCCACATTGCTTTAGATGATCACCAAACTCTTGGCTCAAGTATTCGCCACCACGATCTGATCGTAAGTGTTTTATTGATTTGCCAAGTTGATTTTGTACTTCATTTTGAAACTCTTTGAACCTTTCAAAAGTTTCAGATTTATGCCTCATTAAATAGATATATCCATATCTACTAAAGTCATCGGTAAAAGTTACAAAGTACTGAAACCCACCCCTAGCAGTCGAGCTCATTGGTCCACATACATCTGTATGTACTAGGGCCAATAACTCACTCGTTCTCTCACTAAAACTTGTGAAAGGGGCTTTTGTCATCTTACCAAGTAAACAAGATTCACATGTTTCAAATGATTCAAAATCAAATGAGGTTAGAAGTCCATCACCATGGAGCTTCTTCATGCGCTTCTCATTTATATGACCTAAGCGACAATGCCATAAAAAGGTAGGGTTCAAATCATTAGGCCGATGCCTTTTTACATTAATGTTATAGACAGGTTTCTCTTCGAGTTCAAGGACATACAACCCATCCACCATGGGGCAACGACCATAATACATATCATTCAAAAATATTGAACAAACAAAGTTCTTTATTATAAAATCATAACCTTCATGTTCCAAACAAGAAGATGAAATAATGTTTCTACTCAAAGATGAAACAAAATAACAATTATTGAGTTCTAAAACTAATCATGAAGGCAAATGCAATGGGTATGTGCCAACGGCAAGACCAGCAACTCTTGCTTTATTCCCCACGCGAAAATCCACTTCTCCTTTTGCCAAGTCTCTACTTTTATCACCGTGATCGAATTGCAAATATGAGCAACCGAACCGTATCATATACCCATGAGCAGAGTGAAGAAGTAGCAAGATTAATTTCTATAACATTAATACAGAAGTGGAAACCACATTTCTATTCTTCTTATCCGCTGTACTTTTCGCAGCCTCGCTTCCAATGTCCCGATTTCTTGCAATAGAAGCATTGGGTATCGTGTTGAGGGCCAACTTTAAGCTTCAAGCTTATTTTTGAGGCTTGCGATCTCATCTTGAGCCTTGCCCCGCCCTTGCCCTTGCTCTTTCCCGCCCCCACCTTAGCCTTCCTCTTTTGAATGCGCTTGTTTTCAACCATCATCACATGATTGGGTTTTTCTTAATTCTTTCCTCAGCACCTTAAGCATCCCATGTAGCTCGGTTAGACTCTTCTCCATGCTATTCATATAAAAATTCATAATGAATGGCTCAAAGCTCGAGGCGTAGACCGAGAATAACATCTGTGGCCAAACCGAGGCTAAGGGGAAACTCAAGTTTTTCCAATCTCCCAATGTAACCAATCATCTTGATCACATGAGAGTGATCGATCGCCTTGACCGACTTACAAGCAAATAAAAGCTTGAGATACCATACCTCTCAGCTCTTGCTTGATTCCCAAACATGCCCTTCAAGCCCACAATCATATTGTAAGCATCCCGGTCCTCATTTTGCTTTTGGAGCTCGAGTCCATGGTGACTAGCATGAGACAATGACTTCTCTGAAGCATTAACATGCTTTTCATATTCAACCTTCAAATTGCGAGGAGCATTTTCGGCTGGTTCATCAGGAATTGGATTCTCTAGAACGTAGTCCTTCTTTTCATGCTTGAGAACAATTCTCAGGTTGCGATACCAATCAACAAAATTAGTTCCATTAAGTTTTTCCCTTTCCAAAACTGATCTCAAAGCAAAACCAGGTGTAGCAGGAGTAGGAGAAGGTGCCATTGAACTACAACAAAAACATGCAAAGATTCTAAGCACTATGTTTATGTAAAAATTTTATTAAACATTTTAATAAAAGACACTCCTATTTTATGTCCCTTTTATAGACACATAGTGAGTATTCAAGATCCATATTCATCAAACACTAGTGAGCTTTGGCATCACTGCTAGAAATTTAATGACATAGGTAAGCAACACCTTTGCTAATTACATCTTATGTAACTCTTGTTTGTTGAGTATGAAAACAAGTAATGAATGCCTCCGTCAACTTGACTCATGGCCAGGTCAACCTGCCCCTAGGGCTCACATAAGGGAGAGAGCACTTCCCGTATTCGGGTGCCAATTAAGAAACCTGCCTCATGTGTGTTTTCCTAGACACCAATTGTCTTGTATAGGTTCCTTCATTACTGAAATCAAATCCCAACCACTTATGTCCTCAAGCCCAAAACCGTTTTGATAGCTTGATTAAATCTACCATTGTTATGCGTGATGTGTCCAACACATCCATATCATCTATTAAGATAGCCATTGATATACTACTTTGGCAGTCATATCAATAACGATCTAAATTCTTGATAGGTGCAACAATTGGATGGACATTTTGATTTAAAATTTTAACTATAGGGATGAACAAAATCTACTAAGAACATGGCATCACATGCAATGAGCATAAAGAAAATAGCAAGGATTAAACACACATCCACGTAAAATCGTAATAAGTCGTGAAATAGCATGGCCCTTAGCATTAAGATCTCCATCATCATGCTTGTTTGTTCACCTTGCCACCTTGCTTGATTTGTTCACCTAGCCACCTTGCTTGATACCATCGTCTTCATCATTATGGATGCAACACCTTACAACTTTTGATAATGAATTTTACATGAGGGTTTCAAGCATCACAAGTCGACACGCAGGTCGTTATACAAATTAAATAGCCTTATGGCTTGACATGGCACGCAGGCCATGTGGAAATTACATGCATCACATACACATAGACCATACTATTTCACATAATCCCCTGCAAAAAAGAGTTAAACAAAAGCAACCCTACGACTCCGGGATCCGAGGGCAGCACAGCAGCGTCCAGCTACGCCGCCACGGAGGGATCCGAGGGGCGCCTGGCGGGTCGGGGGCGGGTCGAGGGCAGCGCCCTTGGAAAATTTTTTAGAGGCATGTCATCTGTTAAAGGAAAACACCCTCAAAATTTCCACGGATCAACCAAATTGACCCAATCTGATCTAATCTGATTGGCTTGGTCCCATATGGATACGTTTCAGAAACCCTGATGGCGGTAACCCGACCGGTAAGGGTAACGTCGTACCATGAACGGACTCACCCAAATCAATATTGAATCGGTTTGTGCTTACCATGGATCAACTAGATTGACCCAATCCAACTCAATCTGATTGGCTTGGTCCCATATGGATACGTTACAGAAACCCTGATGGCGGTAACCCGACCGGTAAAGGTAACGTCGTACCATGAACGGACTCACCCAAATCAAGATTGAGTCGGTTTGCACTTTCCACAAACCCAAAACCGATCGATCTCATCGATGGCTGCCGTCACCAATTCATCACATGAACCGGCTGAACATGTAATAGATCCAATCTACTAACCTAACACATCATACGTGCAACATGCAAATCACAAATCTAAGCAAGATGGCTCTGATACCACTGAAGAGGAACGCGATATGCTACACTAGCACACAAAAAAATCTACCGCGTAACCAGAAAGCTACTCACAAGAAGGGGATCATAGATAAGATTACCACTAGACGCGCAGTTGCGGAATCCTTCGCTCGTTGATGTAGTGGATCGTCCTCGCCGCAGTCGTTGCGTCGATGGAGCGGATCGTCCTCGCCTCGTCGTGGATCGTCCTCCCACGCCGCAGTCGCAGCAGCGTCACCGCAGTAGTCCACACGTCCAGGGATGGAACGCCGTGCGTCGGTGTGCAAGCACCTGGTCGTTCGGCAGGGGCAACGAGAAGAGGAGGCTAGGGTTTCGAGTGAATCACTTCTAAACCGTGGGAAAGCACACCCTACGCCCACCCTCCTCCCTTCCTTATATAGCCACGAGATGAAACCCTAAAACAAGGCCCATCAGTGCGCTAAGCCCACGAGGTCCATTAATTATGGATCCAATCCAAATTAATGCGTCCCAGCCCTTTAAGTGTGTGACCCTGCAGGTTAACATACGTTTGGACATGGATTCGAAAAACTCCTTTTCAATCCAATAGTTGGTAGCGGCTCCTTGCAAAGTATGCCAACTCCCAAACATACTATGATCAAATCGGACAGAACCTATCAAAAGTACTCATGTAATAATCCCTTTGCCAAGTATATGAAGATTGAACTCAAGGCGAGAAGCATGTCATCCTTTGATGATTCAATCCATCTCTCGTATCCGTGATATATTAATATTTTGTGATTGACTCCTCAATCACGGCATGGCCATGCACTTCCTTAATCATATCACACGAGTGGCCTTGTCATATATCTCCGTTTCATTGGAGTGGCAAATTCCATCTTGATCGCTCACTTCCTCTCGCACGTTTCATAGTAAACATGAAAGCTACCTTTATAACTATCCGGTTAGGAAGTAGTGTTTGATAGCCCCAAGGAAAACTATTACACATGTAGGGAATATGACAATCTCGGGTCTAAGGATCATAAATCTACTATGTATGAGATACACTGATGACACATAAGAATGTAACATTCTCGCAGTGTCCCATTGCAGGTCTATCTAACCCATGCTCTTCAACATGCATCCACAATGTATAGATGATATCTCCATATCCCATGATCTATGAAGCATGATCATCGATCACTACATGTGCTGATCTATTCATCGTTGTCCTATACGATGGTATCCGATCAGAGATATTTATCGAATTACATCAATAAGTAAAGAGCTTCATAAGCAAGTCACATACTTGTTGATCAATACAATGATATACATTCATTGGACCAATAATCATATTATTATTCATAAACATAGTCATGTTACAATCATCTAAATGATTGCCTCAAGGGCATAGCACTAACATGGACTACGTGAATGAACCTTTCAAGCCCATCCCGCTGGAGATGTCCCCAAACAACGAGATCGTGACATTGGGGCATACCGTTAACACATTCATCAAGTGGCGCAAGAGGGACATCTTAATTGATGACTATCCTCCAGCATCGGAGCAACATGCACAACATGATTTAATTAGAATTTTTTGCATGTATTGTTCTGAACACTACTTGATTCATCTAGAAAGCATCGTGTTAACTTGAGGCATTTATATGTAGTTAATTATTTTGCTTTGCCATGTTATAGTTTTAAAGTTCATCTATACGTCTTTCAACCTGTTATCTTCGTCTTAAGAAAAGCTGTTATATTAGATTTTATTGTGGTTTAAATTTTAATTTATATAAAAATCATGGACAGATCAGTTTGTCACAAACTGTAACATCCTAAAAAATGGGTAATAATAAGAAATTAAATAATATATTTGAATAAGTTTTAATTTGTATTTCCGTGGGTTTTTCTGAATTTTCTCTGAGTTTTCTTGACTTCTTTTGATTATTATTTAAAGGGAAAATTCATTTTTCTAATCAACCAACCATTACATAAGTAATAAGAAAAGATTTGTAAAACAAAAAAATAAGAAAAATCCCTGTAAAATTTGTGGAGCTATCCAGAACATAAAAATATAATTTTAAAGTCATGTCAAAGCATTAAAAGATGAAAAGAAAGGTAATTTAATGAATCATGACTAACAATAGTAAAAATGTCAAAAATTAAATTCTCATAATTTCGATGTGAAAATTTTTATATTATCTTCTCTGGATAGAGTCATATACTGTAATAATATCAGGAGATAATATTTATATTTGATATTTATAAAAATTCAAAAACTAAAAAGCTAAAAATCTGGAAACATCAATGTGAGAATTTTATTAAATAAACTATCAAGAATATGAATATGAAAATTTTACAGGAGATTAATGTACCCATAAGGAACCTGCACAAAAAGTTTCCAAATTTTTGAATAAGATATATGTACATAAATAAATATAAAACAGAATGTATAAATTTGTGCACAGTGCATTGTCAGAATTTTTGTTGATTCTACAGGCGTCCAATAGGTCTGAAATTTTAAAGGTAGATTCTAATCTAGCTCTAGTACACTCAGTAAATTTCTCATTAATTTACCGGAGTTCTCCTCCTCTCTCCCAACCGCGCGGGTCCTGCCGATCCGGAGAGCCCACCTGTCAGTCACGGCTTGTGTCTTCTTCCTCTCCTTCCGGTTAGCTCTTCGCGCGTGGTTGAGACCAACTCGCCAGCTGTAGCTTTGTGCCACTGATGCTCTCCCGCGCCACCTGAGGAAACCACCTCTGCAGAGCTTCGCCACGCGTGTGCTTGCTCTGATCTTTCGCAGAGCCGCCCATACCAGCTCCTTTTCGAGCGCAGCAAAACCCCCGCCGTGTTCACACCAGGAGACGGGCTACTCTACAGCGAATCCTTGGCCTATAAATACCGAACCGAGCTTGCCAAGATCTGTGCTTCAAAACCCCTCACGTTTCATCCCTCCTACTCCTCTGAGCATCGCTAATTTCTCGCTTCTCCGAAACAACCAAAGAATCCTAGAAATTAGGATCATCTCGATTTCAGTCGGTACCTTCTTTCGTTTCTCAATTAAGCTTCACAAGTAGCATCAGTGACGTCTCGTGATCAAAAGCCCTTTGTTATTTTTAGGTATCTTCAACCGGAGCCTTACCGCCGCCGAGACCCCTTCTTCCCCAAAACCAGCGACTGGTGGTAAGCATCTCCAGCAAGCCTCTGTGCTTCTATGAGACCAAAATGGAATGCTTAGCATGAAGAGGAACGCGGTATGCTACGCTAGCACAAAAAAAATCTACCGCATAACCAGAAAACTACTCGCAAGAAGGGGATCATAGATTAGATTACCACTAGACGCGCAGTTGCGGAATCCTTCACGCGTCGATGTAGTGGATTATCCTCGCCGCAGTCGTTGCGTCGATGGAGTGGATCGTCCTCGCCTCGCCGTGCGTGGATCATCCTCCCACGCCGCAGTCGCAGTAGCAGCATCACCACAGTAGTCCACACGTCCGGGGATGGAACGCCGTGCGTCGATGTCCAAGCACTTGGTCGCTCGGCAGGGGCAGCGAGAGGAGGAGGCTAGGGTTTCGGGTGAAATACTTCTAGACCGTAGGAAAAGCACACCCTGCGCCCACCCTCCTCCACTCCTTATATAGCCACGAGATGAAACCCTAAACCAGGGCCCATCAGAGTGCTAAACCCACGAGGTCCATTAATTACAGATCCAATCCAAATTAATGTGTCCCAGCCCATTAAGTGTGTGACCCTGCAGGTTCACGTACGTTTAGACATGGATTCGTAAAACTCTTTTTCAATCCAATAGTTGGTAGCGGCTCCTTACAAAGCATGCCAACTCTCAAACGTACTATGATCAAATCGGACAGAACCTATCAAAAGTACTCATGTAATAATCCCTTTGCCAAGTACATGAAGATTGAACTCAAGGCGAGAAGCATGCCATCCTTTGATGATTCCATCCATCTCTCGTATCCGTGATATATTAATAAGTTGTGATTGACTCCTCAATCACAACATGGCCATGCACTTCCTTAATCATATCACATGAGTGGCCTTGTCATATATCTTCGTTTCATTGAAGTGGCAAATTCCATCTTGATTGTTCACTTCCCTCTGCACGTTTTATAGTAAACATGAAAGCTACCTTTATAACTATCCGGTTAGGAAGTAGTGTTTGATAGCCCCAAGGAAAACTATTACACATGTAGGGAATATGACAATCTCAGGTCTAAGGATCATAAATCTACTATGTATGAGATACACTGATGACACATAAGAATGTAACATTCTTGCAGTGTCCCATTGCAAGTCTATCTAACCCATGCTCTTCAACATGCGTCCACAATGTATAGATGATATCTCCATATCCCATGATCTATGAAGCATGATCATCAATCACTACATGTGTTGATCTATTCATCGTTGTACTATACGATGGTATCCGATCAGAGATATTTATCGAATTACATCAATAAGTAAAGAGCTTTATAAGCAAGTCACATACTTGTTGATCAATACAATGATATACATTCATTGGACCAATAATCATATTATTATTCATAAACATAGTCATGTTACAATCATCTAAATGATTGCCTCAAGGGCATAACACTAACATAGCATTCGTAGATGCTTAGCCTGTAACCCATTCAGCTCATCTGACCTTCTGTCGTCGGCGTGGCATGTCGCCATGACCTCCGCCGCTCAGCCATGACGGCGACCCATCCCCGGTCGTCGCCGAGGGTCATTGGGATGTCCCCTAGTGGCGCATTAGCATGCTGAAGCCTTAGGTACTACCCATTCCTCCTGGCCAGAGCTAGTTAGCCGGCGGCGAGCCAAAACCGAGTGCACCCTATTTGGGGTCACTGACCTGTGGGCTCCCGTGGTTAGTGGCCGAGTCGGGCGCGGGCGTGCGAAAGACTGAGGTCGCTGACGGGTGGACCCAGATTGTCAGTGACCCTACGGGATTTAAACGTGAAATCTGGCGCACGGCGAAAGACGTTTTCAGACCGTTGAAAGCGTATTTCATTATTTTCTTTTGATTTCCAGAACCGAATAGATTCAAACTTGAATATCTTTCGCATTTGAAATTCAAATGTGATGAAACCAATTTATAAATTCATCTAAAATCAAGAACTTCCAGAATATGCAAAAATGTTTTGAAAAGCTACTCCGAAAAAATATTTTAATACAAAGGTGAATAGTAGATATGAAAGTAGACTAAATGTAGAAACTTTGCGAATAATGTTGAATTTGTATGGAACCAATTTTATCATGATCCTTATTCTGCTATGAACCCATTCATCTAAAAATATTTGGGTAACTAGTTGTTTTATGTCTTTTCTATTGAAGTCTAATATTGTTAGTTTGATTATGCAATAATAAATAAATTAATAAGAAAAGAATTTCAGGAGATTGCTAAACATATTTCTTTTCAGCATGATGGCAGTATGATGTTAGGCTAGGTAAAAATATTTAACAAACAATGGTTTATGCAAATAGGATGTGTTCTAGTATGAAGAGCATAATAAGCATATGCATATGTATATATATATAGGTATATATATGTACATATATATGTATATACATATGTATCTACATATACGTATATGTATATACATATACGTATTATATGTGTATGTATATGTATATGTATATGTATATGTATATGTATATGTATATGTATATGTATATGTATATGTATATGTATATGTATATGTATATGTATATGTATATGTATATGTATATGTATATGTATATGTATATGTATATGTATATGTATATGTATATATATATGTGTGTATATGTATATGTATATGTATATATATATGTATATGTGTTCATACAAGACCATACCTGCATCTAAAAATTAGTTCATGAAGATGTGGTAAATAACTTAATGTGTCATGCCTAAATAATAAAATGGCAGCAAGAAGTTTGATGATAAATGTTTAATTCAAAAGTCTTTAAATACATTGCTTTGCATCTGAATCCTATTAACAACATACTATTTTATGTTATCACTATAAGACAAATCTTTCTTCTTTAAATAATTTTAGCATCTAGAATTCGTTAAAATAAAATGAATAATTCATATGAAGCAAGAAATACTTGATATCATTTGGTTCAAAAGTAGTAAAAGTAAATACAAATAAAAAAGATGGTATAACCATATAAACACGAATCAAAATCTTACCAATAAACACTCATGTTTCTCTGAATAAGCTTTTATTTGGATTTTCTATCTGTCTTCTTTTTGCCCTTATATTGGTTCGCTATTTATTGTATGTTATTCCTGATGGTCGCCGAGTAGATTCTGACGAGCCTGAATTAGTAGACAACGACGACCTCGCCGACGACCCAGACTTTATACTTGACAACGATCAGCAACACAAGCACCCCTTGATCATTTTGATCCTATTACTTCAAATATTTACTTTCAATGCTTGCAAAACTATTATGCATGCGCGTACTTGTCATAAAAATGCTATGTTGGAATATTGGTAGATATACCTGATATTTCATGAAACTTCCTCGATAAGTATGGACATGTGAACCTTGATAACCATAGAAAAAGGGTACACATTACATAATGTCAAATTGGGTATAAACAATTAATAATCATGCTTAGCCATGCTTATTTAGCAACGAAGTAGATGATCAAAACAAACTACTTCATGGGAATTTGATAACGATGGATTGGCTATGTTATCGATTGTGAATATTTTAAAAATTAAAACCCAAAATAAAACTATGGTTTAGATGCGGGCAAATATTGGCAATATCCGGTTGTGCAAGGGTTAGACTTGTACGTAGTGTAGGGAGGAGTATTGCCCGTGTCGGATTAAGGACCGAGCTATGGGTTGTTTTCAAGCCAAGAAAATCATACAACCACGAGTGCTGGTATGGGACAGCCTTAATCTATTAAGTTGCTTAGATCTAGCTTTGCACATTGGTAGGCGGGAGATAGTATGAGCAATCCTTTCTAGGTTGATTAAGAGGGGTTTCCACACTTCGTTGTGGGTAAATGCATATCGGTATAACGATGTACGCCTTGGTATGGGAAAGAACCTTTATCGCAGGGATTTACTGCCTTTATTGCAGGGAATTACTGCTTGTATTACCACTTTAAATGGCAGGGATACATTGTCATGTTCCTTCCCCATAATAAGGATTTAACATCATCGAGCTGGTGCAAAGTTAGGTCTAGACAATGTAACAGTTATGTCATGATCACCATGCCGACACCCCAAAGGAAGAGTGTCAACTGGCCTGGCAAAAATGCCGGATCATTTCTTGTGGGTAAAGCTGTACACCTCTGCAGAGTGTAAATCTAATTAATTAGCCGCTCCTATGGTTAAAGGCACTTGGTAACATCATCACATGGTTAGAATTTTAATATTTTCAAAATAATTTGATGGGAAAATAGTGTTTTGAAATATACTTCACGTTAGAGGATGACATGGGAATGGACTAAATCAGTCAGGTAGACTGCGATATAATCTTATCACTGTGTTAGTACTTGGTTATTACAATAGATGCTCTTTTACAAATTCCGGTTATAATCTAGTATATGATTATGCTGTAATTTGCCAATGCAAAATAACTGTAGAAACCTTGCCATTGATATAACCTGTATTTACTTATATTTGCATCTGTGATACACTATAAGACTTGCTGAGAACACAATGTACTCAATCTTGTTATCAATGTTGTTTTTAGGTGATGATATCGAATACTCTGATGATCATTACGACCATACAGAATTCGGGGGTTATGATGACGATCTTTTCTAGGATTTTACCTTGTCTGTTGCCTGAGGGTGAATGGGCAAACTACAAGAGAAATAAAGTTTTCGCTGCTGCTTTTCAAGTTTTTTGCTTGTAATACTATTATGTAATCTCATATGCTTAGCGTATGTAATATTATTGTGTATGGATGTGATTTCAATTTGTAATCTGTGCGTACTAGCCACTGATCATGGGACTAGTACAGTATGCACAGGAAACTCATTGTTGGTATTCAATATCAAAAATGGGGGTCTTAAACAAACCAACCACCACCAAAAATTTACATGTTACCTAGATAAGAAATAATAACCTTTTCCAATATTCCACAAAAATAGCATTTATAATACATTAGTTATTATCGATTATAGAAATATTTGTACGTTCCTTGATTAAAAGGAAATTTTTGTTTATACCAAAATACCCTCAAACAGACATTTAGACACCATGCATTCATTGATTCACTTGTTCAAATGTTCGTTTACGTAACTATGTTGTACTTCTTATTTGTTGGAGCAAGCCTCATGTGAAAAAGAAGGAATAAATGGCAATGATTCAAAGATGTGCATTTGTACCATGCTCTAGGATATTTTATCTTATAAATTACTAGTTAAAATCCTGCGCGTTGCTGGGGCGGTTTATTAATTTTAATAGAGGAAGGAAATCATTCAAAATAAATTTAAAAATAGAAAATAAACATATTTTCTTCCAAAAAAATTAAAAAAATACTTTAGAAATCTTTTTAGGAAAAAGGAAAAAAACTTTTTTTAAAAAAAAAACTGTAGCATAATAATGTAGCTCAGCCGCTGTAGTTTCTGCAGTACCGAGTACCACATGGCGTGGCCTGGACTACTTAACCTAGAATCAACAAGATATATAGATTATGGATTAAATTAGACCAGCCCAACCACCAGGATAGGCCTAGAAAAGCCCAGCTTTGAAGGTCAGACCCAAACCTTACGGTGGAATGTCTACTTGAGGCCTAGTTTGGTCTGTGGGTGATTTGGGGAATGTAAAGTGCTTGGGTAGGCCACACGATTGCAATAGATGGAATGATGAACAACTACACCGGGTTCTCTCACTTTCTCTGAATCGGGCCCAAAGAGGAAGTATGCCTAGTGCAATTAATGGCCTTGCTACCCAATCCATTACCGGAAGTGATCCATTTTCTAGACCCCAAAATTTCATTTTTTGACAAATATGGGTTCCATACGTTCGAAATAGCAAAAATAAGCCTTTTGATGAGCTTGAAAGGTGCTACAGGCGACATATGTCCCCTACCATGCAAGGGGAGTTTGGAAGGTGGGCGGTGTCGCAATAGGTCGGGCGAGCGTTGAAGGAAGCATGGGAACATGGGAGGAGGTAGCCTGCCACGGTAGGGTAGTGCGGCACACCAATCTCGATAGCTCCTTCGAGCTCCGGAAGCTCGGCAGCAACGTGGGCCTAGCTGGTCTGTAGCACACTCTGCTACCTCCCGTGCTACCCAACCACAATAGGGGACACGCGTCGTCACGTACCTGGTCTTCCGTGCTTCAACATGAGGCCAAAATTGAAATTCTCCATGCATGGGGCTATTTTTGCAAAAAAAAATGGTGACAATAGGGTAAAAACCTTCGCATTACCGACCATGTCTTCCACTTGCCTATCTCGCTTAGGATCTGTTAGCACAAAAATTTGGCAAAGTATAGGACCAATTTGTTAGGCTGAGTTAAATTTGGATATATAGCCAACATCGGTTTGAATAAGGAATTTTACTTATCAAGAGGTGGAGGCCGATATGGTTCATGTGACGGATCGGAGAAGGATACAATTGGCCTATACGCTATAAAAGGGTACATGAGGCGAACCGAAGAATCAACCAACAATCAATCAAACAACTCACGTCTACTTTTTATTTACTTTCTTTCAACTAGGAGTAGCTTTTGTAATTTAGATTTTGTAATCTGTTCTTGATCAATAAAGTTGTGCATCGTCAATTGTTAATCATCTTCGATTACACCAATTTGCCCAGGTTTGCTTTTCTCCGATCTTGTTGCGCATCACCTTATTCGAGAAAATCTACCTTTATTAACCAAAGCTATCAAAAGACAGGTGATAGCCGATTTTATAATTGGGCATGGATCTGACGTTGAGACCAACATAATGTGCGTTGCACCTTGGCACTTGTTTTTTCACATTTAAATTTGAATTTTGGCATTGAGTTGAGTTTTCACGTTTCATTGAAATTTTTCTGGAATTTTATCATTTAAAGAAAAACTTTTAATGGTTAAAGAAGTGATGCAAAGTGGCTTATCAAGCTTTTTAATGCATTTTGGGATTTCTACTAGATTTATTAGCCTTAGGATTTATTTGCTACTTTTAAATTCCTTTTGCTCCAATTTTGAGCATTCTAAAGAATCTTATAAAAACTTCAAATAACCTAACCTGAGAAATAATTTTATAAAATAATATAATATCTCAGATGAATAACTATGAATTTTTTACAATTTTTGCACAACATAAAAATTCCTTAAAAATTCAAATAGGGTTCTGAAGCAGCGATCTTGTAGGAATTTTAATTTGAAAACTACAATAGGAAAATGAGAAAAACTAAGGAAAAGAAACTTTATTCATTGATCTATCTCCACAAACTTTTTAAGAATTTTCTTGATCACCTAAAGCCACTTTTGGACAGCCTCAACCATCAAGCAGCTTTCTAGAAATCTAGCCATGCTATAGTGTGCCGGCGACATGCTCGACGAAGTGCCCGCGTCGCAGCTACTGCCAGTAGGCCATACAAGCCAAGGACCCCACCGACCAGTCTCTTGCCATCACCCTCCCCTCTCTCCTCCCATCTCTCTGCCCTCGACACGATCGGCCACGCCGTTCCATGCCACGCACGGGCACGAGTAGAACTCGTTCGCCACACAGCTGCACCGCCTCGACTCCGCACGCACCCTCTCCCTGCCTAAAGACAACCGAGGCCTCACCCAACTCCTCAGCTCACCATTGCCTCACCTCCGTCGCCCTTGAGCTCGCTCTGTGCTCAAAAACACTGGGAGCATGGGGACGAGGCCGGCGAGCATGCCTCCGAGCCATTCTTTGCCGGGTGATCTTGCCGATTCAATTCCGCTCGCACGCAACTACTTTTCGGTTCCCTAAGCCCTTTCTTTGCTTTGGTTTCAGCTCAAGCCAGCCAAGCTACCGCCATGACCACTTCTTCTTCTTCCGCTCCAGCCACACGATAGCAAGCCGCCTCAGCCACTCCCTGCCACACCGAGGTAGCAAACCTGACTCCTCTTCACCACCTGAAGCTTTTCCCCCACTTGGCCGAGCTCGAGCTACCCTCCACCTCGCTCATGGTCGCAGCCACCACCGTGCGTCGCCCCTCACCATCGCTAGCCCACCTCGCCATCGTTCAGTTGCAACCGGTCGATGCCCTAGGACCACCTTGGCTCCTAGGTGATCATTGAGCCGCCAGCCTAGCTGCGCCGCCCTCGCTTCCCCGCTAGTGACCATCGCACCAAGCTCCCTTGCCCCATGCCGCTGACATACAGGCCCGCCTCATCAGTCACTAGCCTCTCTCGCCTACACGCATGGTCGCTGACACATGAGGCCACCCTGTCAGTCGGCATGGTGAATTTCAAAATCCCATGAAAAGGTGAAGTACGCTTTCAAAGTTAGAAAGCGTATTTTGTTATTTTCAACCATTTTCTGAACTGACAAGATTCAAATACTGATATCTTTTGCATTATAACTCCAAATCCAATGAAACAAGTTTCTGAATTTGTGTAAATTCATGCAGATTCTGAATATACAAAAAATATTTTAAATTTTAACAATATACAGTAAATGATATCAAATTTAAGCTATAGGCCTAGAATGTATACTATCAAAAAATTTACAAATCAAATTCAAAAATGATGAAACCAATTTTTATGTATTCCTGAGGCCATTAGAATTCCAAATATGTAAAAATATCTAGATTTGAGATTAGTTTATGACAAATGCATGAATAGGAGTATTTCAATACATACAAAATTCAAAAGCTCATAACTAGTTCAAATAAATTTTAAAATTTGTGAAACCTTTTGAAAAATTCATGATAAATCATGTTCTATATTCTATGCAAATTATGTGCATTTTTTAGCTTGTTGCATACTGAGGTTATGTTGGTATTTATTTGCGACCTTATGTTTATTTGCTTAGACGACACTGCTTACGAAACTATTGACGAGCAACACCTCAAATAGGAGAAATACCATGATCAGGAGCAAGGCAAGCACCCTCCTTTGATCATGTTGATCCTACTATTTTATGAAGTTTATGTTTTTCTATCAAACAATATATGCATGCGTATATGTTTATATTAAACTTGCTATGTTGCGGGTATCGGTAAATACTTCCTATTTGTATGCATTACCTTTGCCTTGACACTTGTTTACCTATTATTGTAACCTTAGTTTTATGGTTTAGACATTAGTTAATGTTATTATGGGTGTTGATTGCGAGATTCATCATGTATATGCTTAGCCATGCGTACTTAGAACGTCATTTAAATGTTGGGCCACACTCTTATTTAGACTTGAGCAAATTTTAAAGGTATGGGACCGAGTTATTGTCTCTAGATATTTTAGTAAAAATCCAAAGTGAAAACTTATGGTTTAGACGCGGGCGAGAAACTATTTAAACTTGAGGCATGAGGCGCAACCTCGCACGTAGATGGGGGAGATCCTTGCCGGGGTTAATTAAGGACCGAACTTGACGCTATCACCTAAGTAATTGAGTGCAACCACATGTGCTAGTATGGGATAGCCTTAGCTTAGTAAATTAGTTGGGACTTAGCCCTACATTTTGGTAGGCCGAAGTAGTAAGGGTGAATCGGGGGTACGGTGTCATTCGTAGGTGCTCCCTTCACCGAGATGTTGGGATCAAGCATGTCTGATACAACAGTGTATGCCTTGCTATGGGGGAAGGATGCGATGAGGCGTAAACCGTCGTTAGTACTATGTGTACGGGTCTGGATTTCTAGCGCCATAGCAAGGGTTTGTCATCACTGGACTCGTGCAAGGCTAGGCTCTAGCTAGTCGAATGGTTTCATCACAATCTAGCAAATCGGGTACCATAGGTATCGCGAGGCATGATTGTCATGATTGCTAGAATGTGTCATGTGGATAAAGTGTACCATCTCTGTAGAGATTTAATATAATTAATTAGCCGTGCTCACGGTCATAAGCAACTCAGGAAAATAATGTCAAGTATAGCGTTGTATTTGTGAAAACCTTGAAAAATGTGGTTTGACGGGTTGGTATACTTGAAAGCCAAAGTTGGCTGAGGTTTACTCACTATTCGTGCCCATGGAGGGTCATGATATGACGGAAATATGCTTCATTTACTATTATAGATTCATATCAATTGCTCATTTTAAAATTTCGACACCATTGATGAACTACTCTCTTGCAAATAAAATCTGCCTTATGCTGAAAATAAAACTTAGTGTAGAAGCTTGATTCCTTGGACTAACCTTGCATGTAAATTATTTTCATACACTAAAGTCTTGAGAGTACATATGTGTACTCACCGTTGTTCAATTTACAATATTTAGACAAAGGTACAGATGATGTCCCCGAGGACTCTTACTTCGCACCGGGGTCCGACGACTACTTGGACGGGCGAACTAGGGCTCTTCCTAGTCGGTTGCCTCTGGGTTTTGGATGGTCATACCACTATCCCTACTTTTTTTTATGTACTCTTACTGCTGCAATTTACTTCCATGTGTAATATTTGGCCGGTCGACCGTGTTCTTGTATCATTAAGTAGTTGTAATAGCACTCTAGTTTTACTATTATGCTATGTCAATGACTAGATGTGTGTACGTGTGATGATACCTCTCGAATGCGGAATATGTGGGTGCTAGGCTTTGATCTTGGGAACTAGCGCCGGCCACATATCCGGGTACCCGGAATTGTCCTCAACCGTCCGACATGCGGACACGTGCGACAGTCGTTCCATGTCTATTGTGATGCACACCCCTTGGTAGGTGTGGGCGATATCAAGGTTCTGAGGTGGCCAGCATGCGCTACGCCCAGAAGGGTTGGTTTCAATCCCAGTATGGTTATTCGAAAAAGAATTAGAAATCTCTTGGACATCTAAGTGTGTATGGTGCAACCGGGTGACTCTTATTTGGTTGAGTGCGGGCCATCTGGTTAATATTCCATACACAGGACTATTGGTGGCAGTAAGCATACACTTAAGTGGAGTATGGGTGTCACCCCTAGTCCAACGCATGAGTGAAGTTCGATTCGTGTTTCTGGGTGTCCACATGATCACAAAACCTCTCCACAGGAGGGCAAAGCTCTCTCTAGAGTACACACACAAAGATTCTCATCTCTTTTTCTAGAAGGTCCCTTCTCTCAAAAACCTTGTTGCATCCCTCTACACCTCTCAACCACTTATATAAAAGAGACAACCCAAAAACCCTAACCTGAACACAAAGTAGATTTCATCCACACTTAACATTAGCTAACCCGCTAACCCAACACCATAACGGGTTTTACACTCTCATATGTGCGTTTCTCAAAACGGCCTTCTCCATAACGTTCCAATTAGCTCTACGAGCCTGAATCATGTCCATCTCCTTTTTAACTTGACCTGAACCACTTAGGCCAACGCCATGTTTTCCAAACCGCCTCCACCTCTGGTAATAGATAAATTACCAATATGCCTCATTACCGGTCTTTCCGCATTTCCTTCATCCCGAAGCATCGTCCATGCTCCGTTACTTTTCTTGTGGCCCCAATGACTTGCCGCCAAGCCTCTCACACATTCAGATCCTCAAATCGTACTCGCTTACAAATGGGCCCATGTCATTTGTCAATACACATGTTCTTGTCCGATTGATCATGAAGCTCTCGGATTCCTTGACCGTGATCTGGACCTTGGCTTCTCCCTAGGCATAGTACTGGTCCACCTTGTCATTGCTCGCCATGTCCATAACCAGTAGCTCACGCTTCGGCTCCTTGTCTTCCAGGCTTGCAACAACTCTCTAGCCTTAGTCATCTTCTAGCGTCCTTTAACCGTCTAGACCTTAGCTCTCCTAGCCTAGTCTCAGTCTCCACCACCTCACCATGACCTAGTGTAACATCCCAAAATTTAAAAAAATGGGAAATAAAAATTCTGAATTTTTAATGTGCTTAATTTTGAATTTTCTGATATTATTTGGTTTTCTCGGATTTTTGCCCTAAAGGAAAAACCCTTTTTCTATTAATTAGTGAAAGATAAATAAAAGGAAATGGAAATATATAGTAATAAAATAGAAAAAAATTATATTTAAATATAGGAAATTCTAAGAACTCTATTACTACAGTCCAAAGCCATATGAACACATTTATTAATGATAAGAAGTGTGGATTAATGAAGTTGGACTACGAATAGTGAGCTTGTCAGAATAAAATAAACATTTACTAACCTTATCTCGAGCTGAGATTTTTACCTATCCTCTTCTAGGATAGTTAAATATCCAGTAAAAATATCTAAAATAAATAATCACATTGGTACCTCTAAAAATTCTAAAACGGAAAACTAGAAAAATTAGAATTGAAAATGTCAGAACTAATACAAAATAAATATAAAATATATTAATCTAAAATTTTTATAGTAGAATATTTTAACCAAAAGAAACCTTTACAAAAATTTACAACCATGATTTAATCTTCAAATAAATCAAAAACTAAGAAAGATAAAATGAGCAGTTTAGCTTGTCAGAATTACTGGAATTTTTGCACACAATATTTTAACTTAAAAATTTTACTAAATAACAAAACTTCTCTCAGGATCTTAGTCAAATATTGTCAAAAAAATTCCAATAGAATTGACCCCTCAATTAATGCTAGAAATCATTACCTGTTCAGGAAGAGATGAGTCGGTTTCCTTTCACTTCTCTGACCAGTGAGACGCCTCATGTACCTGGCCCCATTGGTAGCGCCTAGATTCTCCCATCCTTCCTCCTCCCTCAGCTCGTGGTCTTGCTCGAGCGCTTCCATGGCAGGGTTATCACCCTGTTTTCCCTACCATAGCGAGTGAATGCCGCAGCGCCAGCTCGAGTCGTCTGCACGTCATATTGCCATGGCTGGATGACCTCCATACCCTGCCACTCCTGCACCTCAACCATGCCCTGGCACCAAAGAACATAACACTTCCATAAAATCGAAACACCGTCTCTACTTCAATCCGGTTCACGAGCTCTGTTACTACTGCTTATTGCTGCCTATAAATACTGGGAAATCTCCACTGAGCTCCTCACACCTCTTAACTTCTCTCTGACCCAAGCCTTACTCAAGCCGCACCCTTTTTCCTCCGCCATTGCTAGCGAATCCAAAAAGGGGGTAAAACCCGATTAAGGTGATTCGGTGAGCATCTCTTCAATTCATTGAACATGGAGCATTAGTGCTAGCCCGGAATCCTTACCCATCGTGTTTCATAGCTCCAATTGCCATTAGCACCACTGCACCATCACCCTTCTTCCTCAACTCAGGGGCAAGGTGGTAGCTCTCCTCGGCCATCCTCCGGTTACATTAAACAGTAAAATGGAACCCTACGACCTCACTAATGCTTCATCTGAGCTCAATTGAACTTAAGCAAGCCCTGAACTCGACCACGACCGCTCGGCCATGGCGGCTGCCGAATGATCACGGTGGCGCCATACCTTCGGTCATCGCCGGCCAGCGTGAAGCCCTCTACTAGGAGTGCCTCGGCGTGCTCTTGCTCGTGGTGCGCTCACCTGGACCGGAACCCCATTAGAACGCCATCGCTGGCAGCCCTAGTTGGCCTATGTTTTAGTGTCACTGATGGGTGGGTCGCCCTGTTAGTCAGCGCGAAGGAGCTTAGAGCATTTCAATGGACAAAATACGTTTTCTCTTCTGTGAAAGCGTATTTTGTCAATTTCAATGAATTTCCAAATCGAGCCAAGTTCAAACTCCTATAACTATTACAATTTAGCTCCATATTCAGTGAAGTAAATTTCTAAATTCATATGAAATCATGTAGTTCCATAATATGCAAAAATATTTAATTTTTGAAGTACAGTGGAATTATTTGAATTAAAACTTGTATAAACCCTAATATGGATGTTAATAGATATATATAAACCATAAAACATAAAATAGTAAAATAATTTATATATGCTTGTAAGTCACTAGAAATTCATTTTTATAAAAATATTTAAGTTCATGCTTGGCTTGCAATTATTTTGTTAATTGATCATATTTCAATGCACTAAAATAATTAAGTAACAAAAAATTTATGCACATAAGTTCGAATTTTGGTGAAACCAGTTTGTAATCCCCAATAATACTATAACATCCCTGGAAGAACAAAAATATTTCATATTTTGTGTAGGGTTAAGCCAAATCTATAAAAGGCCATATATTCATTGCGTATAGGAGTATATGCAAATAACTTATGAAATGAATACACATACATGAAAAAGCTAATCACTAAAAAAATCATAAAGACCAGACTACCTATAATGTAGAAATAACCATAATATGACATGCTTTGTATCTGAATCCTATTGAAACCCTGACCCTTCTAATGCAAACTCTAAAATCCTTAACATAGGTAAAAGAATAGAACTAATGAGAAATCAATATTTAAAAATATTTTTATCATCAGAACCCTCTATTTCAATTGAATTTAATCTCTATATTATTTGATTTCTTTTTACCTCTTATTGTTATTTTTTGTTATTTTATGCCACATGCGTGTAGACATTGATGCTCCCGAGAGTACACCTGTTGACGTCAACCTTGAGGCAGATTCTGAATTAACAGATCAAGGCAAGCACCCCCTTGATCATATTGATCATACTATTTTAATTAGTTCATATTGCTTTTGTCAAACTATTATGCATGCGCGTATTTGCTGTAAATTTGCTATATTATGGTTCTGGTGGTTATACCTACTATTTCACGAAACTTCCTTACTAAATATTGAATTGTGAACCTTGTTAACCTTGAAATACAGTTAGGCAATACACAATGTCAATATGGGTATATGTGATTACTTAATAATCATGCTTAGCCATGCTTAGTAAGGAACATGTTACTCTTTATAATTTAAAAAGGTTGTATATGACATCATAAGTTGTTGGTACTTTCGTTAAAAATAAAAATAAAACTATGATTTGACACGGGAGATTATTGGAAATAGCCGGATGTGTGTGGGACTTGCACGTAGTATAGGGGGAGATTATCGCCCAGGTCAAATTAAGGGCTGAGCTATGTGTTGTTTTCAAGCCAAGTACACATACAACCACAAGTGCTAGTATGGGACAGCCTTGACCTATTAAGTTACTTAGATTTGGCTTTATACATTGACAGGCTAGAGTAGTACGGGCCCTCTGGGTAGGTTTGCTCGTAGGGGCTTCCACACAGAGATGTGGGTAAATGCATACCAATACAACGGTGTATGCCTTGCTATAGAGAGAAACGATTGTGGCAAGGATGGACTGCCAGAGTTGAAAAAGATGAGTTGTTATGACTTGAGTGTGTGTTTCTGCTGTCATAGTAAGGGTTTGACATCACTGGGTTGGTGCAAAATCAGGTCTAGGTAATGTAACGGCTATGTTATGATCTCCTTGTCGACACACTAAAGGGAGTGTGTTAATGGCCAAGCGAAAGAGGATGATCATCTCTTGTGGGTAAAGTTGTACACCTCTGCAGAGTTTAAATCTTTTCAAAAAGCCGCGTCCGCGATCAAGGGAACTTCGTAAAGTCATCACATAGTTAGAATCTTGGTATTTTCAAAAATAGGAACGATTTGAAATTGTGTCGAAAGGTTAATGCTTCATGCTAGGGATTGGCAATAAATTGATACGATACAGTCATGGAGGACTATGGAATGAGACATGTTACTTTGCTATTATTTTAATACCATTCTCACTGCTTTTAAACTTCCGCTTGCAATCTATTTTATGTTTATGATTCTTTTTTGTCGGTGCAAAATAACTGTAGAAACCTCTTTATTGACTCGGCCTACATTTTAATATATCTACATCTATGAAACACTACAAGTTTTGTTGAGTACATAAGTACTCAGTCTTGCTTAATTTGTTGGTTTAGTAGGTGAAGAAAGTGAAATTCTAGACAAATCATACTTCTACGCAGGCTACGGGGATTTCGATAATGAATTTTTCTAGAGCATTACCTTGTCAGTTGCCTGCAGGTCGAAATGGGCAAACTGCAAGGCTTTTGGTCTTTTTCGCTGCCATTTACTTCATTTTGTAAGAACATTGTATAATTAAACTTTTAATATCACATGTAATATAACTTTGGTATGGATATGATATCAATGTTGTAAACATGTACGTACTAGTCACTGATCATAGGACTAGTACTGTGGTCACATGGAAGCCTTCCATACTATAATGGCGGGTCCTCACACCTAGCTCTGAAGTCGTGCAACCATCACAGATAAGCAAAATGTCATATAATATTGCTCAACATAATATTTAATCAGCAACAGTATCAAACATTTCCTCCTGGAAAATAACTACCGCTTCACATAGGCCGGTAGTACCACTTTCCCGGTACTACCGCTTCATAGAGGCCGGTAGTACCGCATTCACTCACACAAGAAAAACAACCCCTTTGAAAAATAGCTACCGCCTCTCAAAGCCCGGTAGCACCGCAATCCTAATACTACTGCCCTTACCACGTCGATAGTACTACCCTGAACTCACATCAACTCAAACTGCTCAAAACCAAAACAAACTCAATTTAAACTCAAACTTTAGTACCAAAAGCTCAAACATAATCAAATACTCATCACAAATATGGATAGACCACCACATGGTCTCTCGTATTTTATAAATAACAAGTTTCGCCTAATATTGATTGCATGTGTTTTAAAAGTTATTCTAGCACATATATATACAGCCGCTTGTTCCTCTACAGTTTTGCAAGCTTTTGAATAAGCTTTTTCTGGATTTGGAGACCAACCTAGATATGCATGTGACAATGTAAGCAGAGAAAAAACTATCTGAAGAAATGAACCTCTGCAGGTTGTTTTGCAGTTGGAGAAGAGACGAAATATAAGGTGGCTGAAGGAGTATATTGCTGTAGCTCATCATGTATTTGGTATAAGGTTGCAATTAATTTTCTTGGCAGATCGATGAGGCGCCAGGCAACTACGTATGTTATATATCCACTCTGGGGGAAACTCATGAGTGAAGTTACACTTTTGTTTTTGTTTTTGTTTTTGCAAGGGGAAATGACTCCTGCATAACTGCTCACCTGTTCCTTATTTACAGGGGTTAATACGAATAGGATGAAGGTGCAGTGGAAAATATCACTGGTGTACTTGCAACTTCCTACAGGGAGTGAAGCTCCACTTTCTACCACTGTTTACCTAAAGGGAATTCTTGGTGGGTTAGTGTTTCTCAAAGTAGAATGGAAGTCACTGGCAAAGGGGTAAAAGAAGAGCAAAGAAGGATGTTAAATGTGTGGTGAATGCACCGATTTTTTTTCCCAAAGAAAAATAGTGTGCAAGTGATGCGATTCTGTTCAACTGGAATGTCCAGGTTCCGAGATGGTCAACGCCATCTCGATGACCAACTCGAAGGTCAATTTAATTGACATAAAAATATGAAAACATTTGATTCCATCAAGAACTGAATTTTTGGAGGAACGCAAAATTGACAGCAAAGCGGCAACTTTGCAGAGTGTAAATAACATTGCAAATTACTAGAAGACAAAGATGCGACTTGAATCGATCTGTGAAATCCCGATGGAGAGATGAATTCAACTCAGCAAGGCAAAATTGCAAACGAATTCCAGGTCGACCTGAATCAGTACATCACACCACCCTTCTCGTACGCTAATTTACTCCGAAGCTATCCATCCATCCACGAATCTGCTCTGAGATCGTCGACGTCGAGCTAACGAAGAATCGGCGACAGAGATATCAAGACGCCGTTGGGCTCGGCGCTTCCAGTGCCGGCGGCGGCGGCGGTGGTGACGCAAATGCCGTTGGGGGTGGCGCAATCGCTGCTGGCGGCGGCTGCAGAGGCAGCACCGGGGGTGGCGGCGCCAAGGCGGTGCCCGGGGTAGGAAAGGTGGGATTTTGCAGCGGCGGCGGCGGTGGAGCTGTCGCTGTGGTTGCTGGCATGGAGGGCTGTGGGACGGGCTCGGGCAGGATGGGCTGGCACTCGTCGGCGGCAGCGCAGGAGGCGGCGGGGTTGGAGCGGGAATTGGCGCGGTGGAGGACGGCACGGAAAGCGAGGGCGACGCCGACGACGGCGAGGGCGGCCACGACGACGAAGAAGATCTTGGTGGCCTTCCCGACGTAGAACCACCGCATGGCTGCTGCTCTCTCCGGTGGCTGTGACTGACGGTGAGCCACTACTAGTGAGTATTGAGTGACTAGTGTTGCGCAACTTGTTTGTGTGGACTAGTAATGAGTGGTCTTGATGTGGGGTCTACTGTGTATGGGACTCGAACAAGGGAAGCCGTCCGATGGAGCAAGTGGAGGGTCCAGATTAGTTGTAGGTAGCTGTAACAGATTGGGAACTTGCTGTAGTGTGTTCCGTTTGATTCGAGCGGCATCTGTATGCAGACGACGCAGCAGCAAGAGATGGCTTCACGGGCGTCATTAACATCCGCCATGGGGTCGTGCTTCTCAAGGACTCTGGCAGTCTCCTTTGGGAGAAGCACTGCAGTAAATGAGCAGAACGAAGAAGAAGAACAAGAAGAAGAAAAGTTGGATTTAGCATTGATCGCTGCATCAACATCCACCTGCTACTTGGTGCACCCGTACTGGAGCAGTAGTACCGTTCTACAGCATTTCTTTTTATTGAATTCGAATTCTACTTCTACTTCTATACAGAGTCTTTTATGTACTACTCTCGTAAATTTGTATATGTAATCCATGAGATAGAGTACAGCAAGAAAAGAGAGTCTCAATGTGAGATGTACTCATATAGTGATATAGCACTTGTACGTTTGTGATTTTTTTTTTGAAAGAGTATTTTATGTAAAATTCATATCTACTTTTATGTGCACTATTTTTCTGTGTATCGTTTGCTGCATTTGGACTGTAGCAGCAACAGTATGGATGAAGGAATCGGCTGTTTGCCCGTGGACTAATCCTTTGTACCTCAGGTAGGTCCTCAGCACAACTGACATGGTCCGACCGGCAGCATTTGTTGGGCAGAAATTATGGCCCAGAGCTCATGGACTAGAAGATGATGGAAACACCACAGCCACCGTCGTCGCCGACGACCAAAAGCCGCCCCTCGTTGACCTCGCCAACCACCTCTTCGACAGCTTGGAGAGGCTGTAGCAGGCCGTCAGCAAGAAGGATGACCCACCCCGAGATAAGCTCATCCTCAGGGAGGTCATGGCAAGAATGGCATGAAAGCTCCCTCCCTCTTCAACCTCAAGTTTTGATGCCACGGGAAGAAACAAAATTTCTACTTCATCTAGATCAGCCTCAGGCTCTTCTACACTACCATATCATGCGTAATGTAATGTACTGTACATTTGGTGATGTTATCGCAAGTTCGGAACCATCCCCTAAGGCAAATAGCAAGACTAATAGTAATGTTGACCACTAGCCACTAGGGCTGTAAAAAAAGCTCAAGGCTCGCAAACTGTGCGAGCTCAGCTCGTTCCAGACTCGATTCGAGCTCGGTTCGATTCGAGCTCGGCTCGAGCCGAGCTCGAGCCTGCCCTCAAGCTCGCGAGCCTAGACGAGCTGAGCTCGAATTTTGTGTAGGCTTGCAGACTTGCACACCTAGACACCCAGTCGATCGCCGACGCCCAGAGCTCAGCTCACTAGTTCAGCGCCTCAGCCCAGCCCACCATAGCCCGCGAGGCCACGAGCCCATGTCCCATGACCGCGAGACCGCGACTAGTTCCTGAACCCGACCCCGACAGCTGACGCCTCCTATTCCCAAACCCTAAATCGACTTCCTCCCCAATCCCCATTTGATTCCGACTATCCCCGACCCCGATTCCCCATCCCCCATCCCCCATCCAGCCGTCCCGCCTCCCCGACTCCCCGCCACCGATTCCCAATGGACGCCGTCGCCCGCTGCTCAAGCAAGCAGGCTCCACCGTGACCGATGGGGTGAGCCGACGCGACGACACCTCTCCTCTGCTACCGAGCAGGCGAGCACTGATGCGGCAACGCCCTTCTCCTCCTCGACTGCTTCAGGCCTTCGACTGTCGACCACCTCAAGTTCCATCGTCGACCGAGTATGATTTATTCACTATTCCCCAACCTGATTCCCTATTCCCAAACCCTAAATCATGAATCTTGTTGTGCGTCTTTAGTCCCCGGTGCAGGACCTGCGTGGCCATCCTCGGCGCCGACTGCTGCATCCTCGCCGCTGACACTTGCCTCTCCGTCGGATACAACATCCTCACGCGTGAGTTGTAAGTCCCTGACCCCGAGTTTGTTTGTGTATCTAAGCTCATCCAGTTAGGGTTAGGAGGATTTGATTGTGTATTTGTGTGCAAGGACTCGGTTGGATGCAATTCTAGGGCTGGATTGTATCATGGATGAGATGTTGTGGTGGTATTTTGTGATTGATTTGTTGGATGCAATTCCAAGGCTGGATTGGATGAGATGTGGTGTATTTGTGTGTAAGTTTGTCTCAGTAGTTCTTAAGAGCTGGATTGGATGCAATTAGACATGTTTAATTGATTTGTGTTGAAGTTGTTGTTAGTAGTTCTTAAGAATATCAACCGAAGGTATTTCTTACTTACTCAAACTAGCATATACTCAACTAATTTACTCAAATAGTTTAGTTATAATTTACTCAAACTAGCATATGAGTTTGAGTAAATTAGATGATGAGGTCAACTCAAGTCATGACCAAATTAGAATATGAGTTGAATGTAGTAGGTATATGCTACATGCTAGCTTTTGTGAAAGGGTATGTTCTGCAAAGTTGCGTTGTTGTTTGATACATTTGCTAACACCACGAATTGTTGTAGATGTCTCAAAATCAGCAATCAACACAACAATCTATTGATTCACAGGTAAGGGAGAAGGATGGAACCACAGTAGCAGCACCAGCAGATCAGCAAGACATTGATCAAGAGGATGGACCAACGAAACCCACTAGAAAGAAGAAGTCCCAAATATGGAACTTCTTTGAGGAATGTGAAGTTCCATCGAAGAAAAAAAGAGGAGAGATGGAAAGCAAGGTGAAGTGCAAAGCATGCGGATGTTTGCTATCAAAGACAAGTAGTGGTACTACATCACATTTTAAGAGGCATCTTGATCAATGTGATTATTACAAGCTTCAGCAGAAATCGAAGCAACAAAAGACCATCAATTTCCGTAGCACTGAGGAAGGTGATGTTGATCTTGATACTGAAACTCCTTATATTGTTGCCCCTGGTTATTATGATCCTACAAGAATTCGTGAACTCATTTGCAAAATGATCATTGTTCATGAGTTATTATGATCTAATATATATTTACTTCTTGCATAGGAGGATGGTGCTCATTCCATTCCATTGCCATCAATCAAGACTGCTACAGCCATCTCAACAGTGGATAGCAATTAGTCTTCTATATTAGGCATGTACTGCTACAGCCATTTCAACTTACAAATCTGTAGCTGTGAGACCCTGTTCTGATGAACAGGAACCTCCATGTGAATACTGTGCTATTCCCTGGATCAGTAGCTAGCACTCACATGTTTACAACATTCATATCATAACCATACACGCAGACAAACAGAAAGACATATATAACAGTATTAATTATACAGAGTTTAGTACAAATTTAAAACATTTAACAGCGGAAACCAAAATAGAGCCAAGCAACTCCAAAAAAAACCTTGCGGTTGCCCACTAAACCCTCAGGCAACTGACTAGGCACCCTAGAAGAGACTATCGTCGAATCCCCCGAGACCTGCCTGGAAAAGAACGTCATCTGGCAGATCACAGTCTTCGTCCTCTAAGACAGCAGATGCAAGATTGAGTACATTGGTACACAGCAAGACTTAAAGTGGTTTACAGATGCAAATAAGTAATTATGCAGGCTGAACAATAAACAGGCTATGGTTATTTTGCAGTTGCATAAAAGCATTAAAAATGTATAAGAATATTAGATTGCAACATCGCATTTTAATAAAAGCAATTGAAAGACAAAATGATAAGCAATTATTCCAGATTTTCAACCCAGTCTACCCGACTGCATAGGTCCCCGGTGTCGATCCTTTGACACAAAACTGGTTACAAAACAGTTCCCAAAACCAACCCCATTTTCCAAAAATATCAAAAGACTCTAGCATGGAATAACGTCACCAAGTGCCTTTGACCGCGGACGCGACTAATCGATTAGATTTACACTTTGTAGAGGTGTACAGCTTTACCCACAAGGAATGATCAACCTCTTTTGCCAGGCCAGTTAACACACTTCCTTTGGTGTGTCGGCAAGGAGATCATACAGAGTCGTTACATTATCTAGACGTGGCTTTACACCAGCCCGGGACGTTAACCCTTGCCCTGAAAACAGAGACACTCACCCAAGTCTCGGATCCACATTTATCACACACAACACCACGTCTCTGTCCAGGGCAAGGTGTACACCGTTGCATTGGTATGTAGAAACCCCTACAAACAAACCTAACCGGAATGTCTGTGCAATCTCCCGCCTTCCGTAGATGCAAAGCCACATCTAAACAACTTAATAGGCCAAGACCCGCCCATACAAGCCCTCGTGGTTGTACAAAAAACATGGATTCACCGTCCCATCGCTCGGTCCTTAATCCGACACGGGTGACACTCCACCCTACACTACGTGCATCTCCATTTGCACAACCGGCTATTGCCAATAATCACCCGCGTCAAACCATAGTTTTATTTGAGGGTTTTTAGCAAATTATCATCAACCATTTCCCAAAAAGGACCATACACTGATTGAAAAGACTGAAAACACAAACGAGTGGCTTAAGCAGGAATATCATACTAGCGGTTATACCCAAAATGACATTAAGTATGTCTAGTTCAAACTAGGGTTTACAAGGTTCACATGTCCATACAGATTGAGGTAAACCATAATGTATAGGATTAACTACTGTTCCAACCCAAATTAGCACTTCTATGGAGATTTATCCAGATGCATCATACACAAGCAAAAACAACATAAGGTAGGTAAATTATCAGGCTCAATATGCTCAAGGGGTTGCTTGCCTTGCAGCTCACTGTCAGGTATAATGTCTGGATCTGCGGAACAGTCGTCTTCTTCTTCGAGAACTTCGGTGTCTAAACGTCAAGGAAACGAGGAACAAAAGAACATCAGTAAACTCCAAATGGGCAAAAAGAAAACAGACAGACAAGCAAATAAATACAAGCTCGAACCAAACAGGGGTTGCTTTTTACGACTTATTTGCATTTATATTTCGAATTATAGATGCTAAAATTATTTATATTAAGAAGGTTTCAATCATTAGCTTCTTTAGAAGAAGGCAAGAAAGAGCAACACTTAGAAGAACAGAGCTCTCTGCCTTCTCAATACTTCAAGAAAAGAATGAAAACTAAGTGAAGCACAGCTCTTAAATAGAATCTAGTAGTACAAACTTTGGTGATCATTTCTACTTTATCCTTTCTAAAATTCTCATTTGGCTGAGCTACTTTACACATGGTTGAAAATGCCAAAATGTTTCAAACATTCAGCAAAACATAAAAAGTAGGCTCATTCTACTAACTTGTTTTGCATACAAACCTTAGCAAAATGTCATTACTTTTCCATAACCTATTAGTATATACTATGTGCGATGTTTCCATACTATTTTTACATTATCTTTCATTTACATATTCTATTTTATCAAATGTTGAAAAGGGCTATATGATCACAAAAACTGCCTTATGGCATTCCAACTTTCACTTTCATTTACTACTAAACCATTCATCAACTTTTATTCATTTTCTTCCTGACATCAGGGCATGATCTTAAAAACATTTTAAAACTGAATTTGAACTATTTTGAACCTGTTCATAGTAGGTTACATCTATTTCTGCCATTACCAGTGTTTTTTTCTTTATTGAACAACCATCATCTATATTTTTTTCCCTAAGCATTTCCACAAGTACCAGCTCCCATTGGTATATGCCCCTCCAAAGTGAATCTTAAACACATAACCTAAATTCTTATTGGTTATTTACATAGTCTCTTCTTTATGCTTAGCATTCACTTTATTTAAACATGATGAACAACAAGGTGATATGCAAACATTTTTGTTTATTTGAAATCTTTATAAACTAGAGACACCATAAAAACTTATCTTACTTTAACTGAACCTTCCTAAAAATATTTTATTCACATAGCCTTATATCTACCCATGAACATCTTTAAATTTCTAAAAATTACACAGAGCTCATATATCATTTATTTTTGGATATTCTGAGTCTACAGAATTTTACACGAATTTAGAAACTAGTTTCACTAATTTTGGACAGATAATTCAAAAGTTATTGGTATTTGAATTTTAGTCGGCTTATGAAATTCAGTTAAAATCTGAAATACGTTTTTGCTACTGAAAAACGCCTTTCCTCGTGCGCGCAGTGACGCGTTCAAACACGCTGACCCGCTGACACATGGGACCCACCGGTCAGCGACTCAGAATAGAGGCTTTGCTCTCCGGCTTGCCGCCGGCGAAGCAGCTCCACCGTGGCGGAATGGGCGGCACCGTGAGCATCAGCACATCACAGCGCACCTAAGGGCGGTACCCATTCGTCAGGTGGTGGCCGGGAAGGTGGCCGCCACCGTGGGGGTGCGGCGGCACCATGGCTAAGCCGGCGAGAGCTCAACTAGAGGTCGAGGTTCCGACAAGCTAGGGCTCCGTAGGCTACAGTGAGGCGAGGGGATCCGGACTCACCAGTCGGCTGGGTCGGAGAAGGCTTGCACCGAGCTGCCACCGTGCGTCGGCCGGGAAGAAGAAGGGCGACGGCGTGACGGCGCTGCGAGCAAAACGAAGCTGAAATGAAGGCTGATCAGTAAACCTGGAATGCTAAAAGAGCTCGGGATGCAACTGATTTGAAGGATTGATGAGGGGTTGACCCGAATTACCGTTTCCCCCTCTTTCGAGCTCCTGCGGACCAGCAAGGAAGAAGATCCCGCGTGAAGCTCTCCACTCAGCGAAAAGCAAATGTGAGGAGGGGAGATGAACCTGCGACGCAAAGGGGAAGCTTAAAGCTTATGGTTTGCAATCGCGTTTGCGCTTGGACTCGGGTTTAGGGCATTGCCTCGGTCGACTTCTTCTGTGCCGAGCGGTAACAGCGGCACAGCTCTGTCTCCCGAGTGGCTCGACCGGGTACAAGCAAGCACAGGCGAGGGAGCTAGCTCTACGCGACGTGGAGGGTGGTGATCGCGTCGAACTGGAGCAGTTGGGCCGGACGGCGAAGGATGAGCGGTGTCGGCGACTCGCTTTGGCCAGGGGAGAAGAAAGGGAAGGGGAACGCGAACCAGAGGCTAACAGGCGGGTCCAGGGCCCACCGGCAGTGACCTGAGGCTTTGCTTCAGCCTTGCCAGCGTGACAACTTCCACAGCAGCCTGGCCCACTTGTCGGCGATAGGACATGTTTAATGTGATGGGACTGCACTGGAATTCTCCATATTTTGGATTTTTTTAAGCTTCAAAATCACTTCAAATTTTACCAAAATGTTTTACCGAAACTTACTAGGAGTCACACATCTTCTGTAAATTTTTGAGATAAAAAAACTCTCTGGATGATTTACTAAAATTCCGACACTGTGCCCTGCCCAAAATCTTGATTTCAGATTTTGATTTAATTAAGGGTTCATGTTTTAATATTTATTTTTTAAACTTTTTGAAGAAGTTCATATCCATCTAAGGAAATTACCCTAAAATTTTCAAGTCAAAATCCTAAGCACTTATTTTATAAAAATTCTGACAATTGTTTTTCCTATATTCTGGATTCTCTGTATTCGAATTTTTAAGAGGCTTAATCCAGCTTATTAAATCATATAAATTTTACCAGTGGTATGTTATACCGTCAGGGCTTTATAGAAATTTTCTGAAATTTACCTTGACGTTGGTTATTTTTCATTTTCCTTTTTGATTTACTGTTTCTAGTCAAAAAGTAACTACACGATTTGTTTACCTTGATCCAAATTATGTAAAATTTTATTTACTGGTTAAACTGTATTACCAGCTTGAATAGGACCCATGGTAAATTTTTATGAATTTTTACTTTCACCTATTTACCTTTTTCCATTTCTTATCCTTTGTCTTTCTTTTATTTAAACTTTTCATACAACACTAAAACCCAAGTAAATTCCAAATAGAGTAAATAACAGCAAGAAAATCCAGAATATTTATTTTCAAATTTAAATTGTACATCTTTTACTGTTCTAGATTTCCAGGATGTCACAGTAGTACAATGAGCTTATTATACAGTTTTAATGAGTGCTATTTGTTAGTCTGAATCATGAACTGGTTGGTATGCTTCGTAGTAGTCTGAACTCTCTCTGAAGCATAAACCTCCTTGTAACATAAGCACTATAGAATAGCTATTTTACAAAAATTATTTCCGGTAACCATTTGTAACATAAGCACAATATGCTGCAAGTCTACTGGTAACAATTTTGTTCAGTAACAAGTTTCTTTTTTGTGATGAATGCCTCCTTTTATCTACTACCAAGGAAGAATGCATACAGCACATCAGTTGTGGTCTTTTTGCAGATTATCAGGGCTTTAGAAGTTGTTAAGCATGCAAAATATGATTGCTCGAAGGTGTCACCATGTCAGATCGCTGAATTTCCAAGGAACATCAACCTCTTGCCAATGAATCAAGTAGCTCGAATTCCTACTATCAGAACTGCTACTAGGTGTAGCCGTTAAGTTTTATTCCATCCTTGCTCCTGTTAAGAAAATTGTAACTTTTGCAAGTTTGTTACATGTACTCCTATTAAGAGTTAAGACATAGTCATATTTGTTCCTGGAGTAGTGGAGAGGCATGCATACTTGTATGTTTGCTCCTATTAAGACTATCATAACTTTTGCAAGTTTGTTATATATGCTCCTATTAAGACAATCATATTTGTTCTTGGAGATTGAAGAAGTGGAGAGGCATGCATTAATGCAAACTTGATAACATGTTCCTGGAGATTGGAGAAGTGGAGAGGCATGCATTAATGCATACTTGATATTTGTACGTTTAATTGTCTCATAGTTAAATATTTTTCATACTGTTTTTTTAATGGTTAAATATTAATTACTATTTGCTACATGCTTGATGTCTATAATTTAATTGTTATCAAGCTTAATCGAGCCTATTCAAGCTTCTTCTAAGCTTGTCTGTGTTTACTTGCTGTTGAGCCTAATCAAGTTGAGTTCGAGCCTATTCGAGCTTGTGCTGAGTCGAGCTCGAGCCCAACACTGAGCTCGAACTCCAACTCGAGCTCATTCGAGCTCAGCTCATCTACAGCCCTACTAGCCACTAGGTGTAAATGGTATGTGCAGTCTGGGTCAGAGCCAATGCAAGCCAAGCCATAACAACACTAAAAGAAGCCCAAACACACTACACCTCCAAAACTCAAGTACTGGTAGCAGCACTGTAGGCAGGGAACAACATCAAAGCTGCTGTGCTGGTACAAATTAGATAACTGAAATGGAAAAGGCCGGCACGCCACACCCGACAGTTAATACAATCAATAAGCCACAAATCAAATGAGAATATACACCTCTAAATGCCCACCATGGGATGCAAATGGTTGATTGCATCCCGCGATCGACACACAAACAACACAAACAGGAGTACATTGGTGATGGCCCATGGGTAGATGGAACTTGGCAAATCATTGACAGCCTTTAACCTAAATTCATCCTTGCGCCAAGCTGCGCATCTGGGTCTGACGACGAGGGATGCCAATCTCGCATGAGTTTACCCTAGCAGCAAACCGAAGCGAGCAAATAGACTCTCCCGTAGAAGACACCTCCGGGGACAGATTCACAAACATTAGTGTCTTCGAGTCTCCTCCAAGGCATGGCTGTGTTAAGGGAACAAAACATTCGAAGTTGTTAATGCACTATAATAACAATAAATTATAATATAACTGCACAAATCATTGATTGAGTATTGAGAAATTACCTGGAGTAGGTACGTTAATTTTGAGTTCCTGAATGGAACGTGTTCCTCTTTCTTAGCAATGGAGAAGATAACATCGCTCAAGCACGACAAGCTCTTATTAATAGCCTGAAATTGAATGATGGAAGTTGGAACAAGACAGTGGTTATGCACAGTAGAACATACACCTTGAATGAAAAGGAAACTAAGGGATAGAAAATTACCTGAGTCTCCTTGAGCCTGTCACCAGTGGCACCACTTTTGTTAAGGCGTTCACTGCCCGCAAGATCAATTAGATTGAGCACTCCTTGCACTTGCTGATCCGTTCCCTGAACAGAAAATATCAAAACATTTAAATGCATTAATCAGCTTTAGCAGCAGAAGATTAGTATGTACCTCATTTACACCTAAAATTCGAAGTGTGAACACACAATGACTTCTAGACGATTCCTCATTCATTTGTGTTCGTCCAACTGACCTGCAAACAAGAAACAACAAATAATATTTGTTTTAGATACAAATGAAGTTACTTTGTGGCTCATGTACAAATTTTACAAGAAAAGGTTGCTAACACATTTACTTACATATGGCAGAAACTTTAAGGTATAGCCATACAGCCCTTTTTTGGAGAGCTATTCTAAATTATATAATGTCTAATTTTAGTACAACTCAATGAAATATTGCTTCTTACTTTAATTCATAGCCACATCTATCATAATATAAATGATCATACAACAAACTCAAGTCTTATGAGTTATGACAAGTTGGCACACACTGCCACAAATTTTCATAAGACAAACAAATAATCAAGATGAGTGGTTGTTTCCTATATTCTACTCTTTAGAGTTTGAATATACGCTGAAAATCTGAAAAGAACTACGAGTGTAACCTGCTTTGAGCAGCCCGCTTGAGGAGAGAAGAAACTTCGTTGATACTCCATACATCAACAACTGTGAGGTCAGACACATGGGTATTACCATTAGCATCATGCTTGATACTGTACCTTGAAGCACCACCATCTTGAATAGCCGTGCGATTTGTGGTTAGCAAGTCGCGTATAGTTTCATTATAGATTTCCAACATTGAAGCCTAGAAGTTCGTAAGTTAACATTAGGATGACAACTATAGAAAACATGCTACTCTTGTTAGTTCAAATGAATAAGAATGCACCTGCATCTTATATTTCCATCCCTGTGAAATAAGTGATTGGCTAGTTTGGAAAATTTGCTCAAGTGATCTAGGTATTAATCCTTTCTGATCATGTACCTCTGGATTTCCCATCATTGTGTATGTCTTGCCTGAGCCAGTTTGGCCATAAGCAAATATACATACCTAAATAATTTGAGGTTAATTAGTTACATACAAAAAAAGGTACAGTTACTTGAGAAAACAAAAAAAAGGCAACGTTTCCAGAGTAAATACAATATAATTGTAGTTCAAATTTATATTCCAAACAGTCGGGCAAAGGAATTGAATTAACAGTGTACATTTAGAGAGGAAAAAAATTGGTCAAGGCAATTAGAGAAAAATTTACAGTAACGGATAGACCTTTTTTGTGAATGGCCCAACTTTTTCTCACTTTCTGTAGTTGGGTTCATGTTCATTCAGTTCTGAAAATCTAACAGTAAATACAGCATCAAGTAAATGTACCTTATAGCCATCAAGAGCACTTTGGACCAGTTGAGAAATTTCAATAAACACGTCTTCTTGGGACGCCGAATGATCAAAAACTTTGTCAAATGTGAATGCATACGCTTGTGCTAAAGGAACAAGGAAAAAAAATATTATTAGAATAAGATAAATCTTCCAAAAGGTGCCAACTTTAAAGTATAAATACACAAAGAAATTGGCAGTAATGCTACCATACCGTTATGCATCAACTCAATACCACAACCTATGTTTTCTCCACTCTTTGGATAAGAGACAGCTCCTGATTCATTCAACAATAAAGGACGTACTCGACAAAAGACTCGAATATTTCCTTTAAGCTCCTGCACCACAATAGTCTTAGAAACAGTACAAACTCTATGTGACCATGAGGATTTAAGAGAATAGTCATTACAAGTATTGTGTTATGTAGCTTTTTGCGTAATTTCTCTCCATCCATGATTTGTTGCTCAGCTTCTTCGAGGCGTAACTGGAGATCCTCCAACATACTCTTTTGCTTCTCATACTCAGTCATTGTTTCCATGGTTGTCAAATCAGATCTCTATACAGTGAAAAATTCTGAACCATTACAAATGCATGCACTTGACATAATGGAACGATTGAATAAACTGTACTATTAAAGATAGGCATGTAGAGCTCCTTAAAATTTTACAGACAGGAGCATAATACAAGTGCTGAATTGTCCCTTTTATGTACCAGTTACCTCTTGGACATGCCAATTCATCTATTTATTTAACAACCTAGATACTGATATATGTATGAATTGAATTGTAGCTTGCGAAGTCTGTATATACACATGCTCTTAATTTAGATTAATGATAGATTATAAACTATTTGCAAAATGAAAATGCCAAGTCCAACATTTGATGCTATCAAGCTGAAACAATTATCATCTCTCAAAATTGATATTTAATTTTTGCAACGATTGAAAAATATTATGTGGAAGGAAGAATAGGTCAGTACACACCTTCAACTTTTCATTAGCCGACGCAAGCTGAATTTCCAATGTTTTTATCCTCTCTGTTTGGGATGAACAAGTTTCCTGTGTCACTGAATACACATTAGCCAGCTTGATCGAAGCAGTTAGATATTCAATCATTTAGAGCGTATAATCATACCTCAAGGACAGTAGATCTTGTCATGGCACTATCTAACTCCATTGCAGACTTTCCTGTCAACTCCTTGTATGTACCTATCTGACTCAACAAAGAATGTATTTCAGCTAATTTATGATCACGATCCTCCCTTACTTGCTGAAGTTCACCTCTTAGATTGTCAACCTCCTTTAATAAACCATTCTTTTGTTTTAAAGCTTCATTTTGCGAAGACTGCAAGGAGTAACAGCATTGGTTATCACCATATAATCTATGCACACAACAGCAAAGAATGTGCTGATAGGATGAAACTAGATCTTACCTTCGCCAAATCTAGCTGCACTTTTACTGAGCTAGCATAATCCTTCAAACTATTCATTGCTTCTACCATAGTATTCTTCTCCTTTTGCAGCTTTGTTATTGTTTCACCGTTCTTCGTTGCATCTGCTTGGAGGTTGCTATTGTACTGCTGCAAGCTAGTGTTGTATTCTTGAAGCCTCTTATTTGTGTCCTGAAGAGTCTTGATCTAAACGAAGTTGAAACACAGGCAGAACATAAACAATAACGAACAGAGAATTCATCATTGTTTATTATTCACAGAAGATATTAGATAACAGTAATACCTGCTCATTAAGACGTTTTTCCTCCAACTTAACCCTTTTGAGATCATCCAAAAGCTCATTTCGCGAAGATTCTACAGCAATCCTCGCCTCTTTTTCATCTCCATGAGACCGAAGGGCATCCTACGCATTAATAATTTGGAATTACAGAATGATCCTGGAGCAATAAGAGGAAAGTCAACCAAATGCACGAGTCACCCACCATTTTCTCAGCTTCCACCTTCTTTAGGTTCTCTTCTAAAGAAGCATACTGTTTCTGAAGCTCCTCATTTATTGCCTCCGATTCTTCAATTGCACTCTTCAACTGAGCCACTAGATGACACAATGCCAATTAAGTCAGTAGAATCAACAATCACACAACTTTTTATGGTGTGAGACAAACAAAAATGGTACCTATTTCAGAATGATTTTTCTCAGCGGCCTCCAGTAGATCATTGAGCTTCCCAATTTCAGCGAGCTTTGCATCTTCCCTCTCTAGTAGCCATTTGATACAAGCTCGCAGCTTTTTGATGTATTCTATCATCTGCTCGCTCTTTCCCTGTGGAACCAATCACAGCATGGGTAAAGAAACTATCAGCAAAGATTAACATGGATAAGTACAAGGGCAAGTAATCAGATCAGAGGCAAAAGCAGCATTCAGCTAATTAACTCGAGAAACACTGCATATATAGCTTCAATAGGCACATCATCAGTTCATATGGAAGCTTATAGCACCGATTCATCGGAGCAGCAAGTTAAGGATTGGAGCTTCGGATTCTCTGTTTCGTAGTTTGATATTTTCTGTTTGGAGGTTTTGGAATTTCTGTAACTAATTTCTCTGTCTAGCCTAGGGGTTAATGGTTGAAGAACATTATTGCCGCCTGGCCCACTATAGCATCCTATTACCGGATGTATGGTACACTCTCTGAGACCTTAAAATCAGCTAAAAAAAAACTGGACAGAACAGTGGGAAATAGTAAGGCATTAACAAGCCAAAGGGGACCAGAACCACAGATAGTTTACCAAATCATTCACGATTTTATGTTCCAATCCGTGGAAAAGGGCAAGATCCGGACGAAACAGCTAGGGGAAAGGGCTAATGGAAACAGTAGCAAGCTAAATCCGACGAAACTGCAACAGATCTAGTAGAAGTAGAACCAGTTTGGTTTTTTTTTTTTTGGTCTGGTCTGGTGAGAAGAAGAAGAAGAAGCCTGTTCACCTTGTAATCCAACTTGTTCTTGCCCTTCATCTTCTCGTTGAGGAGGGTGTCGACGTCCTCCCTCCCCGCGAACTCGACGGGCGGCGGGGCGTTCTGCGCGGCGGCGGAGAGTGGCTGGCGGGAGGCCGTGCGCTGGCGCTTGCCGGCCTGCGCGTCGGCGGCGTTCTCCTTGTGGTGGAGGGCCCCCGACCCCGAGCGAGTGGGTCGCGAGGCCATGGCGCTCGGCCTGGGCGCGGTGGCGTGGCTCGGCCTCGGATCGGAATCCACTGCAAGTTTGAAATTCCTTTTGGTTTCGCTGTGCGGGAGGGAAATGGGGGGTTCACTTCAGATGGGAGGGCATTTGAAATTCCTTTCGGTTTCGGCGGCTTGTCAACAGGACCTGGGCCTGGTCCTGGGCCTGGGCCTGAAAACTAATTGGACTGGTGTAGCATCCTAATTTTGTTTCCGTTTTAAAAATCTTCATAGTATAGCCCTTCAAAAAATTTCGTCAATTTTATTGGTAAGTAAAGTTTAATATGAGACTTTTCTAAATAAAAAATGATTTAATATTATTAAACCCCAAGTGAACAATTGTCAAAATTATTTTATTTAAATTCCTTGTGATTGGGAATATTGTCTAGTAATTTTTTTAGTTCATTTGCTATTTTATTTGTGCTCATTTGCTTTTTCTGTATTTGTAAAAAAGAAAAACTAATTATAAATGCAGGAAATTAACTGATTTCCCTTCCAGCTGGCCTATTTCTCACTCAGCCTAGCCCGCTCCGCCACTTCTCTTCACACGTAGCCAGCATTTCTATGCCCCAGCCCGGTCCATGTTATAGCCCAACTCCACACTGCAGCTCAGCTAAAGGACCAAAATGGCGATCAGAGGTTGGTGAATGATTAAAATTTAAAACTTTTTCCTCAAAGAATCAGCCAAGAACCTCACTTCATCAAAGCGAATCGAATAAAACAAAATCTCAGAAGTTTTTAGTAGGGGCGGCACTATCGCAATTCAACCCCGACTGCTGGATGAACAGTACCCCGGCACTACTTGGTACTGTAGTGGTAGTGCCGCGCTACAATAAAATCAGCGCAATGAATAGTAAAATCAGCACCGCTTCTAGATGAAAATCGATGAATCTTTTGATTGGTTGATTCAAACCCTAGGAAACTTTATAGATACCTTTCTATGGATGTGAGGAACCTAATCCAACCTTCAATCATAAGGATTGATATCAAAATTCTGACATTTTTCCAATTGAAGGAAGAGTGCACAAGATCGTGTTCAAGAACAAAATCTTAGCTCTCGGCTTGCTCGTGGGTTCTTGATGATCAAGATGATCCTAGCTGGTTTCCTACATGTCATAGCAAGCTAGAACACCAGAGAAGAACCTCAAAAGCACGATCTTTCAAAAATGATTCTCTTAAAAACAAAAGATCGGTTTCTTGCAAAAAAAACACACAAGATTTGCCTATACAATTAGGATATGATCTAAAAAAAATTCATCTATCAATCATACATTCTTGGCATAAAAAGCACAAGCAAGTAGAAGGAGGGGAGGCAAATCCAACTTGCGGGAATGTAAATTGCAAGAATGTAAGTGCGAAATTTGAATGCTGAATTTAAGACATAATGTAAATATAGAAAATAAATTCAGACTTAAGGAAATAAAATATTTTATTTCTGGAAGGGAGGTTTACAAAGTCTCACAACAAAGTGGGCAACACTCAAAGGAGCACAAAAACCTCAAAACCAAAAAGAAGGGGAGAGCTACCCCTACCCCTTTATTTATACTACCGTTGAACCATCCTCCACCCTTAGATGAGTTCCTTCAACCCTAAGGAACATCTCATGGGCTAGGATTGACTCACTCACACAGGCATATATAGGCTAACACGAAACCCAACAACCATATTGGGTTTTGCACACTTTTCAAAGTATACTAACTAGACCCGCTACTCTATCACCTAGACCGCGATCCAACGTCCCTCCTTGATCCGAGTAGCTTCAAGTCAGCATCTCATCCATTCCTTGTCTTTTAGGTTTGCAACGACTCCCTCTCTTATTATCTTTCGATGATCCTCGACAGTTTGGACCTCCGGCGCACCTCGCCTAGTCCCGATCATCCTTCGCCTCACTATGATCTAGCACCGTCATCCTGCAACCATCAAAAATAAGAAAACCCATCACATAGCAATGTCCAAAGTGATATGCAATAAACTGCACACAAATTCAAAATTCAATTCTCAATCTCGCAGAAAAAGTCGGCACTACCGCCTGCCTTAGGCCGGTAGTACCGCAAGGTCGGCACTACCGCCCCCATGGCTAGTAGTGCCGCACCTAGCACACCCCAGAGGAAAACCCCTCTCTATGATATAACTACCGCTTATAGAGGACCAGTAGTACCACTGTGTCAGCACTACCATCAACACCAGCCGATAGTGTCGCACCTACCCTGACAGCCGTCAAATTGCTTTAATTTGAAATCAAATTCAAATCAAACTCAAACCTGAGCAAACCTTGAAGGGATACGGGTAGGCTACACTAGCACATAATTAAAAATTCTACCTCGTAAATCAGAAAGCCACGCAAGTAAATGATCATGGATCGTTACTACTAGACGCTCAGTGCAGCGGAAGGAAGTTGATGCAGCCCGAATCAATGAAGTACGTGTCCTGTTGCAGTGGTCGATCTTCCTCATGCGATGGCCGATCCTCCTCGCGCGGTGGTCGATCGTCCCGATTAGTGTCGCAGTAGTAGCAACACCTCTATTGGCGTCCACATGTTCGGGAAAAGAACGCCGTGCATCGGTGTGCCAACACCAGCGCGCGTGGGAAGGCTCAAGTAGAGACGACTAGGGTTTCGGTGGCTAGCCCTCTCACGTTCCAATTGCAACCATGAGCTCCCTTTATATAGCCGTCCCCTCCCCTGCGGTGGAACCCTACATTAGGACCCAACTGAAGGACAAAGCCCACTTGGCCCATTAGTGACGGATCCAATCCATACCACTATATTCTAACCCCTTAAGTGTGTGACCCTGTAGGTTCATGTATATTTGGACACGACTCGAAAACACCTTTCCGATTGATAATCGATAGCGGTACCTAGCAGTACATATTGATTCCCAAATATCCATAAAACATCAGACGAACTTACTATAATGTGATAATGTCATGTTCCCTTTGCTTCATGATATCAGATCAAGCTCAAGGTGAGAGTTGTGTCATCCTATGACAGCTCGATCTCTTCACTCATACCGTAGTGGAATAATTTATTTGGATTGACTCTCAATTACATCCGGCATGGCCACGCACTTACTTAATCCATCTACTTCGAGGGGCACAAAGATATCTCTCCATTATATAGGAGGAGCAAATTCTATCTTGATCATTCATGTACCTCAGCATGTTTCATAGCAAACCCGAAAGCTTCCTTTATAACTACCTAGTTAAAGAGTAGTGTTTGGTTGCTCTTTAGTAAACCATTACACATCTAGGAAACCAATGACGATCTCAGGTCCAAGAAACATATATACACTATGCATGAGACCAACTGATGACACATAAGAATATATAAAACAATTCTCGCAGTGTCTCATATGGGTCTATCCAACGCATGTTCTCTTACATGTGTCCACATTATTGATTACATATCTCCATATCTCTATGACCTGTGAAACATGGTCATCAATCAATACATGTACTGATCTATGAAACATAATCATCCTATATTATGATAACCGATCAGGGATAACTTGAATAATATCAATATATGGAAAAAGTTGCACGAACAAGTCACTTACTTGTTGATTAATCCAATCGATATTTATTCAAAGGACAAACAATTATATTATTCTATAAACATAAGGCGTGATACAATCATCTCTATGACCGCTTCAAGGGCATATCACCAACAAACCTTGCTCAAATACAGTCAAATACTCATCGACCATTGGATGATGATGCGTGGATGTCCAGGATGGAGCCGCATTGCCTACGATTGAGACCATTGGATGGACGACACATATATGCCCCAGACTCCGTCTTTCCCACGTCGTCGCCGCCGTGTTCGAGATGATTTCCTTTGCCGCCTCTCTTGAGTTCTTCAGCCTATGCATAGCAGCAGAGGCCATAAAAGGTGATATGGGTCATTATCCGAGATAGCTTGTGGTTTTGCGCTTTGTTTTCCCCGAGATTCATCTGTTGAGGAGCCACCATTTATCTGTGGGAGCTCGTCAGAGTTCTAGTCGAGTTGCCGAGGGTTTTCCCACCGAGATCTTGCTCTCCGCCAGGCTATAGTCGATGTTGAGGTCGTGGCTGAGTTCCTTGTGCCTTGTTCTCCCAGATCCGAGTTGTTCTGACGTAGATCCGAAGGTATTCCGCCATTTCCCATGTCGTCTTTTCCGTCTCCGGCGTTGCACCATCGTCGGACATCGCCAGAGCTTGCCGAGCATGGATTCTAGGGTTTTGCCTATGTGGACATCCAGTTAGCGACGAGTCGGAGCCACGTGAGTACCACATCAGAGGTTGGAGCACACGTGTCGCTTGAGTTGGTGGATGAGTCAGCAATCCCATGTGTCAGTTATCTGTGATGTTAACCTGGTTCATTGTAGATCGACGTTGATCCATGGACCTGGTCCATGTCATTGGGCCCACATATCAGCCTGTGGGGGAATTTTCATATTTATTTTAATTGAGAAATTGGTTGTTGATGTCAGCTTTGCATCATAAATCGATTTTTTAATAGAAAATAAATCAGGAAATTCTGTATTTTATATTTTCTTTATTTTGAAATCTTTCAAGAGCCCATTCTTCATACAAGCTCTGATCAAGGTGGTTGTAACATCCCATAAAATTCAAAAATATGAAAAATGAAAAATTTGGAAATTAAAAATTGAATTGAATAAAAATTTCAATTGGAATAAAGATTTTGATTTTTAAACAAAATCTTTTTCTTCTTTTCTTGCATTCTACTCTTAAGAAAAGAAAGATTTCCTTCATTAAAAATATTTCTTAAAAACAAACAAAATATAAAAATAAGTTTAAAATGTAATATTTAATTTGGATTTTAATTTCCTGAGTTTTCTTAATTATTGATTTTCTTGAAAAGTCTCATAAATTGAAATGGTAAAATGGTAAAAGTAAAAAGGTAAAATTAAAATATAAAAAAATATTAAATAATGGAGTCCTCCATAACCCTAATGATGTCAGATGAGATATGCTGAATCATTAAAATAAAAGAAAATACAAGATAATCATGAAATTGATATCAATTAAAGAACATGCCAGATTTTTGTAATAATCTTTACAGCTTATCTGAAGCCAAGATTTTTACCATACCGACATTCTTGTCTTATCTATTCTTAGTAAAAATATCAAGAGTTTATCTCATAATTTAGTAATTTTAAAAATTTAGAAACAGAGAGGTTGAAAAACTGAAAATGGTAATGTCAGAATTATTAAAATTAAAATATAGAATATAAAAATATGAAAATTTTATATAATGTCAACAATGACATTTCAGATCCGAATAAAAAGTTTCATAAAATAATAAACTGATTTTGATCTTAAATTAAATAAAAATTAGAATCAATAGAAAATAACAGTTGTGCATTGTCAGATTTTTATCAATATTTCTATCGATAATCTTTACCTAAAAGTTTTACTGGACTCTTATGTTTACCTTGTCGACCTGTATAAAAATCTGCATAAAATCTTGAGCCAGCCTGCTGACCCAAACCTTGATTTTTGTCTCGTGCTGTCCAGAGTCTTCATGTATTTTGCTCTCTTCTTTCTCTGACAAGTGGGCCCATCCTTGCCAGCTGTTCCCCTGCCGACTTCTCCCTCTCCCACTGCCAGCCAGGCCCCACTTGTTAGCTCCTTCTCCCCGTTCCTTCTTCTCTTCTCTCTGTCTCGTCTCTCTTTCTCACACGCGCCGCCGAGCCGTCTCGAGCCTTCGCTGCCTCTGTGCTGCCGAACCGCCTCCACCCCGTATTTAAGCGTCACCGTCGCAGCCAGCAGCCATTTTTTTCTTCTGCCCCACTTCTTTTCGTCGTGAAACCGCCTCATCTCTCCCAGCGCCGGTGAGACCCGAGAAAAGGGGGAAACCCAAATTCAAGCAAATCACCGAGTTACACCTCAAACCATTCGGTCCTGGGCTTCTTCACATCGCCAGAAATTCTTCTCCACCTTCAATTTGAGCTCTTCTTCCCTGTCGAGCCACCGCACCGAGCACCTCCCGCCGCCGCCACCCTGCACGGTGAGCCTTGTTACTCGTGTTCTCTTCTTCCAAAATAAGTGCTAAAACGGAATCCTATAGACTCACTGATTCTCATGGTGGTGAAAATGTGCTACGAAATTGTGCACTTGAGCTCCACCACCGTCAGCCATGTCCGTCGCCGCCTCCTTTCGGTGGTGCGCCGCCTCCGACCATCTTGGGTTGCCGCGACACCACCCCCGTATGCGCGCAAGTGTGCTGAGGCCTGTGGTGGAACCCATTCGCCTTCGCCGGTGCTCCTTCGTCGCCGGCGAGCCTCGACCGTGGCCGCCGCCGCTGGCTCATGGTGGCAACCCACCTCCCCGCCGTCTCCAGCTAAACCAACGCTACCCCTGCATGCTCATGGACCTCCCGAAGCTCTCCGTGCTGCCCATTTCTCTTCTCCGGCGCTCCTCCGCCGCCGACAGCAGAGAAGACCGCCGCCTCTGTTTTGGCTCTATGCCAAGCGGGCCATGGCTGTCAGCCCCCTCATCGCACTCTGCTCTCTGCGCCTAGGCCCGACATGTCAGCCCCTCGGCTCAGCGCCGCCCAAACGAGGAAAGCGGGTTTGAACTCTGAAAACGTACTTTCCATTTATGGTAATTTTCCTATTTTCTGTATTTTCCAAACTGCAATGCATTCAAATACTTATAACTTTTGAACCATTAATCCAGATGAGATGAAATAAATTCCTAAATTCATAATAAATTCTGTAGATTCATAATATACAAAAATATTTTGAAAATGTACTTTTTTTAAATTTTAAATTTAATTTAAACTAAAAGATCAAAAACATGTCATATATATAATTTTTGGAAATGAACTCCAATTCGAATGAAACCAATTTTGTTAGAAACCTTAAATCCCCAGGAACTTAAATATGCAAAATTATTTAGATTTTAACTTGATTCACATCATTTTCTAAATAAAGTTGTTTCAAATACATTGAATATTAAAATATGAATATCATTAGGAAAAATGGTTCAGATCATATCAAACTAGTTTCTATGTGTTTAAAAGTTAGTAATCTACCTAGATATAAAAAAATATTTAGAATTGAATCTAGTTTGAATTAAATTTGAAGATAAATTACTTTCCAATGTATAGAAATCAAAATAAATATAACATAAAACATACAAGTTCAAATAATGGTGAAATGATTCCTAGATCTTTAATAAAACCATAATACCCCTATTATGCAAGAATACCTCATGTTTGTGCATATTTGAATTAAGTACATATTGGGTCTTAATGTTTACTTATATAGAAAACATCTCAGATAAAAGCAAAATACTGCGAAACTAACTCTAAAACACTTTTAGGGTCATCCTCTGCTAATGCTAGAAAAATGGTTAAATAATCTTATAGAGTGCAGTCGCAAACTAAGAATTAAAATTGAACATTTATCGCATAAAAGTTAAAAGCACTTAAGCCTTTTCAGTAGCCTGTAAAACGTCTCGTCTAAATGCAAGTATTGTCCAGATTAGCCTAGAAATGATATTTAAAATATGTACTACCATAATCTAGAAAAATATTTTGTTTTCAACTTGCTTTGCATCTGAATCCGGCTAGTCCAATACCCTTAAGTGATATGGTCATCGTAACCCTTAATATCATATAAGCTATTTCGGCAATGAATATAATGTCTCGTCTAAGCACTAAAATGTATGAAACTAGCTTAAAAATGTTCTTCAAAGTATAGACTATAATATTTTGAAGAAATAATCTTATTTCATCATGTTTTGCATATAAATCCTAATACCATATAACCTTAAGTATTATGTTTTATGGACTCAATTATATTGTAAGGACCCGAATCCACTGATTCGAACCCACTGTGTTTACTGCACTAGTCCCAGGATCAACGCTAGTGCACACAGCTCAACATTGGTACATATCACATCATACTCAACGATAATAGAAATAATAGTTCATTTATTGATATAGCTAAATGTATGATCTTATGACCAACTTACATTATTAAGCCACGTAGGGCGAGACTGGAAATATAAGCTAATAATTAAGCAGCGAAAAGTAGAAGACGTAGATAACTCATCAGTTCACCACAGGCAACCGACGAGGCTCGGACCCTAATGACTCGCGTCCTCTTCGAGCTCCTCCTCCAACACAGGTGTAGATTCTTCGACTGTTGATTATTGTTGTTGGCAAGGGTGAGTACTTAAAGCACTCAAGAAGTTGTGCACAGAATGCAATTCTATGTAACTATGTAAGGCTTATTCCAATGGATAGGTTATCATGGCTATTTTGCAATAAGCAGCGTTTATGAACAAATACAATAAATAGATTGTAAAGACTGTAAAACAAATAACAATAAATAAATTCAGCATTTCTGAAGTAAACCAAGTTTCCAATCCTAAGTCAAATTCCATCTTCCACATGGCATTCCGCCATCCCAACCAAGTTGTCCATTTAATTAAGCTAACCCTTAACTATAATTCCCGAGCATTGCTCAATACCACGAGCACGGCTATCCGAATAGTTTCACACTCTGCAGAGGTTATGCACTTTACCCACGCGATACAACCAAACACCACCAAGGTGAGTGATTATAACAAAGCCTTTACAATGCGCTGGCTTAACCCGGTACCACCCGCTAAGGTTTCAACACTGGTGGGACTGGTTACCACATCTAGGGCCCCCCTCTTGCACCATGTGAATTACTCCATAACTCGGGAACTCACACCGACCAAGATAGTACCAAAGCTAAGACATTGCAAATTACTCAGCTAGGCTGGCCCATACCAGACATGTGGTTGCATGATTGACTCAGGTCAAAAGCTGGCAAGGTTAAGTCCTTAGAGTGATTAAGGCAAGACATCAACATACCCTCTGCCCATCGGGCCCACCTTGGCATACTCGCCCCTTGTCACTTGCCCCAATCTAAATGATTATCACCCAGGTTGATTACCAAGCACCACGTGCCATCAACAATTCAACATCGTTGCGTGACATGACTCGCCACAACAACTCAATCTCATCGTGTGATCCCACATGACACACAAGTTCGAAACATTGTTTCATATTCCATTAATCAAGATTAATTATCAATGATTCCAACACATGTGATGACGTGGCATGGCTAAGCAACTAATACGGACTAACCATCCCATGTTGATTATAATTACTAACCAACTATATTGAACCAATCTAGGGTGACAATAGATCATGGCATACAATGACAAGGTAGGGTTTATAGATCAAACGGGTAGATTAACTAGATCCCAATTTAGATTGAAACATTTGTACACTTGAAATACTATGCAATAAAGTAAAACAATATAGCAATTTTATAAACATAGGTTCAACATGATCAAAGCACAACTTGCCTTGGAATAGGTCCTGATCTTGATCTGGAGCTTGCTCTTGAGTTGCTGGATCTTCCTCCGAAGCGTCGCACAATTCAACGTCTACGCGTACCGAAGGAGAAAAGCAAATAAATACCAAAACAGAGATCAATTGAACTCCAAAAATATATTAAAATTCACCATTAAATAGATCTCAATTTTACAAATTTTTAGAAATTTGAATCACTCAAATCCGAGTTAAGATGCAAAAGTTATAGCCTTTTGAAGTTTGAATAAATACTGAAATTACAGAAATTAGAAAATCAGAATTAACAGAATTATTTTTAAATTGAAAAACCGATTTATGACGTTAGCGTGACCTCATGATGACGTCAGCATTGCAGAATTTCACATCGGATTATTTTCCAATTGAAAACGCAATTATGACGCAAGCATGACGTCAGCGACACTCTGGAACCAACCAGAGCGTGACACGTGTCTAGCCGCATGGACTCGGTCCACGGAGCAACGCTGGACCACGGTGGACTTGGTCCACGATGCCTCACAAAACGTGCCGACACGCGGCGGCACACGACTGGTCGTGGCCCCGGTGCGATCTGGCACACACAGATTCGATCGGACGACTACGATTTGATCTAGAGTTTGAACCACGCGTCCTTCATCCAACGGCTTACCCCAAGATCTGACGGTCGAACGCGAGCGCGAAGAAACGACGATGGCACGGCGGCGCCTTTCACCGGTGATGGAGAAGATGACCCACGACACGGCGCTCCGGCGACGAAACGGCGACACGGCTTCACGGGTCCGACGCGACGAGGTACGGGGATCTCGGATCTGAACCGCAGCAACGGGGGGCGAAACGGCGGCGGAAAACGAGCGGAAACCACGGCGAGGCTTCGCAACTCGGTGAGCTTCGCACGGCAGCGGTAGCGTTTGGCGTCAGGCGAATCTGTAAGCAGGTGCGGCGCGGGGTGAGGGTTTCAGCGCCCGTGGTGGCGCTTTAAATAGGCGCACGGGGAGGCATGCGCGGCGCGGAAATCGGAGTCGGTTGTCGTGGCGGCGACGGACTTCGGCGGCGATATGGAGAGGCGACGCGGCTCATCCGGAGCGTCCACACGACGCTCATCCAACGGCCCCGAGCGCTCGGCTGACGCGGCGAAGGCGCAGCCGTTGGATCTCAATCCAACGGTTGGCGGGTTTTAGGGTTAGGGTTTCGGCGGCTAACGGGCTGCGCGGGCCGCACAGTAGTGGGTCGGCTCGTTACTGTTCACGGGATTTTTAAAAGATTTTTCATTTAAAATAATTACAGAAATTTATTTTATTTGTTTCAGGCAATAAAATAATCAGGAAAATTCGAAGAAAATTCTCAAAAATACTTTAGGATATTCTAGGCTCAAATAAAATATTTTTGGCAAAAATTTATTTTAACTTTGCGCAAATTGAAATAGTTTTCAATAAAAAGCCAAAACACTTAATTTGCAATTAATTCAAATAAATCCAGAAAAATCCAAATAAATTCCAGAAAAATCATAAAATGCGCAAATGACAATAAAATAATATTCAGATGAATTTTGGGATGTTACATATATGAATAAGAAAATTTTGAAATAATAAACAAATATGTAATTTGTATCACCAGAACCTTCTTAAAATACCTTGAGTACATAATTAGTAGCCTAACTCAACAGATCTAACTTATATGAAACCTTCTCATACAAATCGTTTGTAGTCAAGAACTATTCATGCATAGCATGTAACATGTTGCATAATATCTTAATCTTATTAATCCAAATAATTTTAGCATCTATAATTCGAAGTTATAAATTCAAGAATTCATAATTTTAGCCTCTTGAATTCGTAATTCAAGAGTAGATAATCTATAAAAGAAACCAGGTATGTTCATCATAAAAAAGTCATTAACATTATAATGTATAATTAACTAAATTATGAGGACTTGAAATCATAATCCTAACCCTAAGATATTCCTGTTTTCTTTAGTGAATCTTTATTTGATTTTACATCATTTTCTTTTGCCTTTATTGAAGTTAGATATTTGCTATGTTTCCGATTGAACGACGTGTAGAATCTGACGTCGCTACCTCCGTCGTTGCCTACATCCGCCGTGGCTTCATCTTCGTCGTAAGCAACAATTAAGCAAGGCAAGCATCCCCTTTGATCATATTGATCCCAATTTTATAAATGTTTTCATTAAATGTTTTACTGCATACTTTATTTTTATTAAAGTCTGCTATATTATGAAAACTGGTAGTTGTACCTGTAGTTGTATAGAACTTCCTTGATAAGTATGGATTTGTGAACCTTGAAAACCCTAGAACGACATAGACATTATTTGATGTCAATATGGGTCACTTACACTTAGTGTCAAGCTTAGCCATGCTTAAAGCAACCTAAAACTGTGACATGATTAAAAATGTTGGATATGACATTGTTGGGTATGACCATTTTTATGGTTGGTGTTTTGGTTGGAAAATGAAAATAAAACTATGGTTTATATGCGGGCAATTATTGGCAATAGCCGGGAGTGCATGTCTTTGCACGTAGTGTAGGGTGGAGATTATTGCCCGTGTCGAGTTAAGGACCGAACTATGGTTGTTTTCAGGCCAAGAATTACCGTACAACCACAAGTACTGGTGTGGGACAACCTTAAACTGATTAAGTTATCTAGTTTAACTCTGCACTTTGGAAGAATTTGGCCGATGCAAGACGTTTCTTAATGAATTGCTCGAAGGGACGTCCACACCGAGGTGATCATGGATCAAACGTTTACCGATACATCGGTGTACGCCATGCTGTGGGGGAAGTTCCATCATTTCTATGCTCTGAGTTCTTCTGCCATAGTATGGGTTTAACGTCCCGGAGCTGGTGCAAAGTTAACCTAGGTAATGTAAAGGTTTCCGTCATGAACATTCTGGCCACTACGCCAAAGGTGCGTGAACTATGCGGCAAAAGGAAAAGGTCATGACTTGTGGGTAAAGATGTACACCTCTGCAGAGTGTAAAACTAATCGATTAGCCGTACCCGCGGTTATGGGAACTTGGTAAAGTCATCACATAGTTAGCTGTTTTTATTTTCATAAAATCTGGTTTCTACCGTGTGTCGGTAATTCCTACTGTGTGTCAGTGGGAATGGTTTGTGGATATGGTCAGGATACCCAGGTTCGTGATTTCACTTATTCGTACTTTACATACTGTTATTTCTGTATTAAATTTCTTTTATTTAAATCCCGTTTTGCAATCTACTATTCTGTATTTACATTTCAAATTGGCTTTATGCAAACTAACCATACTAGCCTTTCCTTTGAAATGGCTTGCATATATCATAGGTTTTGCAAAAGTCTTGCGGAGTACGAAAGTACTCACCCTTGCTTAATTTTTGTTTTTAGGTGAAGAATCAGATTAGTCCGATGCAACATATTTATCGCAGTATTCGGGATATTGATGATGAAGCTTTTCTAGGGATTATGCCTTGTCAGTTGCCTGAGGGTTGGATGGGCATACTACAAGAATTTTAATCCTTTCCGCTGCACTTCACTCTGTATTGTAAGATTTTATTGTATAGATTACTATTATCATTTGTAATAAAGAGTATGGATGTGATACCGATTGTTATAAATGTGCGTGCTAGCTACTGATCATGGGACTAGTCTGTATGCACATGAGATTTTCATTTTTGCATTTATGTGAAAATAGGGGTCTTTACAGTGATTCAAATTCTTAAATTTTTTGTAAAATTGATATCTATTTAATGATGAATTTTATTTGATTTTTTGAGTTTGTTTACTCTGTGGTTTGGTGAAGCGTTGACTCAAGATCAAGATCAGGACCTTTTCCAAAGCAAGTTGTACTTTGATCATGTTGAACCCAGTTTTATAAATGCTATATTGATTTTAATCTACTATATGTTATTTTATGCTTAGAACTGTTTTCAAATTGTTTGGGATCTAGTTATTCAACCCAATTGGATTATACCCTACCTTATCATTTATATGCCATGATTATTTGTCAACCTAGGATGGTTCAATATTAGTTGGTTGCTAATAGATGCTAACATGGGTTGGTTAGATCGTATGTAGCTGCTTAGCCATACCATGTATAACTCATGTCTTTGGAAGTTCAAATTAATCTTGACTAATGGAATATGGAACATGTTTATGAAAGGTGTGTCATGTGCTATCATACAATGATATTGAGTTGTTGATGTCATGTGTTGCATGATAATCAATTAAGGTGGTAAATGATTTAGACTGGGGCAAGTGGCTAGAGACTGTGAGTTATGGTGGGCCTGCATGGCAATGGGTTCACATGTTGACATATGAGTGAATGTGAGGTGGTTACTATGAGTGATTGGTAGTCTTGTCTCGGTCAATTAAGGACTTAACCTTGCAAACCCTTGAACCAGGCCAAACATACAACCATATATCTGGAATGGGACAAACCTAGCTAAGTAAGTTACCAAGTCATAACACTTGATGCCTTAAGAGGATAACCACACTGCGGATGGGATATGGGGGGATTTGTCTATGCTGCGCAATGGCCTCACATCTTGTCGGGACCCGAATATGTAAATCCGGACCCTCTGTGTATATCGCACTAGTCCAGGATTACGCTAGTCCACACATGCTCAACATAGATGAATATCACAATCATACACAGCGAAAACCTAAATAAAGATGCCATATATTAATTATATTATGTTGAATGACCTTATGGTCAACTTACATGATAAAGCCACGCAGGGCTACCTAAGAATATTAAACTAAGACATTGCATTGGAAAGAAAGACGTAGATAACTCATCAATTTACCACAGGCAACTATGAAGGCTCGCACCCTAAACACTCGTATCCTCCTAGTACTCCACCTTCAGAACAGGTGTAGACTCCTCAACTGTTGTTGTTGATGGCAAGGGTGAGTACTTAAAGCACTCAACAAGTTGTCCACAGAATATTGCAATTCTAACACAACTATATGCAAGGCTTATTCCAAAGGAATGACTATCATGGTTATTTTGCAGTATGCAGCATTTATAAATGAATACAATAAGTAGATTGAAAGACAGTAAAACAAATAGTAGTAATAAGTAATTTTCAGCATTTCTCAAGTAAACATGGCATCCAACTAGGGATGAAAACGAAATGGAAACGGTCGGTAAATAGCTGTTCCGTTTCCATTTCCATATTTTTTACCGGTAACAGAAACGAAATCGGAAACTCCGAAAATAGATACGGAAATGGATAGTGATGAAAACGGAAGCGGAACGGAACAGAGCGGATACGAAAACAGAAACGAAAAATTTCACAAGAATGTAGTACATGATCTATCCAAAGTTCCAAACATACTAGCTTTGAATGGTATTGTAGTTACACAGAACATCTTAATAATATTAGCCAATATTGAACATAGTATGAACAAAGACATGTAAACATTGTTTATCTCAAAACCAGCCAACACATCATAGTATAATAGCAAACATTGATAGTTTCACATCATAATATAATAACATACACATATAGTTCCACATCATAACATAATAGCAAAGACATATAATTCCACATCATAACATAATAGCAAAGACATATAGTTCCACATCATACCATAATAGCAAAGACATATATTTTCAAATCGCCAAAACTCAGTTTTTTCTCAAGCTATCTGTCCCCCATATCAGTCCATCCTATTCTCCTCCATATTAGTCCATCATATTCTCCTCCATATCAGTATCATCGACATCCTCTTGCTCCTCCAACTACAAAGACAAGCATGAAACAATAGTAATGTTCTTGAGAAGACAAATAGAAGCACATTAAACTGAATTTTACTTGATTTGCACAATATGGTTTGTAAGTTAGATAAAAAAGGCAAACCGTTGCTATCGAGCTTGCAAAATGTCGCTCAAGGCTATCCACATCCAACTCAAGTTAGATAAAAAAGGCAAACCGTTGCTATCGAGCTTCCAAAGTAGTTAGAAATCCTTTTGGAATAACTTCTAGTTTCAACTTCTGAAATTCCTTGCATAATTCCGACTGATAATTAAACACTAGCATATTAGCACTGTGACTCTTACCACTCAAAGCATCAGCTACCATATTAGCTATTCCAGGATGATAGTAGATTCCAATATTATAATCTTTTATTAACTCCAACCATCTCCTCTGTCTCATATTGAGATCCGATTGAGTAAATATATACTTTAGGCTCTTGTGGTCTATATATATCTCACATCTATTTTCAATGAGAGAATGATGCCACAACTTCAAAGCATGCACTATGGAAGCTAATTCCAAATCATGCGTTGGGTAATTCTCCTTATGCGGCCTTAATTTCCTTGACGTATATGCAATAATCTTGCCATTCTGCATCAATACACATCCAAGACCCTGTCTAGAAGCATCACAATAAATATCAAAACTGTTCTGAACATTTAGCAATACTAACACTGGTGCTGTCATTAGGAGCTTCTTTAACTCCCGAAAACTCCTTTCACACTCCGGCGTCCATGCAAACTTCTTCTCTTTTTTCAACAACTGCGTAAGTGGTCTAACAATTGTCGAAAACCCTTCAATAAATCATAGATAATATCCTGCCATCCCCAAAAAACTACGGATATGGGTAACTGACTTCGGCTGTTCCCAATACAGTACTGCTTCAACTTTGCTTGGATCAATGGTAACTCCCTTAGCAGTCATCACATGGCCAATGAATTCAACTTTCTCCTTCCAAAAGTCACACTCGCTAAACTTAGCATATAGCTATTGCTCCCGCAACTTTTCGACGACAAATCTCAAATGTCCCGCATGCTCTTCTTTCGACTTGGAGTAACAAGAATGTTATCTATGAACACTACAACAAACTTGTCCAAATATTCCATAAAAATTTTATTCATCATGTTCATAAAATATGCAGGAGAATTGGTCAATCCAAAAGACATGACTGTAAACTCATAATGTCCATATCACGTAGAAAACGTAGTCTTGGGAACATCCTCCACACGAATCTTCAACTGATGATACCCTAATCGAAGATCTATCTTGGAGAAAACTCTAGCTCCTCTTAACTGATGAAACAAATCATCAATCCTGGGCAACGGATACTTATTCTTTCGTCACCTTGTTAAGAGCATGATAATCAATGTACATCCTTAGACTTCTGTCCTTCTTCCTGACAAACAAAACAGGCGCTCTCCATAGAGACGAACTAGGCCTAATGAAACCTTTCTCTAACAACTCCTCAATCTACTTCTTCATCTCAACCAACTATCAGTAGGCATCTGATACGACCTTTTTGCTATTGGTGATGTACCAGGCACTAACTCGATATCTCGGTCTAGTGGCATTTCAGGCAATTCCTCAGGAAAAACATCCGGGTATTCTCCAACAACTGGCACATCCTCAAAACTGGCAACCTTCACATTGCTAACCATCAACTGACCATCACGAATTGCGGTCGCTTGAAATTCCACTTTCTCGTCATTAGAGCTTTCAACAGACACAACTCTTCAGCCACAATCCAAAACAACCTTATGCTTGAACAGCCAATCCATTCCAAGGATAACATCTAAGGTCTGGGTATCCAATATGATAAGGTTCGCCTGGGAACTCTATCCCACCAATGAGTAATTTAACTCCCAAACATCCAAGGCTAGATCGAAGTTCTAATCCTAGGGCTTGGACTAATAGCGCACACTTAAGATTCGTAACATATAATCCATTTTCAACCGCAAAAACTCAAGAAATAAAAGAATGCAAAGCTCTAGAATCAAATAAAAGTGTTGCAGGTACTAAGTTAACTAGAAACTTACCCAGTTGCTTAGGGCATAGCTCTAACTTGAGTTGTTCCATGGTTCACTCCTGGCGCAGGTGTCTTAGCAGGTGTAGTTCTCACGTTAAAGCGTACATTTGTAATACCTCCTTTCTGAAGACATCTATTGGCAAAGTGTCCCAGCTCATTGAAACTATAACAGCGTCTGACAAAAGACTGTTGATTTCCTCCCGATGCATTGTTTCCCTGAGCATGCATTTGAAAACTCCGACCAGTTGGGTATGGTGCAGGTGTTGATGTTTTATTCGTAGCCTACGACTGGAACCTTGCAAACTGTTGAGGAGTCATTCTCAATCTTAGCTGATTTGGACGCCCTCCTTGATTAGCCATCCTGTACTTTCACCAAATTCCCTGCTCTTGTCTTCCAGAATCGAAGCCTTGCTAACTAACTCCTGGAAATCAGGGAAGTTATGGGTAATCAACCCAACTTGCAAACAAAAGTTTAGTCCCTTCATGAAACTAGACTGTCTAGCTTTGTCAGTTGCAACATCTTTAGGGGCGTAGCGTGCAAGCTATGCAAACTTATTCAGATAATTAGCCATTGACTGGCCTCCTTGCTTAAGTGCCCTGAATTCCTCCTTCTTTAGGTCCATCATTCCGTCAGGCACATGACACTGACGAAATGTAGTAGTAAACTCCTCCCATGTGATCTCTTGTGGGGCTTCATAAGTAGCACAATAATTCTCCCACTATTCAGTAGCAGTTCCTTGTAGTTGATAAGGAGCATAGAGAACCTTCTCATTACCTTCATATTGGGTTATATACAGCTTCCTTTCTATGGTTCTAAGCCAATCATCAGCTTCTAGTGGATTGACATTCCCAGAGAATGTTGGTGGATGAGTCATCATAAAATTAGACAACTTTGAATAAGGATGAGATCCATTGTTGCTAAGTTGAGCAGTGTTGCTGTTAGCTACAGCTTGTGTTGTCATATTTTGCATCTGTTGCATCATAGTCTGCATCAACTGAGTTTGAGAAGCAAGAAAAGCTCCCAAGTTCTGCATATCTACTGGCGGTGACGGTTAAGGTAGTGCTCTATCATTTGGATTGTCATTGGGTTGGTTTCCACTACCATAAGCTCCATTGTTTCCACGAGTGTTAACCATCGTTTATTGCTTCATCGGGTTAGAGAAAAGAGAACAAGGATAGGTAAGATATAAGAATACTAGTGCAGGGAAACAGGTTTAACCCAACAACTTAAGCAAACTTTATTAATAACTTGGTATGGTTGCTTACATAAGCCTAAAAGCTATGAAACACATACTGCACACTCAGCAATTATAAAAGATTCAACCCAACCTAAACACACCAACTAACGACTACTAGGATGACACTGTCTAACTTAAACTGATGTGACTCAAAACAAGAGTCTCAACTACTAGCTAACTCTATCACTCATCGAACCACCCAGGCTGAGGCTCTCCCGGTGCATACACCGGTGGGTGGACTGGCATGGGTGCAAAATGATCATAATGTCCAGCAACTGGCACCTCAAGGTCCACATGCATGTCACCCTCCTCTGGCTCCATCACAAGCTCCTTGGGTCTTCTTCCTCTTCGTCATCTTGCTCTTACACAGCTTGGTCACCACCACCATACAAGGCCTCCTCAAACTCCATGATCCTCTCAATCACTGCGATACGCGTCTCATGAAGTTCCTCCTCGGCAACCCTCAAAGCTTCATATACTTCCTTCAGTTCTTGAGCTGTATCCTTCATGTGATCCTCTTGAGTAGCAGCGAACTTTGCCAAGTGCACCATTGTGACATCTTCTTCTTCATCAATCTTCTGGCGTTGAGAAGCATGTCCAGATGGATGCAGCTTGAACACGATGTCCTCCAACTCATGAGCATAATCCTGGCAAATCCGCCGTAGGGCAAGACGTGAAGACTCCTAGATCCCAATCTCAAATGTAGCTCTTGTAACAGTAATGTTTATTGGCTTCCTAGCCTTTTCATCCTCTCAGACGTAGATAAGAATCTTGCAAATGAATCCTCACTCCACACCATTAACAACCCAACAACTCCCTCTGTAAAGCGGTTGAACAAAGCCTCCGAGGACATGCAAAACCTTTCATAGTTCTGCAGCATAGCCTCCCTTACGCTCGCCATAGGTCTGAGCCACCCTCATCTAATAAAAGAAACTTGGGTGAGACCTCCACTTGATACATCAGCAAGAAAATGAAAAATTTAGCAAAGTCAACAATAGGAGAATAAGAAGAGTCAAGAGCTTCTTATTAGTCAATTTAAATTTTATTTTAGAAAATAATTTTGGACACACCTAAGAGACCACCAGACTATCTAGGGCCAAGACCTATAGTCAGTATGGCTCTGATACCACCTCTGTCGGGGCTCAAATATGCAAATTCGAACCCTCTGTGTATACCGCACTAGTCCAGAATCACGCTAGTGCACACAGGCTCAACATAGATGAATATCATAATCATACACAGCAAAAACATAACAAAAGACTCCATATATTAAAAATAACCTGTTGATTGATCTTATTGTCAACTTACATGAATATGCCACGTAGGGCTAAACTAAGAACATTAAACTAAATTACTGCAGTGGAATGGAAAATGTAGATGACCTTTCAGTATACCACAGGCAACTAACAAGACTCGCACCCTAAACATTCGTCTCCTCCTGGTACACCTCTAAAGCTGATGTAGACTCCTCAACTGGTGGTTTATTGCTGGCAAAGGTGAGTACTTAAAGCACTCAACAAGTTGTGCACAGAATGCAATTCTAACATAACTATATGCAAGGCTTATTCCAATAGAATGGCTAACATGGTTATTTTGCAGTAAAGCAACATTTATAAATGAATACAATGAGTAGATTGAAAAGATAGTAAAACAAATAACAGTAGTAAGTAACTTGCATGTATTTTCTCAAGTAAACATGGCATACAACCCTAAGTCAAGTTCCAAACTTTCCAATGGCATCCTGCCGTCCAATTCAAGTTTTTATTTTATAAAATCTAACCCTTGACTGTAATCCCCAAGCATTGCTCAATACCGCGAGCACGGCTATTCGAATAGATTTTACACTCTGCAGAAGTTATGCGCTTTACCCACATGACATGATCATCTTATTGCCAAGCTATTAAAACGCTTCATTTGATGTGTCAACAGAGAGATCATGACAAAGCTTTTACGATGCTATACCTTAACCCAGTACTACCCTCTAAGGTTTCAATACTGAAGGGTTACACCACCACAACAGGGTCCCCCTCTTGCGCCATGTGAGTTGATCTATACAACCAGGACTCACACCACCACTAGTAGTACCAAAGCTAAAACATTGCAAATTAATTAGCTAGGTCCGTCTCATTCCAGACATGTGGTTGCATGTTTGACTCAAGTCAAATGCTTATAAGGTTAAGTCCTTCAGATGACCCAGGCAAGACTTTCACAAACCCTCTGCCCCTCTAGCCCACCTTGGCACACTGCCCCTTGCCACTTTCCCTAATCTAAAATGATTACCACCCCAGTTGATTACCAAGCACCATGTGCTATCAACAAGTCAACATCGTTGCATGACCTCTCCGTCACTATAACTCAACATCATTGTGTGATAACACCTAACACACCAATTCCAAAAACATGTTCCATAATCCATTAGTCAAGATTAAGTTGATATTCTAAAGTCATGAGGTATACGTGGCATGGCTAAACATATAGATCTTAAATAGATCTTAATTTTACAAATCTTTAGAAATTTGAATCACCTCAATCGGAGCTCGTATGAGTAAGAACGAGCTCTCTAAAGATTTGAAAATAAACAAAATACATAAAAAGATAAATTCAGAATTAATTGAATTATTATTATACTAAAAACTCGATTTATTGCGTCAGTTGACGTCAGCCTTTGTCTGGACCAACCAAAAGTCGACACGTGGCCACTGGTCCATGGACCTAGTCCACAAGACCAAATCTATCTTAGGACTCGGTGCACACGACCCGATTTCACTAATGCATGGGACCCACGAACTGTTGATTGGGCTGCACGTGCAAGCGCTGACAGAGACGATGCCTCAGCAACCATGTGACGTGTCAGCTACATGGTGCCACACATCAATAGATGATCAAGCCACGTCGGTCAGCGATGCGCAGAACCCTAGGGTCGTCTCCAGTGACCGTCAACAGCGATGCTAGCACCAACTCGACAACACGCATGTTCTAACGCAATTACCTTCTACCCCGGCGAACAAGAACATCAGTGGTGTGCTCTTTTTCTCTGGCGGCGACGGTCTCTCGGTGCAATGGTGCTACGGCGAATCCTCAGCCAAGCTATCATGCTCACCAGGTACTCCTTGATGTGGTGAACTCAATGGTGTAGCTAATGACCCAAACGGGCCTCCACTAGCGACGAATCGATGAAAAAATCTCTCGGTGGCATAAGATCAAAAGCTCCGATTGCGATGAAACGGCGGCGCGCCTTGGTCGGCTAGCTTAGGGCTTCTACTATGAATGTCCTTGCATAGCCAGCGTGCACCTAATAAAGGCCTAAGCATCCGCACCGCACACGGGACGAGCTTAGAATCCGCGGCGGCTATGGAGCAGAGTCTGAGATGATGACCGAGCGCCGTACGCATGTCGAGATGGATGGCTAAGATGCGAGGTGGTGTGGCTCAATCCGAGACGCACACAGAATCCAATGGCTACGAACAGCTAATGACCCGAACCAGCATGGTTCAATCTCAATCGCTCAATTTAATCCAATAGCCTAGATCTCTAGGGTTTCTAATAACCACAACAATGTCGAATCCCGATCCAACGGTTTTTGGCTAGGGCTTACAGTGCGGGCTGGGCTGTGACCAGATGGGACAGCACAGTGAGGAACTGGGCTAGACCCGCATGGGTTCCAGCCTGGTATTGTTAGAAAGGTTTCTAAAATCTTTTCCCAATTAAAAATGTCAGAAATATTCCAGAAAAATAATATGTAAAAATGTCAGAAATATTCCAGAAAGGTTTCTAATAGTTTAAGCCAAAATAATTAGTAAAAATGTCAGAAAAATTCCAGAAAAATTGTGGAAAATATTTTGAGACATTTGGAACTCAAATAAAATATTTTTGACAAATCTTTATTTAAACTTTCTCATTATTTAAATACTTTTCACATTAGGCCCTATTAAATAATAATTTAATAAGTCCAAATAAATTCCAAAAAATCCAATAAATTCACAAAATTTGCAAAATGCATATTAAACCCAAATTATCAAAAATTGGGATGTTACAGTCTACTTAACAGATTAATCAGTAATTGTATGATAGAGTGCTCTCAGGTGCTGGGCTGCTAGAGACAATCTACTACCACCACTACGCCATGGTTTTGTAATCATAATTGAACTAGACAATTAACTAAGCAAACAAGGCCTTGAATTCTTACCTTCTTAAATTATGCACCATCAAAATTTAGGAATCATTGAACAAGTATGACTAGTGTGGTAACTCGTTGTTATTTTTTCGGAATAAAAACAATGTTAAAAAGTTGATCACTTATAAGGTATGATATGACTTTCTTTATGTTAAAGAAGATGATGACTAAAAAATGTTTTAACCATAGCATTGTTTTGTGTGAGCAATTAGATTAGCTAGACCCCTCGCAAAAAGTTGCTACCTCCTCCTTTTCTTTCTCTTGTTCACTCCATGGATATGATGCTCACATGACTATCAGCTGACATATTTCACATACAAGCAATTAACTACCATCCCAATCAGTTGCATAAATATTATGGCTACTTGCAACTAAGTTTTTTTTGCTTTCTTTAGAGTTATGCTAGAAACTGAAGTACAACTAAGTTGTTTTTGCTTTCTTTAGAGTTTTGCTGGAAACTAAAGTATTGAACTTTGCACAACAATGCTTTATAAACTTTTAGGGACTGCGCCATGATAAGTATGTTATAATTCATGAAATAAAAACAGTTATATAATGGGCATATATATTGTTTTGTCTATTATAGACATATATGCAATTCCATCCTTCGATCCACTTAAGTGACTATTTCTTGTGGTTTGATGGTTCCTCCAACAGAGTGAGTACCAATGAGGTGTCAATGCATGGAACTTTGATATTGAGGATCTAAAGGCTCAAACATCATTGGTAAAACACTAGCTTTCATAATTTCTAAACTATGCTACATTGCTACGTTACTCATACATTCTTGAGATGAAAGTGACTTAATTTAACCTTACAAGTTGCCAAACTGCACATCTACCATTCACATGAAACTGCACATCTACCATTCACATGAAAAGCAACATGCTCTATCATTCACATGAAAATACTGAGGAGCTTTATTTTATATTGGAATGTTTTAGGATCTAGTTTGAAGTTGAGCTAAATCCTAAAACCTCCCAAATAATTACCACTCATCTAAATAGGGCCCAACATGTAATACATGGATATTTATTAGCCAGTACTAAGCATAAAGTACTGCTACCAATCGGGTGCCTAATTTTCTCTCCCACAACATGCTTTTCTTGACCGTTGATGCGCATCAAGATCCTTGTTCCGGTGCCTAGGTGTAGCTGGCATTGGGGCTGCCATGCCATTTGGGATCGAATGAAAGGGGGAAGTTGATGCCATATGTGGGAAGGGGAGGACCGGATTGAGGAGAGCAAAGGAGGCTACTTGAGATGTTTCTGGTCTTGGTGGGGTGCCACGTGCACATGTTGGCTCTGGACCAATTTCTTTTGGTAGCTGGGTTCAGTACTGGTTGTGTGGCTAGAGATCCAATTGGGACTAGCCCATAGAATAATGAAAAAAGTCCATATATAACACTTTAAACTTTTCTTCAAAGTTCATATAGCACCCTGTAACACACCAAAAAATTTAAAAATAAACAAAATAGAAAATTAGATTGAAAATATGATTCTATTCCGAATTTTCATCTTTTGACTGTTTTCTTGGATTTTGGTTTTTAAGAAAATCATTATCATTGATTTAATCTCTATCTTTCCAATCTTTAACATTTAAAATCATGTAAGGATTAAAACCAGAGAAAATACATTTAAATCAAAAGGTAACTCCAGAACCTTTCCAAAGAATTTTAGAAACATTTGAAAACATTAAATTCCATAATAAAATCACTTATATTGTTGAGTTCCTCTCTTCCAAAATGTAAAGACCCAAAATACAAAAGGACAAAGTCTAAAAAAATTATATTTAAATATAAGGAAACCTCCAGAACCTCCTTGCAAAATCCTAAAGATGTATGAACACACTTAAAGCTCTAATTAAATAAAAAACAGTGTATGTAGACTAGAAATAACATCTTGTCAGATTTATTAAAAATTGTACAAACACTATCATATTCTAAAACTTTTATCACATCATCTTCAATATGAGATAAGCTTGCAGGAAAAGTTTAAAAAATAATAAACCTTGTTTCATGCCCTTAGAAAATCAAAATTAGAAACTGAGAAATTCAGCAAAAGCAATGTCAGAATTTTTATAAAATTTGCAAAAGCTCTCATCCTCTGAAAATTTTATGGTACGATCCTCAAACCCGTAGAATCTCACAGAAAAATTTCATATAAAATAAATCTCATTTGAAACCTCAGCAAAATAAAAATCAGAAAATAAATAACTAGAACATAAAGCTTGTTAGAATTTTATAAAATCACATAAGTCAGATCATGAGCCAAAAATTATATAGTAGGATAAATGTTCCTTTTAGATCACGAATAAAAAGTGTCAGTAACTTTTAACCAGAAATGAATACTCAATTAAATGCTTGAACCCTGATTTGTCCTAAGGAGTGAAAACCGGTTCCTTCTTTTGCTCTCACTACTAGGTGGGTCCCATTCCTTGCGTGTCCCATTTGACAATCCTTACTATCTTGCCTCATCTCAGCTGGGTGCTGCACCGTCCTTGCCCTAGCCTTGCCATGGCAACTAGAGACGGCCAAATTCGTTGCCACTACAGACGACGCCATCAAGCGCGAGGACCAATGCCATGTGAACTAGTCCAGTCTCTGCACCGACCTTGCTGCCCCTGGAACTGTGCTCCTATCCTATCCTTTTCTCAGCTAGCCCTGTCATCGCCACAATAACCAAGATGAACACCATATAAAACAACCCCGAGCCATACCCTGCCATGGCATAGCCCTCCATGCTTTGAACCTGAGAAATTTGTGCCTCCACCCGCCATTGAACTTCACCGATCACACCCTGTCGCACCGACTCACCTTGCCTATATAAAGCCAGCCAAGACCCCTCCAATGCCCTGCACCTTCCATCTACCTCCCGATCGCCTCCCCTCCAACAATCAAGCCCCAGTGGGTGTCCTCTTGCCACTGTTGCTGAAGACAGTAGAAAAGGGGAGGGTACCCAATTAAGCTTCCAAGGTGATTCACTTTCCAATTCGGCTGAGCCATAGTGTCTTAATTTTGTAATGACCACTTCCCCTCACTTTAATTCAGTTTCCATTGCTTGTAACGCTACCGCCCTAGCTTCATCTTCTTCGTCTCTGGCCACACGGTGGCATACCATCTCCACTATTCCCCACCATGAATAGCCAGCAAAATGGGACCCTTAGGTCACCTTGATGCTATCTTCCCCTGGAGGACCGAAATGGCAATCAGAGGGGGGTGAATGATCCCAAATAAAATTTCCCCTACTCAAAATAATACAAACAAGCCCATAGATAATTTAATCAAAAGGAGCAAATCAAATGGAGGAAGTATTCTTGCAAGTCTGGTATGATCGTACGAAGGACGGTATGACCAGGCTCAAGAACAACAGGAAGAACAGAGCCAAGACCAGCACGAACTCAAAAGCTAATTCGAGGAATCTTTTGATCGGCTGAACAAAAACTCATGAAATTTGGTAGATGTGATTTTAAGGATGTCAGGAAATTATTCCAACCTTCAATCCCAAGGATTGACGTCAAAGTTCCGACCTTTTTATCCTGGAAGGAAAAACACACCATGTTTAAGCAAAACACAAGAGCTTGATCTTGGTCTTGCTTGTGGGGTTTTGATAATCAAGATGATTTTGGATAACCTCCCACTTGTCACAGCAAGCAAGAACTCAAGTCAAAATCCCCGCAAACGCGATCTATAAGAATGAATCACTCAAGAACACAAGATCGGTTTCTTACAACAAAAATGCAACAATCCTTCGAAATAAGAGGCAATAACAAGTAGGAGGGGAGGCAAATCCAAATTACGTATAAGTAGATTGCAAGAATGAAGTGCGGAATTTAAATGCTTGAAAGTAAATTGCTGAATTTCATGCGTAATGAAAATTCAAGTATGATAGAAAGTGTTTTGCATTTCTGGAAATTAGGTTTACAAAGCCTCACAACAAAGTGGGCAAAAAGCTCAAAGGAGCCAAAATCTCTAAAACCTTTAGTGGAGAGACACCCTTCTCCACTTCAGACCTTCAAGAGGAGGAAGGCCATCCCTCCCCCTCTATTTATACTACTCTCGAGTCACCCTCAAACCTTGGGTGAGATCCTTCTGCCCTAAGGACCACCATCAAAGGTCAGGATGACTCCCTCACACAGCCTTACATGGGCTAACCCGAAACCCAACAACCACACCGGGTTTTTTAAGGCCTGCTAACTAGACCCACTACTCTATCACTTAGAACGCGATCCGACGGCCCTCCTTGATCCGAGTAGCTCTCTAGCTAGCATCGCATCCATTCCTTGTCTTCTAGGTTCACAGCGACCCCATCTCTGATCATCTTTGACGATCCTCGACCGTCTGGACCTCCAACGCACCTTGCCTAGTTCCGGTCATCCGCCTCACCATGACCTAGCACCGTCGTCCTGCAACCATAAAAAACAAGGAACCACATCACATAGCATTGCCCACTTGACTCAATGTCGAGTTGATGAGTCGATATCAAGCATCGAGTAACCCTACTCGATACTTATCAATTCTCACTCCACTCGAGTCACTCGACCACAAGCCTTCGGGGTATTAATCGACCTAACCCACCGTTCGACCTGGCAACATCCCAACTCGATACTTCTCAATTCTCACTCTACTCTAGTCACTCGACCACTTGTCTTCGACCAGCCAAAGTCCAGACCACTCAAGGTCCGACCACGGGTTTTCGACCAGCCAAAGTCCAGATCACTCGAGATCCGACCACTGATCTTCGACCAGCCAAAGTCCAGACCACTCGAGGTCCGACCACTGGTCTTCGACCAGGACAGACTCAAATCAAACTCAACCTTGAGCACCAAAAGCTTGAATACAGTCAATTACTCATCACACACTTGGACCTTCACATGGTCTTTCATCCCCATTAACTAAGCATAATTAGCCCCCTCCTTCTTCCCCGGTCAGCGGTTGCCTCTATCTTCTCATAGATTTAATGCCAGCTCATCGTGGTGCCACTCCATCACTGCTGATCGCTGCTCCGAGTTCACCACCTCCCCCTATAACTTGCTGAGCTAGCGACCGACTGGCACCACCCTCCATTCGTCGCCAACGAGCTCACCTTAGTTTAGCTCTGATCTGAGAGGCTGTACCGTGGGACTGGAATGTTAGTGGTTGGTGCCAGTTTGAAATTCAAAGAAAAGCCCGAAATGCGCCTTCATCTAGTTAAAGGCGTATTTTCTCATTTTAGGGAATTTTCCAAACCTTAGAACAATCCAAAGCTAATAACTTTTGCATTTTAAGTCCATTTCTAGTAAAATAAATTTTATAATTCATATAAAATCATGAGTTTTCATAATATGCAAACATATTCAATTTATAGTCCCTATGCAAAAATTTTGAATTTTGAATTCAAATATACCTAATATGGCTACTATTGGAAATGTATAAACCCTAACTCATAAAAATATGAAATAAATTTCATAAAAATTATGAGACCATAAATACCTCATTAATGGAAAAATATTTAAATTTAAGTTTATTTGAATCATATTTTGTAAATAGACTATTTTCCAATAAATTCAAATAGTTATATTTAATACAAATAAATTGTTAATTGAATGAAACCAATTCCAAAGCCTTGTTAGTACCATAATATCCATGTTTATGAAAAAATATTTAGTTTTAGATCTTTTTTCATAATTTTGTAATTTAAATTTGTATGTAGCATAATATGGTCACTATTAAAAAAGATTAGACATTAACCACTAAAAATGTAAAATAAATTAATAAGAACTTATAAGACCATGAGGGTCACAATTCTTCAAAAATATTTTGAATTGAACATATTTTGTGTTGAATTCATAAAACATTTGGTTTCAATACATGCAAAAAAATCAAATATGAGTAACTATTGCAAATAAGCCCTAAAAATAATGAACTAAATTTCCATAAATCATTTGAAACTTAAAAACTCAAAAAATACAAAAATATCTAACATTTGCTTTATTTTGAGCAAAGTTCATAAAAGATTCCATTTTCTATATACAAAAACATTAGATTATGAATAACCTTCGCAAGTAAAAGTTAAAAGATGCAAAACTAGTTTCAAAACACTTGTTAGGTCAAGACCTTATAATTCTAAAAAAGTGGTTGCATATGTATGTAATTTGCACTTGCAAACCTAAAACGAAATCTAACCTTTTATAACGTAAACTTTAAAAATGAATAAGATTAGGAAATGAATACAATATCACAAATAAACACAAATACCAATAGAACTAGCTCAAAAATACTCCAAAGATCAAGAATTTCATATTATACAAAGATGATTTTATTTAAACATGCTTTTCATCTGAATCCTATTAAAAACCTAATGTTTTATAATATAAACCATAAAATCCATAGCACAAACAAATAAACTCAAATAATAAAGAAATCAATATTTAAAATGTTTTTATCACCAAAACCTTATATTTCAATTTATTTTAGAATTTGATATTATTTGATTTCCTTTTGCCTCTTGTTGTTATTGCTATACGTAATCATGTGTAGACACCGACATATCCGAAGCTACGACTGTCGACTTTGACCCTGAGTCAATTCCTGAATCAACTAAGCAATGCAAGCACCCCCCCTTTGACCATGTTGATCCCATTATTTCAACTAGTTTATATTGTTTTGTTAAATCTATTATGCATGCACATATTTTCAATAATTTCTCTATATTGTGGTACTGGTAGATAAACTTGTTATCTCATAGAACTTCCTTAATAAATATTGACTTGTGAACCTTGATAACCCTAGGATAGGGTTAAACAATACATAATATCAACATGGGTATATGCGATTACTTAACACATGCTTAGCCATACTTTAGTAATGGAAATAATTAGACATGTGATTCCTTATAATTTAAAAAGGTTGGATATGACATTAAAGGTTACTAATATTTTGGTTAAAAATGAAAATAAAACTATAATTTGATGCGGACGACTATTGGCAATAGCCGGATGTGCATAGGACTTGCACGTAGATAGGGGGAGTTTATCGCCCGAGTCGGATTAAGGACCAAACTATTGTGTTGTTTTCAGGCCAAGAAATAAGTGCAATCACAAGTGCTGGTATGGGACGGTCTTAATCTATTAAGTTACTTAGGTTTAACTTTGCATATTAGAATACTGGAGTAGTACGGCAATCCGGGTAGGTTTAATTGCTCATAGGGGCGTCCACGCAGAGATGTGGGTGAAACGCATACAAATACAACGGTGTATGCTATACTATAGGGAGAAGTGGGACAATGGGGTGTTTAACCATTTGTTGTTCAGTGAGTGAATAAATATCTTATGCCGCCATAATATGGGTTTGTCGTCACTGGGATGGTGCATTGTTAAGCCTAGGTAATGAAACGGTTATGTCATGATATCCTAGTCACGCGCCAAAGGAAGCACGTAGAAAGAGACAAAATGAGTTGATCATGTCTTGTGGGTAAAGTTGTACACCTCTGCAGAGTATAAAACTTTTCAAAAAGCTAGCCCGTGGTCATTAGCACTTGGTAAAGTCATCACATAGTTAGAGTTTTGTTACTTTCAAAAGCAAATAATATTTGAAAAGATTTGTTGGAAAGTCTTTGTTTCAGATTTTATACCAAGGATTGGCAATGAATTGATATGATACAATCATGGAGGATTGTGAAATGAGATATGTTACTCTGCTCTTATTTTAATATCAGTCATACATGCTTTTACAAATTCTGTTTACAATCTATTACTTGATATGTATGACTCAACTTCACTTTATGCAAAATAACCCTAGAAGCATTTCCATTGACATAACCTGCATTTACTATATCTACATTTGTGATACACTACAAGTCTTGCCGAGTATACAAGTACTCAACCTTGCTTTATTTGTTGGTTTAGGTGAAGTAAGCAAATTTCCAGAAGATGCATACCTTGACGTAGGTTACGGGAATTATATATTAACGAGCTTTTCTAGGGTTTATACCTTATCAGTTGTCTGAGGGTTTGTATGGGCATACCACAAGGCTTTAAATTTTTCGCTGCAATATATTCTATCTTGTAAGACTTTACTGTAAAAGCTTTGGCTATTCCATGTATAATATTGTGTATGGATGTGTTACCAATGTTGAAAATGTGCTACTAGCCACTGATCATTGGACTAGTACTGTATTCGCATAAGACCTTTTTTTGTAAAAAAAGCGAGTCGTCACACACCCTAAACTATGAAACCAGACCTCTCCAACTTTGCAATCTAGTTCAAATAACACCATGACCCGGTTTCGTATGGTGGTATTGCTTGTGTGACGTGATGAGTGGGCGGTTTTATCACGTAGGATAACACACTGGCCAAGTTTAGGTGAATGACAGGTCTCAAAATAGAGAGGAAGGGAGTTACATAGGGCGGCAACCATAGAAGCACGGCGCGAAGCTCGGTGGGGAGAAGCCCCTATGGGCTCTACTTTTCATTGACCCAACTTAGCTAGTGTGTCATCCTATGTAGAAAATCACCCACATATTGTGCCACGTGGGTAATACAACCATGCGAAATTGATCAGGGTATTATTTGAACTGGATTACAAGTTTGAGATTTTAGATGTTTGGTTTCATAGTTTAGGGTGCTAGACATATTTTCGACAAAGTTCGAAGGGTTATCCGGACCTCTTCCTAGAATAATTGGGTCATGATTTAGTTGAAGCATTTCCTATTTAACATTCACCAAAAAAAACTATAAGATACTTTTCAAAACTATACCCTGTCCTCGCAATGGTCAATCAAATTTTCGTCAATTCAATCTAGATCTAGCCATCCACCATACCCACATCCACATCGATCATATATCCCTGACCTCTAAACCTAAGCCTGCTAGTACCACCAAGGCTCGTTCGACCCTCTTGCACCTCTTTCTCATCCTCCACCGGTGAATAACTAAAAATCCTTACCTATAAAAGGAAAAAGTTCATATAACACCCCAAACATTGCTTGAAAAGTCCGTCCTGGCACCCCGAACTACGAAACCAGACATTTGACTCCCTCGAACTTTGAAACCCGGTTCAAATAACACCCTAACCCGGTTTCGCATAGTGGTATTGCCCGCGTGAGGTGATGAGTGGACGGTTTTGTCACATGGGATGACAAGCTGGGCAAGTTTAGATCAATGACAGGTGGGTCTCACAAGAGCTTCTCTTCCAAATTGAAATAGAGAGGGAGGGGGCTACAGGGGCCACCAACCATGGAAGCATGATTGGGAGCTCGACAGTGGAGAAGCACCTGTGGACCCTACTTGTCATTGACCTAACCTACTAGTGTGTCATCCTAAATGGCAAACAGCCGACTCATTACGCCACACGGGCAATACCACTATGTAGAACCTGGTTAGGGTGTTATTTGAACTAGATTCCAAAGTTTGGGGTGTCAAATATCTGGTTTCATAGTTTAGGGTGCTGGATAGACTTTCAACCAAAGTTAAGGATGCTATATAGACTATTTCCTCTATAAAAAAGATAGAGAAGGGGGACATTCAATGGAGGGCAGTGATGTCACAAGCTCACTCGAGGTGGAGGCCAAGCATTTGAATCATCATGCACAACAAGGTTAGAAATTTGATTGAAATAAAAAAAATTGAGTGCTGTGTAGCAATTCCGTTTAATTGATATTCAAACAAGGGCTCGAGTTTATTTAAGATCTAGTTAAATCATTCAAGTAAGTAAGAAAAGAGTGATACATCTCTAACAAATACCTTTTTTCATATATGATCCTACAATCTTTTAATTAATTCTTATAATCTTATACGTACATGTTTTTTTATTAAATCTGACAAGGGTACTATTCTTAGTCACCTATCACTGTTTTTCATTTTACATTTGCACTAAATTTGTTCAAATTCCTTTGAAACTTTTATGTAGGTTCCTTAGAGGCTGGATAAGGTTTCATAAAAATTTTAGAGAATGATCATTCCTAGACGTTTTTGAGCAAATCTAACAACATTTATGTTCTTTGTTTAAATGCTATTTTTGATTTTCTTGTGGCATTAAATGTATTCAAATTCTTTTGAGACTTTTTGTGATTATTCTGGAGATAGATTAGGGTTTATCTAAATGTTTCCAGATTTTCTTCTTATGTGATTTGGCTTTTACATTTTGGAAAGAAATCCAATCAACATAAAAATATTTCTTAAAGATAAAAAAATCCAAGAAAAATTTAGAAAATATGAAAATTAAAAATAAGATCATACTACAAACTCATTTTCATAGCTTTTTCATTTTGGAAGAGAGGATTTCGATAATGTAAATGTTCTTTCCTAAAAACCAAAATCCAAGAAAATAAAGAAAAAGGTAGAAATTTAAATTAAAATCTTAGTTTCATTTATTTTTTTATTTTCTCCATTTTTAAATCTTAGTTTATCAGGCAACTGATAAGGTATAAACCCTAGAAAAGCTCATCATAATATTCCGCGTAACCTGCGGTATAGAAAGTATCGTCGGGGTTTTCTTCCTTCATCTAACAACAACAACAACAAGGTTGAGTACATTGCGTACTCAGCAAGACTTGTAGTGTATACAAATAACTAATAGATGTAGGCTATATCAAATGATGGCTACTATGTTATTTTGCATTAAGCAAACTTGAATCGTAAATATTGAATGTTAGATTGCAAATGGAATTTGTAAAAGAGCGATTGACTTGATAGTAAATAACAAGAATGTAATCATAATATAACAACTCAATCCTCCATGACTGAGTTAACAAATCGTTCACAGTCAACTGCTAGTACCAAATTTGAAATAAAGATTTTCCAATAATCATTTCCAATTTCAATGTATTTTATGAAAATGTCAAAACTTCTAACTATGCGATGACTTTACTCAATGTCCTTGACCGTGGGCGTGGCTTTTCAAAAAGTTTTAACTCTACAGAGCTGCACTGCCTTACCCACAAGATATGATCAACTCTTTGTGCAAGCTATTACCACACTTCCTTTGGTGTGTCACAGAGAGATCATAACATAACCTTTACATTACCTAGACCTAACTTTGCACCAGCCCGGTGATGACAAACCCTTATTATGGTGGCAGAAGATATTCGTATATACAGTACTTCTCACACAGTTCACTCCTGTGGAGCCCCATTTCCCCCCATAGTAAGGTATACACCGTTGTACGGTAAACATTTGATCCATAATCACCTCGATGTGGAGGTCCCTTCGAGAACCTCCATTCGGAAGCACATACTACTACAGCCTTCCAATGTGCAAAGCCAGTTCTAAGTAATTTAATAGGTTAAGGCTGTCCTATACCAGCACTTGTGGTTGTACGGTTATTTTGGCCTGAAAACAACGCAGTAGTTCGGTCCTTGTTCCGACCCTGGTGAGAAATCTCTCGCTACACTACGTGCAAGTCCATCCTTCGCACATCCGACTATTGCCACTAGCTTGCCCGCGTCAAATCATAGTTTTATTTTTATTTTTAGCCAAAATATCAGTATCCTTTATTGTTCCAACTTTTTAAATTGTATAAAACCATATGTCTCTTCATTTAACTTTTCATTTCTAATCAAGGCTAAGCATGAATATTAAGTATCCGCATATATCCATGTTGACATTTATGTATTGCCTAATGTTATTCTAGGGTAATCATGGTTCTCTCGTCAATGTTTATTAAAGAAGTCCCACAAGTTAAGGAATACTTTTACCAGTACCCACAATATAGCAATGTTTATTAAACATAGCAAATGCGTAATAGTTTTGTGAAATCATGTGCTGAAAAATTGGCTTAGTAATGAAATTGGCATTGCAAAGTGGTTGTGATTATGGCATGTGTGGTGCTTGCATGTGCTATGTCTGATGATTATTTGATATGCTGGTGATAGCATGATATTGGTTTTGCTTGATGCAATGCGCTCGTGTGAGTGTTTGCATGGACTGATGTTGAGTCAAGTCGTGGACTTGTGCTCGGAGTTGTTTCTTGTTTATTCATGTGCAGGTGTTGCTTAAGGGCGAACGTGGTCGATGACGGGACCAGAACTAGGTTCATGGAGGAACTGAGGTTCGGGACTAGATTCAGAGAGGAATCGAGGTCTTGGTGGTCAAGAATGTCATGCGGAACGTTCGGGCTAGAGAACATGCACATGGAGGCTGGTTAGTCACGTATTTATAGCATGTGGGCTGTACATACGTGCAAGAGTTGTTTTTGGCCGGTTTGGGCCAGGTTGAGATGTATACAAACTCTTTCCATGTTGGAAGTGGAGTTGTATTCAATCTCTTTATGTTTGCTCAGTATAAATAGGGGGAGGTGTCTCCTGTTTATTGTGAGCGATGAGGTTTTAGGGTTTGTACTCTTTTGTTTGGAGTGCTGTAACCAGACTAGACAAAAAGAAATAAAGATCGATTTCTTTACGACTGAAAAGTTCCCTATGGTGATTTTTCCTCATGCTCGAAATCTGTGGCGACACGAGCGAAGGAAAAATTGACGATCTGATGTCAGTAGCACTACTGATGAAGCAGCGTGCTACATTATTTAGTTTCTACAGTAAATCACGGATTACTGTTCATGCGCGCTTTGATTCAGTGATCGTTTTCTGGTTTGTTTGCACGGTTCTTGTTTTTATAGATTGATTCATTGTCTCTCTTGTTTCAACAAGTTTAATATTGATTTGATCCATACAAAACCTTCCTAGAGTATCAACTTAGAGTTCCTGAAAGTTTCATTGGTTAATCTTTTGTAGATTGTGATTTATCACGAAATTGGGGTTTGGTCAGTTCTTGTCATAATATGTCACATCATGCTTGCGAGGTTAATAACTTTTGATCCGTAGATCCGATCGAGTTGATTCTTGTTGGGTTAGATTCATAATTGAATCTGGTTTCTTCAGTTAAAATTTCACACTAATCACATGTAACATCCCAAAATTTGGCTTAATTAAGTTTTTATTGTTTAAAAGTGCATTTGTGATTTTCTGGAATTTATTTGGATTTTTCTGGATTTATTGGAATTAAATCTTATTGCAAGTTTATTGCTTTTCATTCAAATCTATTTAAATCTGTGCAAAGTTAAAATAAAGTTTTGCCAAAAATATTTTATTTGAGTCCAGAATGTCTCAAAGTATTTTGAGAATTTTCTTGGAATTTTCCTGATTATTTTATTGCCTAAAACAAATTAAATGAATTTCTGTAATTATTTTAAATGTAAAATCCTTTAAAAAGCCAACGGAACAGTGTCGGGCCGGCCCACAACTGTGCGGCCCAGGCAAGCCCGCGTGGCCCAGTCAGCCCGCTCGTAGCAAACCCTAATTCCGCAGCCGTCCGATCGCATTTCTTCGGTTCAGATTGCGCCGCGTAGGAGTTCGGATCGTGACCGGGGGATTCGCGACACGCGTACGGCCGAGACGTCGTCGTCTCCGTTTCGGACTCTTCCGCCGCGCCGCCGTGTTTCCGACGGACTCGGAGTCCGTGTCGCCGCTTCGACGCCTCTCCGCGTGCGCCTATTTAAGGCTCGGACGGGTGCGTTGAGTCCCTCGTTCCTCGCCGCAGCAGAAGCGCAAGGTCTCGACGTCCAGAACTCGCCGGAGCGCCTCGCGGAGTATCGTCGTCTTCATCGCCGGCAGATTTTGGTCTCAGGCGACGCCATTAGCAGCGGAAAAGCTCTGGTCCGTTGGATCTTCGCCGACGTCTCAGATACAGCCGCGTGTCCTCGGTGAGCTGTAAAACCCGTTTTAATCGCCGTCCGTTAGATCTAAAACCAGTGCTCGTGATCTTGCCGCGTGTGCATCGATCGGCAGCTGTCCGATGGAATCTGGGTGCACCAGATTGCGCCGTCGCCGCAACCAATCGGGCGCTGCCGCGTGTCGGGCTCAGCAGCCGAGGCGCCGTGGACCGCGTCTGCGGTGGACCGAGGGTGGTCTCGTGGACCGAGTCCATGGACCGGGACACGCGTCGGCTTCTGATTGGTCCGGTCCAGCGCTGCGTCATGCTGATGTCACGCTGACGTCATAAACCAGTTTTTCAGTATAAAAATAAATCTGATAATTTCGTATTTTTTGATTTTCTGATTTCAGTATTTATTTCAAACTTCAAAAGGCTATATCTTTTGCATCGTAACTCGGATTTGAGTGATTCCAGTTTCTAAAAATTTGTAAAATTGAGATCTATTTAATGGTGAATTTTAACTGATTTTTGGTGTTCAATTGCTCTCTGTTTTGGTATTTATTTGCTTTTCTTCTTGGTACGCGTAGACGTTGAATTGTGCGACGCTTCGGGATCAAGATCAGGACCTATTCCAAGGCAAGTTGTGCTTTGATCATGTTGAACCCATGTTGTAAAATTGCTATGTTTGATTTACACTATTGCATATAATTCAATTATACAACTGTTTCAAATTAGTTTGGGCTTAGCTAAAATACCAGATTGGTCTATACCCTACCTTGTCATTGTATGCCATGATCCATTGTCACCCTAGATTGGTTTAATATAGTTGGTTAATAATTATAATCAACATTGGAGGTTTAGTTCGTATTAGTTGCTTAGCCATGCCACGTCATCACATGTGTCATCACCATTGATAATTAATCTTGATTAATGGAATATGGAACAATGTTATGAACTTGTGTGTCATGTGGGATCACACGATGAGATTGAGTTGTTGTGGCGAGTCATGTCACGCAACGATGTTGAATTGTTGATGGCACGTGGTGCTTGGTAATCAACCGGGTGATAATCACTTAGATTGGGGCAAGTGGCAAGGGCGAGGAGGCAAGGTGGGCCCGATGGGCGATGGTATGTGGAAGTCTTGCCTTGATCACACTAAGGACTTAACCTTGCAAGCCTTTGACTGAGTCAACCATGCAACCACATGTCTGGTATGGGCCAGCCTAGCTAAGTAATTTGCAATGTCTTAATGTTGATACTATCGTGGTCGGTGTGAGTTCGGGTCGGTGTAATTCACATGGCGCAAGAGGGGGCCTGGATGTAGTTTACAGACCGCCATGTTGAAACCTTAGCGGGTAGTACCGGGTTAAGATAGAGCATTGTAAAGGCTTTGTTATAATCTCTCGCCTTTGTGGTGTTTGGTTGTATCACGTGGGTAAAGTGCATAACCTCTGCAGAGTGTGAAACTATTCGGATAGCCGTGCTCATGGTATTGAGCAATGCTCGGAATTGCGATTAAGGGTTAGCTTAATTAATTGGACAACATGGTTGGGATGGCGGAAGGCCATATGGAAGATGAAATTTGACTTAGGATTGGAAACTTGGTTTACTTGAGAAATACTGAATTTATTTATTATTGCTATTCGTTTTACATTCTTTACAATCTATTATTGTATTTGTGCATAAATGCTGCTTATTGCAAAATAGCCATGATAGCCTATCCTTTGGAATAAGCCTTACATATAGATAAATAGAACGCATTACATGTACAACTTGTTGAGTGCTTTAAGTACTCACCCTTGCCAAACAACAATAATCAACAGTTGAAGAATCTACACCTGTGTTGGAAGATGAGGTCCAAGAAGACACGAGTCATTAGGGTCCGAGCCTTGTTGGTTGCCTGTGGTGAACTGATGAGCTATCTACGTTTCTACTTTCCGCTGCTTAATCATTAGTTATATCCTCAGTCTTGCCCTGTGTGGCTTAATAATGTAAGATTGGTCATAAGATCATACCTTTAGTTATATCAATGAATGAACTATTATTCTATTATCGTTGTGTATGATGTGATATGTACCAATGTTAAGCTGTGTGCACTAGCGTTGATCCTGGGACTAGTGCGGTAAACACAGTGGGTTCGAATCAGTGGATTCGGGTCCTTACATCACACTAATCCAACGGTGGGATCTTCGGTTAATCTCATTGTTTGAGTTTGGTCTGTCGCTAGTTTGAATTTGGTCTGTCGCTGTTAGATCGTTTTTGTTTCAGTCATCTTGCAAAGAATATAACTCTAGATACATATGTCTGATTGATTTAATTCTTTTTGTGTTAGCTTCGGGTTTGAATCTAGTTTCTACAGTTAAAATTTCATTTCAATCTAACGGTTAGATCTTCTGAAATCTTAGTTTTAGTGAACATATATCAGTCTGTCTCGTTTGGTCCGGCATGAATTGATTTGGTTTTGCTACAGTAGAAATTTGGTCCGTAGTACATGTGAAAATTTGGTCTGGCACGAAGTTTGGTCCGGCGTACAAGTAAAAGTTTGGTCCGGTGCAATAAGGTTTCTGTTGAATTCAAATTAAGCGATCTGAGTTTGCTTGGGGTGTTTCAAAAATCATAAAAAATTTATTTTAGCTTCCGCGCAATCATTCACCCCCCTCTGATTGCTAGATTAGTATATTTCGATCCTACAAGTTTTGATAAAACAATATAAACACCATAAATTAGTAGGATCAATATGATCAAAGGGGGTGCTTGCTTGCTAATTGTTATCCGAAATGTAATCTGGGTCATTGGTGAAGTCGTCGTCAATGGTCTTTGAAACATCAGAGTCTACTTATCGTTCAATGGGAAATATAGCAAACGGTAAGTTTTAATAAGGGCAAAAAGAAGATAGATACAAAATTAAATTGAAATCTACTAAAGGAAACCGGAGTGGTTTAGGGTTTTGGTGTCATTTTTTTATTCGCATTTATGTATTCAGTCCTTTAATCATAATTTGGTCCTTAGTAACCATTTGGGCATGAAATATGCTTTAGTTTTATTTTATGATATGGTTTCATGCTTTCTATATATTGTAATATTTGTTTCTATGAATTCAAGAGGCTAAAATTATTTGGATTTATAAAATTAAAATACAAAGTCATCATAAGGTATTGTGTGCAAAAAGTATCTCTTTGAATGTTTTTGCATAAATGGACATACTAATACACATAAGGTCTAGGCTTATGCTACTGTCACAAAACACATATTCATGGTTTTTAGAGGTCCAGGTCCTGGTTTCACAAGTTTTGGAGGGTATTTGCAATAGTTATGATTACTCACATTTCAGATATTGCTAAAATCTATCCTATGATACTTTTATGAATAGACAGAGCCTAATACCTAAATATTTTTTCATATACAAAAATATTATCATTTTTATGAAGAATGGGAATTGATTTCGCTAAATTTAGAATTTATTTGCATAAGTCATGTCTATTTGAATTTTCAATACATTGGAATTAATCTATTTATGCATTTGGTACAAATTAAGTCCAAATTTAAATATTTTTGCACATTTGGAGTACTCATTGCCTCAGGTAACATGTAAAAATTTATTTCATCATTTTAGGAGCTGTGGTTCACACATTTTAAATTGTAACCATATTAGAGTCTTCTTCAAATTTAAATGCAAATAATGTAAACTTTGATTCAAAATTAAATATTTTTACACATTACGAAACTTCATGATTTTAGATGAATTTAGAAATTTATCTTACTTGATTCAGACTTAAGGTGCAAAAGTTATATATCTTTGAATAGCCTAAGGTTAAGAAAATAGCTGGAAATTGGAAATTTTCCGAAAATGGAAAGTACGTCTTTCATTAGAGAAAGCGCATTTGCCTTTTCAGAATGTTTTTAAATTTCTCCTACCCAAAAAGTCAGACCATGGCGTCAACGACTGTGTGATCATGAGTCTCGTGAGGCTGACCACTTGAGCCAGCCTATCGGCGACCCGAGAGCAGAAGAGAGGCTAGGGCTCGTGGCTGGCGAGGTTACGGCCGTGATGGTACTCATTCAGGAGCACGGGGCCATCAAGGTGAACCTAGGGGTGGGCTATGATGTGGCCGATGGTGACCGGAGTGTGGTCTCCACCGAGGTCCAGCGGCGGTGTCTATGGCCGAACGATGGCGAGGACCAGTGGGGTTCGATCATGCACGGGCAAAGGTCTAGAGAGCATCTGTGGGCTCAATGGAACCCATTTTACCTCTTTCTCGTGAAGATGTCCGACCGGGTTGAGCTAGCACCGAGTTCCAGTTTCGAAGAAGAAAGTCCACAGGGGCTGTGGCATTTTGATCAGAGAGTGCTGCAATTAAGTGAGGGGTTTTGTTTGTTAGATGCCCATGAAGCTAAAGTCTAAACGAATCAAAGAATACTTTACCAAAGAGACCCGGTTTTACTTCCTCCCTCTTCTCGGTATTTTGCGACAATGGCGGATGGAGAACAGAATCAAAGATAAGCTCGGGTGAGGAGAGTGGAGGGGTGTTAGTAATGTGGGGAAGACTGTGGAAGGCTCAGCTCGCTTTTGTAGGCAGGCGTTGGTGGGTAGCAAAGCTTGATTTACCCTGGAAACTCAGTGGAGAATTACGGTAGGTTCCCTGGCTGTGGCAGCGTGAAACCTAGGATTTGACGGCCGTGGCAGGGTATGGGTGAGCATTGATTGATGTGTCCTTGCGGTGCTACAACTTGCTATCGTGCCTGTGGTTTCTCACATGAGTTCTTGCCATGGCAAAGAGAATAAAGGATCGAGTCTGTGCTCAGCAGAGAAGAGGAAGGAGGAGGGAAGCTAAGTCGCTACCATGTGGGGTAAAGCTATAGGCAGGGCCCAATTGGCAGTGAAAAAGAGAGAGCTCTTAGGTTCATCTTCTCTGGATAGAACATCATTACTTGCATTAAATGGGCTAACAACTCAAGTCTGAATTTTTTTAGAATTATTTTTATTAATCCTTCAGAAATTTTTAACATGTTATAAAATTTTCATGAAAGACCATGTGGAGCTCTACCCATGTTGGTGATGAGTATTTGACTAAATTTGAGCTCGGTATGCTCTGGTTTGAGTTTGATTTGAAATGGATTTTTAATTTGAAGCAATTTGAGCTCTGTTTGTTTTTCTTGGTGCTACCGGCCATAGTAGCACAGTGCTATCAGCCGAGCGGTAGCACCGGACCCAGAGTGGTGTGGAAAAACCCAAGAGGGTGTTTTTAGGGGATTAGGCAAGCCGGTGCTACCGGCCATGGCAGCCTGGTGCTATCGACCGAGCGGTAGCACCGGCCTAAATGGCCAGTGTGAAAATTCCAGAGAGGATTTTGTGCTGTTTGTGTTGAAGGGAGGTGCTACCGGCCAGGGGGTGCTAGCATCGGCCCTGATGAGCGTAAATGATCCAAAAATTGTGATTTTGGGAGTTTAATTGTATATCTTTTTGGACATTGCTATGTGATGGGTATTCCATTTTTTATGGTTGCAGCACGTCGGGTATTGATCATGGTGAGACGGAGGATAATCGGGACTAGACGAGGAGCGTTGGAGGTCAAGATGGTCGAGGATCACTAGAAGATGATCGGAGACAGAGTCGGTACAAGCCAAGAAGACAAGCAATAGATGAGATGCTAGCTAAAGGCTACGTGGATCAAGGAGGGTCGTCGGATCGCGGTCTAGTTGATAAGATAGCGGGTCTAGTTAGTGTGCTTTGAAAACCGTGCAAGAAAACCTGATTTTGTTTGGTGGGTTTTGGGTTAGCTCTTGCATGGCTGTGTGAGTGGGTCAATCCGAGCCCTTGATGAAATGCCCTAGGGTTGAGGGACTCATCAAAGGGTGGAAGGTGGCCCAAGAGTAGTATAAATAGAGGGGGAGGGGTGGCCTCTCTCCTTTTGAAGGTTTTAGAGGTTTTGTGCTTCTTTGAGCTTTCCCCACTTTGTTGTGAGGCTTTGTAAACCTCCCTTCCAGAAATGCAAATCATTTTCTCTTATGCTTGAATTTACTTTACGCATTTAAATTCTGTACTTACATTCTTGCAATCTACATTCATGTAATTTGGATTTGACTCCCCTCCTTCTACATGCTTTTGGATTTGCCTCCTCTCTTTCTAAAATGCTTTTGCTTCTTGTGCCGAGGATGTTGATTGATGGATGATTCTTCTTCAAATCATATCCCAATCATCTAGGCAATCCATGCATCTTTTCTTGCAAGAAACCGGTCTTGTGTTCTTAAGTGAATCATTCTTTAAGATCATGTTTGCGGAGTTTTGGACTAGTGTTCTTACTTGCTGTGACATGTAGGAGGTCCTCCAAGGTCATCTTGATCATCAAAACCCCACGAGCAAGTCTTAGATCGAGTTCTTGAGTTTTGCTCAAGCTTGGTGTGTTCTTCCTTCATGGGTAAAAAGGTCAGAACTTTGACGTCAATCCTTGTGATTGAAGGTTGGCATGAGTTCCTAACATCCTTAGGAGTAAATCTACCAAGTTTCGTGAGTTTTTGTCAGGCCGATCAAAATATTCCTCAAAATTTGCTTTTTAGTTGTGCTGTTTTCAGATTCTGTTCTTACTGCTGTTCTTGAGCTCGGTGCTACCGCCCATTGTGTTGTACTACCGGCCTCCACTGCTACCGGTCTTCCTGTGGTAGCACCGCTCATACAGAGCACTTGCTCCCTCTCATTTACTCCCTTTTGAGTATTCTCTTTGAGGGCTTGGGTTGATTGTTTTGTGTGGGGAAAATGTTTATTTGGGATCATTCACTCCCCCCTCTGATCACTATCTCGATCCTTCAATTGGTATCAGAGCTAGGTTTTCCTCTTCTGTAGATCTTGGTCAATCTCAAGAGCCATGGCGATGGACAAGTATTCCACCAAGCCTCCCATTTTCTCTGGAGTTGATTTTCCATTTTGGAAGTCTCGAATGGAGTCGTACATCACTGCTCAGGGCTTCCTGATATGGCAGAAGATGAAACTCCCGTGTGAGGTTCCTGCAGATGAAAACGTCACGATTGGCAATATGGCTGACATCGAGGTGAATGCTAAGGCAAAGAACATCCTCATACAGGGTCTTAGCCACAATGAGTATGATAGGATTTTTCACCTCCGTTCTGTTCATCAGATTTGGGTGACCCTCGATGCTTACCATGAGGGCACCACCCAAATCAAGATCATGAGGCAAGACCAATTCAAGCGTGATTACAAAAAGTTTGAACAACATGTTAGTGAGAGTCTTAACGAGTGCTTTGGTCATTTTATGAAGATTTTGAGCGACCTCCAAGCAGTCAGTTGCATATACCCTGACTCGGATAATGATCGATATTTCTTGACCACACTTGATCTTCAAGTTTGGGAGATAAAGGTGACCACCGTCAAGGACACCACCGAAATATCGACCTTAACTCTTAACGGGCTTAACTCCCGACTCAAGACTCATGAGATCGATGTTGTCTCTCGTAAGACAAAGTCACAGTCGATGACCTTGGTCACCGATCCCATTGGATCCAATTGTGAGACTTCCATTGGTTTCTCTCTTTCCGCCCTTTGCGAGCTAAGCGATGAACAACTGGATAAATTTTCAGAATATGAGCTTGCTCTATTAGCTCGTAAAATTTCTCATGCCTACAAAAGGGTGAGGGAGAGGAAGAGAGGTGGCACGATCACCTGCTTCGAGTGTGGTGGCCCCAACCACATTCTAGCGAACAACCCCAATCTAGAGAAGGGCAAGAACTATGTCGACGGTCCAGGAAAGAATGACGACACCAATAAGAATCACAACAAGAAGCCTCCAGCTCACGATCTGGCACGCGAGAAGAAGTACCGCACTTCTCAAAGAACAAGAAGCTCTTCCACCGCGTCCTCGCCGCACTCGACGACATCAACCTCTCCGACACGGAGACCTAGAGCGACAAAGGAGAGGATGATTCGCAAGAGAAGACCAATGTCGGGACCCGAATCTGCAAATCCGGACCCTCTGTGTATTACATGCGATCCGGGATCACGCTAGCACACACATCTTCTGAGGTTGCACATCACAGATATTCACAACGATATAACAATAAATAGTGCAAACATTTATATAAACTGAGTTGTACGACCTTATGGTCTCCTTACAGATAAATCAGCCATGCAGGGCTTACATTATTCAAAGTAAAGAAATAGCAGCGGAACATAAATAAAAGTCGTGGAAGCCTTCATCTTGCCACAGGCAACCGACTGGGCTTGCCCCCTAGTTGCTCGTATCGTCGATGTACTCCTCCTCCCATACTGGTGTAGACTCCTCCACTGATGTTGGGGTTGATAAGCAAGGTAGGGTGAGTACACAAGGCACTCAACAAGTAATGCACAGAATGCATCGCTATTACTATATGCAAAGCTTATTCCAAAGGATTGGCTTATGTGGTTCTTTTGCATCAAGTAGCATTTTTAAACCAATATCTTAATTAGATTAAAGCAGTGGAACAGTTATAAGTAATACTAATTTCTTCAAATGGTTTTTCTTCGAAGGTTCTCGGCACACAGCCTTAACAATTCATTTTTAACACTGGCACACAGCCACCCTTCCCTCATTTTGTTTATGAAGATCTACCCCTTGACAGTAATACCCGAGCAATGCTCAATACAGTGAGCACGGCTATTCGAATAGTTTTGACACTCTGCAGAGGTTGTACACTTTACCCACAAGATCTGACCGCTCACCACCACAGGTGATTGTCCGCAACAAAGCTTTTCAGAACTTCTACCTTAACCAAAGAACCTCTCGGTGTTGCCTTCACTATCACTTCCCTCACAGAGCCAAGTATAGGACCGCCAATCATCGTTGGATGGGCACCAAGCCGTAGCACAGTCGCTCCCGCATGAGATACACCCCGTGCACTTTGTCACCCCGAGGTATCGGAGGAAAGAAATCGAACCCTAATCAACTAGGTCATCCCATATCGGACATGTGGTTGTACGGTGACTCAGATCAAAGGCTTGCAAGGTGAAGTCCTTAACTGACCAAGCCAAGACTTCCAACACTCAACAGTGGCACACAGCCCATTGTGGCACACAAACTCACAACACTCGGCAACCCAATGCCACACAGGCCCACCAGGCACACAGCCTCTTGCCACTTGCCCCAGTCTAAAACATTTCCCACCCAGTTGATTATTGTGCAATACATGCCCGCAATAACTCAACATCGGTATGGAACCACACAGGTCTCCATACTTCAATCTCATCATGCGGCAACATCACACCACTTTTGAAATACATTCAATATTTCATTAGTCAATATTATGGCATTTTTCCGAAAGATCATTCGTGACTCGTTGCAAGGCTAAGCATCTACTCACGGTCTAGCCTCCCGTGTTGGCATCATATTATTATCCAACCAGTACAATCAAACTTAGGGTGACAATTATTTAGGGCATACAATTAACTATTTCAAGGTGGCATAACAGAATGGGTTGATTAACTTCGCTATCCCAATTTAAGTTAGATTCATTTTAAATAAATAAGCATGCATAATTTCAAAGCATAAATTACATTTTAAAAAGCTGGGATCAAAATAATCAAAGCATCACTTACCTTCAAAGAGTTGCTGGTCTTGTTCCGAAGCTTGGTCTTGAGCGACGAATTCTTCCTCGAAACTTTCCGGCAAATTCGCGTCTACGCGTACAAACAAAATATGCAATAAATAGCTAATATAGAAGACTATATGACCTCAAAAATTCAAATAAAATTCATCATTAAACAGATCACAATTTTATGAATTTTTAGAAATTTGAATCACCCAAATCCGAGTTAAAATGCAAAAGTTATAGTCATTTGAAGTTTGATTAAAATCAGAAAATACAGAAATTAAGAAATCCGATTTTTCCAAATTATTTTTATACTGAAAATTCACATTTATGATGTCAGCATCGCATCATGATGACGTCAGCACAGAAATGAATTTCGGCCACAATATTTTTATATATAAAAAATTATTTATGACGTCAGTGATGACGTCAGCACGACACGTGGCACGCCCAGAGGCTGCCACGTCGCTCTGGTCTATGGACTGGGTCCACGGTTCGGCTCTGGTCCACCGTGGACCAGCGGCACTGTGTTCGTTCACCAAGTGACGCAGGCACTGACGTTAGCACGACAGCTGGACCAATCCTATGGCGACACGCGGCCCAAAACTAATCGCCGAGACTCAATTCAATCTCGTCCATCCGATTTGAAACGAACGGTCAAGATTCGCGTGACCTTTCGCCTCATCTCCACCGCGCACCACACACGTGGCTACTCCGTGACCCTCGGATCCAGATCGAACGGCCATGATTATTCTGGCGACGTCGACAGAACGGCGGCGCTGACTCCTCGGTTTCCGCGCGTCACGCGTCAACACGGGACTGGCCCGATGCGCGGTGCGATCTCACCCGCCCGATGCGCGGTGCGATCTCACCCGCCCGATGCAAAATGGACGGCCGAGATGAACCGAGGCTATTGGCTCTGGCGTGACACGCGGCGCGATCCAAGGCGATCGGCTCGCATTCGACGGCTGCAGCACTTACACGACGCGGCAAAATAGAAACCCACGATCTAGATCTAACGGCTGAAATAAACTAATCGAAGCAATCTAGACCATTGATTAAATCAAACGGCAGAGGAGAGAAGATGAGGATTACTGTTGGATGGCGACGTGGACGAATCCGGTGCGTTTGGCGGCGATCGGACGGTGGACGAACCTCGGCTGGCGGTGATGTCGCGGCGGCGCAGATCTCACCGGGGAGGAAGAAGACGACGTGCAACACGGCGTTGCGGGGCTTCTCCGGCGTGAAGAAGTGGTCCACTCGACGCGCTTGCTTGGTGAACTTCGAGCGGGTCGAGCACGGCGGGCGGCTCGGGCGGCAGCGAGAGGAAGCAAAAACAACGGCGGAGCGGTGCGGCAACTACGGCAAGATGCTGCGGGCAAACGGAGGCGTTTCGGGAGGCGTGCGCTAGGGCTACAGAAGCGTCTTGAAAAGCGTAGCACGGCGGTGGCAGCGGCGCACTAAATAGCGCCTCAACGTGCGCGCAATCCTCGGCGAAACGGGCGGACATGCAGGCGGCCGTTGCTCCAACGATCTCGCGAGGAAGAAACGACGTGGTGAAATCCCGGGCGTCCGTGCGCGCGATCAGCGGTAGCGGTGAATTGATGCGCGGCTTCAGCGGCGCCGCGATGCCGATCCAACGGACGAAGCGCGGCGGCGGCTAGGGTTTCGCCGGGGCGGGCTGCATGGGTCGGCGTCGCGGTGGGCGAGCACGATCTTGGGCGGTCCAAGGATTTCGTACCAAGCACTGCTTTCGAGATTTTAAATCCTTTTCAAATAAAAATAATTCGAGAAAATAGTTTTGGCCAATGAAAATAGTAAAAATATCAAAACAATTCCAGAAAATTTCTAGTAATTACTTTGAGTTAGTTGGGACTAAAATAAAATATTTCTAATAAAACTTTGCAAAAAAATTTCCATTATTTAATTGTTTTCAGGGAAGGCTTTATTTGAATAATTCTAAATAAATTTCAACAAATTCCCAAAAATTCACAAAAATAAAAAATACTCCAAAATTTAAATTAGGGCAAAATTTAGGGTGTTACAAACCTCCCCCCTTATTGGAATCTCGTCCCCGAGATTCAGGGCTGTCTACAGAAATAGGTTAGGGAACTCCTTCTTCAGATCTTCTTCACGTTCCCACGTTGATTCACTTTCCGAATGGTTGCTCCACTGAACTCTACAGAAACGCGTTGACTTGTTCCTTGTCTCTCTGTCCATTACGTCCAGAATCTTCATCGGATGTTGATCTTCTTGCAGCTCGATTGCCTCTAACGGTGTTTGCTCTTCCGGTACTCGAAGACACTTCTTCAGTTGTGATACATGAAATACATCATGTGCTCCTGCCAAAGACTGTGGTAACTCCAATTGATATGCAACTTCACCTCTGCGGCTCAAGATCTTGAACGGCCCAACATATCTGGGTGCGAGCTTCCCTTTTGCATGGAACCTTCTGACTCCTTTGAGAGGTGTGACTCTAAGGTACACAAAATCTTCGGGTTCAAAGCTCAAATCTCTCCGACGATTGTCTACATAGCTCTTCTGCCTTGATTGTGCAACCTTCAGTCTTTCCCTGATCAGGGCAATCTGTTCTTCCGCCCTCTGGAGATTGTCTGGTCCAAAAACATGTCGTTCGTCTGTCTCATTCCAATTCAATGGTGTTCGACAGGATCGACCATACAGAGCTTCAAATGGAGACATCTGTAAACTCGTCTGATAACTGTTGTTGTAGCTAAACTCAGCATAAGGCAAACACTTGTCCCATGAAGTGGAATATGCTAAAGCGCAGGCTCTCAACATATCTTCCAATATCTGGTTAACCCTCTCAGTTTGACCATCCATGCATGGATGGTAGGTCATCTTGAAGTTCAAACGAGTCCCCATCGCTTCATGTAGCTTACTCTAAAATCTGGAGGTAAATTGGGTACCTCTGTCCGACACTATCTTCTTCGGTACTCCGTGCAAACAGACGATTCGTGCCATATAAAGTTCCGCTAACCGGTCTCCGGAATAAGTGATTTTTACCGGTATGAAATGTGCCACTTTGGTTAAGCGATCCACTATGACCCATATGGAATCATATCCACTTTGCGTTCTGGGCAATCCGGTTATGAAATCCATACCAATTTCTTCCCATTTCCATTCAGGTATCTTTAAGGGTTGTAATAGCCCTGATGGTCTTTGGTGCATAGCTTTGACTCTTTGGCATATGTCACATAATGCAACATATTCGGCGACTTCCCGCTTCATGCTTGGCCACCAAAATCTTTCCTTTAAATCTTGATACATTTTCGCACTTCCTGGATGAATTGAGTACTTGGAGTCATGGGCCTCCTCGAGTTAATCGCTTCAACTCCTTTTTGTTCGGCACACAAATCGCCCTTTAAACCATATAGTACCTTGCTCATCGGTTTGAACTCTTTTGCTTTGCCTTCATCCATTTTGCCCTTAATTCTTTTGATCTTATCATCATCTTTACGCCCTTCCCGATCGATCTTCGGGGTAGGTCTTACTTCAAGGTTGATAGGAATCATACGGTACCATTTCCAGTTCTAATTTAAAATCCTTACACAGTCTGCTGACTTGTTTCCAACGACATATTTACACCGTGGTTCTTTACTGCTCAAGGCGTCTGCCACTACGTTGGCTTTACCAGGATGGTAGTGAATTCCCACATTATAATCCTTGATTAACTCTAACCATCTTCTTTGCCTCATATTTAGGTCAGCTTGCGTGAAGATATACTTAAGACTTTTATGATCTGTATACACTTCACATCTATTTCCGATGAGATGATGACGCCATATTTTTAGGGCATGCACCACGACAGCTAATTCCAAATCATGAGTCGGATAGTTCTCCTCATGAGGTCTCAATTGCCTCGATGCATAGGCAATTACCTTCCTATTTTGCATCAACACGCATCCCAATCCCTGACGCGATGCATCACAATAGATGTCGAAGCCTTGATGAACGTCAAGTAAAACTAATACAGGTGCCGATGTTAATCTTTTCTTCAGCTCTTGAAAACTCTTCTCACACTTAGGTGTCCATAAGAATTTCTTTTCCTTTTTCAACAATTGCGTAAGAGGTCTCGCAATCGTAGAGAATCCTTCGATGAATCGACGGTAATATCCCGCCATCCCAAGAAAACTACGGATTTGGGTTACCGTCTTCGGCTGCTCCCAATGCAAAACCGTTTCCACTTTCTTTGGATCTACCGCAACTCCTTCTACTGTCATTATGTGTCCGAGGAATTCCACCTTATTCTTCCAGAAGTCGCATTTACTAAATTTTGCAAATAACTGTTGTTCTCTCAACTTCTCGAGGACTAGCCTCAAATGTTCGGCGTGCTCTTATCTTGTCTTGGAATAGACAAGAATGTCATCTATGAACACGACAACGAACTTATCCAAATATTCCATAAAAACCTTATTCATTAAGTTCATGAAATATGCTGGTGCATTTGTCAAACCAAAAGACATCACTGTGAACTCGTAGTGTCCATACCTTGACGAAAATGCAGTCTTCGAAATATCCTCTGATCGGATCTTCAATTGATGGTATCCTGATCGGAGATCAATTTTGGAGAATACTCCTGCTCCTCTCAACTGGTCAAACAAATCATCGATCCTGGGTAGCGGATACTTATTCTTTATCGTCACATCATTGAGTGCACGATAATCTATACACATCCTAAAACTCCCGTCCTTCTTCTTGACAAACAAGACAGGTGCTCCCCATGGCGATGAACTAGGCCTTATGAATCCTTGTTCCAGCAGTTCTTCAATCTGCTTCTTCATTTCCACTAATTCCTCTGTGGACATCCTATAAGGTCTCTTAGCTATTGGAGCTGTCCCTGGAACAAGCTCTATCACGAACTCAATATCTCTATCTGGCGGCATTCTGGGTAAATCCTCTGGAAAAACATCCGGATACTCATTGACTATGGAAACTTCCTCCAAGCTGTCAATCTTCATGCTGTTGACCATTAATTGTCCATCTCGTATTGCTTTTGCTACAAACTCAATCTTCTTTCCATCAGGGTTCTCGTAGATATGACTCTTTTTCATGATCCAAAGATTGCCTTGTGTTTGGTTAACCAATCCATTCCCAGGATAACATCCAGGGTTTGGGTATTAAGGACGATTAAGTTCGCTAGGAACTCAACTCCATTCATTATTAATTTCACCCCAGAACATCCTACTTTAGATCGGAGTTCTGATCCAGGGGATTGGACTATAAGCACACATTTAAGATTCACTATATCCAAATCATTTTGAACAGCAAAGTCTCGGGAAATAAAAGAATGCGAGGCTCCAGAATCAAATAAAACAGTAGCTGGTACTGAGTTTACTAGGAACTTACCCAGTACAACGTCCGTGGCGTTCTGGACTTCGTCCATTGTAATGTGGTTGACTCGGCCTCGTGCAGTTCCTTGGGATGGAGTTGCTGCTGTTGATGCCCTCCGGTTCACGACTGGTGCGGGAGTCCTTGTCGGTGTGTTCCCCAGGTTGAAGCGGACCGGGGTGACACCTCCCTTCTTAGGGCAGTTATTGGCAAAATGCCCGATTCATTGCGATGATAGCAACGTCTCCCGCGCACGAGAGGTTCCTCGATCTATGCCACGATTCTAGGAGATCCGAGCATTCGACCCATCAGGCGATTTGCGGCGATGGAGCCCTATCGTTGCCTCTCCGCGGTGCGGATGAATTGTTGGGGTGCCGTCCTCTGCCTCTCTTGCCTTAACGACCTCCTTGTTGCGCCATTCTGCGCTTTACATTGTCATCCAACTCTCGGCGCTTGTCCTCCAAGATAAGAGCTTTGTTAACTAGCTCTTGGAAGTCAGGGAATGTGTGGGTGATCAATCCCACCTGCAACCCTGCATTCAATCCCTTCATGAAGCGGGATTGTCTGGCCTTATCCGTAGCCACGTCCTACGGTGCGTAGCGTGCCAGTTGTGTGAACTTATTCAGGTAATCGGCCACTGACTGGCCGCCCTGCTTGAGGCTCCGGAACTCCTTTTTAAGATCCATGATACCCTCGGGTACATGGTACTGGCGGAAGGCTGAGGTGAATTCCTCCCACGTGATACTCGGTGGGTCCTCATGAGCTGCGCAGAAGTTCTCCCACCATTCTGCGGTAGTCCCTTTGAGTTGATGAGAGGCATAGAGTACCCTCTCATGTCCCATACACTGGGTTATGTGCAGCTTCTTTCGATTGTCCTTAGCCAATCGTTCGCCTCCAGTGGATTGGCGTTGCATGAGAAGGTAGGTGGACGAGTTCGCATAAACTCTGACAACCTTGAGTAGTGGTGTGGTCCATGGTTACCCTCGGGTTGAACATTCGCAACAGTTTGATTAGATATCTGCTGCATGGTTTGAACCATCGTGTTCATAAGTTGAGTCTGGGCAGCCAGGAAGGCTCCCAGGTTTTGCATATCGACCTGCGGCGGTTGAGGGATCGGTTCTTCATTCTGATTGTCAGCCTGATTAGCTCCGCTTCCGCTGGCTCCCATATTTTCGCGAGTCCTCACCATCTGTTGCAAACTTCTAGGGTTAAGAAAAGAAGAAAGCATAGACAAGTAAAAGGACTTATGTGGGGGAAACAGGTGTAACTTAAATTACTTAGCCACTTTATTGATATAATATAAAGAAGTATGGTTGCTCACAAGTGCCTAAGTGCAATGCAACACATACGAGACACTCATAAACAAAAAAACAAGTAAGCAAGCCTAGGACTCTATGACGACTCACACCTAGTGGTGACTCCGAAGCAAAAAACGCGACTCAACATTCGAGTCTCAACACTATCCTCAGATAGACTCGATCACTCATCGAGCCAACCCGACTGCGGCTCCCCCGGAGCATACACCGGTGGGTGCTCGCGTGAGGCAAGCTGGTCTGATGACCTCTGCGGCGGTGCAAATGACCCCATCGACTCTGCTGGTCCCGGGGCTACCTGCTCCTGCACTGGTGCCTCTGCTCTAGCTCCTCGGATGCGGATCGTGTAACTCGGGGCGCTCGGGCTCGGGTCCATCTGAGCCATCTCTAACTCTGGATCTTACGCATGGAGTGAGCTAAGCCCTCCGCGGTTGGATCCTCGCCTCTGTGACCTCGTCGCGGGTCCTCTGCAGCTCTGGACTGTCTCGTCCAAGGCGTCCTCTGGCGATGACATACCTCGCCAGTGGGTGATCGTGGCGTCCTCCTCCACAAGCTCCATCTGTCAAAATGATTGTCTCGGCGGATGGTGGCGAAAGACGGTGCCCTCAACTCTGCGGAGTAAGTGCGGGCAATCTGCCGCATCGCTCGACGCGCCGTCTCTGGATCCGGCCTCAAAGAAGACCTCGACCGTGATGTAGATAGGGCGGCTCGCCTCGTCCTCTCCCGAGAGCATACTGCTGTGATCTTGACATCCCGGCGATATCAAGTCTGCCGTACCACCGTAGTCCCTCGTCGATGGTGCATCAAAACCTCCGAGCAATCGCATCATCGCCATATCTCCGCGCGTATCCTCGGTGCGCTCTCCATAGGTGTGGATCATCCTCATACGCCAAAAGCAGACCTCATTTTAAATTAAACAAAAATAATAACAAGAATTCAGCATAGGTATGAAACAAGGGAGAAGAGATAAGTCGAGATTTCATTGATATTCTTGCTCAAGTTGATTAAGCCTTTAGAAAATAGTTTTATCCTCCTAGATACAACTAAACTAGGGTCAAGTCCTACGATCGACTGCTCGATACCACCTGCATCGGGACCCGAATGCGCAAATCTGGACCCTCTGTGTATTCTCGTGCGATCCAGGATCACGCTAGCACACACAGTCTTACGAGGTTGCACATCACGGATATTCACAGCGATATAACAATAAATAGTGCAAACATTTATATAAAAAGAGTTATGCGACCTTATGGTCTCCTTACGGATAAATCGACCATGCAGGGCTTACATTATTCAAAGTAAAGAAATAGCGGTGAACATAAATAAAAGTCGTGGAAGCCTTCATCTTGCCACAGGGCAACCGATAGAGCTTGCCCCTAGTTGCTCGTATCCTCGATGTACTCCTCCTCCCATCTTGGTGTAGACTCCTCCACCGATGTTGGGGTTGATAAGCAAGGTGGGGTGAGTACACAAGGCACTCAACAAGTAATGCACAGAATGCATCGCTATTACTATATGCAAAGCTTATTCCAAAGGATTGGCTTATGTGGTTCTTTTGCATCAAGTAGCATTTTTAAACCAATATCTTAATTAGATTAAAGCGATGGAGCAGTTATAAGTAATACTAATTTCTTCAAATGGTTTTTCTTCGAAGGTTCTCGGCACACAGCCTTAACAATTCATTTTTAACACTGGCACACAGCCACCCTTCCCTCATTTTGTTTATGAAGATCTACCCCTTGACAGTAATACCCGAGCAATGCTCAATACAGTGAGCACGGCTATTCGAATAGTTTTGACACTCTGCAGAGGTTGTACACTTTACCCACAAGATCTGACCGCTCACCACACGGTGATTGTCCGCAACAAAGCTTTTGGGAACTTCTACCTTAACCAAAGAACCTCTCGTGTTGCCTTCACTATCACTTCCCTCACACAGGCGAAGTATAGGACCGGCCAATCACCGTTGGATGGGCACCAAGCCGTAGCAGTGCGCTCCCGTCTGAGATACACCCCGTGCTTTGTCACCCGAGGTATCGGAGGAAAGAAATCGAACCCTAATCAACTAGGTCATCCCATATCGGACATGTGGTTGTACGGGTGACTCGGATCAAAGGCTTGCAAGGTGAAGTCCTTAACCGGCCAAGCCAAGACTTCCAACACTCAACAATGGCACACGACCCATTGTAGCACACAAACTCACAACACTCGGCAACCCAATGCCACACAGGCCCACGAGCACACGACCTCTTGCCACTTGCCCATCTAAAACATTTCCCACCGGTTGATTATTGTGCAATACATGCCCGCAATAACTCAACATCGGTATGGAACCACACAGGTCTCCATACTTCAATCTCATCATGCGGCAACATCACACCACTTTTGAAATACATTCAATATTTCATTAGTCAATATTATGGCATTTTTCCGAAAGATCATTCGTGACTCGTTGCAAGGCTAAGCATCTACTCACGGTCTAGCCTCCCGTGTTGGCATCATATTATTATCCAACCAGTACAATCAAACTTAGGGTGACAATGATTTAGGGCATACAATTAAATATTTCAAGGTGCCATAACAGAATGGGTTGATTAACTACGCTATCCCAATTTAAGTTAGATTCATTTTAAATAAATAAGCATGCATAATTTCAAAGCATAAATTACATTTTAAAAAGCTGGGATCAAAATGATCAAAGCATCACTTACCTTCAAAGAGTTGCTGGTCTTGTTCCGAAGCTTGGTCTTGAGCGACGAATTCTTCCTCGAAACTTTTCGGCAAATTCGCGTCTACGCGTACAAACAAAATATGCAATAAATAGCTAATATAGAAGACTATATGACCTCAAAAATTCAAATAAAATTCATCATTAAACAGATCACAATTTTATGAATTTTTAGAAATTTGAATCACCCAAATCCGAGTTAAAATGCAAAAGTTATAGTCATTTGAAGTTTGATTAAAATCAGAAAATACAGAAATTAAGAAATCCGATTTTTCCAAATTATTTTTATACTGAAAATTCACATTTATGACGTCAGCATCGCATCATGATGACGTCAGCACAGAAATGAATTTCGGCCAAAATATTTTTATATATAAAAAATTATTTATGACGTCAGTGATGACGTCAGCACGACACGTGGCATGCCCAAAGGCTGCCACGTCGCTCTGGTCTATGGACTGGGTCCACGGTTTGGCTCTGGTCCACCATGGACCAGCGGCACTGTGTTCGTTCGCCATGTGACGCAAGCACTGACGTTAGCACGACAGCTGGACCAATCCTATGGCGACACGCGGCGCAAAACTAATCGCCGAGACTCGATTCAATCTCGTCCATCCGATTTGAAACGAACGGTCAAGATTCGCGCGACCTTTCGCCTCATCTCCCCGCGCGAAGACGCGCGTGGCTACTCCGTGACCCTCGGATCGGATCGAACAGCCATGATTATTACGGCGGCGTCGGCGAAAACGGCGGCCGACTCCTCTGTTTCCGCGCGTCACGCGTCAACACGGGACTGGCCCGATGCGCGGTGCGATCTCACCCGCCCGATGCAAAATGGACGGCCGAGATGAACCGAGGCTATTGGCTCTGGCGTGACACGCGGCGCGATCCAAGGCGATCGGCTCGCATTCGACGGCTGCAGCACTTACACGACGCGGCAAAATAGAAACCCTACGATCTAGATCTAACGGCTGAAATAAACTAATCGAAGCAATCTAGACCATTGATTAAATCAAACGGCTGAGGAGAGAAGATGAGGATTACTGTTGGATGGCGACGTGGACGAATCCGGTGCGTTTGGCGGCGATCGGACGGTGGACGAACCTCGGCTGGCGGTGATGTCGCGGCGGCGCAGATCTCACCGGAGAGGAAGAAGACGACGTGCAACACGGCATTGCGGGGCTTCTCCGGCGTGAAGAAGTGGTCCACTCGAAGCGGCTTGCTTCGGTGAACTTCGGAGCGGGTCGAACACGCGGCGGGCGGCTCGGACGGCGGCGAGAGAAGCAAAACAACGGCGGCGGTGCGGCAACTACGGCAAGCTGCTGCGCGCGAGCGGGCGTTTGGGGCGTGCGCTAGGGCTCTGAAGTGTCTTGAAAAGCGCAACACGGGGTGGCGGCGGCGCGCTAAATAAGCGCCTCGGCGTGCGCGCAATCCTCGGCAAACGGGCGAACATGCGGCGGCCGTTGCTCGACGATCTCGCGAGGAAGAAACGGCGTGGCGAAATCACGGGTGTCCGTCGCGGCGATCAGCGGTAGCGGTGAAGTGATGCGGCGCTTCATCGACGCGCGATGCCGATCCAACGGACGGCCTTGGCGGCTAGGGTTTCGGCGGGCGGTGCGTGGGCGGCGTCGCGAAGTGGGCGAGCACGATCTTGGGCGATCCAGGATTTCGGCCCAAGCACATGTTGAGATTTTAAATCCTTTTGAATAAAAATAATTCGAGAAAATAGTTTTGGCCAAAGAAAATAGTAAAAATATCAGAAAAATTCCAGAAAATTTCTAGAAATTACTTTAAGCTAGTTGGGACTCAAATAAAATATTTCCAATAAAACTTTGCAAAAAATTTTCCATTATTTAATTGTTTTCAGGGAAGGCTTTATTTGAATAATTCTAAATAAATTTCAACAAATTCCCAAAAATTCACAAAAATAAAAAATACTCCAAAATTTAAATTAGGGCAAAATTTAGGGTGTTATAACCAAAAGCGGCGATGACTTCATCGGGATGTGCTTCATGGCAGACGCCAACAGCATCAGCGACTCCGAGCTCTATAGCGATACGGACGAGGTACCCTCCTATGACTAGCTCAATGAAGATTTCTACAAACTAGGGAAATTTTGTGCTAGAGCCAGATCTAGGTGTACGGAGCTTAAGAAGAAAGTAGGTACCATGACTCAGGAGTTAGCTTCTCTTAGATCTTCTCCCTCCCGAGTCACTGATGACTGTTCTTCATATGATGCCCCGCTTGTGGAGCTAGAGAACCTAAGGACTATGCATGATAGTGTGTTGTCTGAACTAGATAGTCTTAGGTTGAAGAATGCTAGTAATGAATCTGTTAATGCTATGCCTTTAGATGCTAGTTTTCTTCATGCTCACTCTACTCCCTCATGTGAAAATTGCCCTAAATTATTTGCTGAGATTGATGCCATGAGCACTCAACTTAGGAAGCTCTCAACTAGAAATGATGAACTTGAAATGCATGCTTCTAAGGACCCAGTCAGTTCATGTGAGGGTTGTAAGCAACTAAAACTTGATAATGAATCTTTAAATATCAAGTGTGCTAAACTTGCTAAGGACTTACTAGTTAAGTCAAAAGAAAATTGCTTGCGATGTGCTGTGATTGAGGGGGACTTGGATAAAATCCAAGTCGAAATTAGGAAGAAGCTTGAGGCCTAGAACCTTAGGATTAGAAATGCTCCTTGCGTTTCGTGTGAGGCCCTCAAAATTGAGGCAGTTGTGCTGATGGAGAAAAATGCACGTGCTGATAGTTCTTCTCTTCCTGGTTCTTCTTCCTCCTCTCTTCCCTATTCTTCATGTGCCTCTTTCTTTCAGGAGTGTGAATATCTCATGAGCACTCTCGAGAAGTTTGTAGGAGGCAAGAAGAAGCTCAATCTCATTCTAGGCCAATCCTAGATTAGTTGATTTAATCACGCTCTAGGATTTAACTACTTGGAGCATGCTCGGGCGTATCCTCCCACCATTGTGCATAGCTCTAAGAGTGGTGAGATCGTGGTAGCTCCTAGGGTGAGTACCACTGTGTTTAGATCTATCGGGGTTGTCCATGGGATCTCTGATTAGAAGGTTGCTCCCCCTGCTACTTCTGCCTCTGGTAAGGCGAAATATACATGCACCTTCTGTTAGAAGGATAGACTTTTGCTAGATTTCTACTTCAGGTGCACCAAGATCACAAAGCGTGAGCGTGTTGCTTCTCTTAGGGGTATTCAGGGTCATCCCCAGACTCTGAGTGCTTCTAAAGCACACACTGCTGCTAGACAGGTTAGAGAGTCGCCTATTTTTTGGCAACGTCCAGGACTCGATTTTCATATTTTTCAGTTGAGTTTTTGCTTTGGAGCTGCTTGTGGTCAGTTTCTCCACCGTCCTCTTGATATTCCTCGTTTTTCCTATCGAGGTAGATATCAGCAGCGAGAGGTGTTTTCTAGTAGGAGATTTGGGCAGTTTCATTGGGATGGTCCAGCCTTTGCACGACGACGGGCCAACCCAGTTCCTCCTCCCAGAACTTCTGCTAGGGCTTACTCTGGTCTTGTGAGAGTAGAGCGTCAGAGAGACACTAGAGTCCAGTCTTCTGCTTCTGTGGCTGGCACTTTGAGACATCGTGTGGTTCAGTATTGGGTTCCTAGATCTTCTCTTTGTCCTAGTACTGAGTCATCTCTCTCTTGTGTGTTGACCAGGTTCGTAGGATGGGGAAGGGAGAGGTATGGATCGTTGACTCTAGTTGTTCTCGTCATATGACTGGAAACTCTCGTTGGTTCTCTTCCCTAGTCCGAGCCCTTGGAGATGAGTTGATCACTTTTGGGGATGCTTCATCAAGTAGAGTCATTGCCAAAGGTATCGTCTGCATTAATAACAATTTCATTCTTAAAGATGTTGCCTTAGTGAGTAAGCTGCAGTATAATTTACTTTCTGTCTCCTAGCTTATTGATGACACTTTTGAGGTAAGCTTTAAGAGTAGTACCTGTGAAATCCTTGATTCATCAGGAAGGTTAGTTTGCGAGATTTTTAGATTTGGGAGAGTCTTTCGTCCTGATTTTTTGGTTTGTTCTGGAGACTCTCTTTGTTGCTTGATTGCTTCTGAGTCCCATGATCTCTCCTTCTACCATAGGAGACTTGGTTACATAGGCTTCGACCATTTGACCAGAGTTAGCAGCCACGATCTCATTTGTGATTTGCCCAAACTCAGAATGGTCAAAGACCTAGTTTGCTCTCCTTGCCAATATGGCAAGATGGTTGCTGCTTCTCATCCCCCAGTCACTGTTGTGATGACTGCTACACCAGGACAGCTCTTACATATGGACACTGTTGGTCCAGCTAGAGTGCAGTCAGTGAGTGGGAAGTGGTATGTTTTGTCATTGTTGATGATTTTTAGGTATTCTTGGGTGTTTTTCATGGTCTCGAAGGATGAGTCTTTTACCCATTTTAGGAGTTTGGTTCATAGGTTGTCTCTGAGCTCCTTGGTGTCTTACGAGCTATACGCAGTGACAATGGCACAGAGTTCAAGAACTCCTACTCTGAGAGTTTATGTATGGAGTTTGGTTTAGAGCATCAGTTCTCCTCTCCCTACGTCCCTCAGCAAAATTGCGTAGTGGAAAGGAAGAACATGACCCTGGATGAGATGGCCAGGATGATGCTAGATGAGTACAGTACTCCTAAGAAGTTTTGGGCTGAGGCTATAGCTACTGCTTGTCATGTTTCTAATCGTGTATTCTTGAGGGCACATTTGCACAGTACTTCTTATGAGTTGAGGTATGGGTGAAAGCCCAGTGTTTCCCATTTTCGTGTGTTTGGTTGCAAGTGTTTCATTTTGAAGTCCGGTAACCTAAATAAGTTTGAGTCTCATTCTTCTGATGGTATTTTTTTAGGTTACTCGAATTTCTTCTCGTAGCTATAGGGTCTGGAGTTGCGATGCGCATAGGATCATAGAGACCTGCGAGGTGACCTTTGATGAGGCTAGCCCAGGAGCTAGACCTGACATTTCAGGCTCTTCTTCCCTCTCCGAGACCATGTTTGTAGAGGATGAGGATGATGCAGATGATGGTGTTCTACCTAATCCAGTCCTCTCTACACCTGAGGTGCCTCCTGACTCTCATGCAGCTAGTGGCTCTGATCCTACCTCTTCTGTGCATGAGGTAGAGGCCACTTCTGCTTCTAGACCTCCCTGCCATATTCAGGGATATCATCCACCTGATCATATCATTGGTGATCTATTTGAGCGGGTCACTCGCTCAAAATCGGGTTTATCCAGTTTCTGCCTCCACTCTGCCTTTGTTTCCTCCTTTGAGCCGAAGAATATTTCTCATGCATTATTCGATGAGTCATAGATTAATGCTATGCATGAGGAACTTGAGAACTTCGAGAGAAACAAGGTATGGCAACTTGTCGAGCCCCATCTGGTCATAATATCATTGGGACCAAGTGGGTGTTCAAGAACAAACAAAGTGAGGATGGGGTTGTTATTAGAAATAAGGCTAGGCTAGTTGTACAGGGCTTTTCTTAGGTTGAGGGTCTTGACTTTGAAGAGACTTTTGCTCCTGTTGCTAGACTGGAGGCTATTAGGACCCTGCTCACATTCTCTGCATCTAAGGGCTTCAAGCTTTATCAAATTGATGTCGAGAGTGCATTCATCAATGGGTATATTAAGGAAGAGGTGTATGTCAGGCAGCCTCTAAGATTTGAGAACCCCAAATACCCAAACCATGTCTTCAAGCTTTCTAAAGCTTTGTATGGACTTAAGCAGGCTCCTAGAGCTTGGTATGAGAGGTTTAATCCTATCTTCTTAGTCATGGTTTTAAAATGGGTATGGTAGACAACTCTATTCATCAGACACCATGATACTCATTTTCTCCTCGTCCAGATTTATGTGGACGATATTATTTTTGGTGGCTCTTCGTATTCTCCTGTTTCTCAGTTTTCAGAGGTGATGAGCACAGAGTTTCAGATGAGTATGATGGGAGAGTTGAGCTACTTCCTCGGCTTCCAAATCAAGCAGACTCGGGAGGGCACTTTGTTGCATCAAGGCAAGTACACTCGAGACCTCCTGAGGTGCTTCGTTATGTCTGACAGGAAGTCGGTGATGACTCCTATAGCCACCACTGCTGTTCTCAAGCCTGATGAGAATGGTGAGCTAGTTGATCAGAAGGAGTTCCAGAGCATGATCGGCTCTCTCTTGTATCTCACTGCTTCGAGGTTGGACATACATTTTGCTGTGTATCAGTGCACTCGATTTCAGGCTTCTCCTCGTGCCTCTCACTGCCTGGCAGTGAGGCGCATCTTCAGGTACCTTCGAGCTACCATTGACTATAGTATTTGGTACTCTTCCTCTTCTTGTCTGTCCCTTAGAGCCTTTTTCGATGCAGACTTTGCTGGCTATAGGATAGATAGGAAGAGCACTTCTGGCACTTGCCAATTCATCAGCATTTCTCTTATTTCTTGGTCGTCTAGGAAGTAGTCTGGGGTTGCACAGTCCACTACAGAGGCTGAGTATATTGCTGCAGCATGTTGCTATAGTCAAGTGCTCTGGATGAGATCGACCTTGTGGGACTTTGGGTTAGAGATAGAGAGTGTTCCACTTTTCTTTGATAACACTTCTCTATTTGAATTGCGAAGAACCCAATGCAGTATTCCCAGACCAAACATATAGATATTAGATATCACTTCCTTAGAGACCATGTGGAGAAGTGGGATATTACGCTTAAGTTTGTAGAGAATGACAACTAGATAACCGATATCTTTACCAAGCCTTTGGATAGCTCCCGGTTTGTTGCCCTGAGGAGTGAGCTTGGCGTCGTGTGCCCTTACGACTTATTGTGAGGGGGAGCTGGTCTGTATATTATGTATTATATATATCCTTCTTCCAACATTTCCTTTCTTTTGCTTTTTCTGAGTGTTATTGGGCTTATTTCTAGAGTTGTGAGTTCACTTCACTTAGACTTCTGGCATGCTTTGCATAGACCTCTCATCTTGTGCTATAGGTTGCTATCATGCACAATTAGCTGTTCTCTCTTCTCTCTAGGTTGAGTTCCCTCACAGTCTTATAAGTCTAGCAGGTGTTGGGCTCCCTGGGTAGACAGGGTCTGTGTGCAATCCTTAGCTTGGGATTTAGAATTAGCTTCCCTATGTCAGTCATTGGGGAAGATGAGAGCGAGTCTAAGCCATATTGTTATCTACTATCTTTTCTATGCTCTATAGCCAGCCAGTTTGTAGTTTCTCGACTTCTTCTCCTCATTCTGTATTTCTGGTTACCTTGAGCTTAATTTTGCTAATAACACAACTTGAACCAGATTTATGCTTAAAATTGATTTACTTGGTGAGGAGTTTGGGAATCTGTTCATGCATTGCATATAGAATGCATTTTCTATTTTATGAGCTTTTTCTATTATGCAAATGAGCTTCTAATTCATGCTATGCACCATGCTACATCATATGAAGGAAATCACTAGCTTAGATATATCCAAGTTCATTTATCTTGCTAAGCTTGCTAAAAATTACAAATAAGTTTTAAAAGAAAAACTTAATAAACATGTTGCTTTTACTTGCTAAATTTCTTCTCTAGTGTATTTGCCATGAATTGTGAAATTTTGCAGTTCTCTAGAGTCCCTATAGCAACTTCAGTGAAACCATTTTGATTCATACTTGAGTCCTTTATTTGCTCATAAATCAATGTGCTAAAATGAAAATTAAGCAAAGTTGACTCTATTTGTGAGCATTAGACTCAACACCTCGCATTCACAAGACAGCTTCCTATTGTACTTGGGATATGTCGTGTATGACCAAGACCATCCTCTTAAGAGTCTTTCTTGAGATAGTCGAATATGACTTGAATCAATTGCTTTAAAAACAATGCAAATAAAAGAAGAAGAAGAAAAAATACATATGTGGGGAAAGAATTCAAATAATGTCAAACATTTACACCCCGCTATGTCTTTTAAGATCTTAAAGAAAAATTTGCATTAAATGAAAAATAAGCTCGAAGGACCTTGTATGCACTTCTAGATTCCCCAAAGTGTTGAGTAGGTTGAACTCTAGGTTTTCCATTTGATCCTTTGAGTGGCTTTGCTTCTAGTTTTGAATCTAATGTTTAGTGTTGCACTTGTCAAATCTCGCTAAAAATGACATTTTCAAAACTAAGCTTGCTAGCCAAATTTGTTATTTTCTCTTGGACATGTCTTAGTTTAGTCTAATATGAAATTGATTAGCTTGGTGTCATATCTTGTCATTATGGTCACTTGGATAATCTTCAAAGCTCTTTTAGGTTGCATTTCATGAATACATGTGTAAATAGGGAGAAAATGTCATGTTGATGCCTATATTTCGAAAAGGGAGAGAAAACTTAGAAAAGGCATCATTAAAAGATAAAAATGTGAATGCATCTTGGTTCTTATGATCTTGATAAAAACTTGCTAATTCTGATGATCATAAGCATATTTGAGCTTTGTGTGAGTTTTATTGGATTTTTAGAGCTTTTTTAGAAAACTTGCTCTTTCTTTAGGATTGCTCTAAAATCTGTCCAATCAACTTGGTCATATCCTTATTTTCTTTCTCTCTAGACCATGTTTGGCTTTCCATTCAAATTGCTTTCTTCTCTTTCAAACTCAAATTTTTATGCCTTTTCGGGTGTTTGTCAATATACTCATCGAGGGGGAGATTGAAAGACCATGTGGAGGTCTATCCATATTGGTGATGAGTATTTGACTAAATTTGAGCTTAGTACGCTCTAGTTTGAGTTTTATTTGAAATGAATTTTAAATTCAACCAATTTGAGCTCTGTCTGTTTTTCCCGGTGCTACTGGCCAAAGTAACGCGGTGCTACCGGTCGAGCGGTAGCACCGGACCCAGAGTGGTGTGGAAAAACCCGAGAGGGTGTTTTTAGGGGATCATGCAAGCCAGTGCTACTGGCCATGGCAGCCCGGTGCTACCGGCCGAGTGGTAGCACCAGCCTAAATGGCCGGTGTGAAAATTCTAGAGAGGATGTTCTGCTGTTTGGGTTGAAGGGTGGTGCTACCGGCTAGGGAGCGGTAACACTGGCCCTAATGAGCATAAATGATCCAATAATTATGATTTTGGGAGTTTAATTGCATATATTTTTGGACATTGCTATGTGATGGGTATTCCTTTTTTTATGGTTGTAGGACGTCGGGTTTTGATCATGGTGAGACGGAGGATGACCAAGACTAGGCGAGGAGCGTCGGAGGTCCAAACAGTCGAGGATCGTCGGAAGATGATCGGAGATGGAGTCAGTGCAAGATAAGAAGACAAGGAACGGATGAGATGCTAGCTAGACGCTGCGTAGATCAAGGAGGGTCGTCGGATCGCGGTTTAGTTGATAGGATAGCGGGTCTTGTTAGTGTGCTTTAAAAACCATGCAAGAAAGCACGGTTTGTTTGGTGGGTTTTGGGTTAGCCCTTGCATGGCTGTGTGAGTGGGTCAATCCTAGCCCTTGATGAAGTGCCCTAGGGTTGAGGGACTCATCCAAGGGTAGTAGGTGGCCCAAGAGTAGTATAAATAAAGGGGGTGGCCTTCCTCCTCTTGAAGGTTTTAGAGGTTTTGTGCAGAGTTTTGGACTTATGTTCTTACTTGCTGTGACATGTGGGAGGTACTCTAAGGTCATCTTGATCATCAAAACCCCACGAGCAAGTCTTAGATCGAGTTCTTGAGTTTTGCTCAAACTTGGTGTGTTCTTCCTTCACGGGTAAAAAGGTCGGAACTTTGACGTCAATCCTTGTGATTGAAGGTTGGAATGAGTTCTTAACATCCTTAGGAATACATCTATCAAGTTTCGTGAGTTTTTGTCAGGCCGATTAAAAGATTCCTCAAAATTTGCTTTTGAGTCAGTGATGTTGTGTCCTGTATGACTATACTATGGGATCACTACTACAAAAAAGGTTATATTAGACACGTCATCACTGGCTATTTTTTACAAAACGGGTTATATTGGAGTACGCAAACTTGCAATTATGTCCAGTGTGCAATGCATCCCGGTACAAGCGTAAAGATAGATTGGATGATGATGACGTGGATCCAAGGAATATAAGGTTCGGGTTGAGTATGGATGGAATGAATCCTTTCGGCAACATGAGCAGCTGTCATAGAACTTGATCCGTAAATCTCTGTGTGTACAATCTTCCTCCTTTGTTGTGTATGAAGCGGAAGTACATATTGATGTCTATACTCATCTAAGGCCCGAAGCAACCTGGGAACCATATTGATGTGTACCTAGCACCATTGGTGGAAGATCTGAACACATTGTGGACTCCTGAGGTGCAGGTGTGGGATGCTAACAAAGGGGAGTACTTCACTTTGCGCTGCCTGTTGTTCTACACCATAAATGATTATACTGCCCTTGCTAACCTGTCTGGGCAGAGTACAAAAGGAGCCAAAGCATGTACTCACTGCTTGGATGATACCGAGAGTGTGTGGCTGAATCACTTGCGTAAAATTGTGTACATGTGTCACCGTAGATTCTTTCGGAGGAATCACCCATACCGCAAAATGAAGAAACAATTCGACGGCACGACCGAAGACGGTTTAGCTCCAAAGCCTTTAAGCGGGACATACATTCATGATATGGTTAAGAACTTGGATGTTGCGCTAGAAAAGGGACGTAAATCAAGGACCCGTGAGAAGAGCATGTGGAAGAAGACATCAATATTTTGGGACCTAGCTTATTGGGAGCACCTAGAAGTTCGGAACCTTCTATTCCTCGGATCCGCTGCAAATCCTTCATACCTCCTATCGATGTTTCTCCACTGCGTGGAATCAGCAGGGTATCTAATCATTCCATCATTCCTACGCTCATCCGAGTGCCACCGAAGCAATTTTGCCTCTTTCGGGTTCGCAAACAAACGCTTCAAATGGGGAATTATAGGCAGATACCACGCCACCTTAGCGGGAGGTTCTTTCTTCACCTCCATGCCCTCGTTGTCATCATCCAATCTATCTTTACACTTGTACCGGGATGTGTTGCACACCGGATATACATGCAAGTTTGCGTACTCTAATATAACCTCTTTTGTAAAAAATAGTCAGTGATGACGTATCTAATATAACCTTTTTATAGTAGTGATCCTATAGTACGGCTATAGGAAACAAACCACCGACGAAATTAAAGCTGCAAATTAAAAAAGTATCGTTCCTAGCGTAGAAACTGCAAAGGCACTATGCGTGCATGAGCATGCTGCAACGTGCGTGTCTGCAATACGGCCAAGAAAGGAACAAAGAGAGGAAGGAAGGAATAGGGACGATTTGGCAATCGGACGATCCATACGTTATCCATGCATGGCAAGGCATCCTTGCTTGCTTGCATTGCAAGAACTCGATCTGCATGCATGACCATGATGCTGCCTTACAGTACTGATCGATGTGAAGCACAAGTAACCAGTTACAGTACCTCTCTTTCTTCAGCAAGACCGAAGTTAAGTATACCCGCTGGGTATGCATGATTGGTCATTGATTTGGTTACAGCATTTAGGCATATATGGTTTGGTTACTACTGATCATTGGTTGCTTTTGTTTGAGAGATCGATCGATGGTTGCTTAGCATTCTATACAGTACACATATAGAGCTAGAGAATCAGCAGCTCTACTTACAGGTGGAGCGCACAAAAATTTCGGGCGATGATCACACATATATGATTTTATAAAATTCTGAAATTGTTTCTGCAGTTAATTTGAGTTTTGTGTTTCTAATTTTCTAAATACATCAAATGAGATTATTTATTTTTGAAACTTTTTCTGTAGGGTCATTTCATTCTGTATATGCTTTAAAAATTATAGAGGATAATCTTATTCGTACATTTTTTTATCAAGTCTGACAAGAGTACTATTCTTAGTCACCTATCACTGTTTTTGATTTTACATCTGCATTAAATTTATTCAAATTCCTTTGAAACATTTTATGTAGGTTCCTTGGATGCTGAATAAGGCTCTATAAAAATTTAAGAGAATGATCATGCCTAGATGTTTTTGAACAAATCTAACAAGATTCATGTTCTTTGTTTAAATGTTGTTTTGATTTTCTTGAGGTATTAAATGTATTCAAATTCTTTTGAGACTTTTATGATCATTCTAGAGATGGATTAGGGTTTATTTAAATTTTTCCAGATTTTCTTCTTATGTTATTTGGCTTTTACATTTTGGAAAGAAATCCTGTCTAAGGTTAGGAATCGACAATAAACTTATACTTTGGGTACCTTCGAGATAGCAGAGTCAAGCACACAAACAGAGCCACACGATGTAGATAGGTTCGGGTCTCCTGACGGAGTAATACCCTACGTCCTGTATGGGAGATTGCTGTATATGCCAGATGATGTACAAAGCAAGAGGGTATAGCCCCGATTACAATGCAGGTGGTATCTATGCTACGGATGGATGTGGCTAGAGGTTGACGAGATGTAACTCACCAGCTCCTAGGATCTCTACGCTCCAAGGCTTTGGCTTGGTGACTCTGGATCGCTAATCTTCGCTGGAGGACTTCCTTGTATTGTCTACTGGATTGCTTTTCTTCTTTTTCTTTTTCCCTTGAGGGTCCCTCCCCCAGGCCTTATAGAGTCACAATGATCTTGCCTCCGGTCGAGTCATAGTCGATGAAGAGTCCTTCGCCGTGTGATATGCGTAGCGTATTCAAACTACTTTTGGTGTTGGGCGTACTCGTGTTGGTCTCATTGCAGGGAAAGCCAATCATGTCCTTCCCGATATGGGATTTTCCCTCCCTACGCGTATCTTATCCCGTGATTCTGGGCCCGAGATATCCAGAACTTTCGTATATTACTAGGACATACCCTGCTCTGTCATATATGTGCATATATACCATATTTAGATATTCGACAGTAGCCCCCGAATTCGTCTTAGTGGAGGGTTCGTATGAGTGCTTGATCGATTACCGCCAAGTCCTGGCTTGGTCGAGTAATGCCTCGAATGGTTGTGGTCGAACGATTCGAGTAGAGTGGGAATCGCTGAGTATCGTGTTGGGATGTGCTGGGTCGAGCGCCCTGCCATCAGCCCGTATCGAGTTCCCAGGATGGCCACAAGTTACTCGATGTCGCCTCATAGACTCGATTCTGAGACGAGTTGGAAAAACTTCTAAAATTTTGAACGTTGGGTAGTTGGCGCATTTAATGCTCACAGCCACGATGTTACAGTCGTGCAGCGCCATCATTCCGCTTTTCACGCCGATCGAGGCGCTGGGTAAAGGGGGAATGAACCGTTGTTTGAGAGGAGGTTTTTGACGTATAAGTCCCCCGACTCGGAACTGTTAGCACCACATTTCCTACCTTTCATGTTCTTGCTCTCGAAACCTCCATAGCGCTCTTTAAGCCTTAGCGCCGCCAGAGATCTCGTTCTTTTCTGCAATGGCATTCCAGCTCCCTGGCCGGTGGCAAGGCTTCTTTAGAGAAGAAAAACACCGTGACTTCGCCCTCTTGCCGCGACGACGATGCGGCCATCGATGCCGGAGCCTTCAACAAGGTGTGGCAGAAATCAATCACATCAAAAAAGTGTCTCGCGGAACTGGAGAAAGACGGCTTCGTCCCTCCACAGGCGCTCTTCCATTGGAGATCATCCCAAGGTGACCTATTCCCCACTCCCAAGAATGAGGACGAGACAGTTGTCTTCGAGACTTTCTTTCGCTGTGGGCTTAATTTTCCTCCTTCCCGTTTCCTTCAACAAGTTCTTGAACTTTACCAAATCCAACTTTTCCACCTGAGCCCCAATTTGATCACCATGCTTAGCGTGTTCGTCCACCTTTGTGAGGCGTATTTAGGGAATAGCCCTAGCCTCAATTTGTTTCGTCACTTCTATAGCCTAAAGCGGGCGATTAAGAATGACGCTGTTGGGGTTGCCGGGTTCCACCTCCGCAGCGGCGTGTCTAGCTTGTATATCGTTGTTCCCGTTACCTCCTCTTAGCAATTGAATTGGAAGAAGATATGATTTTATATTACTTCTCCAGACACCGTGAACCTTCCCATCGGCTATCGACCACTCTTCCTTTCTCCCATCGACCTCTGGACGAAGTCTCCTCATGCGACCGCTCGAACCGCCTACTACTCTCAGAAGATCGAGGGGCTAAGGAAGGCCGGGCTAACCGGGTGGCACGTTGCCAGGGACTTCAAGTCCGTTGAAGTGCAGAGATCATTTCGCATGGGACTACTCGAGTACCGATGACGCCACAAGGGACAACCTTGGAGGTAAACACTTGTACCGCTTGTTGTACTTCTTTCTTTATTCGATGAATAATATATCAATTTGCTTACATGCCAGGTCTGTTAGGCGTGGAGATCTCCTCTTGTTTGAGCAGGATTTTCCAAGGCTCAAAACCAGGCCTGTGCGGTATCGAAGCATACTCACTCGATAACCCACGACTGGAGGTTAGTTGTTTTGTTGCAACATGCAAGGCTTTGTTTCGAATATCTGCTATCCACTTTTTGAGTTATTGGCTCCTCAGGAGGCCCTGTTCGAGAGCGAAAGCTGACCAGTCGGGGGGTTGGTCAATTTGGAGGACGAGGAGCCGGTTCAGGATGTCGATCCAGCGCTCGACACTGCCGTTACCGAGGTGAGCTCTCCTCGAGCTGGTCTGCCAGGCGAGGGTGAAGAGGCCTCTGAGCAGACGGCAGTCGATCCTCCCCTAGAGATGAGGTTGGAGTCTCCAACACTTCATCGACCGACCAAGCGGGCTCGGACCTTAGCGTCAGGGCTGCCCAACCAGGTGACCTTCAACCGCTCTCTTGGTTGCTCTGAGATTTCTCTGGGTATAATCCAACAAATGCTAGATGAACAGCGAACCGCTTGGAGGACTGACGCACAGGGGCTGATGACTCCCCCAGAGGCGCCTTCACGAGAAGGATCCCCTGCAATTGTACCGACCGACCAGGTACAAGTACTGTCGAGCCGTGTCTCTATTACTAGCGAACTTTAGCTTCACGGCAATCATTTGTTAGCAGGATCCACCATCGGTCCCTGACCTGCTAGCGCCGTGTCTCCTTCCGGCCACACCAATAGATGAAGCAACTACGGCAGTCGAGTCGGCATCGACACCGAACGTGCAGGTGAAAATTCGCATGGTGGGGTAGGTCTATTTCTCCTCTCATGAACTTCTTCTTTTTGGAGTACATAGGCTTTTAGCCTTGCAGCAGGAAATGTGCATCTAGCTGTGCCGCTGATTCGGCAGTCATGACAGCATCGACCTCCGCGGGCGTGGGCGCTACAGCTGCAGCCCCCTGCTTGGAGGATCCCACTGGGCACACTGGTGGATCCGCGGTGGTAACCATCTCGAGTCCTCCAGCTTCTCTAGTGCCTCAGGAGACTTGGTTCGCGTTGAAACCTCAGCTTCAGGTATGCACACGCGGACTGCCTCACTCTGACTTTCGCTCTCCCTCTTGTCCAGTCCCTTGATGCTTTTTTGATTTTGGATTGCAGCGTGCAACTAGCACCTTGCTCGATACTGCAACATTCTTTACACAGAAGCGCCAGCAGGTCGAGCAGCTCATGGCGTCCCAAGAGCAAATACTCGAGAGGAACAACGCCGAGCTACAGGCACTCAAAACCAAGTTAAAGGCTACTGAGGTGAAAGCTAATGAACGGGAAAGAAAGCTAATGGTCAAGAAGGCTGTGACGGAGGCTGCACTGGTCGAGGCCCAGGCCAGCCGATGCAAGGTGGAGACGAGTCAAAAAGCAATCGAGGTCGAAAAGGCTACAGCAGACGCGGCACTCACTGCTCTGCAGTAGAGGACTCTCGAGCACATGAACACCTCCGCTCGTCTCGCGACCTCGCACATGCTGGGCATGGTGAAGATCCACCACCCGAACCTGGATCTCTCGGTCCTAACGGAAGGATTCGTGGGTGATCCGATCGCAGCCGCCAATTATATTGAGTCCTTTGCCGGCCTGGCCAAGATGTTCGTGGATGGACTGGAGCTGCCCCTCGATGAGAGCGGCACCGCCCAAGGCTTCTCTGCCTGACCATGCAGCTTGTAAAGACTAACCTTTTTTCCTCTTTGGCGATGATCTGTAACAACAGCACTTAACCAGTTTGCTTGCTTATTGTGTCTTGCTTTCTAATTCCTTGCCGATGAAATGAAGTAGCACAAACAGGCGCAAACTCGAGTTAGCACTCATAGATCTTCAGGAAAACGGCGTCCTGACTAGATGCATGCCTGATTATATCTGCGCACAGGTCTAGAAAAACTTCTGTTAAAAGACTTAGCCCCTGAGTGCATACCCGAAGAGGCTTCTTAACATAAACACTATACGAATTATTGTAATGATTACCACGCGACCTTTTGCAAGCCTTCATCGAACATGTGACTTAGACTCTACAACAATCAAGAACTTATCGAGCAATGCATGTAGAATTGACTAGAGGTCTCGTCTCCCACCGGCCGCTGAGCCTTTAGATGTCTAACAATCTAGTGCTCATTTGCGCGCAGGATAGAATTACTCATCGTCAGATTCAAGCGTGGTCGCACTTTGGTTTCGCTTGTTGACATGCTAAGTACTTCATCGAGCAAATGCGTGCAAAGAAATCGCATGTAGGATAGGACCCTGTGGTCGAAAACGACCAGCCCCGAGCTTTTCTCCGATAGGCTCATCGAGTAGGGGAAAACAGGGCATGACAGTCAAGGACGTGCGGGGTAGTATTCTACCTCTTGCTTGATGACTAAATTGAGTGGGTGAAAAGACTCGGCCCCTGAACCTTGGGATCAAATTAAACAACAGGTAGGTGGGTAATTAAAACCCACTTTCACGTTGCAGTAAATTTATGATTTTCGCTCCCCTTCAGGTTCCACCTGGTGGCGCTATCCGCCCTGTCGCTTGAGACCTCTTCGGTTTCCACACCTGTGAGGAAGTGCAACGGACGACTCGGGGATTGGGACAGACTCGGATCTTGACGGAGCGGCCAATGCAGTAGCGACTCGTTCCCTGGGCTATAAATAGTCGGGACTTGTGGCCGTCTGCCGCACTCCATCTTCCTTCTAAACTTTTTGCTCGTAGAGACTTTGCTCCACCATTGCACTCATGACCTCGACACCCACGTCCTCCACCTCCATGAAGATCGTTAGGGATTCTCCCCCCTGCTCCGTTGGTGGTGGTTTCCCTGGGGAGGATCATCATCTCCTCTGATGAGGAGGATGAGATCGACTGGGACGCCATCGAGAGGGATGTCTGGTCGAAGGGGAAAGAGGAGGTCGCCAGCAGGCTAAGGGTAGCGGCTGAAGAGCCCAGCGTCACCTCTACTTCCCTTGTGAGAGCAGATGGTGTTGGTGAGGCCGCTGGCGCCAGCGGTGGCAGTGAAGCTCAAAACAGCTTCACCAGCTCGACGCTTGCTCACCTTTCGACGTCGCGGTGTTCGGGGGGCTCCATCGACGTAGAAGCCTCCTTCTCGCTCCGCGGGCCTGTCCCGCGGATGCCCCGCCTCCACGCCTTCTTCGACGGAGGGCGGTCGAGTCTTCGCCACCTCTTCTGGCCCTTACAACGGGTACAGGCCCATCTTGGGCACCATCCTGTCCAACTACCCATGGGCTCTGAAGAGGCGGCGAGATTCACCCAAGGACGAGTAGTGGCAGCAAAGTACCTATTTAAAATGTAATAGGACAAACTTTTTTTAGATTCAAATATAATGAAATTTTGCTTACTTGAATTTCGATTGCACTCGATGCCTGTGTTACTTATGCATGAAATTTCTTTAATTGATCGATGTTCCACGAGTTTTCGAGTATCGCGCCTTCTGATGTCGCTAGCCGCACGGAACCTAGTCGAGTCACTTCGACCACCACGTAAGGACCTTCCCACTTGGGTGATAGCTTATTGCGATTTTCTTACTTCTGCACCTTTCATAGTACTAAGTCCCCCGCGGCAAATGCTCTTTCCTGGATCCTTTGGCCATGGTATCTGCGTAAGGCTTGTTGATACTTAGCTACTCAAATTGACATTTGATCTCTGTACTCCTCGAGTAGGTTCACGTCATCTGCCCGCGCCTGTCTTTGTTCCTCTTCCAAGTAGTTGTCCACTCAAGGTGACCTAAACGTTAACTCAATCGGGAGCATTGCCTCTGCACCGTAGACTAAGAAAAATGGTGTTTCACCGGTGGCTCAACTAGTCGAAGTGCGAACAACCCATAGCACTGAGGGGAGCTCTGTTGCCTATCGGGTTGAGTAGGCCCTGAGCCTATCGAACACACGGGTCTTGATTTCCTGCAGGATTAAACATTTGGCATGTTCAACTTGATCGTTACTTTAAGGATGAGCTATGGAAGCGAAGCAAAGTTTGATACCTGATTCTTCGCAAAAGGCTATGAAAGCATTGCTTTTGAACTGGCTATCATTTCTGTGATCACTCGATTAGGGATGCCAAATCGAGTAACAATGCTCCTCATGAACTTCTTAGCCGCTTCTGAGGTGATGTTCCTGATGGGTTCGGCCTCGATCCACTTAGTGAACGTGTCGATGGACACAAACAGAAACTCGTAACCTCATTGGGCTCTTCGGAACGGTTCCAAGATATCCAAGCCCCAGACAGAGAAAGGCCAAGATAAAGGAATAGTTTACAGTGCCTGGGCTGGTCGAGTGGTTTGCTTGCCATAGAACTGGCAGCTCTCGCACTTTTTCACTAGCTCGCAAGCGTCCTGGAGGGCAGTCAGCCAATAGAACCCTTGTCGAAATTTTTTTTTGACTAAGGTGCAATGGGACGCATGGTTGCCGCAGATGCCTCCATGGACATCGAGCAATATCTTATTGCCCTCTTCCTGAGTGATGCACTTCATCAAGATTTCGTTACTCCCCTTTCGATAGAGCTTGCCGTCTACCAACGCGTATAGCATGGACTTACGTGCAATTTTCTTGGCTATCGCATCATCGTCAGGGAGCTCTCGACCTTCAAGGTAGGCTTGGAATGGAGTCATCCAAGTTAGCTCGTGTTTGAGTAGTGCAGCTTTCGTGTCTATGGTTTCTACCTCGCTGACTCGACCAAACCGCTGGCCGAGTTGGACAGCATCGGCCTCCTATTCCGTGGAGGTCGATGGTTTGAGGAGTTTCTCGACGAAGACTCCTATGGGCGTTGGCAAACGAGATAAAGCGAGCCTGGCAAGTTCATCAGCGGTGGCATTGTCACATCGCCGGATGTGTCTTACCTTGAGCCCTTCGAACTTCTGCTCTAGCTTGTGAACTAGTGAAAAAGTTCCTGGTTTACGACTAGCTGTGAGTCCCCTTTCACGAGTAGTCGTCTGACGCCAAGCGATGTGGCTATGCGGAGCCCGTTGACCAGTCCCTCGTACTCTGCAACATTGTTAGAAGCTTGAAAATCAAGTCGGATAGCATACTTCAGCTCTTCACCTGTTGGGGATCTAAGCATGATACCAGCCCCCGAGCCTTGAAGGGTAAACGACCCATTGAAGAACATGGTCCAGTGGTCATCGACCGCCTCGTGCTCCTTTTCTTCGACATGTGTCCATTCCGCGATGAAGTCTGCTAGGACGCCTGATTTGATGCTAGTTCGTGGTGCAAAATCAACCTTGAATTCATTGAGTTCGACCGCCCATTGCGTCATTCGAACCGTTGCCTCACGATTGCGTATCACCTCCTTGAGCAGATATGTGGTCTTGACCATGACCTTGTGGGCCTGAAAGTAGTGCCGCAGCTTTTGAGATGTCATCAAGACTACGTACAGCATCTTCTGTACCTGAGGGTATGGCACCTTGGCATCGTGCAAGACTTCGCTTACATAGTATACCGGCTTCTGGACCTTAGTCTTGGTGTCAAGGCAATCCCGTTCGACCGCTAGGACGGTGCTTACTACCTGGAGCGAGGATGCAATATACAGAAAAAGGCTCCTCTTTTTCATGAGGTGAAGTTAAAACTGACAAAGATGATAGGTACCTTTTTAGATCTTGAAAGGCTCCTTCCGCCTCCTTGGTCCACTCGAAAGAATCCTGCTTCTTGAGTAGCTTGAAGAAAGGCAGCCCTCGCTTACCCATCCGAGAGATGAATCGACTAAGGGCAGTGATATAGCCTGTGAGTTTCTGCACCTCCCTTAACGTCCGCGGGGGACGCATTTGGTCAATGGCCTCAATGCCTCGACTAGACACCAAGAAGCCCAGAAGCTTGCCGGACGAAACGCCGAACATGCACTTCTCGGGATTAAGCATCATTCGATACTTCATGAGGTTGTCGAACGTTTCCTCGAGGTCGCTCACCAGAGTGCTGCTGGTTCGTGACTTTACTACGATATCATCGACGTACGCTTCCACATTGCGCCCAATTTGGGACTTCAAGCAATTTTGAATGCAACATTGATATGTAGCACAAGCACACTTTAAACTAAAAGGCATCTTAATATAACAGAATACACCAATGGGAGTAGTAAAGGAGGTTTTTTCTTCATCCTCAGCGGACATGCTAATTTGGTGATACCCCAAGTAGGCATCTAGAAAACTTAGCAGTTCACAGCCTGCAGTCAAATCTACAATCTGGTCGATGCGGGGGAGAGGAAAAGGATCCTTGGGGCAAGCCTTGTTGAGGTCAGTGTAGTCGACGCATATTCTCCACATGATGTTGGGTTTTTTGACGAGGCCTGGGTTTGCCAGCCACATCGAGTGACGGACCTCTCGAATGAAACCAGCCTTCAGGAGTTTACTGACCTCCTCTTGGATGGTTTGTTTCTGGTCTTTCGCAAATCTGCATTGTTTCTGCACCACCGGCTTGGCGCTCGGTTCCACAGCCAATCATGCTCGATCACCCCCCTGGAGACCCCGAGCATGTCGGACGATTGCCATGCAAACACGTCGCGGTTTGCCCGAAGGAAAGCGATGAGCTCGAGTTCCTATTTGGGGTCGAGGTCAGCACCCACCTTGATCGTCTTGGAAGGTTCTGACGAGTCCAGGGGTACTGTCCTGACGCCTCCTTCGGTCTTCTTGTCCTTGTCGCTGCTGTTGCTCGAGCTCTCGACAGCGCTACTGGACACAAGAGCTTCGGACTTCTGGCGCTTGGCTCCCACATAGTCGGTGTTGGTCGCTGTTCTGCACAGGTGTTCCGCCATTTTCAGGCTCTTTTTGTCGCATCTGACCGCGGTGCGCTGATCCCCTTTGATTGTGAGGACCCCTTTTAGCTCTGGGATCTTGACAGCCTGGTATGCGTAATGCACGACGGCCATGAACTTGGCTAGCATGGGGCAGCCTAAGATCACGTTGTAAGCGGTCTCAAAATTCGCCACATCGAAAAGAAGCTTTTCAGTGTGGAAATTATCTGGCGTACCGAACGTGACTGGCAACTCGATCTAGCCAAGCGGTGTGGAAGACGATTGTGGAGTTATGCCACGAAACAGCTCTGCTCTGGCTCTGATCTCTGTTCGGGGGATCTCCATGTTATCTAGCATCTTGGCGAAGATGAGGTTCAGTGAGCTACCCCCATCGATCAAGGTTCGAGCGACCTTTACATTGATGATGGTTGGCTCTACCACTACGGGGTATCGACCCGGATGTGGGACCACAGTTGGGTGATCCACCTGGTCGAAGGTGATTGGTACTTCCGACCATTTGTGGAATCTAGGGAGGGCCGACGCAGCCAGGTTGACCTCCCTTTCGATTGCCTTGTATCGCCTCTTCGACTCATACGTGGCAGATCCTCCTAAGATGTGCGCCAGCTTGTGATTAGCCCCACGGTATTCGGGATCGTCTTCCAGGGACTTCTCCTTGGCCTACTCGATTCCACGCTCAGCGAGTGCGGCTTTAAGCTTTTCCTGAACCTTCCTGCCGATCACCTGGCACTCATCAAAATCATGCTTGTCGCCGGTGGATCGGCAAGACCTCCACCACGACTTGCCTTTGTTTGCCGTCGTGTGTTGCGAGCCTTGCCCCTTTCGACCGCGGCCACGATGGGGTCACCTTTGCGCTTCTCCCAGCGGTTCTTATTTCATTTCACTCCTTGCTTGGATGACTCGGGTTTGTCGTCGCCTGCTCTAGGACTGTCCACATGGTCATGGGCTCCGGCACGTCTAGCGTACTTGTCTGCCAGCTCGAAGAGTTCCATAGGAATTCGGATCTTCCGAGTGGCTAACTTTCCCTTCAACTCCTTATCCCTGATGTCGTTCTCAAAGACCATGATGATAGCCTCATCTGAGATGTCAGGAATCGAGTTTTGCTTGTCGCTGAAGCTTCAGATGAAACCGCGCAACGACTCACCCAGCTTCTACACCACCAGATGCAAGTCGCTGCGAGTTTCGGGGCGTTCGTAGGTGCCTTGGAAATTGGCAACGAACTAGGCCCACAACTCCGCCCATGAGGATATCGAGTGAGGCAGAAGGTTGAGTAACCAATACCTGGCCGCACCATCGAGGGTGGTGAGTAGGTAGTTGGCCATCACCTTTTCGTTGCCACCATCTGCCCTCATGACCGTAGGTAGATCTGCAGCCACTCGACCGAGTTTATCTTTCCTGAGTACTTCTCGATGGGGTTTGGCTTGAATTTATCCGGCCACCTAACGGTATGTAGCTCGGGGATGAAGGCTTTACAGCCTTCACCGTCATCCTCGGGGGTGACTGGCTATGGACCTTGCTGGGGGAGAAACTGTCGTCGTGCGGGAGAACGGCCCCTTGAGGGTGGAGACTCACCTCGCTGTGCCAACTGTGCAGGTGATTGGCCCCTCGAGGGTGGGGACGCGTGTTCTGCCACTCGCGGTCCTCCCGTTTATGTTCCTCCCTCCGATCTCAGATGATGTCATGTAGGTCTCGTCGATCGTGCAGAATTAGATTCTGAAGATCCTCGGGACACCCTCGACAGAGGTTGGAGTGTGTTGCCTTGGAGGTTCTCTGGTTAGAGCTAGCTGCTATCGACCCTGTTACTCGATGGCGGTTAGGCAGCCCTGACCGCTGGCTCCTCGACCCCTGCTGGCTGGGGTGCATTAGCCTCGAGTTGGCGGCTCGAGCGGTCTGTGCCTGCGCTGCGTCAAGTAGCGTTTTCATCTGGTCAAACACTGGATTCATCGGATTGCCCGGATCCAGGGGTGGAAGGGATTTCAGCAGCACATGAGCACACTGAACATTTGCTTCAGGGGTACTAAAAACACCGCTGTTGTGGCTCTAATGGGATGCTGTCGGCGGAACGAAGTCGCGCTTTCTGTTATGGCCGTGCGGTCTAGGGACTTGTTGCCTCTGAAGCTCTGGCGCCTACGGATGAGGCGTCGTGGGGTCACCGAGGGCAAGCTGCCTTGATAGATTAGCCACGATCCCTGCTGTGGCCGCGGCTACCAAGTCATGCCGATGTACTACAGTATCAGGCGCTACAGTGGTTGCAGCCGCTCGAACTACTTCTATCATTGCCACAAGGTTTTGAGCCATGTGCAGAGGGATCTGGGGTCCCTAGCCTCCTGAGGTGTATGCGCTTGGGTTCTTGTTCTGGGAACTCTCGGCAGTAGCACCATTATCACCCCCAGTTACGAACACACACTGATCTATTCGGCTGCTGTCCTGACTGCTGCATGTGTTGCTTTCATCTTCGCTTTCTGTGTCAACGCACATTAAGACGTTGGGCTCCATTGGGTCGAAGTCAATGAAGCCTACTTCTCGGTGTGGATCCCATGAGGGGGACTCGATAAAGCCGATGTGCAGGAGATCTCTGTTCGTCCCCCATCAATAGAGCATCGCTCCAAAAGCGATCTCAGCCCCACTTGGAGGCGTTTGATCCAAGGTGGTGACCGAGAGGTCATGAGAGAATCCGTTGTGGGCGCGCTCTGAAGACATGTTTGATCTGCAAGAAAACAGCTAAAGGCCCCTACCTAGCGCGCCAACTGTCGAAGGTTAGGAATCGATAATAAACTTATACTTCGGGTACCTTCGAGATAGCAAAGTCAAGCACACAAACAGAGGCATACATGTAGACAGGTTCGGGCCTCCTGACGGAGTAATACCCTACGTCCTGTATGGGAGATTGCTGTATATTCCAGATGATGTACAAAGCAAGGGGGTATAGCCCCGATTACAATGCAGGTGGTATCTATGCGACGGATGGCTGTGGCTAGAGGTTGACGAGATGCAACTCGCCGGCTCCTAGGCTCTCTACGCACCAAGGCTTTGGCTTGGTGTCTCTGGATCGTTAATCTTCGCTGGAGGACTTCCTTGTATTGTCTACTAGATTGCTTTTCCTCTTTTTCATTTTTTCCCTTGAGGGTCCCTCCTCCAAGCCTTATATAATCGTAATGATCTTGCCTCCGGTCGAGTCATAGTCGATGAAGAGTCCTTCGCCACGTGATCTGCGTAGCGTATCCAAACTGCCGTTGGTGTTATGCGTACTCGTGTTGGTCTCCTTACGGGGAAAGCCAATCGAGCCCTTCCCGATATGGGGTTATCCCTCCCTGCGCGTATCGTATCCCGTGATTTTGGGCCCGAGATATCCGGAAATTCCGTATATTACTATGTCATACCCTGCTCTGTCATGTATGCGCATATATACCATATTTAGATATTCGACAAATCCAATCAACATAAAAGCATTTTCTTAAAGATAAAAAATCAATGTAAAATTCAGAAAATATGAAAATTCAAAATAAAATCATACCTCAAACTCATTTTCGTAGTTTGTTCATTTTAGAAGAGAAGATTTCAATAATGTCAATGTTCTTTCCTAAAAACCAAAATTCAAGTAAATAAAGAAAAAGGCAGAAATTAAAATTAAAATCTTAGTTTTATTTAATTTTTTTATTTTATCCGTTTTTAAATCTTTGGGGACGTTACAGAGCCGGTGACGGTGAGAATCACTTGCTTTGATTATCTTGCGCTGCACACCAACGCAATGCAATGCGAATCTTCCTTGTCGTGTAAAGGAGTAGCCCGAGCTACTTTCACTCTGGCCTTTTTCTGTAAGACCATGGATTGATCATTTGGCTCGATCTCTCTCTCTCATTGCACGCATACAGGACTGAGACTGAGACTGAGAGAGCATGAAGTATATACGATTGACTAGAGCTGGCGTCGTGCCGTGTCGGGCTGGTTCGACACGGATTTATCGTGCTTCGTATCTGAATCGTACCGGATCGAGACGGCCCGTCGTACCCGCCGTGCCGGCCCGGCTCACCTTTGGTGAGCCTAGGCACGGCCTATTTGCGCTTTGTGTCTGCTTCGTGCTATATCGGTCCAAGCATGACTCATTTGCACTATTGAAACGAGAGAAAAAGAGCAGTAGACGCATAGAGTTGAGACAGTAGACACAAATACTATGAGAAAAAGAACTAAAATTTATTTATTTTTGAACAGTTACATAGAGCGAGGGGGTGTGCTGAACACAGGCGAAAGAGGGGGCAATGGGCGAGAAAGAGAGTGAGCGAGACAGGTGAGAGAGATTGAGAGGGAGATTGAGACAGACGGGTGAGAGAGAGCTGAGAGGGATTGAGAGGGACGGGCGAGAGAGAGCAGCTTCTTACACCATCTCTCAATTTTCTCTCAGCTCTCTCTCCCCTCTTGCCCATCTCTCTCAGGTGTCGGCGACAAGGGTATCGTCCATGCTGCTAGGTTCGTCCATAGAACTCATGCTCTGTGAGTGATCGTGCCGCCCATCGTGTCTAGTTCTCGAACTCGGACGATCTGTGCTACAGTGTCGTGCCGTCTTGACATGGCCCACTTCGTGAAGGATCAGACTTCGAACCGAGCCATAACGTCGTGCCTCGAACCGACCAAAGAGGCCGGTCCAAGTGCCCACCGCTATACTTGACAGACACGATGTCAATCTGGCCATGTTATAATGTATTTCCCGATTTCGATGGTGGAGCGTTGTCACTCAAGTCTAGAGGTGGGCGTCGTGCGTGCAGTCGGGCGGCCCTCAAGACGGGTCCATCGTGCCGGACCTAAACCGTCGGGCAATGACGGCCGTCGTGCCCGTCTGCGTCTTGCGCGGCTGGCCTGCTCGTCTTCGTGAGCCTGTGCACGCCCATTTGCGTTGCGTCCGCGTCGCCCGTGCCCAGCCCATTTACACTATTGCGATGAGAGGAAAGGACCCGGTTGCTTGTAGTAGTGTGCGATACAAGCTACGGATGCAATGAATTTATAGCCTAGTTGGCATTGATGTAGGAAATTATGGAAGACATCGACCAGTGCACGTTACGAACATATATATAGTCAAAAAATAAACAATCGATTAGTGCATACTAAATGGCAATACATGCACATTCCTATGCATGAGTACATTACACCATCACATGTATTGTCCTTGGCTCCCTACATACTCTCTCTCCCCTTTTCCCTCGAGACAGCCACGCCCACGGCCCACCTCCCTCAGTCCCTTTGCCCGGCTTCCACCTCCGCTCCGCCTTGTCTTCCCCGCTCCCGTCTCACCTCCCTACCGCCTCACCAGCGCCTCCCCTCTCCTCTCCCACCGGCACGGGTCGAGCACTCGAGCTCCCCTCCTCTACTCACCTGTCGAGGCGGACGCGATGCGACATGGGAGGTGAGAAGCTCGGCACGTTGTTGCGGGTTCGGCCGCGTGTCGCCGCGTTACCACGGGCTCTGCTGCGTGTTGCTCGGGCCGATGTGCCGCCGTCGGACGTGCCGTGCCTCGGCACGAACGGGCTCGTTCGGGCCGTCTTGGCCGGGCCGCCCATCGTGCTCGATTGGCAGGCCCGGCACGGCCCGGACAACCGTGCCGGGCCGGCCCGGTCCTTTTGAAACAGTGTCGTGCCGGGCTACGGGTCGTACTGGGCCGGACGTGCCTTGGGCCGGCCCAAAATAGCCCGGCCCAGTGCCCACCTCTACTCAAGTCAGGTACTGCAGGTCGCACGCATGGTCAGCCAGTAGCTAGCTTACCTACTCTAGTGTACGCAAGCTAGCTAGTTAAACGCACGCATTCGGCAGGGCCGCGTCGTCGGCGCGTCGATGGGTTTCAATCCTCCGGTGCCGGCGAACGACACCGACTGGGAGATCCGCGTGGCGGTGCTGCTCAGCCTCCTCCTCCAGGTGCTCCTCATCTTCGTCGGCCCCATACGCAAGCGCTCCTCCTCCCCGGTACCCCGCTTCGCCGTCTGGTCCTGCTACCTCCTCGCCGACTGGGTCGCCGACCTCACCCTCGGCCTCCTCCTCAACAGCATGGGCAACATTGGCGGTAACAGAGGCACCTCGAGCTCTAGCATCTCCCACGCCTCCGGCCTCAAGCGCGGGCCTGGCGGCGGCGCAGCCATCGGCGGCAACAGCAGCCCCGCCATCTTCGCCTTCTGGACGCCGTTCCTTCTGCTCCACCTGGGCGGACCGGACACCATCACCGCCTACTCCCTCGAGGACAACGAGCTCTGGCTCCGCCACCTCATCGGCCTCCTCTTCGAGCTCTTCTCCGCCTTCGTCATCTTCTTCTGCTCCCTGCAGGGCAACCCAGTCATCCCCGCCACCGTCCTCGTGTTCGTCGTTGGCATCATCAAGTACGGCGAGCGCACCTACTCGCTCTACTCCGGCAGCGTCGACGGCTTCCGCGAGAGCATCCTCGACGACCCGGACCCCGGTCCAAACTACGCCAAGCTCATGACCGAGTTAGACGCTAAGGAGAAGGCCGGCCTGGTAGTCGAGATCGTCATCGCCGACGGCGAGGCCAAGAAGGTGCAGGATGCCCTGGAACGAGGCGAGACCGTCCGGCTGGTGAAGACGAGCACCAAGAGTCTGGAGGCACGGGCGTATGAGTTCTTCCTCGACTTCCGCCGCCTCTTCGTCAACCTCATCCTCAGCTACAAGGAGCGCAAGATAAGCCAGGCCTACTTCCTCGAGCGCGACGACGTGACACCAACCGAGGCGTTCCAGGTGATCGAGGTGGAGCTCAACTTCATCTACGACATGGTGTACACCAAGGCGCCCGTCGCCCACAGCAAGGCCGGCTGCTTCCTCCGCTTCGTCGGCTCCGGCTGCATCGTCTCCGCGCTCGTCATCTTTTTCCTCCTCGACAAGAGCCGCAACGGCATCACGCACGTCGACGTAGGCATCACCTACGCGCTGCTCCTCGGCGGGCTGGCGCTCGACGCGGCCGCGCTGGCCATGCTCTTCTCCTCCAATCGGGTGCTGGTCTTGCTCGAGGAGAACCCGCGGCTGGCGTGGCTTGCGGCGGCGGTCAAGAGCTTGCGGCCGCAGCAACGGCGCTGGTCGGAGAGGACCTCGCAGCTGAACCTCATCAGCTACTGCCTGGGCAAGCCGGACGGCAACGACGAAGGCGACCGCCGCCGCTTCGCCAGCCCGCGGATGATCCGCGCGCTCGCCAAGGTCGCGGAAACGCTGCGCGTCAGGGAGACCTTTGACGACTTGTTCTTCATCCGGCGCAAGCCTCTCAACTCCAGGCCGGGAGAAAACTCCCTCTTCGAGTTTATCTTCAAAAGGCTCAGCGAGGCGGCCAAGAAGGCCGAGGGCATGAAGTACGAAGACATCAAGGGTATGTGCAACAACCGAGGCGCGGGAGTCCTTGCAGACCTTGACAAGCGGATCAAGGAGAAACCGGAGCAAGTGGACGAGGTCGAAAAGAAGACGCAAGAAAAAATCAACGAAGTCCTGCGGGGCAGCGTCGTCGGGAGGGAGTTTGACGAGTCCTTGCTGCTGTGGCACATCGCCACGGACTTGTGCCTTCCCCCCGAGAAATCAGCGCCGAAAGAGGACATGATGCGGATCGGCAAGACCCTGTCCGAGTACATGCTCTACCTGCTCATCAAGCAGCCGGACATGCTGTCCGCGACGGCGGGCATCGGGCTGATCCGCTACCGGGACACCTGCGCGGAGGCGCGGCGGTTCTTCGGGTCGGCGGCCGTCTGGGACCCTGACCACGACGACGCCCGGAGGATGCTGCTGAGCGTCAACACCTCCAAGATCCCATCGGTGGTGAAGGGCGACCGAAGCAAGTCGGTGCTGTTCGACGCCTGCATCCTGGCAAAGGTGCTCAGCGAGCTGGGAATGGACCTCATGTGGGAGGTGGTGGCCGGCGTGTGGGGGGAGATGCTCACGTACGCGGCGGGCAAGTGCCTGGGGAGCACACACGTGCGGCAGCTCAGCCACGGCGGTGAGCTCATCACCATGGTGTGGTTTCTCATGGCGCACATGGGGATCGGCGATATGTATCAGATCCAGGAGGGAGACGCCAAGGCCAAGCTCATTGTCCATGACCAGTAGCAAGCCGTGCATGCACCCTGATGTGCCTGCATGCATGTAGCGGCGCCGTATCCGATCCATCCACCCCTCCCGCCGGCCGGCGTATTGCTCTCTCTTTCGATTTTATTCTGACTGTTTTAATTTCTCTAATCGTCGTGTTGTGTATGAACAGACAATCCTTACCGACATAAGTGATAACATATCACTGTCGGTTTGAAAGTTAAGCTAGGGGGAGAACTTATCACTACCGATTCGTCCACCCACCCGGCAATAATAACTAGATATCATTGCCGGTTGTAGGTAGAACCGGCAGTGATAATCCTCATCACTGCCGGTTCATGACCCGGCAGTGATAGACCCTAGTTTCACTGCCGACCAATCACTGCCGGCCCTAGTAACCAGCAGTGATATCGTTGTGGACCCGACAGTGATATGCTGTTCTGTAGTAGTGGTAATTTAATGTTGGCTGCATGCGGTTTTATGACTTCACTTAGACTGTCTTAATGCAATATACGCTTGTATTTGAAAATAGAGCTACACACTGAAATAGAAGGCGATTAGCAAGAAGTTTCACGACGTTTCGAGAAAGTAATATCATGGGAACAATTAAAAAAATTTAGGTTTCTGTGAGTTTGGTGCCTTGAAGCTTTCAGAAAATTCAAGAAAGTTTCGACAACTTAGTTTCTATCAGATTTTAGAACTGAAGTTTTATGTCGAGGTCCTACCTTCTGGCGTGGAATATCGAGAAGGTCTCATGTACATATTGTACTAGTCACATGATCAGTGGCTAGTACGCACATCTACAACATTGTCATCACATTCATACATAAGGTCACAATTACATTAAAGTATAATATTATTCTTACAACAAGGCCTTAAGGGCCAAATAACATGCAGCGGAAGATACATAGCTTGATAGCATGCCTTGTCCAAAATATTCCCACAGGCAGGCTTGTCGATATCTCTACTACTTCTAATTACGACTTGGTGGCAGCGGTCCGTTCTCCGTACCCTTTCTTTCTTTCTATTCGCTCAGCCCGCCCCCACCCCCTTTCTTTCTATTCGCTCAGCCTTTCCTTCTCGCTCAGCCTTTCCTTCTGTTCGCTCAGCCCGCCCCCCACCCGATCCAAATTCCTTCTATTACCTCTATTTTATAGAAATATTACTGATCACATCTCCTTAAAATGGTAGGATTTTATTCATATCTCTTATAAATGAAAGAGTTTCCTCATCATATCCCGCTTGGATGGAATGACATACTCACTATATCCCATAACATGAAAATCCTATTTCATTGTATCTCATTCGGATGAAAATGCAGAGATTAAAAGGCAAAAATTGCATAATCAAATCACGTGTCAATCCCGGAGATCATAAGACACTGTATCATAGAGACTGACCACTCACACGCCTGGCTGCCCTCTCCTTCACCTATAAAAAGGTCACCTTCATCTCCATCATAGAGGACATTCGAAGAGACGCAGGAAGAGACAGAGGAGAGGAAGGCTCATACACACATAGGAGAAAGAGAGAAAAGAAACAATACAAAAGATTCAAGGGGGTCGCAAGAAACGATATGAAAGGAGGCTATGACCATGGCTCCTCAACGATATGAAAGGAGGCTATGACCATAGCTCCTCCTCTCTTTTTTTAAGATGGTTAAAGTTGTGATTAAATTATGAGGATAGAAAACAAAGTTTAAAGTTACAAGGTGCAGAAGACTGCAATCGAGACAAAAGGGGAGGAGAAAAAAAGACCAAATTTTTAAAGTTGTCGTTGTACTATCATGTTGAGGCTTTTTAAAATTATAATAGTATGAATGATTAACTGATAATTTGAAGCACTCTTAAGTAGCTAATAAGTTTGCTTCATACATGTCTTTCTCATCAACCAACTTGGCTGATGCTTTGAAAAACTTTTCTCAATAAGGTTGTGTTTGAGAATTTTCGTAGCAACGTACGGGCACTTAACTAGTATTCCTCGTATCTTGCGGCGAAGTACATATCTTTGGAAACCTTGCTTTCTTCTCTCACTGAACCAATAATTTAAGCAAGATTGAGTACTTTTATACTCAACAAGACTTGCAGCGTATCGCAAATGTACAATAAATTCATGGCAATTCAAAGGATAGATTATATGCATACAAGCATAAAGTAAGGCTATGTCAATAATAGCTATCCTACCGGGTTCTTTTGCATGAACCAAAATTTATTCAAATAACGAGTAATAGATTGTAAACGAAATTTGTAAAAAAATAACTTGGCATATATGTAAATAGCAAGTGTAAATAGCATAAAATATAATAACTCACAATCCTCCATGATTATGAGTATCAAACTATTTCCAATATCAGAAACAATGGCTTCCCGCCATTTTTCAATTTGAACAATTTCCTGCCATCTTGACACAACATGTAAAAGAATGGCTTCCCACCATTTTCCAATTCAAACACTTTTATTAAAATCCAAAATCTAACTAAGTGATGATTTTACCAAGTAGCCCTTGACCACGGGAGCTGCTTTTCGAAAAGTTTTACACTCTGTGGAGGTGTACAACATTACCCACAACTCACGACTAACTCTTGTTGCCAAGTTATTAACACACTTCCTTTGGTGTGCGACAGAAAGATCATGATAAAACTGTTACATCATCTGGACCTAACTTTGCACCAGCCCGGTGATGACAACCCCTTGCTATGGCGGTGGAAATCCAGACATGTACATACAGTACTAACGATGGTTTATGCCCCATCGCATACTTTCCCCTATAACAAGGCATACACTATTGTATTGGTATGTATTTTTCCCACACCTGCCATGTGGATACTCCTACTAGCAAACCTACCCGAAATGCTCCAACCTTCTAATGTGCAAAGATAAATCCAAATGTCTTAATATGTTAGAACCACCCCATAAATAGCGCTTGTGGTTGTACGGATGTCTTGACTTGAAAACAATACAATAGTTCGATCCTTAACTGACCTAGGTGAGAACACTCCCCCTATATTACGTGCAAGTTCTATGCACTTCACGCTATTGCAATATCTCGCCCTTGTCAATTCATAATTTTTAGTTTTGTTTATATAATAAAATACTATCTTCCATCTTTCTATTATGACCAAATTTTCTATCCTTGAACAAATAATGTAACCAACCATTTGTACTCCCAATACTAAAGCATGGCTAAGCAATTGCCCATATAGTCGAATATACATGTCGGCGTTTCGAGCGCCGGCAAGTAAATTTGTAAGTCTAAGGGGCTGCGCGTTCCCGCTCCCTGAATGGTTAGACCCTGGAGTCCAAGATGTATACTGGTTCGGGCCGAAGGTCCCTACTCCATTCGTGCGTTGGTGTTGTATTCATCAAAAGCGGATGATCGCACCGAAGTTTTTACAAGCGAGAGGTGGAGCCTCAACACTAGAATGGTCTAAACTTAGCTCTCGAAGGAGAAGAGAAAGAAAAGAGGAAGAAGAGGAAAAGCTCTCTTGTAGCTTTTACTCACGCCTGTTAGGAGGTTCCCGCCTCCTTTCATTCAAGAAGGGCAGGTCACATCGAGAATTGGCGAAGTGCCAGCGAGCTACTTCTAGGGCTTCGTCTTGCCCGCATTGCTCGCTAATCGCTCGCCGGTGGTCGCTTGCTCGCTGATCGTCGCGCTGCCGAGCCTATCTTTGGGTCGGTGGTCTAGCCGGTCGAGCGGTTAGGTAATCCTCCGGAAGTGGCGAGCCGCTCTCGTGATCCATGTGGGTGCCGTCGTAGTCGCGTGTGACGTTGGAGTTGCCTCGGGAGAGCGTGTCCTTGCAACCGTGGGTGGTGGTGATGGGACAGAGACGGGCTTCAGCAGCCTATCAAACCGTCTTGGGAAGGGACCACCGCCGCGCTCGATCCACTTGAATGACCGTTCGTGGGGCACGTGGCCTTAGGTTGACACGGACTCCGGCGCGCGCACGCGCCCTCGGCGGGATTATCATGGTTCGGTCGAGCCGGGGATCCTGGCCCCTGCGGGGTCGGGAACCTCGCTGAGTCGGAGTCGCGGGATCCCGCCCCGCTGCGGGGTCGGGAACCTCGCCGAAGTCGGAGTCGGGGATCCCGCCCCACTGCGGGGTCGGAACCTGTTTGAAGTCGGAGTCGCGGGATCCCGCCCCGCTGCGGGGTCGGGAACCCTCTCGAGTCGGAGTCGGGGATCCGCCCGCCGGGGGTCGGGACCCTGCCGAGTCGAGTCGGGGATCTGTCCCACCGCGGGGTCGGGAACCCCGCTGAGTCGGTCGGGACCGTCGGGAATGGTCTCCTGAATGGTCTCGTAGGCATTTGGGTAGCAGGTCGGGACGGCTGCTTAGGCCGGGCCGTATTCGAGGCCGCCGCTTGCCGCTCTGGCTTTGCTTGTTGCAATTGGGCCGCTGGTGCACCTGCTTTATGAGTATTCGTCAAGAGCCCGAACCTCCAATCGAGTTCGCGGACTCGGTTGGGGTTGAGCTTGATCGATCCGCTCAACTAGGTGGGCCAACGGGGCCTACCGCTTTTGCCGGGCGTGCCCTCAACGCATCCGACGCCGCCCGGATTACGCTCGAGGTATGCGAACCGCCGGGAGCCTCTTAATTGCTTTGTGCGCGCGCGCACGGCTAGGTGTGTTTTTGCTCGCTCGCCTTCTTGACCGCCGGTTCGGTGGCGGGCGCCGTTTCTCGCGGCATTTATTCCCGAGTCGCTTGATCTTCCTTTGCGCTCGCTTTCGCGCCAGTAGCTAGTCGGTGCCTTGGTCGGCAAGGATGAGCGGATGCCTTCGAAGTTTTAGTGCCCGAGTGCCTTGGTCGGCAGGACGGCCGGATGCCTCCGCGAGGTTCCGTGTCCGAGTGCTCGCTTAACGTCGAGGGCGACGCCGCTTTAGTCGGCAGGGCGGCCGGATGCCTCCGCGAGGTTCCGATGTCCGAGTGCTCGCTTAACGTCGTGGCTGGACGCCGCCTTAGTCGGCAGGGCGACGACCGATGCCTCCGCGAGGTTCCGATGTCCGAGTGCCTTGGTCGGCAAGGACGGCCGGATGCCTCGCGAGGTTCCGATGTCCGAGTGCCTTGGTCGGCAGGGCGACGGATGCCTCCGCGAGGTTCCGGTGTCCGAGTGCTCGTTTAACGTCGTAGCTGGACGACCGGATGCCTCCGCGAGGTTTCGGTGTCCGAGTGCTCGTTTAACGTCGTAGCTAGACGCTGCCTTAGTCGGCAAGGACGACCGGATGCCTCCGCGAGGTTCCGGTGTCCGAGTGCCTTGTCGGCAGGGACGACCGATGCCTCCGCGAGGTTCCGTGTCCGAGTGCTCGCTTAACGTCGTAGCTAGACGCCGCTTAGTCGGCAAGGACGCCGGATGCCTCCGCGAGGTTCCTGCGTCCGTGTGCCTTGGTCGGCAAGGACGACCGGATGCCTCCGCGAGGTTCCGGTGTCCGAGTGCTCGTTTAACGTCGTAGCTAGACGCTGCCTTAGTCGGCAAGGGCGGCCGGATGCCTCCGCGAGGTTCCGATGTCCGAGTGCCTTGGTCGGCAAGGACGCCGGATGCCTCGCGAGGTTCCGATGTCCGAGTGCCTTGGTGGCAGGGACGATCGGATGCCTCCGCGAGGTTCCGTGTCCGAGTGCTCGCTTAACGCCATAGCTAGACGCCGCCTTAGTCGGCAAGAACGACCGGATGCCTCCGCGAGGTTCCGATGTCCGAGTGCCTTGGTCGGCAGGACGGCCGGATGCCTCCGCGAGGTTCCGTGTCCGAGTGCTCGCTTAACGTCGTAGCTAGACGCCGCTTAGTCGGCAGGGACGGCCGGATGCCTCGCGAGGTTCCGGTGTCCGAGTGCCTTGGTCGGCAGGGCGCACCGGATGCCCCGCGAGGTTCCGGTGTCCGAGTGCTCGTTTAACGTCAGAGCTAGACGCTGCCTTAGTCGGCAAGGACGCACGGATGCCTCCGCGAGGTTCCGGTGTCCGAGTGCCTTGGTCGGCAAGGACGGCCGGATGCCTCCGCGAGGTTCCGATGTCCGAGTGCCTTGGTCGGCAAGGACGGCCGGATGCCTCCGCGAGGTTCCGGCGTCCGAGTGCTCGCTTAACGTCGTAGCTAGACGCCGCTTTAGTCGGCAGCGACGGCCGGATGCCTCCGCGAGGTTCCGGTGTCCGAGTGCTCGCTTAACGTCGTAGCTAGACGCGCTTTAGTCGGCAGGGACGACCGGATGCCTTCGCGAGGTTCCGATCCGAGTGCCTTGGTCGGCAAGGACGACCGGATGCCTCCGCGAGGTCCGTGTCCGAGTGCTCGCTTAACGCCGTAGCCGGGCGCGGGTATCCATCCCGAGTCCCGTCCGCGAGGGAAGCTGCGAGAGGAGTAGCTACCGCCTATCCCACAAGTTTACCCCATCCGCAGTGTGGGACTGGAGGGGGTGAGCGACGCGCGCACTGCGTTGGTTTGAACGCCGTGCTCTTGGAGCTAGTAACGGTAGTCCGAGTGGGTCCCGGGAGGTCCCGCCAAGGGGGACCTTCCGAGCGACGGTCCCAGTAGGGTGTCCTGCCTGCCGTGGGGCGACCCATAAGAAACCTTTCTTTACTCAATCTCAGATGGACCCCGGGTCGTCACCACCCAGAGCACACCGGGCCGCCGCCATCGATGAGCTCCGGGAGAGTGTGAAGTATGGTCTCTGACGCGAGTAGAGGTGACTGGTCGTCACCGACCCAACCGAGACCCACCGGGGCTCACTCGTGCTTGCCCTCGCTCAAGTTTCACTGGGCGACCTACGCCCATCCGGTGGGTTAGGCCTTTTGAACCCACGACTTTGGTGGGCCTGGCGCAAGCCACAAAGCTTTGCCATCTTGGGACCGCAGCTGCCCAATGGGCTTCTGCGCGCCGGAACAACCGTCCGCCAAAAGCGGAGACCAAGAGGTAACGGACACGCTGTCGGGCGGCGTCTTTATGACTCGCAACTTTGACGCGACAGGATTAAATGCGAGTGGAATTGGAAATCGGGAGTTACGGGCCGGCGTGATGACGAGGCGGACGCGACGATTCATTCGAGGAGGCGTCCGTTCGGTCGGCGTCCGCTCGCCTCCTATAAATGCGTTGTTGGGGTGCCTCGGGTAGCCACTTTCTCGCCTTCTTCGTCTCCGTCCCTAAAGCAAGAAAACGCCAGAGAGCCGAGAAGGAAACCTCGGCCCTCTTCTTCTCACCTTTCCGTTGCTTCCCGAAGATGGCGTGGGCCAGTGCTCCGCGCACAGAGAGTCGCGCGCTCGGCCTAGTGAAGAAGGGCTTCCTCCCGGCGCAGGGCACCTCTGGCTGGAGAGTGCCGACCGGGGCCGTTATCCCGGCGCCGCAGAGCGACGAGGTTGTGGTCCCCGCCTCGTTTTTGAGCGGCCCGGCTGCCGCTCCACCCTTTCGTCCAGGGGCTTCTTTTCCATTACAAGGTGGAGGTGCACCACCTCAACCCTAACGGGGTCCTTCACATCGCCATTTTCATTACCCTGTGCGAGGCCTTCTTAGGGATTGAGCGCATTGGGCGCCTGTGTGGCGCACTTCTTCGGCGAGGCTTTGGAAAGACAGCCGTCGACGCGACGGCGCCCATGGGCGCCTGGCCTCCACTTGAGCGGGCGGAGCTCCAAGTACTGGACATCAAGGCTGCCGAGTCCTCTAACAAGGGATGGCGCTCGAATGGATCTATGTCGGAACGTTGAAAACAGCGCCCGAGCTTTTACGGCGAGCTCCTGTCGCAGATGGAGCAATGGACACAGGCGCCGAGAAGAGGAGAAGAACAAGGTGGCCCCGATCGTGGAGGAGATCGGGCTCGAGGAAACGGGGCGACCGGGGATGTTGTCGTGCGCCTTCATGAGGATGCGCGTGCAGCCCCTCGCGCTCGAGCCGCACCCCATGTTCGATATGAGGGCCATCCGACCGGGCAAGGATGGAGGTGGCCGAGTTGGCGCGCGTCGAGGTGGAGGCCCGGTGGCGGCGATTATCGGAGGAAGCGCCACGGTGGCGCGGCGCCACCCGGCCTTCTCGTCGGCTCATCCCCAATCGGTGAGTTTGTGGGATTTTTCTTTCTGCTTCTTTCTTCTTCGCTCTTAGCGTCGACCTGATCGGTCGTGTTTGTATCCTCTAGGGGCTCGCAGGCATGTCCTCCCGGGCACCGCTCCCGGGGGAGAAAGAAGCGAGGGCGGCCTCTCGGCGAAGACCGCGAGGCCGATTCCCGCAAAAGCGGAAGGAGGAGAGGAGGAAGAAGAAGCGAAAGGAGCGCGCGGCGAGGACGTATCGGAGTCCACCGCGGTGGGGACGACTTCTACTGATAGTGGGGGGAGCTTCCCCGACTACAGCGCATTCCTTCCCGACCCTCCGGTGAGTGGTGGCTCGAGAGTTGGCCCGACAGCAGCCTCGCGCCGCGTGTCCCTCGAGCGAAGAAGCGTCTGCGGCGCAGATTGTCGACGCGCCCGACGGTGGTAGCCGGGAAGCGGCCACCGACCGCCCCTTGGTGGGGCCGACGAAGAGAGCGCGTGCAGCGCGACTCCGCTCCGCTCGATAAGTATTTCTTCCTTCTGCTGGAACATTTTTGTAGCAAAGCCGCTCGGCGACTTTTACATATCGTGATGTGCGGCGCCTACACGGCGTGGCGGTGGGCGTGCGCGGCCACTTCTCAAGTGGCGGTCACGGCGGCTCGGTGGTACCGTCAGTCGGCGCCTATGGAGCACGCGGCCGTGGGCGCGCCCTCCTTTGAGGAGGAGAGATCGAGGCCGGCGAGAGCTCTCGCCGCCCGCCGGACGCCGCCCGACGCGAGGGTCTTCGAGAGGAGGGGACGGCGACGCCGGCAGCCATTGCGCCCGATCGGGCGCCGGCGGAAGAGGTGGAGCGACCGCCCGACTCCACGGCGGTGCCGGTCGAGATAGTCTTCTTAGGAGGTCGTGCGTAGCGCCGGCGGCGCGCCGCCGGCGGCGCCGATGCGAGGCGTCAGACCGCCCCCCCCAAGGGCTCCCGAGGCCGACTTCATCGCCCAGCCATGGCGCTCGTCGTGCGCGCCGCTCCTCCGAGCGAGCGCGAAGTCTGCTGCCGGATGTGGCCCGGGGCCGGGATCCATGGACCCGGCCGAGGCGAGTGGGCTACCCTTGGCAGCGCCACGGTTGCGGAGGAGGAGATAGGGCTGATCCATAAGGTCCGACCCTAGCCTTAGAGTCTTCAATGAGCGCTGGAGGTGATGGTCGGGGATTCAACCGTAAATTTGTAAGTAGAGCGAAGGAGTCGTGCTTTGTAACTCTCGATATGCTACGCGGTTGTGAAATGTACGTGTTGTGCGACATTTGCGGGCCCGTTCGGCGCCAGTAGGCTCCTTCGTCGCTCGGATGCTCGTGGTGACGCAGATGGAAGAAAGTGGTCGGTTGCGGCAGTTTCGTCTTGCCCAAGAGGCTTTGAACATTGGGCGGACGGAGGCGAAAGAACTCCGCCTAGGGTGGAGGAGGCCTCAAGGCCCTTCGACGAGCGCCAGCCGAGGCCTTGAGGCAAGGGTGGTGGAGCTTGAATCCTCCTGGCGGAGGTCACCGAGGCCAAGGACGCCGCCGTCACCGCGAGGGGTGGCACAAGCGAAGCGACCCATCTGCGGTCGGGCGGGATCGGGCCCGGAGGGCGCCGAACAAGCTCGGTCCGAGCGGAGACTGACCGGAAGGAGCCGGCTTCCTTGAGGACGTCCTCGAGAGTCTCGGAGGAGGTCGGCACTGATCGACTCTGCGGTATCGTAAGTATCTCAACTCCTCCATTGATTTCTTTGGTTGGGGTAACCTGGGAGACTCATCCGAGACGCCAAAACTTCAGAGGTGCGAAAAACTGAGCGTCGCCATGGAGGCTCGAAATGCGGCGGCGGAGACCATGACGTGGCGATCGCGGCGGGGGCGAGGCTCTGGCGCCGAGGGTCTCCGAGGATGGTAGGGCCGAGATGGGCGCCGGTGGAAGCCCTTGGAGGGCGGCCAGAGGTCTGCGCCCAAGTCTTGGGCACAGGCAGGGCAGCGCACTTGCCCTGCTTGGCCCGAGTCTGGGGCTTGTGGAGGCGGTGTGATTGCGGGCGCGAAGATCGAGCTTCGTCGCCCGACCGTCAACACCGCCTCGCACTATGACGGTGTCGACCTCGCGATGGTGAGTAAGCGGCATCGCCGGAACCGGACCGACGACGCAGGTCGATGAGTTCGAGCTCGTGTCGAGCCGCATGCTCGGAGATCGCTGCCACGTCCCGCTGAGGTCGCCTTCAAGATGCGGTCCTCCTCCTCCGTGCTTGGCCGCCACCGGAAGAAGAGAAAGAAGTTAGCCCCTTTTTTTCTTTTCTTGCAAAGACCGTGTAAACGATCGTAAGTAATTGTAAGCTCGGTTTGCCTCTTTGCTCTCCTTTGCGTTTGGGTTTGACCGACCATAGCCTCAAGGACCACGGGTCGCTTATCGTGTAGGTCGGGTCAATTTGAGAGGTCGAAGAGGATAGGAGTCTTGTTTATCGCGGTAGTTCTGCGCACTCATGGGGTTCGGAGTGTTCCCGATCGGCCAAGGATTTTTCCACTCGGGCACTTCCTTCTTCCGCAAAGTGCTACTTAGCAACCATAGCCGGGCGAGGCCGTAGCGGCCTTTCGGGTCGAGAGGGTTACCGCTCGGGATAGACTCTGTGACTAGTCGGGTCACCGACCCACATGAGTCGTGAGTTAGCCGAGTTCGTGTGGGGAAGATTGTTCCCAATCGACCGTAAGGTCATCCCACTCGGTGCTTCCTTCTTCCGCGAGTGCTCTTTGGGCAACCATAGCCGGCCGGGCGTAGGCCGTAGCACTCGGGTCGAGAGGGTTACCGCTCGAGATAGACCTCGTGGTCGGTGGGTCACCGACCGCACGGACACCATCCGAGCGGCCTAAGCGGGGCGCCCGCGGGCAGCCCAGAGTCGTCACGTGGCGACTGTGTGCTCGGTTGGGAGAAAGGTAAAGACTTATACCAGGAAAAAGAAAGAGCTTAGGGATAGAATCGCCTTAACTTTTCAATGTTCGGGCATTAGGGAGGATCGACCATCGGCGTCCTTGAGTCGAAGGTGCGGTCGGAGAACTTCCACGACGGTGAAAGGACCCTCCCGCGTCGGCTTGTGCTTATCTTTGGTTGTCCGGACCGACGAGAACCAAGTCGCCACCGAAGGATCGATCCTCGAACTTGGCGGTGTGGTAGCGCGCAGGCTTGTTGATATCCGCCGACCGCGGAGACGGCCACGTCGCGCGCCTCGTCGAGTGGTCGATGGCGTCTTGTTGCGGCGAGCCCCGAGCCTCATCAAGGCTTGCAATCTCGAAGTCGTATTCCGTGTCGATGGGCAAAATGGCTTGGCCCAACACCATAAAGAAGGGTGTGAACCCGTCGCCGGTCGGCGTGGTCCGCACTCAGAGGGCGGAGGCGGCTCGGCTACCCGCCTGCGAAATGCTTGAGCCGATCAAGATCCGCGGCTTGAGTCCTTGAAGGATCATGCCGTTAGTGCGCTCGACCGGCCGTTAGTCCGCGGATGGGCTCTCGCGCCCAATCGACACGGATGTTGAAGTCGTCCACGAACTCGAAATTCCTTCCCGTGAACTGTGTTCCGTTGTTTCGGTGATGATGGAGTTTGGGACTCCAAACCTAAAAGCGATGTCGCGGAAGAAGATGGCCGCTTGTACCGACGTGGCGCTCACGACCGGCTTGACCTCTATCCACTTGGTGAACTTATCTACCGCGACGAGCGGTGGGTGAAGCCCCGGCGCTTTCTGAAGGCAGACCAAATCGAGTCCCAGACGGCAAAAGGCCACGTGATGGGGATCGTCTGTAAAGCAGAAATTTGGCGGATCGTCTGCGAGCAAAGAAGCGCATCCTTCGCGGTCGCGTCGATATGCTCGGCGTCGACACGTTGTTGTGATGAAACCTTGTCGAAAGGCCTTTCCCACAAGAGATCGGGTCGCGTGGTGACCGCAGACTCACTGTATGTCGTCCAAAAATTTGTTTTCCTTGGTCGGTCAAGATACATTTTGGAGGACCGGAGGAACTCCTTTTGTAGAGGTCTGGACCGTCAGGGCGAAAGATTTTGCTCACGGGCGAGGCGCCGCCTCGGTCGGGTCGGAAGTGACCCGTCAGTCAAGCGATCGATGTAGGGCCTCCTCGATCGGACTCAAGTGCTAGCACACCGCGGGCGATCCGGCCAAGTCTCACGCCCGACCGCGCGTCGGTCGGGTGGCCGTCTTTGGATTGGTCGGTGGCCGCCACCGCCGAGTCCACCGGACAATGGGCCGCAGGAGGTCGGAGACGAAGATCCGGCGGGACGGGCTCTGGGAGGCAAGATTGGCGGTGATCGGCCTCGCCATTGTAGCGTCGGTAGCTATGGTGAAGCTCGAAACCCTTGAACCGCTCCTCGGCCGGCGTACTTTCGACGATCTGCGGCCATGCGGCGTCTCGGGGCCCGCAGCCTTCATGACTTGGTCGACGACAAGCTTGGAGTCCCGTGGGCGTAAGCCGGCGGGCACCGAGGTCGGCGGCGATCCGAGACCGTTGGCGAGCCTCGTGCTCGGCAATGTTGTTGGTCACGTCGAAGAGCAACCTAATGGCGTACAGCTGTTCCCGAGTGGGAGATGATGGCGACTCCGCGCGCGCCATTCTTGGTGTAAGACCCGTCGAAGTACATTGTCCATGCTCGGGTCTTCACCACCGGTGGTGCTCGGCTTGGTCCACTCGGCGGCGAAGTCGGCGAGCTCGCGACTTGATCGCCGTCAGAGGCGTATATTATGCCATGGCCGCTAAGCTCGGCGCCCATTTGGCTATCCTTCACGAGGCATCGCGATTATGGATGATCTCGCCTAGTGGGGCGTGGTCACCACGGTGATGGCGTCTTGATCGAAGTAGTGAGCGAGTTTCCTCTTTGCGATGAGCACCGCGTGAGAGTAACTTCGCACTGTGGTACCGATTCTTGGACTCGGAAAGTACCATCGATGAAGTAGACCGCCGTTGTACCTTGAGCTCACGGCCTTCTTCCGCTCGCTCCACCACGAGGGCGGCGGACGACTTGGGTAGTGGCGGCGATGTAGAGCGGCGGTTCACACGGTGCTTGGCGACGGGATCGAGGCGAGGACAGAAGGCCTTCAAGCGGGTGAGGGCCTCCCGAGCCTCGGTGTCCAAGCGAAGCGGTCGGATTTCTTGAGCGGCTGTAGAGCGGCATTCCGCGTCGCGAGGCGAGACACGAACAGCTCAAAGCCGCGAGCACCGGTCGACCTCGGACCCCTTTGAGGTTCTTGGCCGGGCCCATCCTCGCGATCGCCGAGATCTTCTCTGATTGGCCTCGATGCCTCGCTCGAGACGATGAAGCCTAAGAGCTTTCCTTTGGGGACCCCAAGGCGCACTTCTGGGTTGAGCTTTATGCGAAACCGTCGAAGGTTCGCGAAAGTCTCTTCTAGGTCGGCGATAAGGTCGTCGACCTTCACGGTCTTTACGACAATATCGTCGACATACGCCTCAACGCGTTGCGCCGATCCGGTCATTGAAGCACGTTTGCATACATCGCTGGTATGTAGCGCCGCGTTCTTGGCCGAAGGGCATTGTGACATAGCGAGCAGCCGAGCGGAGTGATGAAGGAAGTCGCGGTGGTCGGACTCCTTTAGCGCAATCGGTGGTAGCAGTAGGCATCCAGAAGGAAAGAGACTCGCACCCAGGTGGAGTCGATGACTTGGTCGATGCGAGTAAGGAATGGGTCCTTGGGACATGCTTTGTTGAGACTCGTATAGTCAACACACATTCTCCATTGCCCGTTCTTCTTTTTACAAGTCTGAGGTTGGCTAGCCACTCGGGTGGCGCACCTCTTTCTGAACCCCGCGCCAAGAGTTTGGCGATCTCCTCCCTATAACCTGTGCCTTTCCTCGTCGAGCGGCGCGGCGTTGGGCGGCCGGCTTTGAGCACAGTCGGACGCTCAAGGAGTGCTCGGCGACCTCCTTTGGAATGCCCGGCATGTCGGAGGACCTCCATGCGAAGACATCTTTGTTAGTGCGGAGGAAGTCGGCGAGCGCGCTTCCTATTTGGCGGGGCGTGGCTCGACCAAGACGGTCTTGGTCGGATCACGAGGATCGACCGTGACCTCCTTCGTGTCCTCGGCGGTTTTAGGATCCCGCCTGATTTCTTTGGATTCGAGGGCGGACTCGGCGCTTCCTCCCGAGCTTGTTGAGTTCCGCGAGAGGCAGCGACCGCCGAGAGCTCGCGGCACCGCCTCGCGATTGAAGGCAAGCCGGAAAGACGATGCGCGGTAATGACTCCATGCGGTCCGGGCATCTTCACTTGAGGTAGGCGTGGCGGGGATCGCCATGAACTTGGCGTAGCATGGCCTCCCGAGATGGCGTGGTAGGCGCCGGGAAATCCACGACCTCGAAGGTGAGGGTCTCGGTGCGCGAAGTTTCCGGCTCCCGAAGGTGACGGGCAGGTCGACCGCCGGCGGATGGGCTTCTTGGCGGGATAGCGCCATGGAAAGGTGCCTTGCTTGGCCGGAGGCTTGAGCGCGGACCCCATAGCGTCGAGCGTCTCAACGTAGGGATGTTAAGGCCGCTGCCCGTCCATCAAGACCTTCATGAGGCGCCGTTCCGACGACGGGGTGACCACGGCGGGTACCTCCCGGTACCGGGGACGCGATCGGGTGATCGGTCCGATCAAAGGTGATCGGGAACTCCGACCACCAAGATATTGGGGGCGCCCGCGCGACGGTGTGGACCTCGCGATAGCGAGCTTGAGCCGACGCTTGTCGGCGTAGTGCCGGTCCTCCGAAGATCATGAGGCGGCCGTCGGGCTCGGGAACTCGTCGTCGCCTTCTTCTCCGCCGTTCGCGGGGCGCGGCGAGCTTCTTTCCTTTGCTTCGCGGCGTGGTGGGGACGCTAGAAAGATAGCGCCTCGGACTTCGCGATCCGGTACTTGTGCTTGACGGAGAACCCATGGTTCGGGCATGGGCCGTCCATCAATTTCTCGGTGGTGGGCGCGACGGTCGGCCGCTACCGCTTTAGCTGGCGAGGCGGTCGGCCGTGGCGACCACTGGGTCTCACGGATCTGCTTCCCATGCCGCCTGGGTTTGTCGAAGCGGTCGGAAGAGACCCGGTTGAACGCCGGGCTCTGCTGGGCCTTTCCTCCTTCGAAAATAGCCCTACGGCCTCCTCGCGGGGCGTGGTTGAAATGGCGATGTCGAGGAGCTCCTTGGTGGTCCCGGGCTTGAGGCCCGGCTTGTGCACCAAGGCCTTGCGGAGAGGTGCCGTAGATGAAGGCTCCCACGACATCGGCGTCGGAGATGTCGGGAGCTCGTTACTCGGGCGGAAAACCTCGGATGTAGTCCCGAGAGTCTCCCGGCCGCCGCTTGCAGCCTTCGTGTCCCAGGAGTTACCGTGGCGCTTATAAGTGCCACGAAGTTACCGACGAAGAGATTCTTCAAGTCGGCCCGCCTCTGACAGTTTTGAGGCGGTACTCGAGCCGAGCTCGGCCGAGTCCGCGAGTAGATGGGAGGTACTTGGATGATGAAGAGATCATCTGTCGCTCCCCCGGCCCGACACGCGAGCCGTAATCTTGAGCAGACACAGGTTGGTGGCCCGGTGTACTTAGCAATGTTGGTAGGCGCCGGAATCGGGCGGGAAATCCGCTGGCGGATCCTTGGCAAAAAGCAGTGTGGTCCGGGACCATCGAGGCTCGGCCGCGATAGTGGCGCTCACCATCCGCAACACGTGAGTGGCGGCGTCCTCCGCCATCTTTCTTGGCGCCTCGGGTGGCGCGGATGTTGTAAACATTACCGGCGCGCGCGCGGGTGCGTGAGGCCCGGGGTGGTTCATGGTGGGGTGCGGTCTTGGCCGCACCAGTGCGCTTCCATGCAGCGGATGCGGGCCGATGGCGGAAGTAAGCGCGGTGTGGTAGGAGCCGGAGGCTGCATGTCTTTACCTGCGCGCGCGCTCCACCACCCGAAGGTTCGGTAGGTAGCTCGGCCTCCGGGTTTGCGGGCTCGGAAGGCCTCGGGCAAGATTGCGGCCGCAACCACGTTTTGGCTTGCGTGAGGAAAAAGCGGGGCGCGGATTACGCCTCAACTTGTGGTGCTCTTGGCGCGCGCGCCGTCTGCGTCGCCCGGCCTTGCGCGGGCTCGGGCTCGCCTGCTCGAGTTGGCACAGAGCGCGGCCGAGCTTCGACCTTCGCTCCTCCACTCTCGCGTTGCCGTTGGAGCTCGGCCCGGCGAGCTCGAAGCGCGTTCAGCAGCGCTACCGCTGGTATTCCCCCTCCTGTGCCTCGGTCGCGGGGACGGGGACCGTCGTAGCAGCGGTGGCTACGGCCAAATCGCTGTGCCGCCACGTTGCACTCGCGAGTGCCGCTGCGCGGGATACTCCGTGTCGGGCTGGGCCGTGGTGGAAGAGTCTTCCGAACTCGTGGACGGAGGTTGGCATGTAGCCACCATAGCTACAAGTCGTGGCGGCGGGAGGTGGCGGGATCTCTGCGCGAGCTCGGAGGGCTTCGCCAAAGGAGGTATAGCGCTCCTCGGGTTCGGCTTTGGGGCCGCGGGCGCTCAAGCCGGAGTGGGGCGGTCTGCCGGAGATGGTGTCGAGGCTCCCAGCGCCGCCCCTCCGGCGGCGAGGATGAGCGTGAGCTCTCCCTCCGAGGTGACGGTGAAGCTGAGGGAGCCGAAGCGGATCTGGCTCCCGAACACAGTCATGCCGTCGTTGGAGAAGAATGCCATCAAGGAGACGAATGGGACTCCGGAGATCTTTGCTGAAGACGCGCAAGCCCCTACCGGCGCATGGCCGCCGGCCGCTTGAGCGCCGGCAAGTAAATTTGTAAGTCTAAGGGGCTGCGCGTTCCCGCTCCCTGAATGGTTAGACCACAGTCCAAGATGTATCTTGGTTCGGGCGAAGGTCCCTACTCCAGTTCGTGCGTTGGTGTTGTATTCACTGGGGTGCGGATGACTGCACCGAGCTTTTTTACAAGCGAGAGGTGGAGCCTCAACACTAGAATGGTCTAAACTTAGCTCTCAGAAGGAGAAGAGAAAGAAAAAGAGGAAGAAAAGGAAAAAGCTCTCTTGTAGCTTTTACTCGCTGCCCTGTTAGGAGGTTCCTGCCTCCTTTCATTCAGTACGAAGGGGCAGGTTACATCGAGAATTGGCGAAGTGCCAGGCGAGCTACTTCTAGGGGCTTCAGTCTTGCCCATGCCGATCGTCACCGCTGCGAGCCTATCTTTGGTCGGTGGTCTAGCCGGTCGAGCGGTTAGGTAATCCTCCGGAAGTGGCGTGTCGCTGCTCTGTGATCCATGTGGGTCTTTGTCGTGAGTCGCGTGTGGCGTTGGAGTTGCCTCGGGAGAGCGTGTCCTTGCACCGTGGGTGGCCGGGTGATGGGACGGAGGCGTGGCTTCGCAGCTATCAAATCGTCTTGGGAAGGACCACCTCGCTCGATCACTTGAATGACCGTTCGTGGGGCACGTGGCCTTAGGTTGACACGGGACTCCGATCGCGCGACGCGCCCTCGGCGGGATTATCATGGTTCGGTCGGGCCGGGATCCCGTCTGCTGCGGGGTCGGGAACCTCGCTGAGTCGGTCGCGGGATCCGCCCGTTGCGGGGTCGGGAACCTGCTTTGAAGTCGGTCGGGGATCCGCCCCGCTGCGGGGTCGGGAACCTCTTGAGTCGGTCGCGGGATCCCGTCCCACGCGGGGTCGGGAACCTGCCGAGTCGGTCGGGGATCCGCCCCGCTGCGGGTCGGAAACCTATTTGAGTCGGAGTCGGGACCGGTCGGGAATGGTCTCCTGAATGGTCTCAGAGGCATTTGGGTAGCGGTAGGGGGACGGCCTGTTTAGGCTGGGGCCGTATTCGAGGCCGCCTGCTTGCTGCTCTGGGCTTTGCTTGTTGCAATTGGGCCGTTGGTGCACCCCTGTTTTATGAGTATTCGTCAATACCCAAGTTGACATTAGATATTGCCTAACCCATATCTTATGGTTTTCAAGGTTGGTGTCTTTTATTTATCAAGGAAGTTTCATGCAACAATTAGTATTATCTACCGATACCTACAATATAACAACTTTACCAAAAATACAAGCATGAATAAATAAATTTGATAAAGTAATATAAGTTAATTGAAATACTAGGATCAACATGGTGAAAGGGGGGTTCTTTCCTTGCTCGTTGATTTCTAGGGCGGGATCGAGATGGTCGACGAAAGTGTTTGAAGCGTCAGTATCTATACGTTGTACATCAAACAACAATAAGAAGCAAAAGAATCCAAATGAAGTTAAAACCCAAATATCAGTACAGAAAACAGAGAGTTTATATTTTTAGAAAAATCTGAAAATTGGTTTTGCAAATTTTGGAGTTTAATTTGCTTTGCATAGTCATGAATTTCCAAATTTTTAACTGTGCCACTAGACATTTTTAAATAGAAGTCCAACTCACATAAAGTAAAATTTTAAATTTATATTAAATAAAAGAGATTGTATGATTTTATAAGAGTTTAGGAATTAATTTTGCCATTTTTGAAGGTTATTTACAATAGTTATCAATATTTGAATTTGAATAGTGTTGAAGGTTAACCAAAATAGGGATTTAATTCAAATTGAGCCCAAATTCAAATCTTTCTGTAGTTATAGTCACCTGATAATGCTACAAGATTTTTGAAGTTGATTTTTCTGGATTTATATTTTAATTGCAAAGGATATGACTACTACAAGTTTTAAATGCCAAGAACCATTTTGAGTTAAGTTTTAAATCGAAACATGGTAAAATTCAAAATATTTCTGTACTAACAGAAGGTTCATGATTTTAGAGATTTTCAGGAACTGGTTTGATAATTTTTGGAGATTAATTGCTATAGTTATCATTATTTGCATTTCGAATGTATTGAAAACTAACCTAAATAGGAAATTAGTCCAAATTAAGTCCAATTTCAAATATTTTTACAGGAATGGGAATATTATGATCTCAGAAGTATTTAAAAATTTACTACATCAAATTTGGAGTTAGTTTGTGAAAATTCCAAATAGTGCATACTCTAGGTTCCATTCAAATTTTAAATAGAGATCAAATTTTACATTTTTTGCATAAGTGATAATTTCATGATTTTATAAGAATTCAGAAATTGGTTTGACCAAATTTTGATTTAATTTTCATAAGTTAGAAGCATTTGAATAGGCTTCGGTTTGGAAATTCTAGAAAAAGAAAATGGTTTTGACTGGTAACTTTTTGTATATACGATTGTTGACTGTTGACCATGGATCCTGTATGACAAGAATTTGAATCATACAAGTAGGCCATGCATGTCATTCTCTTATATTTAAAACATTATCTCAATTGTAAAATTATATGAGGATTTCATATGACACACATGTATATAGATATAATTGAGAATGAGGTTGGATCAGTTGAACTAATTAATGGTCTACTTAACTTAAGGCCTTGCCATTTGAATTCAAAGATTAATCAAATTAATTGAGTTTATTAAGTCAATTTCCGATTAGGGATTCTAACTAAACTAAAAAGGTTTATTGAACTTCACCCGGGGCTTTAAACCCTGGACTGGTCAATCAACTAGGTTCAAAATAAGTTGACCCCACCTGCCATTGAGTATAAAGGCCAACAGGGATTACCAATCACCAAAACACCTTTGAACCTGGGCCACGATAAGAGGAAGGAAAACAGAGCAGAGAAGCACGCACGGCAAACTCCATGGCAGCGGCTCGGGCGAGTGTGGCCGGCGACGGGGCAAGCGCAGGGAGGCGAAGGTGAAGCCCAAAAAGGGTTTCTGGGACCTTTCCGAGGCCGTAGGAGGTGGAAACCGGAGCTGCGATGGCCGGAGGCGGCGGCACGGCAGTCCTAGGCGGTGGCGCAACAGGGCCACAGGTGATCCGACGCTAGGAGGTTTCTCGGCAAAAATTGAACAGGGGAGGAGGTGCAGAAGCCCACCGTGAGTCTTCCTGGACGGTTTCCGGAACTGGGGATGGATGATGGTGGCCGGACAGCGGCGAGCCGTGGTGGCACAGGGCGGTGTGCGCGGCAGCAGCTCGACGGTGGGCGAGGGCATCAATTGAGAAGTGGGGCGGCCATAGGGTTTTGTGAGGATTCTCCCTGCGAGATTAATTGGAAGATAGCGATTTGTAGGCATTCTTGGCCTTTGGCTTGGATGCGGTGAGGAAATGGGGCCAGCGCCGAGCAAGAAAGCAGCGGCGCCCAAATTGCAGCTTGTGTGCCGAAGTGGGGGCAGTGGGGAGGATAAGGAGAGGAATTGGGTGCCGGGGCAAGGCCAAGGATCGGCTATTTAAGCACAAGGTCGCAGGCTGCTGGAGAGCGCGAAGCCTCTCGTGAGCGAGTGTGACTGGCAGCTAGCGGCCAAGGCAGCGGTATCTCGAGCTTTGCAAGTGTGCATAACAGTAGGCACGGGCAGCAGCAGCAAGGGCGCAGGGCGGCGGCAGTGGTGCAGAGGGGGCATCGACGGCCGGGGCAGGCACGGGCGGCCAGGGTCCAAATACCACGGCGGCTGCAAGTACCAGGGAGGGCATTGACTCCTCGTGCCATGGCAGAGCTCGTGCAGGGACAACGGCTGCCGTGGCAGGAGAATGAGGCAGTGTGGCAGTGGCAGGAGCGGCGTCGAGCACTTGGCGGGTGGCGCGGTTATCAGTCGGAGGAGAGGAGGGTAGGGCACTGTACGGTGGGAGAAGGCGTGCGCGAGGCTCAGGTGGCGCGGGACGCGTGGTGACGCGGTCTTGGGCGCCGGCGACAAGGCGGGCACGGCCTGGGAACGCCGGGAGCGAGCAGAGCTCGGCCAGAGCAAGGGAGAAGGAAAAGGTGGCTCTCATGTGGGTCAAGGGGGCCCACAGGGCAGTGGCATAGGCTGTAATACTCCACCAAAACAGGGAAAGCGTATTTGCAGTTTCCAGGGATTTTGCAAAGGCAATTAACTCTGGAATTTGGGTCTTTGGTTATGAGCCCGAATTTCTAAGCATAGAAAAATGGCTTAAAATTTTATAAAAGTTTCTACAAATGATATTGAGGTAGTATTAATGTTCCTATGAAAATTTCAGATGATGATCAATCTTTTGGACTTTTACAAAAATCTGGCAATGCTACTGTCTTGTATAAGTTCTTCTGTTTTTTATTTTCTATTAGTACTAAATTAAGTCTAATATTTCTAAAATATTGGATTTAATTTAGTACTAATAGAACAATTTTTTCAAACTTGCTGCCTATCAAGTCAACTATTCGATAAGTACTAACAACCAACTACATTACAAGAACAATTTTTTCAAGCAGCCAGTCCGTGCAGCCCTCCACCTATCACATCCTCTTCGATTTCCTTCACGATCCGCGATATATGCTTAAATACGCGTTAAAAATTATTGCATTACGTTCTAACCGAATATGCCTCGTAGTGAGAATGATGAGGGAATTGCAACCCTTAATCCGGTTAGATCTCGATGAGTTAGATGTTAATGACCACCAGTCTTGAAGGACAGCATCATTACTAGGTGTAAGCCTCTGCTTTCTTACCCATAAAAAAAAAATTCGAAACCACACTTGCGGTGCAAAACTTCATTACGTAGTGGGTTGACCTCCTGACCTTTAGACCCTTGAGAGTAGTGAGCAGGGGCAAAATTAAGGGACATGTACATATGTACTTAATTGGCCCCTATGCTAAGGTAAGCTGGGTGCGACCCAGCTTGTGTGTGCAACATGCATGCATTTTTGTTACTTACTTATTGGCCCTCGCACGACAATTTTGCTGCTTGCTTCGCCCCTAGCGATGGCGAATGAGAGACAAGTACGGTTTTAGGAGCAATGGGGGACAATCGATGGCTCTAAGCGGCGAAGAGGACTGTAGGGACAGGGAGATGAATGAAGGGCGTGCAATTCGTGGATGGATGGATGGATGGATGGATGCTAGGACAGAGGTGGGGAGGGAGCTAGCATGGCGGTTAGCTCTGGCAGGCAATTGCATGCTTGCAAGGTGACGAGTTGAGCCTAGAGGTTTGGACACCGTGTCCGTCCTAGTTTAAGTTGATGAGGAATAGGCTTTCTCAGGTTTAGAACGTGGAATAGAAATGGATTACAATTATTTTTTTAATTGTAGACAAAACCTCCATCTTGTTTCGTTGAGATTATTGGATTGAAATTACTATCACCTTATTTTTGCATGGTCTCTTATTCGGTTGCTCGTCTCGTGTGGTGACGTTGCGATTGTTTGGTTGCTACCACCTGATGTGCACTAGGGTTGTCCCGATCTTCGGATGAGAACGATATGATGAACCACAAGATCAGCAACCAAACAATCGCAATGTCACCACACAAGACGAGCAACCGAATCAAAGACCCGATCGATCCTTGTACCTGCTGCGATCAAGAACATGCAAGAACAAGGTGATAGCAATTTCAATCCAATAATCTCAAGGAAATAGGATCAACCAAGTCTTGAACTCGAAACCTCCTGGCTCTAATACCATATTGATTTGTATACACCAACCAGTTCACCCAAAAGCTTAAGCTAATAAGGAAAAATGAGCAATTCACTTATACTTCAACACACCGCTTCGGAAAAAATATCTACGTGCGGTAACCGGAAATCTTGGGAAATTATCGACCAATATTTTTAAACACATTTTGAATTCAAATTTGGTTAAGGTGAAGCGCTCGGTAAAATCTCGGCCAAAAGTTTTGAATTAAAAAATATTCACAAAAATTTGGCTGGTTGAAAACTATACCGGCAGGTAAAGGGGTGGGGTCCATGGGGAGGGTAACCGGCCGTGAGATATTAGTTTTTGGTGGCACAAATCTGAAGGCGATCCAAGGATTCAGAGTTTCCCACAGTATATACAATATTCTGTATAACAACAATTACAGAAAAAATGTAAATTACTGAATGTTGAAAGCCACATATAAAAGTTAACATTATTGTGGTGCATGCATGGAGTTTCACAAGAAACATATACTTGCTGATGTGAACAGAAATGGCATGATACTACATACCGCCGGAGTAAATTAATGACAAGAAATTAAGATGCTGGAATCGATTTGTACACGTACGCATATGACAATGATATCGGAAAAACATAGATATAATGGAGGTAGGTTCGTAGCTAGCACACTTGATTGTAATTAATACGCCGCGGGTCACTAATTACGCAGATCGATCATCCTTGTGATCCTCATCCTGAGCAGCTGGTTCAGTTTTGCTAGTCACGGTCTCCGCTGCAGGTTTATCTTCCGGTGGATCAGGCGAGGACTCGAGCTTGGCGAAGCCCTTGGCCGCCTCGACGATGGCCACCGGCAGGCCGAGGCACTTTTCCACGATCTTCTCCTGCATCTCTGTCAGCTCCTTGTAAAGCTTGTCTTCTTCCTTGCCCTCGCTGCTGCCGCCGCCTTCTTTCTTCTTGGCTTCTTTTTTCTTGGCTTCATTGTACTCCCGCTCGAACAGCTTCCATCCTTCGGTGACCCCGAGCTTGGGCGGGCGGAAGACTCTGCCAGTGCGCACCATGACCCTGGCGTAGTCTTCCTTGCGGCAGGTGACGAGAACGGCGCTCTTCTTGACCTTGGGCAAGCCGTAGGCGAGGCGCTCGAACCACTCGCCTTCCTTGGGCGGCTGCAGAGTCAGGTTGCTGTACCACCCGTCCTTGCCGTCGTTGTTGCTCGCCAGTTAGCTTGACTCGGAAACGGTGCGCGCCTCTGCTTCCCAGCGAGGCAGCCATCGCAGACTTGATTAACTTGATCTAGAGATGGCAGGCCCCGGACCAGCCCCTCCTGAGCCTTGCGTAGGTTGTCGAAGCCAAGGTGCCCGTACTGCCCATGCCAAAGCCAGGCGGTCTCCGAGCTGCGCGCCGCCAGGCACACTGGCCGACCGATCTGCAGCTCCAGGAGATAGAGGCACGAGTCTGTGTGTCGCACTCGCGTGAGCAGCTTCCGCTGAAGGTCGAAGATGCGGAGAATCCCGGAGTCAACCTCAATGCGGCAGCCCGATTTGTCCAGTTGGCCGATGCTGATAATGTTGGCCGTCAACCGGGGTATGAAGTACACCCCGGTCAACGCGCGATGCTCCCCGTTCTTGCAGTTGAAGACGACGGTGCCGCGCCCCTCGATTTCCACGATGGATCCGTCACCGAACTTGACGGAGCCGCAGACGCCAGCGTCGAGCTCGGAGAAGGCAGACCGCGCCCCGGTCATGTGATTGGTCGCGCCGGTGTCGAGGACCCAACGGTGAGCATCACGATTCTCACTCGGCCTGAGCTGCGCGAACACCTTGGCTTCATGGAGCGCGACGCTTTGTAGTGACGACGGCGGTGAATTCGATATTGGGGGCGCCTGGAGTGGGATTGTGGAGGAGGAGGTAGAGGATAGGGCTCCAATAGCTGTCATCAGAGTGGGCTCGTCCTCTTCTCCTTCCACCGCATGGGCCTGGGCCTGCATCTTGGCCTTGATGCGGCAGTCCTTGGCCCAGTGCCCCTTCTTACCGCAATTTCGGCAACGGTCGGCATCCACCTGCTTCGGCGCGCCACCGCCGCTCGCGCGCCCATCACTCGCCTTTCCTCCACCGCGACCTCGTCGGGTCTTTTCGCGTTTCTTGCCGCTGCCGGAGGCACCGCCATTGCCGCCGTCACGCAGCTTTAAGCGTGTCATCCAGTCTTCCTCCGCCATCAGGAGACGTCCCTGCTTATCGTAGACCGGTGCCGACGAAGCCGCCAGCTTCTTCTTCCGTTGCTCTACGGCGCGTAGCCGACCGGTGACCTCCTCGATCGAGAGCTCATTTAAGTCGAGCAATGTCTCGATTGAACATGCGATCTGCTCCAGATGATCAGGGACTACTTGGAGCATCTTCTGCATAATTTCATGGTCAGTTACCTCGCCACCAAGGGTACGGATGTTGTTTGCAAGCCCGATGAGCCGCAGTGAAAAATCGTCGACGGACTCGTCCTCCTTGAACGTGATCTCGCCGAAGTCCTTCAGGAGCTGGCCGGCTTTGGCGTCCGCGAAGCACGCCGACGCAGACAGTTTTCACCGCGTTCTAGGCCGAGCGCACCGTCCGCTTGCGGCCAAGCGAGGCCAGCATGTCGGGCGACACCGAGCATAGGATCGCTGCCAGGGTAAGCCTGTCCTCTCGGTACTCGATGACATCTTCTTCCTCAGGCTCGACGGTGTGCCACAGCCCTGCGGCCTCCGGGTTCACCCGCATCAATAGCGCCCACTCAGAATAGTTGGTGCGCGTGAGTGTGGGGTACTGGATGGCTCCGCCACTCGACTCCTTGACGACGCGCTTGACGACGACACCAGTGTCATTCCGGCACCCTCGTCGTGGTTCTGGAGACCGGTACTTGCGACGTCGCGAAGGCGGCGATGGAGACCTCGCACCCAAAACCGGAGTCGAACGGAACGATTGCACAAACATCACCAGGTCCTGGAACGGTTGGTCGCTCTGATACCAAATGTTGGAGTTCACTGGAAAAACTTGTCACAGGTGAACTCGAGAATGCGCACTCAAAACACGATGTACAAAGGTGTTTTGTGCTGCCAAGAAGCGACAGCCTTTCTTATGTATTAAGCAACTATTTAAAGAAAATACATTGGCTAAGAATGGCAGTTAGACTGCCCACAATGCGCGGCACGAACGTACACCCGAACGTGCCATTCCACGAGCATGCCGCGCATGCAGGACGACGCGCACGGCCTCAGCTATTCCAGGGACGTGCTCTCCTATCCAGTAACCAACCAAAGGAAAGAAGATAAACTGATATAATCATCGAGACCTGAAATATCTAACATGTGTGCGGAAGTTGGGGCAGTGGGGAGGATGAGGAGAGGAATTGGGTGCCGGGGCAAGGCCAAGGATCGGCTATTTAAGCACAAGGTCACAGGCTGCTGGAGAGCGCGAAGCCTCTCGTGAGCGAGTGTGACTGGCAGCTAGCGGCCAAGGCAGCAGTATCGCGAGCTTTGCAAGTGTGCATAACAGTAGGCACGGGCAGCAGCAGCAGCAAGGGCGCAGGGCGGAGGCAGTGGTGCAGGGCCACATAGGGGAGGGCGCAGTGGCGCAGAGGGGGGCGTCGACGGCCGGGGCAGGCACGGGCGGCCAGGGTCCAAATACCACGGCGGCTGCAAGTACCAGGGAGGGCATTGACTCCTCGTGCCGTGGCAGATCTCGTGCAGGGACAACGGCTGCCGTGGCAGGAGAATGAGGCAGTGTGGCAGTGGCAGGAGCGGCGTCCAGCACTTGGCGGGTGGCGCGGTTATCACTCGGAGGAGAGGAGGGTAGGGCACTGGACGGTGGGAGAAGGCGTGCACGAGGCTCAGGCCGCGCGGAACGCGTGGTGACGCGGTCTTGGGCGCCGGCGACAAGGCGGGCATGGCGCTGCAACGTGGAGGGCGTGCGGCCTGGGAACGCCAGGAGCGAGCAGAGCTCGGCCAGAGCAAGGGAGACGGAAATGGTGGCTCTCATGTGGGTCAAGGGGGCCCACAGGGCAGTGGCATAGGCTGTAATACTCCACCAAAATAAGGAAAGCGTATTTGCAGTTTCCAGGGATTTTGCAAAGGCAATTAACTCTGGAATTTGGGTCTTTGGTTATGAGCCCGAATTTCTAAGCATAGAAAAATGGCTTAAAAATTTATAAAAGTTTTTACAAATGAGATTGAGGTAGTATTAATGTTCCTATAAAAATTTCAGATGATGATCAATCTTCTGGACTTTTACAAAAATTTGGCGTTGCTACTGTCTTGTATAAGTTCTTCTGTTCTTTATTTCTAGGAGTACTAAATTAAGTCTAATATTTCTGAAAATTTTAATGAATTATACTTTGGAACTTTATATTATACGGTTAAAATTTCAGAGGATGATCATGTATGTAAATTTTTATAAAAATCTGACAGTGCCTCTATTCCTTCAAATTTGCTACTTTTGATTTTCTAGAAGCACTAAATGAATTCAAAAATTGTAGAAATTTTTCTGAGGTGTTTCATAGATTAATTAGGATTTAACCAGATTTTATTTTGTTTATTTGATATTGAAATTCACAATTAGGAAACCATATTTGGACTAATTAAAAGCATTTTCTTATTTGCCAGAAATTCAAATAAATAATGAAAATTCAAATTAAAGACAAACTAAATTTGTATTCTTGCATTTCATAATTGTTATATTTGGGATGTTAAATTTTAGCCAAAGAATTTCAACATTCAAAAAGTTTGAATCAAAAGTTGAGAGAGAGGATAGTGCGTCTGTGCACAAGAGGTTGGTGTGGACTGTGGACAAGGTTTGTGTGGTGTGGATTGGTTGGATGGATGTCTAAAGATGATACAGTTCAACGGTGATGAGTTGTCCTGTCAGTTTGACGATACAACGTTGCTTAATCTTTCTCTTGAAAATATAGTTGTATTTCTTATACAACTGTAAGAACTCTAATATAATCAAACCTACTAAAATAAATAGCACATCTCTCTCTTTTTCCTTGGTTTAACGTGAAAATCTAGCCAATCAAAGCGAATGTGAAATCTTCTTCTAACATCGTTTTGATAATATAACATATTTGATATTTGGTTCGCAAGCTTCATGCATGCATGCAATTCAAAAATGGATTGAAATATTTGAAGCCGCAAACATCAAGCATACATGTCATTTCTTTTACTACATGTGTACAGCAGGCCAGCCTGCTTCTTACCAGGCAGGTTAGCATATGGGATTACAGGTGGTTAAACAAAATCATGTTAGGCAGCCAGCTGATCATACCTTTTACATGGAAAATGTAGTCGATCCCTACGTGAGGACTACCTCCATCAGCGTCTCACTCCCTCTCATGGAGTATTTGTATCGGTTATTAGAAGAGGGAGCTGAGGTACTACTACACGGCATGTGTGGGAGTTCGGGACATGGATCTGGTGCAGTTGAGTGGGGACTGTTAAGTTTGCAGTCCCTACTCAACCGTCCGATCGAAAATAGACCCGTGAGATTTTTTTGGTACTGTAGTAAAAACACTGTAGTAATTTACTGTAGCAAAATCGTTTTTTTTCTTCTCGTCCGTCCGCTCGCTCGATCCAACGGTTGAATTGAGTGAGGGCTACAAACTTGACATCCTTACTCAAACTGCCTAGGATCTATGTCCGGTAGTTCGTGACCAACCCCATAGGTTTGAAGAATCTTTAGTCAAAATTTGAGCCTCAAGATTTGTGCTCTAGATAGGTTTGCTAGAGTTCAATAGGCACTTGTATCTTCGAGAACGTGCAGGAGATCTACGTGTCTTTGTATTAATAAAGAAGAGGAATAACAATGAGTCAGACAACAAAAAATAAACTTAACGAATAACACTTGCTGCCTATCATCTGAATTCGAAAGTAGTAACAACCAACACCACCAACTACATTAAAAGTACAATTTTAGTCCTCCACCTATCACAATCCTCTTTGATTTCCTTCACGATCCGCGATACATGCTTGAATACGCGTTAAAAATTATTGCATTACGTTCTAACCAAATATGCCTCATAGTGAGAATGATGAGGGAATTGCAACCCTTAATCTGATTAGATCTCGATGAGTTAGATGTCAACGACTACCAGTCTTGAAGGACAGCATCATTACGTACGACGGCAAAGGTGCTGCTGCACTGGTTGCACGTATGCCTGGCGGATCAATACGTACGTACGTACGTACGTAGTGGGTTGACCTGCTGACCTTTAGACCCTTGAGAGTAGTGAGCAGGGGCAAAATTAAGGGACATGCACATATGTACTTAATTGGCCCCTATGAGTTGAGCCTAGAGTTTTGGTCACCGTGTTGAATTACATGTATCAGTCAGTTTATCTAAAAGTTTAAGCTCATGAGAAAATGTGCATAATTTACGTATAGACTCCCTCAGGCTTAGGACGTGAAATAGAAATAGGCTGCAATTGCAATTATTTTTTTAATTATGCCAAACGGGTCTTGAACTCGAAATCTCTTGACTCTGATACTATAATGAGTTGCATACACCAACCAATTCACCCAAAAGCTTAAGCTGATGAGGAAAGATGGGCAATTCACTTATACTTCAACACACCGCTTCGAAAAAAATATCTACGCACGGTAACCGAAAATCTTGGGAAATTATCGGCCGAGATTTTTAAACACATTTTGAATTCAAATTTGGTTATGGCGAAGCGCTCGGTAAAATCTCGGCCAAAAGTTTTGAATTAAAAAATATTCACAAAATTTTGGCTGGTTGAAAACTATACCGACCCCACTGAAATTTCCGGGTTACCGGTGATATATAACCAGTGCTTACCGGCCGGTACCCTATATAGTTGAGCGGGGAATTTTTTTTTAAATAATACTATTTTTTATTCTATTTTACAAAAATAATATGCCGAAATTTTTTTTTACAAAACTACCCAGCTGTCGCCATTTCAAATGGCGACAGAGAGCAAACGTCACCTCTGTCGCCTATTTAAATAGCGACAGCCTGTCTGTCGCCATTTCAAGCGGCGACAGAGTCTGTCGCCATTTGAAATGGCGACACGCACAGCGCTACTATAAAAAGCAGCGCGCCCCCGCCTCACTCGTGCACCAAAAGCGCAGAGGAAAAAAACAGAAAAAGAGGAGAAGGAGAAGGAGAAGGAGAAGAAGGGGAGGAGAGGAGAGGGAGAGGGAGAGGGAGAGGAGAAGGAGAAGGAGAAGGAGAAGGAGGAGGAGGAGAAAGGGAGAGGGACTTGAAGATCGCATTTAAATCAGTACTAATTTTTTTAAGTATTTAAATGTTGAATATGTAATATAGTAATCAGATTAAATAGAGTAATAATAGTTATTTAGGTAGATGACTTAGTTAGGAATGAGAACTGATGCAAGTTGTTTAGCTAGTTGACTTAGTTAGAAATTTATATTTATTTGGTAAGAATAGATGTTTAGTTAGATGAATTAGTCAAGAATTTATAGTTATGTCGGTATGGACGGATGTTTAGTTATGCGACTTAGTTAGTAATTAATTTTCGATGTAGGGATGACCTAGAGGTAGGGATTAAAATTTTGATTGTAATAATAGTTTTTGATTAGAGATCATGGATAAATTTTCAATTAATCGGGAAATGTAGAATCCAAATTCGGTTATTTGTGTACTTGAGAATTCGGAGATGTCATGTAGAGTTGGGTGGCTAAAATTGTCGGGACCGAAATATAACTCAATCTGTAGAGGTTCTGACACATTAGTTTAGTTATGTTCTCATAGAAATTTGAAAATGATCACGAATCAAGAATTTGTAAGAATTGAAATATTGCAATCTGCATCTTGATTAAAAATTTGTGATCATTATTAGTCGTACAATGTAGAGTTAAATTGTGCAAATGTTAAGAATTGATGAATTTGCATGATGTATGGATGATAGAGTGCAATTTAAAATATATTATGGAGAAGGAGTTCCGCATATGGGTGTTGAAGGGTAGATCTAAGTCATTTCGCAAGTGTAGAGGCTAGCACATCACGCGCAGGGAGCGTTCATGGGCTACGGTTATGAGATGGTTGTACCACATGTTCTCTTTGGACCGTGAATTGCATGATCCGAAGTTACATGGAGTAGTTTGTCAAGAATAGATTGCACGTCTTGGGAGTTAATGGAAATGAGAGGGCGAAATCTTGGAGTTAAATGCGTAAGAATTGCAATCGAGAAAGGATGGCCATTAGTGTTATTGGCACAAGCATTTGAGAAAGTCAATACCGGGCATGCGACGCAAGAAGAGGTTGTTGATGAAGAACCAGAGGAAGTTGGGAGAGCGAGACAAGTAGAGAAGGCTTAGTAGAGCGGGATGTAGGTTCTGGTCGACGAAGTGCAAGGTGGGAGAGCGATGTTGCAACGGAGAGGTTCAAGAAGCAATGGGCATGGCGACGAGGGCGAAAACATTGAGTCGATGGTCGGGCGATGGACACAGAGAATGAGGACTATGAGGCTTTAAGTAATGATGAAGCCGTGAAGATCTATTCCCGCAGAGTGGGATGAGTATCCGTTCGACAGTGGTGGTGAGCGATGATGAACAGATTCCTTCGCGAGATGATCGAATGAGGTGAGAAAAGATGCAATTTACAAGAATAAGAGTGAGGTTCAAGAAGCGATAATAGCATGGTCGATTGTCGTTCTGCGCAGAGCCTTCAAGGTTGTAAAGTCCGATCGGGGTGTATGATGTAAGATGCCGACGGAGGGTTGCCCGTGGCGCGTCCATGCGTACCGGCCTAAATGGGACACCATTTGGAAGTGTTCTATAGTCGTTCCACATACATGTGTACTAACGAGTCTGCGCATCACATCGAAACATATCATCGGGCTTTATTGCCAATGCAATGTACGGAGAGATTGTAGGCAACCTAGATTTAGAGCCACGGGCCATCGTACTCGCAATACAACAGAGGTTCCAAGATACAATAAGCTACGCAAAGGCATGGAGAGCAAAGCGAAGGCATTGGAAACACGGTTCGCGCGTCACGAAGACTCCTACCGAACTTGCGGGTTTGCTTGGTGATAAAGGACCAAATCTCGGAACTTATGTGGACATTTGTGAGCATCCTTCGCAGCGCTTCTGAAGATGGTTTTGAAGCGAGCATTCTTCGCTTTAGGTCCATGCATCAATGCGTTCGAGCATTGTCGCCCTTTGTTATGTGTCGATGGGACATTTTTGGTCGGTAAATACAAAGGCGGATATTGACCGCCATAGGAGTGGATGGCAATAATCAAGTTCTCCCGTGGCGCTTCGCATTTGTGGAGGTGAAAACACGATAGGCGGCATTGGTTCCTACGGAATGTCAAAGCCGGTGTCGTTCATCGCCCTGGAGTGTGTATCATACACGATCGGCATCCGGGCTTTGAGGGCAATTATTGATTGCGAAAAGGTGTGGATGAGACTCATCTATGGCCCGATTTGCGTAGTAGGTGGTGCAAGCGTCATATGGGTGCCAACTTCTACAAGCGATTCAGAACAAGGAGCTAACAAAGCTTTTCAAGAGGCTCTGCGACTGAACCAGAGAGAAAGTTTGATGTACTGGAAGAAATTGGATGAGTGACATCGAGGCACACAAAGAGAGGCAACGAAGAGGCGGCCCCACCTTAGGGAGGCCCCATCGCTACTGGAGGAGTTACCCACCGACCCTCCCCACCGGTTCAAGGAATGGAAGGGCTCAAACGCTTCTCCGAATGGATAGAGCATGAGCCTAGGGAGAAATGGGCTCGCTTTACGACACCGATGGTGCGAGGTATGGTGTCATGACAACAAACCTTGCGGAGGTTTACAACTGGGTGATGCGAGGTTGAGACCCCTTCCTTGGTTGGTATTGTTGAGGTGTTCTTCGTGGCATCACAAAGTACTTCGTTGATCGCCATGCAAGGGCGATCACGCGCATGAACGATCTGCTATGAAGTACTCGGAGATGATTTCGCATACATGGAGGACAAAGGCAAGAAGGGGAGATGCACGAGCAACGAAGATGGGTGCGAGGAGCTCCGTTTCGAGGTGATGTGCAGGAGAAAGCGGTCGTGGGACGAACCGACGAAAAGTTGCTCACGAATGCATCATACGAGCAAACTTGTGTCCGCACCGCAATAAGCCTCGTCTATTACACAGGCCATGCTCCCATGTTATGGCTGCCTGCTCGATGATTCACATGGATCCAGGTATATTCATGTCTCAATTCTTTAGTAAGGAAGCTGTGGCTGCAACCTGGAGCGCGGAAATGTACGGTTTCCGAGTGGTGGGTTTATTCACGAACACAAAAGCCGGGAGGATACACGTTGGGTCCCGCATATGAGCAGCTAAAGGGAGTGGGAAGAAGGCAATCCAGCGTATAAGGAATGATATGGACGCCTTGCGAAAGTGGCCGCCAGAAAGAAATGTTCTACTTGCAAGGAGACAGGCACTCTTTCAAGAGTTGCCCAAGATTGAAGCCGTGAAGTGTTATATGTTCTTTTAAATCTTGAACTATGGTTTACTTGATGCACTAGAATTTCATTTTGCTTGTATCGAATTAAATGCGTGTGGTCAAAATATGTATCTGAATGTTATTGTACTTGATTAAATGAGAGTGTAGTATGTTGTATTCATTTTGTATCTTTTTAACGCTTTGCACATAGATGAACATTTTTACTTCCATGTATTACGTGTGCTCTAAATTATGATAGTACTCGTTCCATTCATATTCTATTTGTATTTGTTGTATTTATTTTGCACCTTTTTTACACCTTATGTAACATAAACATTTTTATTTGCAGGCATGGCGGGCGGACAGTTGTACGAGTTGCTTGACCCGTCGGTCGACGCGACTCACCGAGCCGTTAGCGGCGTTGCCCCCGCAGGATGGGGAGGCGGCCTTGGAGCTTGGGGCCCTGCGCTTGCGCACCCCCATGAGGGCGTGGCGTCTCGATCCACGATGGATCCCGAGGTTAGTTCAATTTCGTCGCAGTGTTGTACTCATGTCCCCTTCGACACCACAATAATACTTCTCACATTCTTTTGCAGGTTGAGGGCGGCTGGCCTACTACCTGTTGCCCGTATGGTCGAGGCGACCGCCGCGGATGCGCAGGACCGACGGAGTGCCTCTAGACGGTTCCCTTACGACAGGAGCTTGCTGACTGCTCTAGTGGACCGGTGGCGGCCTGAGACCCACACCTTTCACCTGCCGTGTGGTGAGATGGCGCCGACACTAGAGGACGTCAGTTACCTCCTGGGCCTGCCCTGCTTAGGAGATGCGGTGGTTCCTGCAGACGTCCACCCAGAGTGGCAGGCAGATATCCTCCACCGATTCCAGAGGGTGCTACCCCAGCCACAGTACACGACTTTCACAGCTGCGCACGGTCCGACGCAGCGGTGGCTTGTGCGGTTCTACGTAAGCACGATTTTTCCTTGTCGTATCGATTTAACTCACCGTGTGTGATTTTCATTGCATTTACAACCTAACCATTACTTTCGCGGCCGAGAGGATGGTACCCGAGTCGGGAGCGGCCGTCGCCCGGCACTTGGAGGCGTACCTTACGTGGCTCTTGGGTGGGTCTTGTTACGCTTTCGTCGACGGGACACCGTCGACGAGCACATGATCCGATTTGCAGGGCGATCGCCGACGCCGACTTGGAGGAGATCCGCGGTGGCTTGGGACTGCGGTACTTGCCGCGACGCATCGCGTGCTTTGTGCGACGGGTGTCGTCGCGTGTCCGACTCGTCCCACTCGCCGGCTGCCCTTTGCTCTGCGGTTGTGGTCGCTCGAGAGGTTCGGATCGGACGACCAGCGATAGACTGTCGGCCACGCGCGCGATTTCTGAGGTTCCGGGGGCGAGGTTGATCGTCCGACGATGGGGACATTGTGGTGTCGCCGACAGTCGATATTACTTATCGTGGCCGTATGTTGTTTTTAATTCTCCACGTGTTGTACTAACGTTCATCGCCGGTGTTTTTTTGCGGCCGCGGTTCACCCTGATTCTGACGCACGCCGTACCCTCGATGCGTAGCGATGTTGGACCACTCACGGACGACCGCGTCATATGGCGCCCCACGCTCCGAGCTTGTGCGAGCGCGTCGCCGCTTGGCTGTCGCCGCAGCGATCGCTGACTTCGGCGCATCTTGGTTGACTGACGTCACTTGGTGTTCGACATGTTCGTCGAACCGTACGCCGCCCACCGCGTCTTGAGGCAGTTTGGTCTACGGCAGGCGTTCCCAGTACCCACAGGCGCTGTTGTTCCAGCAGCCGTGCACTCGTTCGTATTTCTACATTTTTTCCTTACGCTAGTACTTACGATCTCGGTGGCTTGCGAATTAATGTTGCGCTTTCGTTTTGCGGTACACACGCAAAGGCTTCGTCGGACGCAGAGTGGGCAGCACGCATGGTACCTCATGCGCAGCAGTGGGCACTGGCTCTTGCGGATGTGATCGACGAGACTACCCCTCGACCACGCACGCGTCGACGCATATATCGAGTGGTACAAAGACGCGCACCGCTGCGTTCGAGTTGTGCGTGTCGTGGAGTCACCTCCGAGCACGATCCGACCACTTCCGACACGCACCCCACCCACCGGACTACGCTTTCCACCGCGGTTCGTACTCCTCCATTTGTCATTCAACGTAACGTCTTGAAAATTATGCCAACTAACTAGCCTCTTTTCGTTTCGCAGAGCGACCTTGCGAGGAGGCACACGAGGCGACGTCGGCGTTGCTACTGGTGATCGGTGCCACCCATCGATAAAGTCACAGCGGACGGCCTTGAGGGGCGCCGCGCCATATTCAGACTTGACTTACCGTGCGTACACGGCGTCGTGTAGGCGGCCCAGTATGCGGACGGCGTGGTACAGATCCCCCTCGTTAAATGCTGCATGCGAGGTCGACACAGCGAACCCGACCGCCCCTCGTCGGACTGCCAGGGGCTCCGGTGTACCGACCGGCGTCTCCCCGATGACCGCAGGTACATCAGGTGGTCTCTTTTTTCATATATTTTGTTGTTCACATAACGTGTCGTTCTAACTTGAAAAGTTTGTCAACGGCGCCGATCCTGCCGACAGAGTGCGAGCACCTCGGGGACTACGGTACTTTCGGGGCGAGGACTTGACTTTCGTCGATCCTTATCGCCGATCCGCGGTGTGGTACTTCCTACGTCGCAGCTCGCATCGGCCCCCGGCCCATCTCAGCCGACACAGGACGCCTTCGCTACTCCGCCAGTCAGCCCCGGTCCGGCCTCCTAGGAGTACTCGTGGACAGGCCCCTGACCAGCTCACATATCCGTCTGGACATGTGCAGCGTCGTAGGAGGCTTGGGACCACACGAGGTGTTGCACCGCGCAGGGCCCTAGCTAGTTTGTTTCTTTTACACATGATGTACCGTAAACAATCTCGTCTTTTACTTCCTTAGCTCATGTAATATCACATATGTTAGTTTTATTTATGAAGTTTTGTGCTATATATAATCTTTTACTTACGTGGCGCTATTTGTAAATATGCTACGGTACCTTTGTCACGTCGATAGGACAAAGACACACGTAGCTACTTTGTCGGTCGATGCGACAAAGACGTCTTGGCAACTATCCCAAATTTGTTTCCTTTCATATATTTTATACTGAACACAAAATGATGCTTTATTTCCTCATATTACGTCAAATTCAGCTATAGAATTTTGTTTACATAAGTTATGTTATATTACGGTATGATCACTATAGCTTTTGTGGATTAGTAAAATAACAGTTTACATGATAAATTATGGAGTAATAGCCCAAACACCATTCGACATATGTACGACCTTGTAGCGACTTTCCACGCGCGATTAGACAACTCACGGCGCAATGCTTTCAACCTTTTCAGCCGATTTGACCACCGCGACAGACCTCTCTTGTTTCGCACACGTGCTTTGTCACACATGCGAGCACGCTTCAATGTGACCACTCACTGCCTACTTTTGTTCGTGATGACAGTCGTGTGGCTTTTCTCGATGGTGACAAATCGTGCGACCTTTCGCGAAGGTGACAGCGGTGCGGCTTTGATGATGGGTGACATGTCGTGCGACTTTTCACGAGAGGATGCCAGGGCGTCAAAGCGGACAAGTCTTTGTAGTCGTGCGGAGTAACCACTCACCACCACTATAAAACCGGCCTAGGGTTACACATCCAACACCACCAAACAAGCAATACACGCCATCTGAATCTACACAAATTAGGGCACGATGTCGTTCTACCATCGTCTCTTCAGCAAGCATAAGTCATCCCACCCCGAATACCCGGATACCAGTAGCGTGCACGCCCCAGTTCTGCCGGAGTTGCCCAGACCCAAATGCGACTGCAACCTTCCGGCGAAGATGATGCAATCTACCCACGGAGAGACGGCCGCCCGCGCTCACTACTGTTGTGCCCGCCCCTACCAGGTAAACCTACTTGTATCCATAAAATACAGGCTAACGGTACCATTTCACGCATCGTTCTTTCCTTTCTCAGCACAAGGACCGGTGTTGCTTCTTCCAATGGATCGACGGTCCGGAACGATGTGACTACGAATTTGTCTACAACTACCACGACGCCGAACCCGCTTCGCCCGAGAACTTCAACCGGTGGGAGAGGCCGCCAGGATACGTCCCTGTTCTAGAGCGACCAGAGTTCAGGGCCGGTGGGCAAGAGGCCAACCAATCGGTGAGTTTCATGCGACGAACCCATGCTTCACTCACAAAGTAGTAATTCTAAACCAGTTCATCCCATACAGGAGTTCAAAAAGAAAATTGCGAAATTGCTCGAGTCAAAGGAGAAACCTCCCGGGGCCACCCAAAGCCACGACTTTTGCGAACACGGCCTTGAGCGATGGTTGATACCGCCACGATGAACTAGCGGATCGGAGATTCTACCGGTGCCCCTTGGCGAGGATGAATGGTGCGGCTACTTCAATCGGGTGGACCGGAGGCGTACCACCCACATCTCAAACTTCCGTATGGGATAGCGGGGAGCAACCCTCCCGTGGTGCTACTACCGCCCGAAAAGCCGGACCTCGAGTGCGCCTCGGTGTTATTCAGCGACAACGCGGGCATCTTGCATTGATCGCAGGCACGCTCCGATTGTACAACGATAAGCCCAACACACACCTCCTGCACCATACGGTGGAGTGCGAGCGAAACAGCAGGCGGCGTCTCCGCAAGTGTCCGCTAACGCCAACACACCGAGGTGCAAGAGGTACCTTCTCTCGAAGAGGAAGGGACAAGGGAAGCGGCCGGCCGAGGTCCGCACCACGCAACAAATCCTTGACGCGTTACGCGCACCATCGAGGAACCCGGTGGTAATAACATAAGGGGCGCCGGGGTGGGATGACATGCCCATGTGGGAGGCGAAATCCACATCAAAAGACCAAAAATTACATCTTACACACCGAGACGTCGGCATAGGCCACCCATTCGGCGACACACAGGAGCACCGCGGATCCCCATGGAGTTCTTTCATAGTGGGGATTGAGCGGTGTCAGAGGACAAATCTCCAAATTTACACGGTCGGGTAATATGCGAGAAAATGTGGGACATCATTACATTTGTACCGGATAGGCGAAACGATCATTTGTTCCACCATGACAACCAATGCTTTCGTTAGTTAGTTCGGCAAGCAATTTCACATTGTTGTAATGCCCTTGCAATATAATCTATCTATTGCTTATTTTATCATCTGAACTTTCGATGTATGTGCCCTTATATATATGTTCAACAAATAATTTAAGTGCTTCGTGGGAACTATTTATAACATGCGTTGTTGTCGACTATAATACTTAGGGTTGTTGCACTAGTGGAAATTAGATGCAAAGCAAGGTGTAAATTAAATATTTTCCCAGAATATGGTAGTGCACATATCAAAGAGCAAATCTGGTCTACTCTTCCTAAAAATTACATTTAAACATTAAATTTTACGGGCTGCCGAAAAGTCTAAAAAATCATTCTCCCAGATCTCAGATTCGCACTCTTTTTAATCTCCCTCTCGTAAAACATCACAACAACTAATACTGACTTTTTATTAACTACACTACAGCTCATAATTTACATACATTGCAATTCGAATAAAAAAATGGGCTAAACCTCTTTGTCGCCGTTTCAAACGGCGACAGAGAGTTCTTCGCTATTTCAAATGGCGACACAAAGTCTGTCGGTTTTTCAATCGGCGACACTCTCTGTCGCCATTTGAAATGGCGACAGAGAGTCTGTCCCTATCTGAAACGGCGACAGGCTGTCTGTCGCCATTTGAAATGGCGACAGACTTTCTGTCACCATTTGAAATGGCGACAGCTGGGTAGTTTTGTAATTTTTTTTTCGGCATATTATTTTTGTAAAATAGAATAAAAATAGCATTATTTAAAAAAAAATTGGTTGAGCGGGAGGGGTGAGGGCGGCGGCAGGTAAAGGGGTGGGGTCCATGGGGAGGGTAACCGGCCGTGAGATATTAGTTTTTGGTGGCACAAATCTGAAGGCGATCCAAGGATTCAGAGTTTCCCACTGTATATATATACAATATTCTGTATAACAACAATAACAGAAAAAACGTAAATTACTGAACGTTGAAAGCCACATATAAAAGTCAACATTATTATGGTGCATGCATGGAGTTTCACAAGAAACATATACTTGCTGATGTGAACAGAAACTACATACACTACTACACAAATATACATCACAATCAGTTCTTTTTCGTCATCACAGTCGGTTCTAGTAGTGACACAAAGTCATGAGACAGAGATGAGATGGGCATTATTACAGTCGGTTCTTGCCCGATAGAGATGATATGGTCATCTTTATCGGTTCTTTGTAAGAAGCGATAGAGATGATGGTCTTATCTCTATCGGTTCTTCGTAAGAAGCGATAGAGATAAGACCATCATCTCTATCGCTTCTTATAAAGAACCGATAGAGATGAATATACCATCTCTATCGCTTTTTTCAAAGAACCGATAGAGATAATACCATCATCTCTATCGCTTCTTAAAAAGAACCGATAGAGATAATCTAATCATCTCTATCACTTCTTTGAAAGAACCGATAGAGATGAATATACTCATCTCTATCACTTCTTATAAAGAACCGATAGAGATGAGTTCATCATCCCTATCGCTTCTTTCAAAGAACCGATAAAGATGACCGTCACATCTCTATCATTTTCTTGTGAGAACCGAGCGGAGATGAAGGGGTGTGGTGTGCTATCACATTCTAATCAAGCACATATTCCACACAATATGCACATATCACATTCACACGAAATTACGGACAACATATCACATTCAAAGAACATGAACACTTTGTTACAACAAACACATATCACATTCGTTAACAAAATAGAACGTAAACATGCTTAACCATAAGTACACATGCAATCGCATTCAGATATGTAATATTTGTTCACATCCGGTCTAGTAGGAGCTTTTGGGATCTCTAAACCGTCAGTCCTCCGATAAGCATTCTATCCAGCACCATTGGCATAAGTGGTCTCAGATCTTGTTGAGTGTAGTGTTGTCTACACTCTTCCGGGGATAACGGTATCTTTGCAAGATAGAAACGAGTGCTCTAATTTGAGTTTTCAAATTTTCATGTGAAAGACTAATTGTATATGCATGTACTACCTTAGGGAAGCAGTGCGAGCCGACAATCAAGATCACCATGTGTTGCATGACATACAAACCACAGCGATCGTCATTGCCACATTGATGACACTGTGAAGAAAGAAAAATAAATTAAGAGACAAAGAAAATATGTCGGAAAATCTAAATCTTATATATGATAGCCACTTGTACCTTGAAGTTGACATACTCCAGCTTGGAGCCCTTTTTGTCGTCGTGTGTCCCTCCTGCTTCGACGTATTCCTTGAAACCCCTATATACATTGGAAAGATGTCGTTGAGTAAAAAATAATGAATGTAGTTAAATCGAAAAATGTTAGATAAGAGTGGTGCACTTATTGCTCCAAAGGAGGCTTGATCGCGTAGGCCATCGGTCTCTTATCAAGCGAATTAAAAGTGTACACTTTGTTGTCGCTCGAAAGGAGCACGAGTAGAACCCAATGGTTGCTTATTAAATGGTATGCAATGAAGAAAATAAGTTCACATACGGTTTGATGTGTAGAAGTAATTGAGCAGTGAAGTAGTACTTACTCCTCGTGGTGCGGGAATAGAATGAAGCCCTTCTTCGACTCGACTTGCAATGCCCTCTTGATGTAGCCGCAACCCATTCCGGTTGAAGCCTAGCCATCATCGCGACACAAGCTCGTGGTCGATTTAACCCAACTAGTTGTCGATTCGTCACGACCACGCCCTCATCGCCTACGCAACTCGCATTGAATGTTAAAAAGTGTAATGCAAAATCCTATGGAAGTCATAAGGTCGTGCAGCGTGGTGCGATACTCACGGCGTCGAGGATCGTCGCATAGAAATATCGATGGCTATCGGTTGGTGCAGAATGAGCGGATCCTCAAAACTAATCGAATGTCCCATCCTCCTCGCGGTGGAAATGTCCCTTTCAGTATCTAACATTGAAGTCGACACGCTCGCTCTCTTTCGCTTTGTCAATGTACCATCCATGGAGTATCGAGTCCATATGCCTAGAGCGTTCAATTTCTTTGGGAGGCGAAGGGGCTTTCCATGTCGTAGGCCTTAAATTCATAAGGCTTCATCAGAGTCTGTCATGGCTCTCCTTTACGGGCGAAGGAGTCTCGAGGCCGGGCGATGGACTTTTCATGTACCGAGGGGCGCTGTGGCCTTTGTGAGCCTAGCCTTTTAGCGAGGCCTCCGGTGGTTATGTGGTTGTCGTGCTAGTCCTTTTATACACCACTCAGACTTTGTGCGGGGCTCGTCACGATCGTGGGAGTAGGCGCAGTGCGGTAGGAACCTACAAAGCACGCGCATAATTAAGGAACTTGTTGCAATACTCTCGGAATGGTACGGAAGGCGTGAGGATGTTTACCTTGACCAAGATCGACGCTGTCGTGGGCCACTTGATGAGCGACATCCGCGCTGGCCCGAGAGTGGTGATGTCTTCGTTAGGGGGAAATCGAGCACATGTGATAAGAAGGCCGTGGGCGTAGTCCACCGGACCCTCATGTAGCCCTTCCCCAAAGGTGACCATGCACCGTGTCGGTCTCCTTGCATGGAAATGCAACACCGCGCGCGACCTCAGCGAAATCCGTCTTCCGTCGGTGAGTGGCACTTGGTAGGCGTCTGCAAAAGTGCGCAACTTGAGAGAAAACATATGAAAAGTTACCTCGCACCATTAAGTAAGGCAAAATTAATTATTACCTTCACTGGGACCGAACTTATCATTTTGGAACCGCAGCTACTTGGTGGGGCACGAGGTTTCTCTACAATGGCGGGGCATCGGCTCGACTGGGAGATCATCGCCATCATCTCGGCCCTTAGGCGCTTCTCACGTGCCATCATCTCCACCTCATCTCCTCCTCACGTGCCATCATCTGCACCTCATCTCCTCCCTCATCTCCTCCGAGATCTCCTCCTCACCGCTCCCTAAGCATGTCCTTGAGCGCTCATGCGTGCCTCCCATGTTCTTGATCCGGTACTCGGCGACATCTTGGAAGTAGGACTTCTTCGATGCCCGACCTGCGGCAAGCACCGGCCCTTATGGTCGAGCTTCCGATCGCAGATGGATAGGATGTCATTTGACCCTTGGCTAAGAAAGGTCCCTGCTCTTTCCTCCGCTTACCTCCTCCCGCAATAAGCGAGTACGAATTAGATCCAAATCTGAGGAATGGTCTACAGCAATGTAGTAGGTTTGATATCTTACGATGGCGGAGACGACTTGCGCGGTAGTGGGGTTTGGTACTACTAGCTGCCCGTCCGCGGTTTTCTTTGTCCTCGCTAATACCCAGTCACGTGCCCGCTCCTCACATATGTGCGAGTAAGGCATCGCTGTCCCGGAGTTGGCGCACTCCTCGGCTAGTCGTGCCCATTCTGCTTTCTTCCTTCGTAGCCACCAACCGAGGTGGTGCGCGTGCGTGTTCAGCCTTTGGGTAGCAACGTTCCTCTGTCTCAGCTCCTCTGCCTCGGGCGTACTCTTGATCCTCGTGAACTCCTCCCAAACATCGGTAGTCACGAACGGATACCTCTCGAATGGTGCACGGCCTTTCAGCACGTACTCACTGTGCATGTAGACCCTGAAGTGCCTCAGAGCCACACCCATCCTCTTCAAGGTGTACCGCCTGGCATTGTTTTCATCCTCCTCTTCTATAATCCATTTTCCCTTAACCTCGTCCCACAGCCGGTTCTTACGCTCGACGCGACCTCCTTTCTCCAATCCTTAACCGTTATGGGAACTCTCTCCCTCACCAGTTGCCCGAGGAATGAGCGGTATCGCCCCTTACACTTGGGAGGACCCGTGCAAACGCCCGTCGCATTGAAGTGGAGAATTTGCGGCGTTCTCCCCGTGGCCCCTTTGCTTGGTCCTCGGGCCTTCCTCACCTTACTCGGCCCCTCGACATTTCGAACTGGGTCGACTCGACACTAGGAAGTTGGTCGCGCCCTCGGAGCACCTTCTACTCTTTCTGGCGATGAGCCGATGCTCTCTAATTGCGACATTTTGAGTTTTCCTATCTACCATGGACAAATATTTGACATGAGAGAAAGCAATTCGTAGCTATTATGTGAACTTGATAATAAATCATTGTTCTAGTATATTGCAGTACATTAACAGAGGAAAGAATGATCTTCAAGAAAAGTTCGTGCAGAAAATTCCGTAGCTATTATGTGAACTTGATAATAAATCATTGTTCTAAATACGTACGAACGATAACTCCTAATCTCTACATAGGTTTGGTCCTAATCCCATTCGAGGATATGTGGTTCGGGCAAGTTCCTGAGGCGTTGTACAACTCGGAGAAAATTTGGAAGACATCTCCCATTGTTCTCCAGATACACGTCTCGACAACTGGTCAAGAGGGGTGTGCATCCGGAGAACACCAGGGAGACGCTACCGAAATCTACTATGTGAGTTGTACAACGCCTCAGGAACTTGCCCGAACCAGATATCCTCGAACTGTCCAAAAAACGTGGACAATTCGAGACTGCTTGCTTATAAATATGTCATTACAACATATTTATAAATAAGCACTCTCGAACGGGAGACGTAGGTTACGCAACCTAAACTCTTAACATATGCTGAGTACAGAAGCACATATGAGAAACTAATGAAAAAAGCATCGTAACATTCATGGAAACAGGATGAGGGAACATGTATATCATGAATAATTGAATGTAGAGGGCAACCCATCAATTGAATATATAATGGAAACAGGATGATGAGATTTCTATGTGATAAATAGATCAATCTATAATTCTTGTTATTTGGGTTTAGATATGAGGGCAACCCATCAAAAGCAAGCCTTTGGATGCAACATGCATATCATGAAAAATTGAATCTGAAAGCATGTACGAATAGGCAAAGTTATATGCATATCATGAAAAATTATGTCTTCTTTGGTTTTTTTGTACTCTATGTAAATTATTACATGTGTAACTATTATTAAGAATATCTCAAGAGTACAATAACAGCTTTAGTGTCATGAAGAAAAGTTCATGACAGAGAGCGGTCATTCGAGAGTCATGCAACTACATACATGAGGGGGGGTGGAGTAGGGGTGGAGGCGGCGGGGTGGGCGGGGTGGAGGTCGGGCGCAGCCGGAGGGGCGGCGGTGTGGGGGCGGCGGGGTGGAGTAGGGGCGAGGGGCGGCGGGGTGGCGTCGGCGGCGGAGGGTTGGGCGCCGGGGTCGCGTCGGGGGCGGAGGCCAGAGGGGCGGCGGGGTTGGGGGCGAAACCGTCGGGAGTGGGGAGTTAGGGGCGTGGAGTTGGAGGCTTAGTGAGAGCCGGCCAAATACACTGACCTATAATATTTCTATCGGTTTTCTTGGAAAACCGGCACAAAAACTTTATTCTTCCTATCGGTTTTTCTAAAAAACCGACACAAAAAAACATCTTACTATCGTTTTTTTGAAAAAAACCGACACAATAACTTTCGTTTACTATCGGTTTTTTAAAAAACCGACACAAAAAAGATTGTAATACTATCGGTTTTTTAAAAAACCGACACAAAAAAGATCATAATACTATCGGTTTTTTGAAAAACCGACACGAAAAAATAAATATCACTACAGTTTTGGATCAACCTCACAAAAAAAATATATATTACTATCGGTTTTTTGAAAAAACCGACACAAATAAATTCATATTACTATCGGTTTTTTAAAAAACCGACACAAATTGAGAACATTACTATCGGTTTTTTTAAAAACCCGACACAAAAAAATTTAATTGACTATCGGTTTTTTAAAAAACGACACAAAAATTCAATTATACTATCGGTGTTTTGAAAACCGACACAAAAATTAAAATCACTACGCTTTTGGATCAAAACCGACAAAAAATTATATTTATTACTATCGGTTTTCTAAAAACCGACACAAATTGAATATATTACTATCGGTTTTTTAAAAACCCGACAAAAAAAGATAATTATACTATCGGTTCTTTGAAAAACCGACACAAAAAATAACCATCACTACGCTTTTGGATCAAAGCGGACAAAAAAGTATATATATTACTATCGGTTTTAAAAAACCGACACAAACTGAGTACATTACTATCGGTTCTTTTAAAAACCCGACACAAAAAAATTTTCTTTACTATCGGTTTTTTAAAAAACCGACACAACAAAGATAATTATACTATCGGTTTTTTGAAAAACCGACACAAAAAAATAAACATCACTACAGTTTTTGGATCAAGACGGACAAAAAAATTATATATATTACTATCGGTTTTTTATAAAACCGACACAAATTGCGAATATTACTATCGGTTTTTTTGAAAAAACCGACACAAATAACTTACATTACTATCGGTTTTTTAAAAAAAACCGACACAAAAAAGCTAATTATACTATCGGTTTTTTTAAAAAACCGACACAAAAAAGTAATATTACTATCGGTTTTGGAAAAAAACCGATACAAAAAAAAACATCACTATTTGCTTTCCTGACAAACCATGAATTCTGAACTTGAAAAAAAATCTGATCAAAGAGTGAAAAGGCCATAACTTTTGCAAACATAGTTGGAATTTTTTGAAATTTTGCAGGAACGTACTTTGTGATACTACAAAACTATTCCAAAAAGGATTCTGGAAAAAAGAGTTAGCATTGAAAAAAAGAAGCCCAAAGTCACTTTGTAGGCTAGATTTTTTGTTCAAACAGTCTCAAAGTCAAATCTTTCTCAAATGAAGTCCGAGTATTTTGAAAATTGCGAGAAATGATTTGGTGTGGAGTGCCTTCTTTTTCTTGCTTCAAGTAGATGATACATACCACAATCCATTGAAATTTTTTTGCAAAAGTTTCATACGTACACGTAACCTTTGCAAACACGAAACTACGCTTATGTACAATACAAACATTTCAAACACATAGCAACCGATACAATGATGTACTCTGTTTTTGCAATACAACCCTTCACGATGATCTACACACATGTAATTTCTTCCATGTGTGTCATCGCCGCCACTAAGACAGCCCCATCCGCAAACGGAGGTATTTCATCAAATTGGTCGATTCTTCTTCATCTATGACATTTTCGACTCCAACGATCCGCGCTTGCCATGAAGGACGACGTGCAACCTTGGATTGGCCGGATCACGCACATAGAAGACCTGATTTGCTTGCTTCGCAAGTACGAATGGGTCATCTTTATAGGCGAGTCTGTTTAGATCCACAAGAGTAAAACCTCTCTTGTCGACCTTCACTCCATGTAGGAGTCCCACCCACTTACATCGGAACAATGGAATTTGGTATATTCCGTAATCGAGCTCCCAAATTTCTTCGATCACCCCGAAGTAAGAGTTCATTGCCATTGAGGATCCTCCTTTCGAGTGATGTTCATCGGAAAAAGCATCTATGCTTACACCATTGTTTTGAACAGTACTCTTCGCATCCTGACTTTCAGTGTAAAAGGTGTACCCATTAATATCGTACCCCTGCCATGTCTGTACATTAAATATAGGTCCGTCAGCCAACCATTTGATAGTCTCACTAACAGAGACCTCCGCCCTTTGTTTGAACCATGTGAGAAATCTATCGTTGTGTTCTCGCATGATGGAAAGCTCATCCATTTGTGGATTCTCTTCCCGTAATATCGACTTGTGCTGCTCGATGTACCGCAACTCCTGCGCTCTGCTGCAAGACTGCCAGATGCGCTTTGCAATACATATCAAACCGTGGCCTCGTTAGTTTCGATCCAACGGTTCCTTTGCCGACAAGTCGCCCTCATGGCGAGATAGAGGAACACCGATTGCTTGTCTTTTCCCGAGATAGTCCACGCAGAACTCAATAACCTCTTGATACCATAACCTTCCACAATACTACCCTCGAGCTTTGACCGATTCCTCACGTAGGATTTTAATATACCCATGTACCTCTCGAGCGGGTACATATAACGTAGGAATGCCGGTCCACATATCTTAATCTCTCTAACGAGGTGAACAACAAGGTGGACCATGACATCGAAGAACGACGGTGGGAAATGCATCTCAAGTCGACATAGAGTCCGCACCACCTCACTCGCAAGTTGTCTAGCACGTCGGGTCAATAACTTTGCAGAGATCGCATTGAAGAAGTAACACGGCTTCGTGATTGCAAACCCGACATCCTCTGCGAAATATTTCTTATTGCAACCGGGAGCAGTCATCAAGACATGGCAATCGTGGGACTTCATGCCCAACAACTTCAAATCATCCAAGGACACAAGCTTCTTAATGTTCATGGAGTAGCGGATGGAACTTTAATACCATGGAGACATTTGCAAAGGTCCTCTTTCTCCTTCTTGGACAGGTGTAGCATGCGGCGGGATATACTGGACCTTTTCCATCCTCCTCTATCACCGCAAGCCTGGGCCTGATTCCCATGTAGGCCATGTTGCGACGAGCATTCACACCATCCTTTGTCTTTCCATGTATGTTCAGCAGGATACCAACCAAATTGTCGCAGACATTCTTCTCAACGTGCATGACATCAATACAATGCCGAACATCTAACTCCTTCCAGTACGGTAAGTCCCAAAATATTGACCTCTTCTTCCAAATGGTCCTAGAACGAACAGATTTACGGCTCTTTCCGTACTGAACATCGATATCCTCTACACGTGAATATACTTGCCTTCCACTCATAGGTCATGGTGCTTTGAACGGACTTCCTCTTCCCATCAAATTTGTCATCCATCTTACGGTATCGATGACTTCGAGGTAGAAACCTACGGTGACCCATATACACGCTTTCTTGGAATTCGGCACCATAGGCTCTCGGTCTCCTCTTCACAAATAGGACACGCTTTTGTTCCTTTCGATCAGAGTCGCCAAATTACGAAGAGCCGGGAAATCATTTATGGTGCAAAATACCATAGCCCGTAGGGTGAAATGCTCTCTTCTATACGCATCCCACACAATGACCCCGTCATTCCACAATTTTACCAAATCCTCGATCAATGGAGCGAGGTACACATCAATATCATTTTCCGGCTGTTTGGGTCCCGAGATTAGCAACGACATCATGATATACTTCCGCTTCATGCACAACCAAGGAGGGAGGTTGTAGATACACAACAGAACTGGCCACGTGCTGTGACGACTGCTCATGTTACCAAACGGATTCATTCCATCGGTACTCAATCCAAATCTTATGTTCCTCATTTTGGCACCAAACTCCTCATGTTTCCAATCGATGTTTCTCCATTGAGCCGAATCGTGAGGTGTCTCGACTTGCCATCTTCCTTTCGAGACTCATAATGCCAACGCAACAATTTTGCTTCTCTAGGATTTGCAAACAACCTTTCCAGACGCGGAATGATGGGCAAGTACCACAATACCTTGGCCGGTGCACCTTTAGTGACCTCTTCACCCTCGTTGCCCCGGCTCTTACGCTTCTTGTCGTTACGCTTCTCCTTTTGTTTGTACCGAGGCACACCGCAAACTGGACAAATGTGCAGCTCCTGATGTGCGTTACGGTACAAGATGCAATCATTTGGACATGCATGTATCCTTTCTATTTCCATCCCCATGGGACATAGTAGCTTCTTCGCTTCATAAATGCTTGTTGGCAACTCGTTTCCCTCCGGAAGCAGGTCCGATAGAAGAACTAGAAGTGTATTAAAACTTGTATCCGTCCAACGGTGTTTTGCCTTGATTCGAACAATGCAAGGACCGAACCTAACTTAGTGTATTCTCGCTTTGCAACTTTGTGAGCAGTGGTTTCGCATGGTCTTCCATCAGGCTTTTAAACTTTCCAAACTCTCTTTCTGTGTAATTACCCTCTACATCCCGCAACATTTGCTCCAAATTCTCCTCCTCAAACATATCAAATTGCAACTCATCATCCGGTTCCACCGTGTCTTCATTGCATACCAAAGAGGTACTACTGTCTCCCGTGATGGATCCAACACGTGTAATTCCTCACGGCCACGTCGAATCGTGGTCCTCAATTTGAGTGAGTTGTTGAATCTTCTCAGATTGGTGCAATCAATGCAAGGACAATATATGAAGTTTACACCCTCCTCACCATGTCCTCTTGGCAATTTTTTGAACTCCTTAACACCCTCCAAATTCAAAGACTCACACGACTTTTTGCATACATCCATTCCTTACGGTTCATCCGCAATTAAACTTCACCCAATAAATTATGCACAAACCGGAGCGACAAAGAAGCTAGTTATTTGAAATATTGAGACATCATTTGATTAATATTACCTTTGCAAAATAGATGACAATTTCTGCAACATATATGAAATATGTACTCCGATCGATACCTAGATTCTTCCCTGGTTTAGAGCTTCCAATTTCCTAGATAAGAGACATACATTTTTAACATGAACAATGATATCAAACAATCTAATTATATAGTGCAAGAGCCTCATGATCTTTTGACTACAACGAAACAATACAAGGGTACCAACGATGACTCCTAATCTCTAAATAGGTTTGGTCCTAATCCCATTCGAGAATATGTGGTTCGACAAGTTCCTAAGCCGTTGTACAACTCGGAGAAAATTTGTGACATCTCGCTATTCTCCATATACACGTCTCGACAACAGGTCAAGAGGGTGTGTATCCGAGAATACCAAGGAGACGCTACCAAATCTCTACTCGCAGCTTGTACAACACACTCGAGAACTTGCCCAAAGCATATATCCTCGAACTCGCCCAAAGAACGTGGACAATTGAGATCGCCGCTTATAAATATACCATTTCGTTCGGTATATTTATAAACAAGCATCCTCGAGCGGGAGACGAGGTTCCGCACCCTAAACTCTAGCATTCATCGGTGACACAATAATAATTCCATATTAACATCAAAGCACTACAAATTAAGATAATTAAATACATGTGTACATGCTTGTGAAATAAAGGGTGTGAAATCTGATAGGATATACACAATACCAGTGCAATCTAAACTTTCTTCGCGACATATCAAAATTACATAGTACAAAATTAAAGGGGTTTGAAGGAATGCTCACATTTTGAAGAAAACCACAAATTATGCAAAATGAGGGGAAATCTCCTCAAGTTAGGGCTTCAAATTTACCCTCTTAACACCCACCTTTGAGGATTTCAAATTTTCTCACCCAAGTATTGCTTCCAACCACAGAATATGAGCTATTTTTTTTGTGGCGGCGGAGAAACCTCCTCTGGAACAATAACAGAGAAGAGTTCAGCTCGAGTGGTATAAATAACCTAACGAGGTACATCACTATCGGTTCTCATATAAAAAGCGATAGTGATGTGATCATGAACATCACAGTCGGTTCTTACAAGACAAGCGATAGTGATTATAATAGTCATCACTATCGGTTTCATATAAGAAGCGATAGTGATGAAGCGTCACATCACTATCGGTTCTTATTTAGAAGCGATAGTGATGATAATGACATCACTATCGCTTCACATGAAAGCGATAGTGATGAGAAGAATGATGATGACACTTCTCATCACTATCGTTTTTTTTGAAAGCGATAGTGATGTCGATTATCATCACTATCGCTTAAAATAAGAACCGATAGTGATATGCGTCGTCGCCATCACTATCGCTTATATGAAAACCGATAGTGATGATAATGCATATCACTATCACTTCGCGTAGAACCGATTAGAATGTTCGATCTACATCACTATCACTTCTAACCTGAGAACCGATAGTGATTATGATTAATGCCTCTCCTAAGTCATCTATCACAATCGTTTCTTCCTAAAAACTTAAGAACCGACACAGATGAAGCGATAGTGATGTACCATTTTGTAGTAGTGATACCGCGCGCCGGAGTAAATTAATGACAAGAAATTAAGATGCTGGAATCGATTGGTACACGTACGCGTATGACAATGATATTGGAAAAACATAGATATAATGGAGGTAGGTTCGTAGCTAGCACACTTGATTGTAATTAATACGCCGCGGGTCACTAATTAAGCAGATTGGTCATCCTTGTGGTCCTCATCCTGAGCAGCTGGTTCGGTTTTGCTAGTCACGGTCTCCGCTGCAGGTTTAGCTTCCGGTGGATCATCAGGCAAGGACTTGAGCTTGGCGAAGCCCTTGGCCGCCTCGACGATGGCCACCGGCAGGCCGAGGCACTTTTCCACGATCTTCTCCTTCATCTCTGTCAGCTCCTTGTAAAGCTTGTCTTCTTCTTCTTCCTTGTCCTCGCTGCTGCCGCTGCTGGTGCCTCCTCCTTCTTTCTTCTTGGCTTCTTTCTTCTTGGCTTCTTTCTTGGCTTCATTGTACTCCCGCTCGAACAGCTTCCATCCTTCGGTGACGCCAAGCTTGGGCGGGCGGAAGACTCTGCCAGTGCGCACCATGACCCTGGCGTAGTCTTCCTTGCGGCAGGTGACGAGAACGGCGCTCTTCTTGACCTTGGGCAAGCCGTAGGCGAGGCGCTCGAACCACTCGCCTTCCTTGGGCGGCTGCAGCGTCAGGTTGCTGTACCACCCGTCCTTGCCGGACCCGTCCTTGCCGCCGTACGCCCTGATGTCGTCGAACACGATGAGGTACCCCGTCTTGTACAGCGTCACGTGCAGGATGAACAGCAGCACACCTACAAATTAATAATGTATATATTGCATGCTTCTTGATCATTACTCACTAAAAAGAATCAAACAAGAGATCGATCAACGAACGCGCGCACATACCAATCTTGGATTCGTTGATCTTTTTCTTGATCACGTCGTCGAATTTCTTGACGTCGTCGGAGTTGTTGGATATGTTTTTGACGATCTCCTCGACCTTTGCTTTGTCGAGGCTCGACAATTTCTTGACGGCGTCGTGGTTTTTGACGATCCCCTCGACGATCTCCTCGTTGCCGAGGCTCGTCAATTTCTTGACGATCTCCTCGACGTACTCCTCGACTGTTGCGGTGTCGAGGCTAAACCTTTGATTCTTGACGGCGTCGACGATCTCCTCGACCTTTGCGGTGTCGAGGATCGACCATTTCTTGACGGCGTCGGAGTTGTTGACGATCTCCTCGACCTTTGCGGTGTCGAGGCCGAGGTTGTCGAGCATCCTGTAGAGGAGGCCGGGCCTGTCCTCGTGGTCCGGCGGGCCGACGCAGACCCAGAGCCTGAGCGGGAAGGCGTCCTTGATCCTATCGTGCACAAACACCTTCTGCGCCAGCGCCGTCTTGCCGCTGCCGTGGATCCCCACGATGCCCGCCGCCCTGAGCAACGGCTCCTCCTCGGCCTTCGCAGGCGCCTTGATCTTGTTGTTTTCCTGATCAGCGGCCGACCTGTCGTCTTTCTTGTCTGCCTGATCGGCCGGCGGACGGGGGCCGACGAGGGCGTCGACCACCTCATTCGCCTCCTCGTCCCAGCCGTATATCCTGCTCTCGTCGACGTAGCTCGTCGTCCACTCGTAGTACTCCACCTCCCCCGCGCCCGTAGCACTGCCGAGAATGGCTATGATTTGCTTCTTCACATCCTCCACCGAGGCTAAGGCGGCGCCTTGGTCATCATCTCCTTGCTGCTTGTCTTGATCATGGGACGGCGACGACGACCTGGACTTGAAAGGGTTGCAGTCGCTCACCGACGGCATCTTCTTCTTGGTCTTGGCAGGCTGCTGCTGCTTGGGCTCGGCTGGGACTGACGACAACCGTGCCTTGCGCAATTGCTGCAACACGTAGCCGATCCTGGGCAGCAGCTCGCGCAGCTCGCCGGCCTTCTTTTCCTCGATGATCTGCTCGTCCTTCATGTTCCAGCGGAGGATTTTGAAAATGCCATCCAAGTCCGGCGCCGTGCGAAGCAGCTCATCACGGTCCTCCGCCTCGTCGAAGGCCTTCACTAGCTTCTTCATTTCAGCCCGCAGCTCGTTGATGTTGCTTTGCTCATCCGCCATGCCCCCCTCCTCTTGTAGTGCCGGCCCCTAGCTTGTTACTATCTCAGGTTGCTTGTCAACTTGGCTACTTAATTCTTGTCTTGTATGGATCGGAGATGGATGCATGCTACAACTGATCGATCGATCAGCCTGTTTTATAGCTGAAGCTGAGCAAACTCGAGCTGGATGTTTCGTTGAGTTACGCACACACCACACTGCAGCAGGGTAACGGACAAGCGAGAACGCATCCATGCATGGATGATAAGATTCTTGCTCACTCGATAAGCAAAGCAAGATGCTACATGCACATAATACAAATTTGCAGACTTCTTTCTTCAAGTGCGTGTTATGATTATGCCTCTCTACTCCTACATCTTACACTGAAATGCCTCACTGTTGGCACTTTGGTCGAATAACTTTGCACAAATGTAGGAAGGAGTGGCACCCAAGTAACGAATCCTGTTGTTTCCAGGTCTCATGCATGTTCTACTGCTCTCTAGCTTTTCAACCTGTACTGGGGGACCTCTCCGCAAGCGAGCATCGTACATCGTGACGAAAAGTACATTCAGAATACAACCAAATCAAAGGTCCACTGATGAATCGAATAACTTCTCTCTCCACTCATTCTTCTGTGCTACTTTTCTTTCAACACTTCTCTAAACACCACTAGTGGACAGGTGACTTGCTATACAGCTTACAGAGCTGGAGAGGAAGTTAATATAGATGAAAACTAGAAGTTAATATAGAAGATGAAAATTAAGGCAATAAGGCAGATAATTAACCTAGGTCAACCTAAGTCAGCTGGATCTGGTATCGATACTAACAATGTGCACAAGCAGTTGTTCATTTCTCTAGCAACCACTTAGACGGCCATGATGTATGGGATCAGCAAGAGGTCTGGGGATCGGATCTGGGGCTCTTGTTCTTGCAATGGTGAAATGGTCGACAACCCGTACCGATGTGACGGGGTCTGGAGATGAGGCTGACCTCCACTTGCTAGGGTACCTCCGGTGATGGCTGAGCTGATGAGGCCCTCTTACCTCTGCGTCCCACTTGGGGTCCAACTTCCAATCCTTTGGGACCTGTTCACCAGATCGACGTGTTTATAATGGGGTCTACATACATTTTTGTTTTCCATATCCAAAAACACAGATCTACCTTGTATCGGGTGATACCGATCAATGGATTACAGATCTGATTAGAGAGAACAAAGGGAGCAGGTTGAATTGTTACCTTGTCAACTGCAAGAGTAAATATTTCCAGATCACCATCCTTCTTAATGTGGAACCTTGTGAACGATTTGTAGTTTGCGATGCGGAGCGATGAGAAGGCTTCATCAAAGTGTACGTGGAACCAGTTGATGCAGATGTATAGGTAACTACCAAATATGAGGGAAACAACTGGAGTCGAGAAAATCCAGAAATAGATAAACACAGAAGTGTAGTACATGATCAGAACACTTCGAGAAAGAGACATCATCCCATTCTTGCAAATATTGATCCTTGTCACAGCCATGACCTGTACAAAGATGTAAATTGTCTGGTAAGGTAAAATCTACAAAAGGTCGATGCAGAAGGAACATTTGAAATTGAATAAACCAACCACAATCGCATATCTGATTTCATGAGGTTAGATGGTAGTATCTAGCTTATACTTCATACATAAAGTTTATAATGTAGGTGATATTCTATTATAAGATTAACGCAGAGGCAAAAGAAACCACCGCATTCGCTCTCAAAACTAGAAATTCCCACATTAATCAAAAGAAAAAGAAAAAGATCTACACCGCTAATCGTGGTAAGTTCAAATTATAATGGTTTAGGCTAAAAGAAATAGTTCATATCGTATACAATACATTAAATAAAAATAAAGGAAATTCAGAATAAAAAATAAAATAAAATTGGAAATTTAATATTGATACGAATTGCAAAGTAAAATCCCTAAATAACTAATTCGGAATAAAAATTAAATAAAAATAAGCAATTGGATCTATATACAAATTCTAAAAAAATAATTGAAAATTAGGAATAAAAAATTAAAGAAAATTTTTAATTTGATTTCCATAAGAATTCCAATGTAAAATCCCTAAATAAATAAAATTCAGAATACATTAAATAAAATCAACAATTTCATTCATATACGAAATATAAATAAAAAGCAGAGGCAAAAGAAACCACCATGTTTGCTCTCAAGGCTAGAAATTCTCACATTAATCGAAGGAACAAGAGAAAAATCTACAGTGTTAATCATTGTGGGTCCAAACTATATAAGTCTAGACTAAAAAAAGACTATGCCATGTACAATACAGAAATAACATAAATTCCGAATAAAATTAAATTTGATTTTCATATGATTTTCTGCGTAAACCCCCTAAATAAATATAATTTAGAATAACAATTAAACAAAAAGTAGCAACTAGATTTGTATACAAATTCCCAACAAAAATAACTGAAATTCATAATAAAAAATAAATTAGCCATTTGATCTCCATACGAATTCCTAAATAAATATACTTTGCATTGAAAATAAACAAAAATTGTCAATTTGATTTCCATAAAAATTCCAACGAAAGATAACTAAATTTATAGTAGTAAGTAAAATAAAGTCGGCATTCGATTCCCATATGAATTCCTAAGTAAAATCCTAAATAAATATAATTCAGCAAAAAAAATAAAGGAAAATTAGCAATTAGATTTCTACACGAATTCGAACAAACAATAACTGAAATTTGTAATACAAATAAAGTAAAATCAAATTTTTGATTGCGGTATGAATTCCAAATTAAAATCCCTAAGTAACTAATTCGAAATAAAAATTAAATAAAAATCAGCAATTGGATCTATATAAAAAATCTAAAATAATTGAAAATTAGGAATAAAATGAATGAGAATTTGCAATTTGATTTCTATACGCCGTCCAAATTGAAATCCATAAATAAATACAATCCAGAATAAATTAAATACAATTAGCAATTTAATTTATATATGAACTCCAAATAAAAAAATAACTAACATTCTGAATAAAATTAACAGTCATAACATGGATATTACGAATGTTGTCGGAGGATACCACACACAAGTGCAATGGCATCGATCTGTCCTACAAGAAGACATTGCCTCACGGGGAAACGAAAGCTGGGGGAGTTATGTCAGAGATGAGAACAACGTCGTGCTGCTCATTGAAGTTGTCGAAGAGAAAGGCCAAAGTTGAATGAGCCAAAAGCCGCGACGGCGAGTGGTGAGCGTCGATGTTGTTGAAGAAGTCAGTGGCCAAAAAAGCTTGATGATAGGGAAGCCATGGTAGAATGGAGATGAAGCTTTGCATGGAAGACGAGCAATGGACGATATGGAGCTATTGGGTTGCTAGGAACGTGTCATCGCCGATGAGGGGCACGAGTACGACATCACCAGCGATGGCGAGATGACTCTCCATATCGTTAGACAACGACTGAAGCAAACATGCTAACATCAGAGAAGATGGGAGGCCGCCTCAGTTAGTGAGGAAGCAATATCTTTGAGTTGCCCAATGTCGAATAAAAGAAGCGACCGACATGGGACACGCGAAAATCGAGCATATATAACACCCTGCATGTGTATATACATGCATGCATTCGTAGAAATAGAAACAAAGGAGCAAGGAGCTCGAAATAGATATGGCGTTGCCGAAGGGAATAAGCTTGGGGCCACCGATGAGAAGTGATGGGTCTCCCCGATAGGGATAGGCGACGGTCGCACAAGTATGCATGTTGATGTCGCAACGTTCAACATTAAGTAATAATTGGAGAGAAATAAAAGATAGCTATGTGGTAGAATATTGCATAAAAAAGGGTAGCAGCTGAGAGGGATCGATCAAGAATTGGTCTTGCTATTGGAGGTTAAAACAGAAAAGTTGTGAGGCAATCAAGAGATAAAAGACACATGGTTCGGTGGGGCAGCCAGCGTGTGAGGAAGACAAGTTCAAGTTAGGTTGCCCATGTGCACTGGTGCATATGTGAGCAATGTACTCTAATACCATGTAAAATAATCATTGTATTGTTTTGGATTAAATAGAGGAACATGTGCTACATATATTTTGAAAAAAAAAAGTTATTGATGAAGAAAGAATAGAGGTATGTAGCTACATGATCTATGCATGATAACCCCAACAACTTATTACACTCAATGATTTTCTTCCATCAAAGCTCGGACTTCAATTACGTTCCTCAAGTTGTATGTTTCTTCAAGCTTCTATTATCATTTCTAATATTTATGATATCTTAAAAATCTAAATAGCCTACAAGATACGTTAATATATTCTCAAGCATATAAGCTATATCATTTGATACTACAAACTTTAAAAGAAATCTAGACACGCAAATGCACAGGCCACCCTACTAGTTTCATAATTAAAGGACAAGCGCAAACCCGTTGCTCAAAAAATCAATGCATCTACACTACAATTACAGAAAGAGTGTCATATCACCTCAGGGACGTCAAAGGCTGACATAAGGTATTTTATGCATGCAGGGTACAGTCCAAGTGTCCATTGTTCCAAACGAGCACGAAGACCAGTTGGATCTGGGAAATGCTCGCTTTCCATTGACCGATACCAATCATATAGTGTGTGATAACCTACAACAAAGGGATTTGTGGTAAAAAAAATTAACCTTTAAATGCATTTCACTTGAATGAAGAAACAGAAAATAAGCCAAATCTCTGAAGTCAGAACAAATAATAGGAGCCTACTGCCTAGCCCCATTACCCTAGCTAGATCATTTGTGGAGTAGAGCGCAGAGCAAAAGACTGAGATAAATTGTTAGGGACATGCCATCATAGTTTTGTCAAGTAAACCTCTAGGATATGCCATCATAGATGTGTTCAGATAGGAATATCTTTCTCGATGTCACCTTTGTAATTTCCTCTAGGCACTTGAAATTAAATTCACTGCTTTGAGGGAAGAAATATTAGATGTTCACAATCGTGTCCAGTTGGAAACCATAAAATAGCCCATTTCAAATGACTGCATGTGATACTTTTTACATTTTTTAATAAAAAAGGCATATAATAAGCATGAACATGCAGTTGATCTTGACCCATAATAAGCATTTTTATCTGTAGCGTTGTGGTTGGAAGTATGACATGAGATGGCATACCTGAAGTTGCCAACAAATGATTCCGAATACAGATTTCAATGCCCAACTCCAGCAGCAACATTAAAAGTAGAGCTGCAGTCAGATGGGCCAAAACATGCAGGCCGCCTATAATAGCTCTTTTTCTCCGTGAGAGTTTGGATGGTACAAATGAATATGACGCTATCAATAACGTTAGACTTCCTACTGAAGAGACATACGAGTGTTCAAAAATATAGAGCAAACCGCTCCATACTGTACTTGAGAAGCTTTTCAGACGTCCAGACCAAGTTTCTTCATTTAAGATGTGAACAAGATTACACTGGAAAAACCAGAAATAGCATCAAGAAGTCGAGATTAAATCAAGATTATCAGCATGATACAGCATCACAAAACATCCTAACAATGCAAGGGGGAAAATGACACCTTATGGAATATGGAACTGACCTGTGGGAACATTGAGAATACCAGTATGAAGTAGATAAAACCACCAATTATGTCGAACTGCCAATTCTTCTTGCGGAACTTTAGAATGTTACCCAGTGCAATCTGTAAATTTAGTTAATAAGATCTTCATTTCAGAATTGATAGTATACAACGCACAAGCTTATTAAGCTGATCGATAGGCTAAATATGCTAGAGATTACATTAACATAGGGAACAACATACCCCACTTGAGTCATCATAGGATGGATAAGCAGCCTTGCATTCATAGTTAGTTCCAGAGAACCTCTCAAAGTTTTTGAAAACATGTGTTGGGTGCAAAAAGGCACCACCACATCCATTGACAAGCAAGTGTTGCACAAAAGTAGGTTTGTCTGATCGAGTAGCAGAATGTCTCATAAAATGATGTAAATCCCCTGCCATGCGAAGTTTACATCTTCCATTCAGGTATTCCTGAATTAAATGTGAAACATTCTTGCCTGTAGTCTCCTTCCAATACCAATCAAGAAGCCAATTTGGCTCGTGTGTCACCACAATCACAGAGTCGTTCTCTCCAACCTGCAGAACTTCAGAAATGTAGCGGATCAATTAAATATGCAAATGAAAAATTAGCTCCAGTTCCCAAGAGATTCAAATGTTCTGGAAACTATTTACAGGAAAATGATTACTGATTCATTCATTAAGAAACAACCAATTAAATACTAACAAAGTAATGTGCAAGCAGATCTTTTCACCTAGAAAGGAAATCATTTGCAGAAAGGAAAAGTTATCGTTGTGTTTTTTTCAGCTCTGTAACAGTCCTTAGTTTACACTCCTCACCTTGCTAAGGCAAGGTACCCCTGTAAATTGACTGCTTCCTGCTTTAATATAAGCAGCAGAGCTCCTGCTGCAGTTTTTTAAAAAAGGCTATGTCTACAAGAAAATCTTCGTCAGCATATTTTTTTGGTGTTTATTAGTTATCTTAATATTGGTCAGCATACATGGTCAAAGCAATTAAAGAACTGTGTTGTACCACAAGAAACAGATAAAATGGCCAATGAAAGCAAGTGCATGTTTCCAGTTTAAAACAAAAGGAAAAGCAAGGGAAGAAAATGCACCTTGTTCCGACAAAGGTCTGCGAAGAACTTGAATTGGTATACATCAATGTCGCCATGAAGAGCTAGATCAAGACCAAATACCCACCAACCCTTGGGAAGCTGCAATGCAAAATAACTCTTCTTCTGAGGCAGAAACCATCCACCCAACCAGCTCTTGTGGCATATATATCTCATAAAAGTGTGCAGCCCATCGAACCAGTCTATTATAAAAGGCAACAAATCAAGAAAGGAACTCCAAAAAATAAACCACGCATTATCTTCCTTGCTTACTAGACATCAAGTCCATAGGAAAGTAAAGAAAATGAAAAGTATTTGATTAATCAAGTTAAGTATTATACAAGTACAAAGTACAAACCATGGTTCCCGGGAATTATGAAACATTGTGGTCCATCATACTCTTTAATCTTTGATACACCGGGAGGAACCTCAGGCTTGTCCAAAGCTATATGTTCAGTCCTATACCAATGTGGAGGTTGCAGTGCATACTCAAAAGGACTAAAGAAGCGCCTCTCATATGTAAATGATGAAGGGTTTGGGTACCTACATATTCCAAATGACAAAAAATAAATAAATGAGAATAACAAAACTCCATAACACGGTATGCTATGGACTAAGTTCTGTGTAGTTTATAGAGTGAACCACTATGGATGGGCAATAAAGATATGGATCCTGGTGTGCAAATGATAAGAAACAGACATATCTATCTACATGCCATAGAAAAAAATTATAGATTTCTTTAAAAAAAGAAAAGAAATTATACTCGAGGACAAAATCTTACAGAACACACGACACAAACAATGAATTGTTGAGAGGTGATTCAATAAGACGAAGCATCATCTCTAACGATGAAACAAGAAACGATTGAAGAAGGTTAACCAAATACCAGGCACAAAAATCATAAACATTAACCAAAAAGAACTCAAGTCTTTACTACTATCCACAAAGAAACTTGACCAGCTTATACACGAGTGACTATTGCTTGAAACACAACATACACACGGAGGCTACCAAGATATCTTTTTTTTTTCTCAAAACGGATGGCACGAGCTCCTCCTATCCAATTAAACAGGGTAAGAAACTAAATATTATGGAGGCAGTTCGAGGAAACAAAAAAAATTATTCCGAAATTATAAAAAAAGCCTCAACCAAGTGGTTGACGGCCTAGATAGATCTTCCAACATTCAACTAGAACTTCAGTAGTCTATATAATTTCCATGATATTAGGGTGCGGTCAATTATGTGATCCTACAGGCTAAACAACAGTCGACAGCTAGATGCTTTGCAAATATAGACAGATAAATTGACTGCAGAAAAAAGCCAAGTCTGGTTAAACATGATGCGCGATCTTACGCAAGATCTCCGCCGATAAGAAGCAAATTCCCACGTGGAAGAGTATGCATAGAGCCACCAATTACAGTCTGAATGGATGGTTGAGCCAGCAGTCGGGCAACTGTATATGACGAATTTCCACCATCACCAGTGTCTGCAACGAAGTCAAACCAAAGGTCTTCTCTTTCATTGAAGTAGTCATACAATAGGTCGCCATTCTGAGTCTCATCAGTAGTTCTTTTCATTGCAGCCTACAAGAGAATGTAAAAAAAGTATGAAGAAAAGAAGGCAAATGTCATAATGTTTGCAGATACACACAAGCACATGTTCACTTGTGCACAGAGGCCGAATATAAAGCTGGACTTTGAAGTGTTAAAATTAGACAGCCATGACCATAAACAGAATATCAAGATTAAAAGAACAAAGGCAACATTATTTAGGTGAAAGCAACTAAGGAGACGATTTAAAAACATGATTTGGATTTGGAGAACCTTAGGTCAATAGTGGACATCTTATATTGAGAAATAGCTAATTCCAGAGCAAGCACCCCTTACCTGCATCATGCGCATGTCAAATCGCCCAACAAAAAGAGTTACAGAGACCATAAGATCAAATGCTGTCTTGAATAAATCAGCTGATGTCCTGCATAAGGCATATTTGAAGACATCAGATGTTTTCCATTGGTCTCATCTGGAATCTAACTTGTTGTTGTCGGACCTTAGAACTAGAAGGCCCTACCCTGAATACCAAGGTACCATGTCCAGGAAATCTGGTTTCATATGTCTTTTCAGCTTCAAATCCTCTAATACTGTTGATTGGTGAGTAAGAGCCCATCTGAAATATTTGCAATGCATAATAAGAAATACCAAAAAATAATACCGATTAATAAATGGAGCCAGGATGGAAACACCCTCTGTTTAAAAAAAACAAAGACTGAATATTCACAAGAAAGAAATTTTTGGAAAGAAAATGTTGCTATCTTCCATTATAACAAAAAAAAATAGTGCACCAATTAAAGTATGCATAGTGTAAAACAATAAACACATACCCAGTTGATCTCTCCACAACAAAGTTTGCAATATAAAGGCCAACAAATGTAGCCCACAATGAGTATAGAGGAGATATTTCATCCGATGGGCCAGCACAGGATCCACTGCAAACTAACTGGAGAATCACATGATCAGTGAAGTGGAACATGGATGTTGTCATACAAAATTATAAGAAAGAATAAATGAATAAAAGCGAAGCCAGTGCTACCTCCCCATAGATAACCCACTTAGACAGAATAGGATAGTCACTTGCAGATCCAACCGGAGCAAACCAAGATGAACATATCTGATCTTTCAACTCATTCATACGGAGAAAATTTGATATCCATGCTGTTCCATTTTCATTTTCAAGAAAAGCTAGCAAATTTGGGTCAGAATTCCTACCAAAATATTTTCTTTTGTGCACAGCACGATTCCCGCAATGACTATAGAATACACAACAAGCAATACTGATTACCTGAAAAATAAAAATTAAAACTAATCATCCTAGCAGCAATATGGAGTAGGAAAAAACGGCAATAGAAATTTTAGTAAACTTACAGTACAGTTCTGGACTATGGTCCATATTCCAGGTCTTGTTCCTGCCATGCGAGAAACCAGTCCAATGTACCAGAGACCAATAAATAAAATATGAAAGGCGGTGATGAAAAGGATAGAGGAGAAATATATCGTCAAAAAAAGTGAAAGGTTCATGCGCATATCGACCCCCATTGATTGGAAGCTAGGAAGATGATACAGGGATGCGAAGCAAATCCAAGCAACATACCTGCAGTGGTGCAACAAAAGTGATAATTCACTTCCTCCTAACAACTTAACGCTGTAGTACATAGAGTTTCCTTGGTGCAGTAAAGACAAGCCAAACATTTTTAATATTGAGTTCTTAAGAAGTCTAAATACGAAAACATACCAGCGGTTGAAATTTGAGTAACTCGGCTGAATGGTTCTTCCAAGAAAGGGAGATGAAAAGAAATAGAAGAAACCAATCAGGCAAACATACATGGACCACCACTTGATATTGTTGTCCAATTTATGTATGAGGGTATGCATATTATCAGACGAGATGAAGAAGAGGCATGCAATTATCACTGCAGTCATGATATGCCTCAAGTGTTCATGAGGATATGGATACGTATGTGTCAGGATCGTCCTAACCCTCCCCATCTTGAGGGTTCCCAATAGTGGGCTGCCACTCTGCTTGTCTGAACCCATCCAAAAATCTTCCTTTAAGCAATATAGCTATTCTGTTTAGAGAAATGGTGTGCAAAATGCACTAGAGTTGCTCCTTCAAGTCTGCAAGCTTGAAGCTGAACCGATGTTCTGCACGTAGCAAATGTGGTCAGATTTCAGGAAAAAAAAAAGTCCACATGAATTTAATTTAGGAGCACCAAAGCACGTGATTGTGAAATGTATGGATCTAGTTTTGAAGAGCTACAGTACCACAGAGATGATACTTATTGTGTACTTTTGAGTTTTGACCAAGAAGAAAGCGCAGCGATTACATTAAGTGTTATACCAACAATTCCTTGTGCATCTAATCGTAGTGCCATCAATCGTAAGCAAGAAATTAAAACAGTACATTGTACGCTACAACATAGCTAGAGTCAACTGTGCAAAAGTAAGACACTGTGCCTTTACTCAAGAACCAATACAATATGACGCCCTTACGTTACTCAAGAGCAACTCATTCGACCGAAACAATTGAGAATTGATTTGGAAAGGAAAGATCAGATTGACCTGCTGCATTGTTACTCCGAACGAGTCGAAATCCTAATGGAACGATTATATCCCAAAACAACATAACCACCCTATCTACCTGAAGTAGATTCATTCGCAGTAATGGGTCCGTGGAATCCTTAAATTAGCATTTAGCAAGAAGAAAGAAAGACAAACTAGCACCAGTACGGCATTTGTGAGGAAAGCGCATGCAACCGCAGGTACCCCGACGCCTATTTAGGATTGCGCCACGCCGCCCGACTGTTGTTCCAACATTTTGCAAGAAGGGAACTAATCTCGGCGGTAGGGCGGTGAGAGAAAAGCGCCAATCTTTGGGCCGTCGCATCCATCACCGATTTATAAATTTACTTAACAGTGTGCGCGCGCGCATGAACAACGAGGAGTGATAGCAAGATTAATTACAAGAAGTAAGGCAAGAAGAGATAGCGAGGGGACGGGTTAAAAAGCAAGAAAATGGAAGGATACTCGGTACGAGAAGGGAAAGGAAAAGGGAGGTGCGCACCTGACAGACCGGGAATGCTGGGTTGGGTATTTCGGTTGCAGCCGGTGGGGCGGCAATGGCAGGGAGGCGGTGGACGGAGAAGAGAGGGCTGCGGTTGCCGCCGGTGCCGAGGCGTTGGGGCCGTGCGGGTGTTGTGATCCGGTGGAGGTGGGCGAGGCAGAGGCAGCATTGGTTTGGATGCAAACGGGAGGAATATCCCGGAGGCGGCAGGCCAGATGCCATTCATGGTTACTTCAACTATTCAACCCAACACAACACTAAGGAGTAAGGATATCTTTCACTTTCTTGGGCTGGCCTGGACTGCACTGCACTGGGCATCGCCTCGATCCAACCACAGAACAGCACCCTAGGTAGTGGTGCATGCATTGGCCTGCGTGTTACCTTGTAGTCAAGGACAAGGATCCAAATTTTTTTTTTCGGTTTAAATTTCGCGCCACTCCAAAATCTCAAAAATCTCATTATTTGGGTAAAATCTCGGACGAAATTCAAAATCAAAATTTCAAATCCAGAATTTTTTAGGTCGAAATTTTGGCAAATTTCAACTAAACGAAAAATAGTTCAAACAATGTCAAAAAAAAATTGAAATGTTTTGTGGAGGTTCTTGACACATCAGTGATGTTCTCATAAAAATTTCAGGTGATTATCAAGTCTGAGGAATTTTTAAAAATTCAAACATTACTAATGTCCTGATAAAACGCTGACCGGCAAGTTTGAACCGAATGAAAGTTGGTTCAAACTACGTTAGAAAATTTTGAAATTTTTTGTGCATGGTTATGATGCAATTGAGTTTGAATTATGATTTTATTTGGAATTTTTATCTTTTCTGCATTTTTTTCTTGGATTTTCGTATTTAAGAAAAATCTTTTATATTGTTGAATTTCTCTTCTCCAAATTGTGAAAAACAAAAACATATAAAAATAAAATCTAAATGAAATTTATTTAAATTCTAGGACAACTCCAAAATGTCCTTAAAAAGTCTCAAAGAAGTTTGAAACCATTTAATGCAAATAGAAAATCAAAAACAGTAACTAAAGACTATGAAAAGAGACGCTGTCATAATTATTTAAAAATATTTGGGCATGATCATCCTCTAAAATGTTAATGAAATCATCTAAATCACTAAGGTATCATACATAAAAAGTTTCAAAAATATTAAACTTAATTTGTTGCTTCTGGAAAATCAAAAAAGAAAATTTAAATAAGCTAATAGAACATTGTTAGACTTTTATAAAAATATACAGATTTGATCATCATCTGAAATTTAAAAAAAAAAATATTTAAACCCATAGGATCACACAAAAAAGTTTTAAAATGAAACAAACATCATTTGTAACCTCAAAAAAATAAAAATCACAAAACTTAAAACTCAAACAGTGACTTTTTCATAATTTTATAAATTTTTATTAATAATATCATGGTCTGAATTTTTTATGGTAAGATAAGAATTTCCTTGGAATCATATAAAAAAGTTTCAAAAACTTTTGACCATTTTTTATAGCTCAATTAAATCCAAACCATATTCTGCTCAAACTGGAGAACTCTAGTTTCTTCTTTTCTATTTTCACTGCCGTGTGGGACCCACTCCTTCCCTGGCCCATTTGGCAGCGTCTCTATCCCTCTCTGTCTGCCTTCTCCTCAGTAAAATGCTGTTCTGCCCAACCTGTGGCGCGGCAAGGAAATGCTGACTGATTCATTGCCATGGCAGAAAGATCGGCGCCATGTTTCGACGGTGCACGAAGCTTTAGCCGAGTTCACCATGCCTAGCAATGCCATCCCGCTATGCCTTGCTACTCAGGACCTGGTGCCTTGCATTTTCTCCTCCCTGCCATTGCCATTGCTCTCTCTATTGCTAGTCAAGCCAAGCTCTCCCGAGCCTTCCCGTGCCACAATGACCGACCTCGCCGTATACAACACTAGAACCCATACCCTGCCGCGGCCATCTTTTCTCCATACCCTGCGTCGGTCTTTACCATGGAATTCTCACGCTACAGACTACCTCTACACGCTACCCAAAATCTAGCACTGTACAAAATTTGTGTCTCCACTCATCTATATAAGCCACCAAGCGGTTGCGTAGCTCCCTACACTCTCCCCCCCCATTACCCCACTGCCCAAGTCCATCCTTGATCAATCCTCTCTGCAGACATTGCCAAAGAATTGCAGAAAAGGGGCAAAACCAAATTAAGACGCTTCGGTGAGAATTCTTCCAATTCCCTGAGCTTGAAGCGCCTTCTAGCACCCCTCAACTCGTTGTGCGTCTTGTTTGCAGCTTTGTCGTTGCGTGTCTTGTTTACAGCTCGGACCGATCAAAACTCCACCACACCCTTGATTTTCTTCCTCAGCTCTGGCTGAACAATGGCAAAGCTCCTCAGCTGCTCCCCGCTACAAATAAAATGGTAAAATGGAGCTTCCTTAACTCACTGATGCTTGTTTGCCCCTTTCTTGAGCATAAGAATGCCCTATTCTCCCTCGCGGCCACTTGGCCATTGCCACCGCCTCACAACCACGGTGGGGACCACCCTCCAGACATCATCAGCTGCATCCAAGCCCACCCCTAGATGCGCCTTGATGCCCTGAAGCCCATCGTGCCCTCGGGTGAGCACGATCATCCCTGTAGCATCGCCGGTGTGCCTCGTTGCACCTTCCCCTATATCGGGCCACCGACATGTGGGTCCGGGATGTTAACCTCCCCCTCACGCCGAGTTCTAGCCACTGGCAGCCAATCTCATCAGTCGGAAACACTGTGAAAACATAGTTAAACACGGATTTAAGTAATGAATCTATGACATGAAGGTCCAAGTTAAGTTAAAATGCTAGTGTGAACCGATATTAGGTCATGTATCGCTGTCATGTGGGTCCCAGTTGTCAGCGACTGGAATAAATCGGGAAAACTAGAGAAAATTCATAATAGTGAAAAATACGTCTTCTCTACTAGAAAACGTATTTCTCCATTTTCTGGGATTTTCTAAACCCTAGAGATTCAAACTTTAATAACTTTTGCGTCATAAATCCAAATTGAGTTAAATAAATTTATATAAAATCATAATATTTTAGAATATGTAAAAATATTTAATTTTGGGTCTAAGTTCAAAATTTTTGAATTTAAAATTTAAATAAACCTAATATGGTCACTATACAAAATTTATACATCCTAACTACAAAAATGGTAAAATAAATTTCTAAAACTTTATAGAACCATGAGCATCTCAGATCTACAAAAATATTTAATGTTTGACTTAGTTTGAACCAAGATCCTAAATAACTTCATTTCCTATGTACATAATAATATAATAGGCATAACTTTCACAAATAAATATTAATACATGTGAAACTAGTTTTAAAATGCTTCTTGTATCAAAACCCTCTAATACTAAAAAATAATTATATTTAAACATGTTTTGCACATAATTCCTAATAAGAGCCTAACCTTTTATAATAAAAACTTTAAAATTCATAATACAAACAAATAAACTTAAATAATGAGAAACCAGTATTTAAAATATTTTTATCACCAGAACCTTTTATTTTAATTCATTTTTAAATTTGGAATTATTTGACTTCTTTTTACCTCTTATTGTTAGTGCTATACGTAATCACGTGTAGATATCGATATTTTCGAGGCTACTACTATTGTCGACCTCGACCCCGAGTTAGCTACTGAATTCACTAAGCAAGGCAAGCACCCCCTTTGACCATGTTAATCATACTATTTCAAATAATTTATGTTGTTTTCATCAAATCTATTATACATGCGCGTATTTTCAGTACATTTGCTATAATGTGGTACTGGTAGCTATAACCTTATCTTATAGAACTTACTTAATAAATATTGAATTATCAACCTTCATAACCATGAGATAAGGTTAGATAATACGTAATGTCAACTTGGGTATTTTCAAAAAGGATTGGACTAGAAATACTGGTTGGAAAGTTAATATTTTATGCCAAGGATTGGCAAGGAAATGTTTTGATTCTCACAATCATGGAGAGCTATGTGTTTATATTTGTGCTCTCAAAAATTGTTATTTACATATTACTTAAATTGCTCTTCAAATGCCGAATACAGTTTATACTTGGTATTCATGTTCAATTTCGCTTTATACAAAATAATCATAGAAGCCTTTCTATTGACATAGCCTGCATTTATTATATATGCATTTGTGATACACTACAATTCTTACTGAGCACACAAGTACTCAACCTTGCTATATTTGTTGGTTCAGTGAATGAAGAAACCACAGAAGATGCATAATATGCGTAGGTTACAAGGAATACAGTTACGAGTTTTCTAAGGTTTTACCTTGTCAGTTGCCTAAGGGTTGTAATGGGCATACTACAAGACTTTTAGATTTTCCGCTATAGTTTATTTTTTGGCCTGTAAGACATTTATTATCTGAAAGTGCATCTAGGCACTTATGTTATTTTGGTGATTAATGACAAACGCATATAATGATAATCTATGAAATTAAGTAAATGCTTAACTTAGTGCTTAACAAATGACAAACCTCTAATATGATTATATTGCTATGAGACTAACATGTCATTGCCTAGTTGAGTATCAGTCTCATCTTTTAGAGGAAAATCAAGTGGGATGGTTAAGCAAAGATAAGGTATGCAATTTTGGTATCTCTTCTATATTTGTTATTGCATTCCTTTTGTGCAAATACATAGTGAACTCCAAGTAGCATGTTGATTATATATATGCACATTGGTTCATGTCATATTTATTTGTGCATATATATTCATTTGAGTCCATTATGTGCTTTGTTTTTAGTATGCATGTATTAACTAGAGTTAAACTTCATATTGCTATAGATTGACTTGGTGCATGCATGTTTTAGTTGTATATCTTCTCATGCAATTCTCTTAATGAAGTTTAATCTAGTGTTGAATCATATATTTACTCTTATTCCAAATATTATTTGCACATGTACAATTCGTGTACATTCTATCATGTGCTTCATTTAAGTAAAGACTGTGATCCTTGCCATGATTTAATTGATTCATCATATTGACAATTATCTCTCTAAGTGCATATAGATCAATTATATATTCATTATGATGTACTTAGTAGAGAACATTTCTTATGTCAAGTGTTTCCATTTATGTTGTGCTTCTTTATATGAAACACTTGTTGAAATCAACCGCTCACAAATATCAATTTATTTATATCTATTGAGCTTTTGGGACTAATGTCTATCATAAGTGGATTTGAAAGAATTAGGTCCCGTATGTGTATGATGACCAAGGTATCTTGGAGGATGACGTTAAGCCGAGGTCAACAGACGGCGGTGTCACCAAGAGTTGAGGACTAAGTCAAGAGCGACTTGGCGTGGAGATCGTCAGAGAGGATGATCAAGTCAAGGTTGATAGGACGAGAGTCTCATGAGGTGAATTGAGTCGAGTTGGACAAGGCGAAGATGTCATCAGTCATATGGTGAAGGTCTTCATGCACCAGCATTAAGAAAGAAGACGACAAGTGACTATTTCTAGACTTATATTATCTTTGATTTAATTTGAGTCTAAGGATTGTCGTACTATTAAGAGGGATGCGATGTCGAATGACTTTTAGATATGTCAAGTGCTCAAGTGACCCATCCTTGTGAATCTTAGAAAGAGAGTGGTGTTGGTAGTGCCGGAAAGTGAGGGTTGTAGGTCTCCCTTGGATTCTTTGTGATATCTGTGTTTATCCTTTGAGTTTTGGGTAGTGAGACCTTGTTGGTTGTGTAGCCCTCGTTCTTAGCTTTCGGTAGAGTCCAAGATCTCTGATATCGGAGTCCGGAGTCAAAAGTTATGCTCGTTTTTGTCGGACTGCTCAGTGCAATCCGGAGTATCCGGTGTTTAGTCCGGACACTCCAGGTTGAGTCCGGAGTGTCCGGGGTTTTTGTCCGGACATTCCGGGTTGACACCCTCGGTGGGTGCTCTCAGTTGGTCCGGAGTATCCAGTGTTAAGTCCGGACACTCCGGGTTGTCCGGAGTGTCCGGGGTGTTTATCCGGAGTCTCCGGGTTGTGCACATCTGTCTCCAACGGCTAGTTTTTGGGGAGCTCTATTTAAAGCCCCCTTCTTCTCATTTTGAAAAGTGGATTGAAGAGGCCGTGTTCCCACTGATTAGATGTGCTATACCCTTGTTCTTGAGCCCCCAAAACACCTCTTTGCCCTTAGATCTAAGTGATCCCCTTGGTGAGAAGGGTTGGGAAGAGTTTGAGGAGTGAGGTGCTAGGTTGAGTGAGATTTGAGTTGATTGAGCACTTGATTTCATCTTCAAGCTTGTTCTTCGTGAGCATTTGTTACTCTTTGAGGTTGAGGACTCCTAGACGGCTAGGAGGTCGCCTACGAGCCACCGGAGCTTTGTGTGGTTGGCCGTGGGAAGTTTGTGAAGGCCGGTTCCGCCTCTGTAAGGGAAGGAATCAAAGGAGTGAAGACCGGCGAGTGCATTTGTGCAACACCGGGAGGAAGAGGGTTGAAAGAGACCCCGGCTCAAGTGTGACCGAGCCGCCTCAACGGAGACGTAGGATCCCCTCAAGGATCCGAACTTCGGGTGAAAAATCATCGTCTCTAAGTTTGCTTCTTACTCTTGTTTTAGTATTTGATTTTGAATCTTGAAATTTCCCGATCTACTCTATTGTTGTGTTTGAATCTAGATCTTCATCATCCCCATGTACCTGATAGCCTTTAGATCTTTTGTATTCAAGTAAATTGTTGAAAAATTGCAGGGATTTAAAATCTCTTTTCGAAGTCTTAAATCCGGAGTATCCGGACTTCTGAACCCGGATAGTCCGGACATTTCGGAGTATCCGGAGATAAGTCCCGGACACTCCGGTCTGAGTCCCTCGGATCCAATCCGGAGTATCCGGACTCCTGAACCCGGACAGTCCGGACATTTCGGAGTATCCGGATAAAAATCCCGGACACTCCAGACTTAGACCCTCGGGAGATTTTATTTAGCTGCAAATTTTTTATTCCGCTGCATTGAGTTACAAAGTTTTTAATTCGCCTATTCACCCCCCTCTAGACGACATCCCCTGTCCTTTCATTATCATATGTAATATATATAGAGTATGGATGTGTTATCAATGTTGTAAATGTGTGTACTAGCCACTGATCATAAGACTAGTATTGTATGCACATGGAACCTTCTTTTGTAAAAAAAAAGAGTTCTCACATTGTTCCACTTCGGTAGTTTCTCAACAAGAACATCAAAGTTACAATTTAAATTCCAAACTCAGAAAATCCAACTTGGTGGGTAAGGGACACCCACGCAGACATGCAGCAGTCCAGCACTGTCAATCATTTATAAATTTTACCAATAATATGTACAAAAGTATTTAATTTTGTCTCGTAAAATTGATAGTAACATATTTGTCATTAGAAGTTATTATATTTTTTAATAATTATTGTTAATATTAGTGTTCTAAATAGCTAACTATAACTGCTATAGCTTTTTGGACCTCAAACGTGAGGCTACGGGCCAATATTTCGCTATATTAGCTACAAACACTATAGCTAACAATAGCACTGCTATATACCGTAGCTTGTAGCAAGCGATAGCTCTACTATCCTATATAGGTGCCTACGGGCTATAATATTGAATCTATTTTAAAATCCAACATTATTAGAAGGCCAAAATGTATCTCGTATAAGCCTGAACTATGAGAAAACCTTGTAAAAGACCCTATCTCACCTTTTTTCAATAATCCGGCATTCATATTTTTTAGTGATTAAGTACTTGTTGTTAAGAACACTATAGTATAATTATCAGTTATGGTCTATGATATATATTAGCATGTTTATTGATTCCAAACTTGACTCATATTCTTATTATCACAATATTAATAGTTTATAAAGTACTATGGTTTTATGATTTTGTTTGAAGGTGACTTATATTTATATACATATTTAATTTTCAAAAATTTTAATATTGAAACGCGACGATTAGTAGCTTTTGCGATAGTGTTGTAGCTTTTTTAAGATTTTACTGTGAAGCTGTGAAAATTATGATTTAAAACCTTGTTAATATATAATTACGAGAAGCAACCATCAAAATTATGTATTGGAACCGTATCAGAGTCTGCAACCATAGGTAAAAGAGAACATGCGGGGCATGTACTGCTACTCTGGTCCGTTAGTTGACCCTCATTTTGTGATGCAATGTGCGCGTCATGTATGGAATCGATACGAAAAATTCAGCTGCTGCAGCTGCTACTCTACCAAAGTAGTACTGTCCTATTTTAAGATCTTGTTTGTTTTGATTTAGATTTTTTGGCTTTTGGTTTAAAGCTAGTTTTTTGGTTTAACGAGCTTTTAAGTCATCTGCTTTTAAACCAAGATATGTTGTTTGGTATCTGGCTTTTTATGGGTTGGATGGTGTAACCAGGGTTCACAAAACCGGCGAAAATTGCGGTTTTCGAGCGTACCACTGCGGTTCGATATCCAAAACCGCTGGGTAAACCGTTTTAATTTAAATTTAAAAAAAATTGAAAAAATTTATGCGTTGAAAAACCGCAGTTTTCGCTCGAAAACTGTTTCTTAAAAACCGAGCGGTTTCTCGCGAAAAACCGAATGGTTTTCGATTTTTTTATTTTTTTTCAAATTTTTTTGATTTCTTAACCCTTCGGTTCCTGACGGTTTTCGAGCGGGTTTTGCGGTTTTTGAATTTCGAATGATTTTTCAAAATTCGGTCTTGTGAACCCTGAGTGTAGCTTATTGCTAGAAAGTTAAAATACCCTTTAAAGTTGTAAGGATTTTTCTTATGTACTGATTTATCTAATACAAATGTTTTATACTTTTTTCACCGAATGTCGTATTAAAAAACATAGGTTAATCTTGAGATCAAACTCTGAGCATAATTATTTATCAACTTGATCCGGGTCGGTGGAGGAGAAAGGAGGCTAAGGACGGCGAAGGAGGGAGAAGGTCGAGGACGGCAGAGACCGGAGCAGCGGAGGGAAAAGGCATGTCGCACAGGGGAGCAAGAGAAGACGAGGAGAAATGAGGAGATGGGAGAAGGATTCTTGAGTTTGTATATGATAGTATTTGGTGGGTAATTTTGGAGACTTTCAGTGGCAAAGGGTTATTTCATCCCCAAAAAGCCCAAAAAAACACCTCTCACCTGGCTTTTGGCTTATAGTTATATAGAGGCTTTTGGCTTTTTTTAAGCCTGGCTTAAATTAAAAATCAGTCGTTTGTTTCGGCTTTGACTTTTCTGCTTTTAAGTTAATGAAAAAGTCGAAACAAAGCTAGTCTGCTTTCTTGGTCACGGTGGCCCGTAGGTGAAATTAATTAAGACAGATGGATGGGTTACGTATATAAGCACGATTAATACTTGTCGACGTTTGCCGCAAGGCAATATCCTCGATGATCGTAGGCTATCATCATCCTGACGTCGTCACTGGTCAGGCGGCTGCTCCTAGCTTGAGCTTCTTGGCAATGGCGGCGAAGTACTTCCCATGGTGCACGGCCATGCCGAGCTCTGCCTCGCTAGGCATCCTGTTGCCGTACAGGCTGCCACCCTTACCTCGTCCTCTGTGTTCTAATGATAAGAACTTGCTTTTTTTATCTTATCTTTGGTTTCGATGATATTTAGACTATTGACGTAGACTGAGTTTATATAAAGCCTATTCTAAGACTTTTTTATGAATATGCAAAGACAATCATCATTATTAAAGTATTCTTTTTTCAAGAGAAACTCATTAAGTCGGTTGTACCACATTCTCCTTAACTGTTTTAATCCATATAGCAATCTTTACAGTTTCACGTTATACATGTTGCGATTTCCTTTGGTAGGATTCAGAATTGTGATTCCTTCAAGAACTCTCATATAAATATCCGTATCCGGTGATACATATAAATATACGGTCACTACATCCATCAACTGCATTGAAAAGTTTAAACTAGCTGCCATTGATATCAAGTATTGGAACGTTATTCCACTCATTACTGGAGAGTAAGTTTCATTGTAACTGATGATGGGTCTTTGCATAAACCCTTGTGCTACATGCTTCGCTTTATATCTCATCACCTAGTTATTTTCATTTCTTTTCCGGATAAAAACCTACTTTGATCCTATAGGGGACATTTTAGGAGGTGTTTGGTCAACAAGACCGAATACTTTTCTTTTATTAAACGAGCATAATTCTACATCAATTACTTCTTTCCATTTGACCCCATCTGAGCGCTTCTAGCACTCTACCATAGACTTTGGTTCTAGACCCAACTCAAGTGTTTTAGCAATTTTTTAGGCAAAATATATGTTGATAATTCTAGTATTCCTTTTATACAACTCTCTTGGATCCACATAATTAATGGAAATCTCTTCATTAATTTCTTTTAGTTCTTCGTGATTTCTCACAACGATGGAGTCTGGGTGTTCTGTCTTTTCAGCATCAAATTGTGTGTGAAAATATTCGTTGGGGTTACCACCCTGAGGATCGTTCATTTTAGAGATTTTCTCAACATCAGGTTGAGCTTTTTTTACTATCTTGGGTAGTATTATCACTTATTTGGTTATCTGTTTATGTGGACGTCTCCGCGGAATTGAGTCATGTACACCTAGTGTTGGGACCCAGATTTGCAAATCCGAAACCCTCTGTGTATACTGCACTAGTCCAGGATCACGCTAGTACACACAGTAGCAACACAGATGAAATACCATATCATACAATGAATTAACTAAGAAAGAAGTAAATTATTATTAAATGAAGCATAAGACCTTATGGTCAAAATTTACACCACTATGCCTTAAGGGCTTAAGAAACAAGTAAACTCTTGCAGCAGAAATGAAATAACTTAGGCCATTCGATATACCACATGCAATCATCTGGGGAACGCCTTCCTAATCCACGTAGTCTTCATAATATTATTCCTCATGACATTCAGTATTTCCTGATCCTTCCTCAGCAACTGATCAACAAAGACGTAAAGCCGTGAGTACAAAGAGTACTTAGCAAGCCATAGGAAAATGATGCAATATATTCATGCAAGGTTTGATAAAGGATAGCCATAGGGTTCACTTGCAGAAAGCAATAACTTGAATTGAATTACAATAAATAGATTGAAAGCAGATTTATGAAAAAGATAATAAATAATTGGTAAATTAATAGTAGACAACATGAACAGAATGGCGAGGCATCACCCTACACCATCTAAAACAATTATCAAACCACTAAATTGAACAGTATAACTTTAGACAACAAAACAACAGTGAACTCCCTGTTCACATCCTAACAATTCTACCATCCAACATTTCATGAAATACTCCATACCTCGTGTGAAATTCCCGGGAACGTCCATGACTGCGAACACGACTATTTGAATAGTTTTACACTCTGCAGAAGTTGTACTGCTTTACCCACAAGACATGATCGTCTCTTGTTGCCAAGCTATTAACACACTTTCTTTAGTGTGTCGGCAGAGAGATCACAACAAAGCCTTTATAATGCACTGTCTAAACTCGGTATTGCCCGCTAAGGTTTCGCCCCTCAGGGCCCCCTCTTGAGCCATGTGAATCTACCCGTCCATCCCGAAACCCACACCACCAATTGGCAGTACTCAAGGCTAGACATTGCAAATTAATCGGCTAGATCTGTCCCATATCAGACTTGTGTTGTGGTTGTATGGTTAAGCCCAATCCAATGGCGTACAAGATTAAGTCCTTAAGTTGTCTCAAGCAAAACATCCACATCCCAAATGTGCCAATGGCAGCCCCTTTATTGCACGATCACTTACCTGAGAGAAAATAAATTTGTTCAACCAAGACCAATGGCAACCCTGCCATGGTACAACAAATTTTACAACAGTGGCTATCGGCTACAATTCAATATCTCATTAAGTCAAGATTAACATTATTCAACATGTGATATGGATCCCAACGTATAACTAATCAGGTCTAAGCATAGCTACGATAACCCGTAGTTGGTAATATGAACATGTCCAGCTAGGAATGTCCCACCTAGTGGCTAACAATTGATACATGGCATTCCAAAGAGGTACATAGCTATTCCCATGAAGTAATCATTGATACACAAATAGCATGTATTTGTATAAAACAAAGTACTTTTTCAAACATAGGATCAATATGATCAAAGATTACGACTTGCCTTGCTGATCTATTGCTGTGTCTTGGTCTTGAAATTCTCTGTTTGCTTCCTCGAGATTCGCGTCTACTGAAAAAGAAAGTAATGAATACAAATAAATACCAAACAGAGATACAAATAAGCTCAAATTTGAAAAATAAATGGCTCTAAAAGGTAGAGCTTGATTTTAGAAAAAATTAGAAACTTGAATCGTCTCAATCGGAGTTCGTATGAGAGAGAACGAGTCTTCGAAAGATTTGAAAATAAATAAAATACAGAAAATCAGAAATTCATATTTAACAGAATTATTTTTCTACTGAAAATTTAATTTATTGCGCAACGCTGACATCATCTAGGGTTCACGATAGACCCAGTCAACCGAACCAGATTAGGGCTGATGTCACCGCTGATGGGGTCGCTGATGGTGCACGTGTGGACATTGACGCAGACTAGCCGCGTGTCAAGCATCCAGTGGCTTGGCCCGATTGGAAGGCAGAGATCCATGGCTGCGACCGAGATCTGGCACGCACGCGGGAGACCAAATGGCCAAGGTTTGGAGAAGTAGGTCGACGGCGAGTAGCAGAGCTACTTCGCCAACTGCGAGGAAGAAGGTGCGGAACACAGTGGATCTTGATCGGATCGGGCGCGGTTTGTTGGGGGATCTGGGAGAGGGCGATGCGAGCAACACCAAGAGGCAAATGGCATCGGCGGAGACGCACCGGAGCGGCTAGACGACGGGGAAGAATGCTTTGGGCGGTGGTGTTACTCCGGTGAGTTCGCGAGAGAAGACGACGGTGCCTTGGGCTACGCGAGATGGGACGGAAGACGCGGCGCAACGAGACGAACCTCGGATGGGGTGCGGCGTGGCCTTAAATAGCCTCGGGAGGTGTGAATCTCACGAACTCCATATTGGCGACGCGGACGCGGTTTCGACGCGGCGGTGGCTAGGTTAGGCGGCGGTGGTGTGGCGGGTGGGTCGGGCCGCGAGCGAGCTGGTCGGGCCGACGCAGCAGATGGTCGCGAATCAATGAAGCAGCTAAAAGAGATGGGCCGCAAAGGAATAGGGACGGGCCGACAGAAGAAACAGCCCGAGATGAGTTTTAGAAAATAAAAATATTTTCCAATTAAGAAAATCTCTAGAATTCAAAATAAAAGCAAATAAATTCAGAAAAATCTCAAAAAATACAGAAAAATTCCTTGAAGCACAATGAACCTAACTATGAGTGGAAATATTTTGTTTGATGTATAGTTTAGTCAATTTAAATATTTTTATTAATAGAAAATTCAAATTAAGCTTGGACTAATTCAAGAGAAATGCAAATGGTTCATTTTCGAATTCAAACATTTCAAATCTCAAAATTTGGGATGTTACACTTAGAGGCCTCTCCCTCTTCTTATCGTTTGGGGTAAGAGTGGATTCAATATATTTTTAGAGTATTTCTACTCTTTCAGGTACATTTACTGCAGGTGTATGAGATCTTGTCACTCCTTTATGATCAGTGAAGGCATCTGACAGATTACTAGCTATCTGTTGCAGATTTATTATCCATCAAACTTGAAGTTCAGATTCTTTAGTGCGTAGGTCTAAGGACTGAATGCCAGTGACATTCCAATCTATTTCTTGATATTCTTTAATGCAGTACTTTTCTCCTCTAATTTTGGGAAATTGTCCTCATCAAAAATACAATCAGCGGACGGAACCGTATATAGATCCTCTGTCATAGCATATAGGTATTTAATAATTGATGGAGATTCATAACCTACATAGATCCCCAACTTCTAGTGAAGGCCCATGGTTGTACGCTGTGGTGGTGAGATTGTCCCGTATACATCGCGACCAAATTTTCTCAGATGAAAAATACTTAATTATTTCCCACGCATTATCTACAAAGAGAAAATTTCATGGTATGTAGTTGATCGGAGTTAAATAAATACAGCAACGTACAACACTGCGTGGCCCCAACAGCTGGTGGGTTACCTACAATTCTGTAAGAGTGGTCGAGCAATAAGTTTTATTCTTTTAATTAATGACTTTGCAATACCCATTTGTGTGTAGACATGAGGTATTGAATGAGCTACAATAATGCCCAGAGCCATGCAAAATCTTTAAATGCCTTTGAGGTAAACTCGTCAACATTGTCCATTTGAATAGACTTGCTCATTTTTTTCTAGAAATGAGGCTCTTAATTTAATAATTTGGACAATTAATTTAGCAAAATCATGGTTTCGAGTAGATAAGAGACATATTGAGAGACAATGTGGTGATCTACCCATGTTTGTGATGAGTAATTGACTATATTTTGAGACTTTGGTGCTCATGTTTGAGTTTATTTTGAGCTTGATTTGGCTTTGAGCAATTTGGTTGGAGAGGTCGTGGACTTTAGAGTGGTCATCACTAGGGAGGTCGTGGCCACTTAGACCACTAGGGAGGTCATCCCTAGAGAGGTCGTGAACCACTGTGAGCACTATAGGAGTAGTTGTGACCTCTCTAGCAGTGGTCGTGAGCCCTTGTGACCTCCCTAGGAGAGGTCATGACTATTATGAGAGTGGTCGTGACCTCTCTAGGAGTGGTCGTGAGCCCTTGTGACCTCCCTAGGAGAGGCCGTGACCACTATGGAAGTGGTTGTGAGCCACTGTGATCTCTTGGTGAGTGATCTAGACCTCTTTGAAAGAGATTGTGACCACTGTAAAAGTGGTCTAGACCTTTATAGAAGAGGTCATGACCACTGTAAGAGTGGTCTAGATCACTATAGGAGTGATCTCCCTAGACCTCTATGCGAGAGGTCGTGATCACTGTAAGAGTGGTCTAGATTATTGTGGGTGTGGTCTAGACCTCTCTAGTGAAGGATTATGGTAGGCTACACTAGCGCAAATTAAAAATTCTACCAATCCCAAGAGGCCACGCAAGTAAATGATCATGGATTACAGATCGTTACCACTAGACACGCAGTGCAGTGGAAGAAGATATTGAAATAGATCGACGTTGCACGTCCTGGTATGGTCGTCGAACAGTGCGATCAGTCCGAGCGATAGCCGAGTTGCAAGTTGATCCTTTGGCTTCTGGATCGGTCCAAACAGTCGTCCTCGAATAGCACCGCAATAGAGCAATGTCTCTATCGATATCCACATGTTCGGGGTTGGAACACCGAGTGCCAGGGTGTTAGCACCGTATGCACGATAGAGATGGTGGAGGACGGCTAGGGTTTCGGTGGTGGTGCACTCTTGTATACAACTTCTGCCTCAAACCCTAAGCCTACGTCCCCTTTTATAGCCCTCGGTGACGCCAACTCTTGGGTTCAATCTAAGTCCATATTCAATTCAGCCCATTAAAACAAATCCAATTCGAACTATAATAACCGATTGTAACCGTTTCAAACCCCTTAAGTGTGTGACCTATAGGTTCATGTATATTTGGATACGACTTAGAAATATCTTTTCGACCGATAATCGATACTGGTCCCTAGCAGTACATATCGATTCCCAAATATTCATAAAGCATCGGACGAACCTACTATAGTGTTATAATGTCATGTTTCCTTTGCCTCACGATATCAGATCGAATTCAAGGCGAGAGTCGTGTCATTCTATGACAGCTCGATCCATTCACTCATACCGTAGTGGATTAATTTATCTGGATTGAATCTCAATCACATTCAGCATGGTCATGCACTTCCTTAATCCTTCTTCTTCGAGGGGCCCAAATATCTCTCCGTATGTAGGAGGGGCAAATTCTATCTTGATCATTCATGTACCTCAACATGTTTCATGGTAAATCCGAAAACTACCTTTATAACTACCTGGTTAAAGAGTACTGTTTGACAGCCTCTAAGTAAACTATTACACATCTAGGAAACCAATGACGATCTTAAGTCTAAAGATCATACATACACTATGTATGAGACCAACTGATGATACATAAGAATATATAACAATTCTCGCAGTGTCCCATATGGGTCTATCCAACGCATGTTCTCCAAGATGTGTTCACATTATTAATTAGATATTTCCATATTTCTATGACCCTTGAAACATGGTCATCAATCAATACATATGCTAATCTATGAAACATAATCTTCCTATATTATGATAACTGATCAGAGATAACTTGAATAGCATCAATATATGAAAATAGTTTCACGAACAAGTCACGTACTTGTTGATCAATCCAATCGATATTTATTCAAAGGACAAACAATTATACTATTCCATAAATATAAGACGTGACACAATCATTTTCATGTTTTCTTGAAGGGCATATCACCAACAGTCTCTCACTTGCACTTGAGTCAATCATGTAAGTATCTAATACCCATGGCTCTCGTGTGCACTTCATGCTTTGGTTGCGGAAGCAGTTTTGTCAACGGATCGAATATGTTCGAATCCATATGCACCTTGCATATCTTCACATCACCTCTATCCACAATCTCTCGGATAAGGTGATAGCGCCGTTGAATGTGCTTGGACTTTTGATGTGATCTAGGCTCCTTCACTGGCATAATGGAACCACTTTTATCACAATAGAGATCCAATTGGCTAGAAGCATTTTCAACCACACCAAGTTCAGTGATGAACTTCTTAATCCAAACAACCTCCTTTGCAGCTTTTGAACCCGCAAGGTACTCAGCCTCCGTCGTAGAATCAACAACCGTATTCTACTTGGAACTCTTCTAGCTCACAGCTCCTCCGTCCAGCATGAACACATACCCAGATTGCAAACGATAATCATCTTTATCGGTTTGGAAACTTGCATCAGTGTAACCACTTACTACAAGCCTTTCCTCACCTCCATAAACGAGGAATGCATCCTTAGTTCTTCTCAAGTACTTGAGGATATTCTTAACTGCTATCCAATGATCTTCACCTGGATTTGACTGATATCTGCTCGTAACACTTAGAGCATACGACACATTCGGTCGTGTACAAATCATGACATACATTAGAGACCCAATTGTTGAAGTACATGGAATCTTACTCATCTTGTCCCATTCATCAGTGGTCGAAGAACACTAAGTCTTGCCAAGGCTAATACCATGTGACATGGGCATAAAACCTCTCTTGGAATCTTGCATATTGAACCTCTTTAATACCTTGTCAATATACGTATCTTTGCATAATACAATTAGCCTCTTAGACCTATCACTATAGATCTTAATTCCCAAGATATATGCCGCCTCTCCTAAGTCCTTCATAGAGAAACTCTTTCTTAATGAAGACTTTATAGATTTCAGCATAGGAATATCATTTCCAATCAACAATATGTCATCCACATATAAGATCAAGAACACAAGTACGCGCCCACTGGTATTCTTATAAACACAGTGCTCTTCTTCATTTTTGACGAAGCCAAACCCTTTAACTACCTCATCAAAACGAATGTTCCAACTCCGAGATGCTTGCTTCAATCCATAAATAGATCTCTGAAGCTTGCATACCTTTCCAGCATTCTGTGGATTGATAAAACCTTTAGGCTATGTTATGTACACATTCTCTCTTAGGTTTCCATTGAGGAAGGCCATTTTGACATTCATTTGCCATATCTCATAATCAAAATATTCAACAATAACTAGAATGATCCGGACATAATTAAGCATTGCGACGGATGAGAAGGTTTCATCATAGTCAGCACCTTGAATTTGTTTGAAACCCTTTGCCACCAATCGAGCTTTATAGATGTGAACATTCCATCCATGTCTATCTTAATCTTAAAAACCCATTTGCACTCCATGGTTTTTACACCATCAAGCGAATCAACCAAGTTCCAAACTTGATTGTCATGCATGGATTTTTTTCCGGATCTCATGGCTTCAAGCCATTTCTCAGAGTATGACTCAATCATTGGTTCCTCATAAGTCTTAGGCTCATCGTTATCCAACAACAATGTTTCTCCATTGTCCAACGATTAAACATCGTGCCCATACATTATGGGTGCTCAGCGTTGTCTTCCAAATCTACGTGGGGCTGGTGTATCCTCTACAGGTTCTACAACATCTTGTATAGCCTGTGGAGTTTCGTTAGAAGCTGAAACACTTTCCAACGGTTCTCAAATCTCTTCGAGTCGCACCGTGCTCCCACCAACTCCCTTGGAAAGAAATTCTTTTTCCAAAAATACACCATTACGAGCAACAAACACTTTGTTCTCTTCTTTTATGTAAAAGTAATATCCTTTAGTTTCCTTAGGATACCCCACAAAGAAGCATTTTTGTAACTTGGACGTGAGCTTATCAGACATCAAATGTTTTACATAAGCCTCACAACCTCATACTTTGAGAAAAGACAATCTGGGATGCTTCCCGGTCCATATCTCATATGGCGTCTTCTTTACCGATTTAGATGGAACCCTGTTAATAGTAAGCGCAGCTATTCTAGAGCAAATACCCAAAAAGACAATAACAGATCACTTTGGCTCATCATCGAACAAATCATGTCCGACAAAATTCGGCTTTGTCATTCAGATAGCCCATTCCATTGAGGCGTTCCCGGTGGTGTAAGCTGTGGAACAATTCCACATCGCTTCAGATGATTACCAAACTATTAGCTCAAATATTCTTCTCCACGATCCGATCATAAAGTTTTGATTGTCTTGCTAAGCTGATTTTGTACCTCATTTTGAAATTCCTTGAAATTTTCAAAGGATTCAGATTTGTGTCTCATTAAGTAGATGTAACCGTATCTACTAAAGTCATCGGTAAAAGTTATGAAATACTGAAAACCACCTTTGGCCATTGTGCTCATCGGTCCACATACATCTGTATGTATAATGGCCAATAAGTCACTCGCTCTTTTGCCTACACTGGTGAAAGGTGTCTTATCATCTTGCCAAGTAAACAAGACTCGCACGTTTCAAATAATTCGAAATCAAATGATTCTAGAAGACCATCCTTACAGAGCTTCATTATGTGTTTCTCATTTATACGACCTAAATGACAATGCCTAACGTAAGTGGGATTCAAATTATTAGGCTGAAGCATCTTAGCATTTATGTTATAGATCGGCACATGATCAAGTTTCAAAATATATAAGCCATTAACCACAGGACAACTACCATAGAACATATCACTTTTATAAATAGAACAACAATTGTTCTTAATAACAAAGTGATAACCTTCTACCTCTAAACATGAAGCAGAGATAATGTTTCTACTCAAAGCTGGAACATAATAATAATTATTTAGTTCCATAATTAGTCCAAAATGTAAAGAGAATGAATAAGTGCCAACAGCCAATCCAGCAACTCTTACTTTATTGCCAACACGAAGCTCTACTTCGTCTCTTGCCAAACTTCTAGTCTTTATTAGTCCCTGCATCGAGTTTCAAATATGAGCAACCGATCTGGTATCAAATACCCAAGAACCAACATGAGAAGCAGCAATATTGATTTCTATAACATTAATGACAATACCTGAAGTGGAAGTCTTACTTCCTTTCTTCTTGTCTGCCAAGAACTTCGTACAGTTCCTCTTTCAGTGTCCTGTCCCCTTGCAGTAAAAGCGAATGGCATCGGGTGCAGGTCCAGCGTTTTGCTTCTGAAGCTTAGGCTTGTTGCTCGAGATCTCATCTTGAGACTTAATCGAGCACTTATCCTGACCACTAGTCTTAGAAGACTTCTTGAACTTAGTAGTCTTTTGAACTATCATCACATGACTAGAGATTTTCTTAATGCTCTCCTCGGCTGACTTGAGCATCCCATGCAGATCGGTCAAGGACTTCTCCATGCCATTCATATGAAAGTTCAAAATGAATGGCTCATAACCCTAAGGGAGCGATTGGAGAACCAAATCAGTGGCCAACTCTGGACCAAGGGGGAAACCAAGCTTTCCCAAGCTCTCAATGTAACCAATCATCTTGATCACATGAGGGCTGACCAGAGTCCCTTCAAGCCCACACGCAAACAAGAACTTTGTGGTGTTGTACCTCTCAGCCCTCGCTTGGTTCTCAAACATGCCTTTTAAACCCACAAGCATACCATGGGCATCCATGTCCTCATATTGCTTCTGAAGCTCAGAGTTCATGGTGACAAGCATGATACAGCTAACATCAATAGAATCAGTGCAATGTTTTTCATACTCATTCTTTTCAGCTCGAGTGGCATTCTCAATCAGTTCATCGGAGTATGGTTTCTCTAGAACATATTCCTTCTTTTCTTGTTTGAGAATGATTCTCAGATTGCGATACCAGTCGATAAAGTTTGTTCCATTCAGTTTATCTTTTTCAAGAATCGAACGCAAGCTAAAACTAGGTGCAGAAGTAGTAGTAGGTTGTCGGGACCCGAATTTACCAATTTGGACCCTCTGTGTTTACCGCACTAGTCCAGGATCACGCTAGTGCACACAGGCTCAATATTGGTAAATATCACAATCATACACAGCGATAACATAATAAAAGACTCCATTTATTAAATATAACTAATTGTATGATCTTATAACCAACTTACAATATTAAGCCACGCAGGGCTAGACTCTGAATAATAAACTAAGACAATGCAGCGAAAAGACAAGGCTCGAACCCTAATTACTCGTGTCCTCTTGGTACTCCTCCAAACAGGGGTAGACTCCTTGTAAGGTCGAGGATGCCGACTAGAGGGGGGTGAATAGGCGGCTTTTAAAAACTTTCTCTTTTTAATTTCTACAAAGCAATTCACCCCTAATTAGCCCTATGCCAAAACCTTATCAATAATAATGCGGAAGCGATAAACTAAGGTTTTGACAATTAAAGCCTAAATCAACTAGGCTCACTATGTGCACTAACTAATTATGTCTCTAACAAAAAGCAATTTAAGGATTAAGCAATCAATCAATTTAATTCTATGAATGTAAATTGCTTGAATATAAATAAAGAGAACAAGGCAAGCACAAGAGACACAATACTTTTTACTGTGGTGATCGGAGACTTGCCGTCTCCCTAGTCCACGCTGAGGTTAGCCCAAACACATTGGACCGGCTCCACGAATTGAGCACCCACCTCGAATCCACTAGATGTGGTTTTTCACGCTTTCGCGTAGGCTCAACCCGAACCTTCACAAACTTCGCGGGCTTCTCACAACCTTGAGAGCTCCACAAGACGACGCCCACGCCGCCTAGGAGTCGGCAACCTCCAAGAGTAACAAGCCGAATCCTCTCGCTTGAACTTCACCAAGCACAACACATGTGCTTCCGGTGATCACCAAGTGCAACTCATGCACAAGGATCCTCCTCAAGTGCAACACATGCACAAGAGACTCTCAATCCTCTCCTAATTGCAACACATGCAATTAGAGGCTCACACTAGCTCAAGAAGCAAATGGGAGAAGGCAACACATGCACAACAACTCCTACAAACACCCAAATGCTCTAGCACAAAGCCAATCTCATGCCCTTGCCCCCCAAGGCCTCCTTTTATAGCCTCCAAGCCAAAACTAGCCGTTGGGGGCGAAATCTGGAAAAACTCAGCAAACCCGGTGCTACCGCTTTCATCGGGACCAGTAGCACCGGCCTCGCCAACGGCTACAAAACTAGCTGTTACAGGATTTCCGTAGCACCGCCAATCGGGAGCGTGCTACCGCTCGGGTAGCACCGCCTCAACCTCGCTGCACCGGCCTCAGCCGAACTCAAAACACCTCCTCTGGATTTTTCACACCGCCGAGGAGCGGTTGCACCGACCTCGGTGCTACGGCCTACCATGGGCGGTAGCACCGACCGCTGATCGCCAAAAACATCCCTCTCGAATTTTCACACCGGCCAGAGACGGTAGCACCGACCGCTTGCTACGGCCAAATCGGGGTAGCACTGACCCGGTGCTACTGCCTTACAAGGGCGGACGACCGGCCTCGGGAGAAAACACTGCTTTTCACAAAACTTTTCTCCAAACCATTAAAGATATATTCTTGGAGCTATGTGAGGATCAACACATGATCACAACACTATGCAAAACACATTTGCATATGTTAATCACATACTCCAAAGAATCTCATTAAGCACAACTTATTTGCAAAACACATTTGCAAATAAACCAAGAACTTATGAGATCAATCCTCTTAGCCATGTGATGATCAACACATGATCAAGTCAATTTGCAAAACACATTTGCAAACCCTATTCACATGCTTTAGGATCGGAACCCATAATCTCAAGTTCATTTGCAAAACACATTTGCAAATAACAAAACCAACTAACGAAAACACATTTCGTAAACAACTCAAGATCTATTTGCAAAACGTATTAAGCAAATCAAACCTGAGTCTATGAGATTAACCCCCCTAGCCATGTGAAGGTCAACACAAGACCCAGTCAACTTGCAAACACCCGTTGCAAGCCCTACTCACATGCTCTCGGGATTCCGGACTCATAAACCTCGGTTTATTCGCACAACGAACTTGCAAATACACAATAAACCAATATTATGCTTTTGCATTGTTCTTTGCAACACATGCAAAAACCTAGCTCCAAGCAATACCAAAACATGAGCTCTCTATTTGCAACACATGCAAATCTCTAGCACCATGCAAGCAACCACAACAAATACAAGTGCATGAGCTCTCTATTTGCAACACATGCAAATCTCTAGCACCATGCAAGCAACCACAACAAATACAAGTGCATGAGCTCTCTATTTACAACACATGCAAATCTCTAACTCCATGCAACCACTTTAAACCAAATTGCTTGAGCTCTCTCCTTTTGCGACACATGCAGAACTTAGCTCCAAGCAAAAAACCAAATCAAATAAGATTCAAATAAGATGCAAGTATGAGCACCCTTATTTGCAACACATGCAAATACTTAGCTCATACAAAATCCAATGCACAAGCTTCACCAATTTACAACACGTGCCAAATGGTTAGCTTCATGCAAACATCAAACAAGAGAGTGAGCTAGAGTGAACCGGATCGAGTTCATCAACACATGATGAAGCTCAAGCTAAAAGACTCAACCCCTCTTAATAGTACGACACCTAACAAGCAACCCGGTCTCACAACCAAACACCGAGACCGGTAAAAGACTAGGAACACATCCTTAGCCTTAGCTAGTTATACCTTTGCCGCACTTGATCCACTTGAAGCTTTTATGATTTCCAATCATCTTCTCTCCAGGATCACTTCTTCTTCTTCTTCTTGGTCATCAACGCATGATGAACCTTCTCTAGCCCTTCTCTTCACTTCGGGATCACTTCTTGAAGCTCATCAACACATGATGACTTCTTCTTCCCGATTCTTCATTATCTTGGACTTAACCTACTTCACAACTCATGGAAGATGTTAGTCCAACAAACACGGTTGTCTCAATCATCACCGCACTCCATTAACACATAATGGATGCCTCCAAGATCGATTGAGCACAACCCAAATTAATTTGAATGATTAATTGTTGTCTTGAGCACTTGATGCAACTAATGCTTCATTATGCTCAAGAACTTTTCGCTTGTCTTTAATCAACAAGGAAACACCATCAACACATGATGAAATGTTCTTTGATTGATTGAGAGACAATCGAACTCAATTTAAACTCATTTAAATTGACATGAGCATATAACTACACAAGTCATATATACTCAAAAGATTGTTTCAAGGTCTTGATCCTTTATATTATAAGACAAGAGGACATGGATCAATACAATTGAAACATCAAGTTAAATTATCAACTCCCCCTAGATGTGTGCATTCATGTATATATGAATAAGAGACATAATGCACATATTTGGACTAAAGCAATGGAAGAGTTCATACTTTAACTTGAATTCTAAGTATGCATTTATATAATAGAATGAATACGAGTGCATACCTTAGGTTTTCTATTTTCCATCCAAGTATGAGACTAGTAAGAATAAGACTTAATAACACATGTTAGTCTCATAATGATTAGATTTGTCATTAAACAATGATTAAACATTAATATTAAACCAATCACCAAAACCAATAGAGCTTGAACTTACACTCCTCAACTTTTAATGTTGTTGTTGGAAATGGTGAGTACTTAAAGCACTCAACAAATTGTGCACAAATGCAATTCTAATATTCTATATGCAAGGCTTATTCCAAAGGAAAAGGCTATTATGGCTATTTTGCAGTAAAACAGCATTTGTAAATGAATATAGTAAATAGATTGAAAGATAGTAAAACAAATAACAATAATATGTAATTTCAGCATTTCTCAAGTAAACCAAGATTTCCAATCCTAAGTCAAGTTTCCAACTTCCAATGGCAACCTACCATCCCAACCAAGTTTTCATTTAATAAAAATCTAACCCTTGACTGTAATCCCCGAGCTATGCTCAATACTGTGAGCACGGCTATCTGAATAGATTCACACTTTGCAGAGGTTATGCACTTTACCAATATGATACAACCATACACTACAAAGACGAGTGATCATAACAAAGCCTTTACAATACTCTGTCTTAACCCAGCACTACTCGCTGAGGTTTCAACACTGAAGGGTTAAACCGCCATAATAGGGTCCCCTCTTACGCCATGTGAGTTAATCCGTAAACTCGGGACTCACACTACCATTGATAGTACCAAAGCTAAGACATTGCAAATTAATCAGCTAGGATGTCCTATACTAGACATGTAGTTGCATGATTGACTCAGGTCAAAGCCTTGCAAGGTTAAGTCCTTAAGATGACTAGGGCAAGACTTCCACATACCCTCTGCCCTTCGGCCCACCTTGGCACACACCCTTGCCACTTGCCCCAATCTAAATGATTACCATCCTAGTTGATTACCAAGCACCACGTGCTATCAACAAGTCAACATCGTTGCGTGACATCCCTCGCCACTACAACTGAATATCATCGTGTGACAACACCTGACACACCAATTCATATCATGCTCTATATTCCATTAGTCAAGATTAAACATTGATGTCCCAAGTACATGTGATGACGTGGCATGACTAAGTATACTAATACGGTCTAACCAACCCATTGTTGATTTTAGTATTAACCAACTAGTAATGAACCAATCTAGGGTGACAAATAAATCATGGCGTACAAATGATAAGGTAGGGTATAGATCAATTAGATAGAATAGCTAAGTCCCAACCTAATTTGAAACAGTTGTATACATGAAATAACATGCAATAAAGTAAAAGCAATATAGCAATTTTATAAACTGGGTTCAACATGATCAAAGCACAACTTACCTTAGCAAAGTCTTGCTCTTGCTCTAGAACCTGGTTTTGCATTGACAGATCCTCCTCGGATGCTTCGCACAACTCAACGTCTACGCGATACGAGAGAGAAAACGAAATAAACATCAAAACAGTGAGAAACCAAACTCCAAAAATCAAATAAAATTCACCATTAAATATATCTTAATTTTACAAATTTTTATAAATTTGAATCACCTCAATCGGAGCTCGTATGAGGGAGAACGGGCTCTCGAAAGATTCAAAAAATACAAAAATCAGAAAATTAGAAAATAAAATAATAAACAAATTATTTTTCTATTGATAATTCGTCTTTATGATGTCAGCATGACATCATTGTGGCCTGAACCGTCCCTGGCTGACACATGGTGCCACTTTCTGTGGACTTGGTTCATGGCCAAGTCCGGTCCATCATAAACCTGGCTCACGCAACAGTGCCAACACGCAACCCATGATGACGTCACTTACTGCATCATGCTAACGTCACCCGTGCACGCGTCGCCTCTAGGATTAGGCCACATTGGCTCGCCATGGCCCGTGGACCAACGATCATCGCAAATATACATAATTAATTAATTTTCATAAAAGGCCAATATACATAATTTGAAATAAATTCTAGAAAAATCTAATAAATTCATAAAATTCATAAAATGCATAAATAACACAATATAATATATAAAAGGAAAAAATTGGGATGTTACATAGGTGCCATTTAATCTACAACACAAATATGCAACAAATAAGCACTATGTTTATGCATGATCTTCTATTAAATAATTTAATAAAAGATTCCCACTATATGAAATCATGTTCCCTTTAACAACATATAGTTAATCAAGATCCAAATTTCATTAATTCCTAGTGAGCTTTGGCATCACTGCTAGAAACCTAATGTCATTCGGTAAGCAACACCTTGCTAATTACATCTCATGTAATTCTTGCTTGTTAATTGACATCTCATGTTACCGACTCAACACCATGCCCCTAGGCCCAAAACCATTTTGATAGCCTAGTTATGTTAAACCAATATTTGTGTGTACGTGTCCGACACATACACTATCATATCAAGATAGGTAATTGCACTCTACTTTGGCAGACGCACTAGTCAACGATCAAGACTTGATAGTTGCAACAATTTGAAAAGGCATCAAATTAACTTAATTTTCTTTGAGGGATACTACTCTATCATGATCGAATTATCTAGTATAATCGTATATAAAGCATTCTAACATGAAAAATAAATCACAGATAATCATATTAAGCTGTGAAATAGTATGACCCTTGATATAGCAATCTCTATCGCCACGCTACCTGTTCACTGAGCCATCATGCTAGAGATCTTCATCCTACCTAACTATTACTCCTAATAGCTATTAATGAATTACATTGATAATCAAGCATCACAAATCAACACGCAAGCCGTGACTATTACATGCATCACATACACGAGAGCCATACTATTCACATCTCATCCTGCAAAAGCAAGTTATGCAAAGAATCCAATTTCATGATGCGATATGAGTGCATGATATAGAAAAACACGCTATGTAGGGTCAACAGGCGACATTTTGGGCATGTATTCGATATATAGATTTCCATGGAAAAGTTTCATTAGATTAATCAAATTAACCAAATTTTGAACCGATCTCATCGACTCAATTTCCATTGAAAAATCGCTCTGCTGGGTTGAACCCGTATGGTTGAGCGTGGTTGTTCACCCTGATGGCGAAAACCAACTGGTAAGGGTGAATCAAGAAATGCCGCCAAGTATAATAGACACAACTAAAACAGATTGATCTATCACGAAACCCAAAACCCGAAAGCCAAAAACCGATTGATCTCATCAACTGATTACAAACAACCGATTCATCTAATGAACCGATCTAGGTTTTCATACCAAACTAGTAGTAGATCCAATCTAATACTGTCGCACATCGTGCATATGTGAATCATCCAGATCATAAACTAGATGAGCTAACTCCGATACCACTGAAGGGTTACAGTAGGCTACACTAGCGCAAATTAAAAATTCTATTGATCCCAAGAGGCCACGCTAGTAAGCGATCATGGATTACATATCGTTATCACTAGACACGTAGTGTAGCAAAAGAAGATGTCGAAGCAGATCGACATTGCGCGTCCTGGTATAGTCATCGAACAAAGGCGATCGACCGAGCGATAGCCGAGCAAGAAGTTGATCCTTCGGCTCGGATCGGTCCAAATAATGTCCTCAAACAAAGACCGCAATAGAGCAAAGGTTTCTATCGGTATCCACACGTCCGGGGTTGGAACACCGAGCGCTGGGGTGATAGCACCGTACGCATGATAGAGATGGCGGAGGACAGCTAGGGCTTCGGTGGTGGTGCAACTCTTGTATACAACTTCTGCCTAAAACCCTAAGCCTATGTCCCCTTTTTATAGCCCTCAGTGATGCCCAACCATTGGGCCTAATCTGAGTCCATATTCAATTCAGCCCATTAGAATGGATCCAATCCGAACTCTAATAACCGATTGTAATCATTTCAAACCCCTTAAGTGTGTGACCCTATAGGTTCATGTATATTTGGACACTGTGAAAGCTAGCGAACAATATGAGCCCAACTCAACGATCCCAATCAGGATCGACATCTTCATTTAATCACAGTGGTTTGTTACATATGTGGTTGTCCGGCAAAGACGGCAACAACCTGATCACGTTGGACGCGATCACCGCGGTCATGCAGAACGATCACCGTGACCACTACGACCTATTCAGAGGGCGAGAGACTCTCCCTGGAATCTATGCATGACTAACAACTAGATCTCAGCCACTAAGGAACAACGTTACTAGCTTACTTACAATTTAACAGCCCCCCTCAATCTCAGCCAGGATTTCCTAGATGAAGATTGCGACAATTTATGTTGAACGGTGTTCTGGATAAGGGCTTGGTGAAGACATCAGCCAATTGATCCTTTGACGAAATGAAACGAACCTCCATAGCCTTCCTTGCAACTTGTTCTCGAACAAAATGGAAGTCCACTTCAATATGCTTTGTCCTTGCATGAAACATAGGATTAGATGTCAAATAGGTTGCTCCAAGATTATCACACCACAATACTGGGCATTTATCTTGAAACACTTGCAGTTCCTTGAGAAGAGATTGCAACCAGATCAGTTCAGCTGTTACATTGGCAATGGCCTTGTACTCGGCTTCAGTGCTAGACCTTGAGACCGTTGCTTGTTTTCTAGAGCTCCATGATACAAGGTTACTTCCAATAAATATTGCGAAACCACTAGTTGACCGTCGATCTTCAGGACTGCCTGCCCAATCGGCATCTGAAAACGCATTCAGTCGACTTGCTGAAGATTTCTGAATTTTCAGTCCAAATTCAAGTGTTCCTTTCACATACCTGAGTATTCTCTTTATCACGCCCAATGTGTAGTCGTGGGTTTGTGAACAAACCGACACACCCGATTGATGTAAAAGCCGTGTCGTCGAGTCATAAGCAAGTATTGGAGCCCACCTACAACACTTCGATATCAAAATGTTCTCTCTCATTCAAGGCTTGTCCTTGATCAAGAGACATCTTCTCTGTCAAGCCATTGGTGTATTGATTGGTTTACACTAGACATGTTTGCACGCTTCAAAAGATCAGAGTATATCTTCTTTGAGACAAAATTATCCCATCTTGTATCTTCTTGACTTCAACTCCTAAGAAATATTCCAATTGCCCAAGATCCTTAACCGCAAAACTTTCTGCTAGTTGTTTGATCAATTTATCTGTAGCATTTTCTGAAGAGCTTGCAATGATTATGTCATCCACATAAATAAGCATATATATTGTAATGCCTGTATGATTGAATATAAACAATGAAGAATCAGCCTTGGATGACACAAAGCCAAATTCTCGCAACTCGCTAGTAAGCCGAGAATGCCAAGCTCTTGGAGCTGCTTAATCCATACAAAGCCTTCTTGAGATGACAGATATAACTAGAAGGTTTAGTTGGATCTTGATAGCCTGGGGTTGCTTCATATATACCTCCTCTTCTAGAACACCATGTAGGAAAGCATTTTGTATATCTATCTCCTCAAACTCCATCCTTGTGAAACTGCAAGAGATAAGATAGTTCGATTGTTGTAGGTTTGACAACTGGGCTATATGTATCCGATAGTCCAATCCATATCTCTGCTTGAACCCCTTTGCAACTAGCCTTGCTTTATATCGATCAATGCTTCCATCCGCTTTTCTCTTTAGCTTAAAACCCATCCGCTATCAATCGATTTATTCCTTTCTTTGGTGGCACTAATTCCCAAGTATTATTTCTTAGAGTCTTGTATATTCTTCATTCATAGCCTGACGCTTGCTTGAGCTTGCCAAGGCTTGTTCTAAATTTGTCGCTCGGCCAGCTTTTCTTGTCTCCTTCAGATCAGTATTGTCGGATTTGGAGAAAACTTTCCTCACACAATCAAAACTTACTCTTGTTTTCCATATACCGAATTGTTCCATCTCAGAACTTTTGGGCTGAACAATATTATTGCGCAATCTTGTTCTCATTGGGTGCACTCTCTCTCCTTCACTAGGAATTAACTTCGAGACTTCTTGTTCAGAGCCCGATCAATGGGTGATCAATTATAACAGTTCGCATAACCGATGTTCAGCAGACTTCAGCTCGTGTACTTCAATCTGCAGAAGATGAATTCAAGCTAGAAGAACCAGGGATTAATTTCAGAGAGCCTTGTTCATTACTTATACTAGTACTAGGAATAGCTGGTTCGTAAGTACCATTTAGGCCTGGGAATAAAAGAGTATGTTCACCGTATTTTGCAAGAACAGAAGCACAGCTTGGTTGGTTAGCAGAGGTGATTGTGTGAGAACTCAGAGAAGCACGATTTTGGAAAGGAAACATGTTTTCATCGAAGACAACATCTCGGAGATGTAGATACGCCCAATAGAAGAATCGAGGCATTTGTATCCTTTGTGAGAGATGCTATATCCTATGAACACACACCGCTTTGTTCTAAAGCTCAGCTTTTTGAATTGTATGGCCTTAAATTTGGCCAACAAGCACAGCCAAACACTCTAAGGAAATTGTAGTTTGTTCAAGTTTGAACAACCTTTGGAAAGGTGTATCATTGCCAATAACTCGACTAGGCATTCTATTAATCAAATAGCATGCAGATTAAAGGCTTCATCCCAAAACATAGAGGCATTTGTGCCGGGCAAGGAGTGAAAGGCTGTTTCAACAATATGCCCGTGCTTTCTTTCAATCAGGCCATTTTGTTGGTGTGTGTGTGGACATGATATATGGTGTTCAATCCCAGAACGTTTAAAATAATTGTGAAGTCTGTGATACTCTCCCCAGACATGATATATGTTGAAGTATAAGTGAATTGCCCACCTTTCCTCGTAAACTTAAGCTTTTGGGTGAACTGGTTGGTGCATGCAACTCAATATGGTATCAGAGCCAAGAGGTCTCGAGTTCAAGACCCGGTTGACGCAATTAAAAAAATTGCAGAAAAAAATTGCAGTCCACTTCTATTCCACGTCATAGGCCTGAGGGAGCCTACACGTGAGAGGGAGTATTGAAGTATAAGTGAATTGCCCACCTTTCCTCGTAAGCTTGAGCTTTTGGGTGAACTGGCTGGTGCATGCAACTCAATAGACACAACTCGAAAACATATTTTCGACTGATAGTCGATAGCAGTGCCTAGCAGTACATATCGATTCATAAATATTCATAAAGCATCAGACAAACCTACTGTAGTGTTATAATGTCATGTTCCATTTGCCTCACGATACCAGATCGAACTCAAGGCGAGAGTCGTGTCATCTTATGACAACTAGATCCATTCACTTATACTATAGTGGATTAATTTATCTGGATTAACTCTCAATCACATTCAGCATGCACATGCACTTCCTTAATCCATCTTCCTCGAGGGGCTCAGAGATATCTCTCTATTATGTAGGAGGGGCAAATTCCATCTTGATCATTCGTGTACCTCAACATGTTTTATGGTAAACCCGAAAACTACCTTTATAACTACCTGGTTAAAGAGTAATGTTTGACAGCCTCTAAGTAAACCATTACACATCTAGGAAACCAATGATGATCTTAAGTCTAAGGATCATACATACACTATGTATGAGACCGACTCATGACACATAAGAATATATAACAATTCTCGCAGTGTCTCGTATGGATCTATCCAACGCATGTTTTTCAACATGTGTCCACATTATTTATTAGATATCTCCATATCTCTATGACCCATGAAACTTGGTCATTAATTAATACATGTGCTGATCTTTGAAACATAATCGTCCTATATTAAGATAACCGATCAGAGATAACTTGAATAACATCGATATATGAAAAGAGTTGATCAACAAGTCACGTACTTGTTGGTCAATCTAATCAATATTTATACAAGTCACGTACTTGTTGATCAATCTAATCAATATTTATTCAAAGGATAAGTTTATATGACGTGATACAATCATTTTCATGTTTGCCTCAAGGGCATATCACCAACATCTAGACCTCTAAGGAAGAGGTCGTGACCTCTGTAAGAGTGGTCTAGAGCACTGTGGGAGTGGTCTAGAGCACTGTGGGAGTGGTCTAGACCTATAAGGAACTCTTTGGGAGTTATCCTGAGCACTGAGGGAGTGGTCTAGACTTTTAAGGACCTCTATGAGAGTGATCCTATGCACTGAGGGAGTAGTCTAGAGGTCTATGTGAGTGGTCTTAAGTGGATACAACCAAGTGTGGCTTTGAGTGGTTGTGGACCAAGGTGGGATCTTCTAATATGATTTTGGTCATTGCTATGTGATGGTTTTCTTGTCTATGTTGGTTGCAGGACTTCAGACCTAGGTCATGGTGAGGCGAAGGCGAGATCGGGACTAGGTTAGGAGAGCTGAGGTCCAGAACGGTCAAGGAACGCCTAAAGATGATTGAGGTCAGGAAGTGGTTGTAAGCCGGGAAGACAAAGAACTGGAGCATGAATCATTGGTGATGGATATGGCGGGCAATAACATGGACTGGGACTAGGCTCAGGGAGGACTCGAGGGCCAGAACGGTCAAGGAAGCCAAAGACATCATGGTGAATCGGATGACTGAGATGCTAACTTGAGCTCAACTGAAGCGAAGGATGATCGTTGGATCAAGTGTTCGCAGGTGCAGTAGAGACTAAGTTAGTGCTAAAAGGTATGGTCAAAACCCATGATGGTATTAGGTTTCGGGTCAACCCATGTATAAGTGAGTGAGTTAATCCCATCCCTTGATAAGGTTCCTTATGGGAGAAGGAAGTCATCCAAGGGTGGAGATTGACTCATCTGCGCTATAAATAGAGGGGGAGGGATACCTCTCTTTGTGCACGTCTTGTGAAGGATTTTGGTATCTTGATGATCTATGAACTTTTGCAAAGGGTGGAGATTGATTCATCTGTGCTATAAATAGAGGGGGAGGGATACCTCTCTCTGTGCACGTCTTGTGAAGGATTTTGGTATCCTGATGCTTTCTGAACTTTTACCCACCTGGTTGTGAGGCTTTGTAAACCATCCTTCCAAGAAATAAAAATAGTTCCAGCACAAAAATCTTGTTCATGTTTGTGCTTACTTTCTAGTTCTTGCTTTGCTTTGTTTGCAATCATCTTCTTCATTCTCTTGCTTTTTTTATCCATCTTGTTTGATCTTGAGCCAAGGATGAGTGGTTGATAGATGGTGTATCACTAGAACACATATAAATCATCTAGACTTTCTGCAACTCCTTTTCTCTAAATTCTTGTTCTTGTTCTTAAACCAATCTGCTGTAGCAAAAAGAAAGACCTCAACAGATCGCATTCTCTTTGTTGTGGGAGTTGATCGTGCCTTGATCTAGCTTGCTAGGATGTGTGGGAGTTGATCTAAAGTCACGTTGATCGTTGCTACCCCACGAGCAAGAACAGATCAAGATTCACAGCTGATCAAAAGTTATCTCAGTTCTTGTCTTTGAGATCGTGCTGTCCTTGCTATTTATCTGAGTGCTTTGGACATCTATCCAGTACCGTCCTGGTTGAGCACTTTAGTTGGTGCTTTAGAGAAAGTGACTAGAATACTCTTTTGTCCAGTATTGGAATTGTTGCTCCTTTCTGTTGACTTTTCAGAAGAGAGGTTTGGATATTCTTGGAGCTAGGAAGTTTTTAGTTGGCTCCTATTTACCCCTCTCTAGTCGCCATTTTGATCCTTCACATACGTGGGAACATCTTGTAGAAGCATCTGTCAATATTATAAAGTATCCGAGGAGGCCCGACAATGGTTGGATAGGTCCACAAATATTACATTGAATTCTCTCTAGGGAATTCGATGATTCTTCCATAACTTTTAGATGAGAAGGTCTAATGTGTTATAAAACGATGATGACAGCCGTAGATCAAATATAACATACCAATCGAATAGCCATAATAATCACGAAGAGCATACACGATATAGGGATCCAAAACTCTCTTCTCTTTATTAGATTGATTTTTTTTACATTGTGGTGCTATATTCAGGGGCGAATCCAAGGGGTGGGCTCCATCAGGCCCGAGCCCACCCTCCGCCGTTGCCGAGCCCCCTCAACCGCTCACCCGCTCTGTAGTCTGGACTCTCCGGTGGCTCCACCACTAGCAGCCCGCACTGACCATTGTGGCACATAGATGGTCTTGCTGATAGTTAATGGCGCATAGAGGGTATCAGACATCCTAGAGATCACTGCATCAATCGTGGTCTCTCTTCTAGTATCCCTACGGGCTACAAATGGTAAAATGGGTAAATGAGATCACTGAGTAAATAGGTAAATGAGTAAATTGGTAATATAGTTGTCGACGATCGGGACCGTCGACCGCAAAGAAAGAGGGGGAAGGATCGTACGGAGGGCAAGGCCCAGAGCTTCGCTCGTCCGGGTGGCACCCTCGGCGGGCCCACTAAGCAGGGGAACCTGCGCAACCAAACAGGGGACACGAGGTTTATACTGGTTCGGGACAAACGTCCCTACCCAGCCGGGTGATGATATCAGTATTGCCACGGTGCGTATGATCGCGATGTTTATGATGAGAGAAGCTAGGGGTGCTGTGTGTGAAAGAAGAAAAGAGGCCCCGCCACAGGGCTCGCCTCCCTTATATGACCGAAAGGGCGGTGTTACATTGGGAATTGGGAGCCAGAGGATAAAAGGGGTCGGTCGGGAAGGCCTTCGCTTTGGTGGATCGGTCTTGTCCGCCTCGCCACGCGGTTGGTAGGCTCTCCGAGCAAAGCGGTCGCCGCTTCTTGGGAAACAAATAACCCACTCTCTCAGAACTCGCCGATGATGACGCTGCCATCCGTGGTCCCATCGCCTGCTGGGTGAGTCGACTCCCATCCGTATATGGTCGGACGATGGGACCGAGGTTTTGACTTTAGTGGCCTTCTTACTGCTTTGGGAAGGAGCTACCTGCCTCTGGGCGGTCACTTCAAGCGGTCGTGATCACCGGGCACGTGGTAAACGGTCAGCGGAGAACCCGATGCTCGATCCTCGACGGAGGCCGGGGTCGGGCTGGTCGAAGGTCGGGGAAGCCCAACCTGTGTCGAAGGTCGAGCGCTCCGCTAGGTCGGGAAAGAGCTCGGGGCGGTCGGCTAGATCGGGAAAAAGCTCCTTTATGGCCTTGCGGGACCCTTGGTCGGAGCCTGGCTCGGAACAGTCTGATTGGTGCTCCGAGCTGGCGGTCCAGGGACGTCTCCGCCCGAGCTAGGGAACAGTCCCCCGATTTCTAGAGAAGGGCTGCACGAGGGCCCTCCGGGGGGGCCACGTGTCGTGGTGGCCGATCCCCGACAACCAGCCCCCAAGGCTCAAGAAGCGGTCTGAGAATTTCAGGCACTCTTGAGTCTGAGGTATTCTTAGGGAGGGATCGCTCCCCCCTTCGGACGGGCCCGAGGTTTCTTGGGCTCATCTTCAGGCCCAGAAAAGGCTTCCCCGGGGGGCACGCTTGGATCCCGACATCTTGTTTTCCTAGGTGGGCTTAGAAGGACCGGAAGCCTCGCAGATAGGGACGTTGGAGGGACGTGATCTGGCGGATGCGTGGATCGACGCACCCGTACAGGGGATTTGAAGGGGCCCTGGTGCCTCGGCTACCGCCCGCCGACTACGGGCGCGCCTTTTGAGGCGAACGTGACGCCGGCAGACGAGGCGTCTTTAAAAGCCGGAGGGCCTCTTCCTCGGGTTTTGCTTCTCATTGCTCGTGTCTTGCCTTCTTCTCCTTGTCCTATCGTGACCACACCTCCTAGCCTTCGCCGCGATTCTGCTCCCTCGACTCGACTTCATGGCGGTTCGAGGAGCACGCCACCACGGAGCGGATGAAGGAGATGGAAACCTTGGGGCTTCGACCCGCTTCACCCGCGGCTTCCGTCCGGGAGAGCGCCGCGACCTCGGGACGACGAGATCGTGAGCACGAGTAGTACATGCTTTTCGGCCGCGAACCCCGAGAGCGATTTCTTAGTCTGCGTCCTCGCGCAGTGGCGAGATCGAGCTCGTGAACTGCACCGAACTCCCTTCTTCTCCTTTCCATTTTCGCACATCTTTGCGAGGGTTCTGGGCACCTTCCCACCCTCTCGCTTTTCTTCCTCTTTACTCTCTCCGCGACCGCCAAGGATCCCGTTGTCGGGTGCTTTACTTCCGGCAGCGCGGGCTCCTGCTTCTTCCTTCCAAATCCCGACCCGACTCGCCGGGCCGTGGGCGGAGAAATGGTTCTATCTCAAGAAGGGCGAGCGGGCTCGCCACAACGCATCGCGTTAAGGGAAAGCGGAGATCCGGAGCCCGAGGACTCGGCGATCGACTAGGTGGCGGTCGCTTTATCCATATCTCGCGCCACGCGGACCTCAAGGGCGTGCACTGCTCACGACTTCTTGCGAATCGGGTGCTTCCTCTCCGAGGAGGCCGCACTTTTTGAGATCATCGGGAGGTGCGACGCCACCGGGAAAGCCACGAGGTAAGTGTCGTCCGACCTTAAGTACATTTGGGGTCTTGGTCGAGGTTCCCATCTCTTGATGCTCTTTCTCGACCTTGCAAAGACCAAGGCCGCTTGATCGCCTCGAGGATGCGGGAGGTCTTCGAAGGCCGCTACCGCCTTTCGACCTCGGGAACGCCCCTAAGAACGCCCCGCGCGAGAGCGAGGTAATGGCCTTCCGCTTGATTCTCCCTTGGGGTTCTGACCAGACGCTTATTGTGATGAGCTCGCGCAGTGACCAGGAGCCTCGGGACACGCGGCACCGCTACCGCTCCCTGACCGAACAAAGGCAAAAGGCGATGAAGAGGCCGCCTTGACGCCCGGCAAGTCGCCAAGAAGCCCCACGTCGAGTGGGGCGACGGTCGTAGTAAGTCCGAATGCCCGAGTTCGGGAACATCCGAGCCCGAGCTCGCTTCCTTCGTACCGCTTTTTGATTCTTTCACTAATTCTGCTTTTCGCAGCAACAGAGGCGGCCGCCGCAAGGGCCCTAAACACGCAATGAGCCACGAGCCCGGCGCTGAGCCCCGGGAGGGAGTCCTCCGCCGCCGCCGAGGAACCATCACGCCAGTGCACGGCTCAGACGCTGCCCCCGCCTCGCCAGCTGCTCGAACGTCCGAGGCACCGACCTTTCCGTGGTTCGTGGCGGCAGGCCGGGAGGACGACGACGAGAAGATTATCACCTTGTGGCGTGACCCGATGCGGCGGATGTTGCTGCCGCCCTCCGAGGAGGACGGCGGCCGAGGGAGGAGCGCTGAGAGCGCCGTGGTCGATGGCGTTTTTCACTGCCGCGCGCCAAAGGGCGTCGCCGAGGATGGAGCCCTCAGAGAAACGGTTGGCCGAGTCGTGCCCGGGGGGAGGTCCGACCAAAAAAGCGAGGTTGCCGCGCATCCGCTCGGCGCAGTAAGTATCCCGTTCTGCTTCTTGACTTTGTGGTAGTAGGGTCGACCGAGCACCCTTGATGGTTTGTTGCGCGCAGCACCTATACCGGGGTGGCCGTGGCTGCAATCCATCGTCCGCCCGGTACCCCGACCGGGCGGCCCGACCGCGCGCTTGACCGAGGGTGGTAACGCCGCCGCATTCTGCCGGAGGTGTCCTCGACAGAGTCGGGGTTGCTAAAGGAGCAGCGACGACTCGAGCGCAATGAGCCGGGCATTACGCGATTGAGCGCGCGTGGAATCTCCGAGTGCCGCCGCCCGAAGGTCCGCGCCGCTGTCCTCGCCGGCGGACTTCTGCCTTCGGCCGATACATACCGCTGCGGCGAGACCGCCGGGGCATGACAATGACGAATCGCCGGGGTCCCGACGGCGCCGTCGATCTGGCTTTGCTGGAGGCCCGATTGGTGGATGTAAGTACGGTCGCAGCGACCTCTCCTTCTTTTCTCCCTTCTCCTCGTGGTCGTAGTAAGCTTTCCTTTGCCCTTGTAGGGCTTACTACCGTTTGTCGGGGTACAACGCCGTGCAACCATGTGCTCGCTTCCGGTCCCTATGTCGTGCCCTCGAAACCAATCAGGAGGACGCCGCTGAGCTCGAAGCTGCTGTGCTACGTGGCCAGGAGGAAGCCTTGCGCCTGAAGGAGGCCCAGGCCCTCGAACTTGCGCGAGCCGTCGAGGTCGAGCGGGAGCGTGGGGCTCGGGAGGTTGAGCGGGAGTTTAACACCGCGAAGAACCTTCATGCCATAGCGCTCTCCAATGCCGTCGAGGAGGAACGGAAGGGCGCAGTGGTCGAGATCCAGCGCCTCGAGCTCGAGGTCTCCAACTTCGATCAAGACGGAGGTCGACAACAAGGGGCGAGCCTCCGAGCTCGAGGCCAAGGTAGCCGAGCTCGAGAAGACGCTATGGTTTGGAGGCGAGGCCACCGAGCGGAAGCCAAGGCACCGAGGCGAGGCCAGGCCGCGGCCTTGAGGATAAGTTGGCGCAGGGTGGCTCGGGCGGTAGGACGCCTTGGCTCGGCTCAGAGGACCGCGACCGGTCGATAAGGCCAAGCCGAGGTCATCACGCAAGGCGGAGGGTTTCCTACCTTGAGCGGAAACTCGCCTTGAGACATGTCTCTGTAAATTAGAGTTAGTGGATCTGGTCGAGGCGAAGGAGCCCTCCCTTTAGTAAAGACAAAATGACTTTTTGCTATTACTATTTGATTGGGAGACTTAGCTCGCTTGTTGGTCCGTAGCGATTGTACACTTTGCGTGGCTCGCTTTGTGGGAGGATCCGATCAATAACGGATATGTGAGGCGTCGCGAGCATGCTCCCGCAGTTTCTCGTGGGAGACCTGCCACCTTCGCCGAATCGCTTATCTCAGTCGCCGAGCTAATCGATGCTCAAGGTCGCTTAACGAGGCCTCGCCAAATCACTCGTGCTCTCGCACGACTCGCTTGACATATCCCGATAATTTGTCCATGGGAAATTGGTTTACTTGTTGCGGCAGAGCGACTTATTGCGATCGAGATCATCCTCGTAGTAATCTTAGGGTCGCGACTCGGTTTGGGAATGTCATCGCCCGGTGCTCTTGAGGACGCTCACTAGTCGGTAGAATATTGGGAATAGCCGGCTTACTCCGATAAGGATCGCTTTTACGCGCCTCCGAGCCCGAATGCATCGGGCTCGGGATGCCGCATCCCCGAGGCGAACCGAGAACGTGGTCCCAACCGAGGCCTCGCCGCAAGACTCGTGTTTGGGCACAACTTCGACCGGGTCGACCGGATAGCTCAGCCGACCAGATTTTAGGCCTTGGTCCGACTCGCGAGCCTCGAATGCATCGAGCTCGGCAAGGCCCTCGAGGGCGGTTTAGAGATTCGAACCGCCACCCACCCCGGGGAAAGGTCGGCTTAGAACGACGATTCATCCCGGTGGTGAATCCCAAATCGCACCTCCGAGCCCGAAAAGTCATCGCTCGGACGCCTCCGAGAACGCTCAATGGTTGGCAAAGACGGGGATGGCCGGCTTACCCCGATAACGATAGCCTTACCGCGGCCCACGATCCTGGGAATGCCCAGGCCCGGGTTGTTCATCCCCGAGGCGAACCTAGAGAACGTGACCTCAGGCGCTGCAAAAAAGAACACGCATGGACGCCCCGAGGTCGAGCCCGCCGCGTGGCCTTATGGTTGCCCTTATAGCCACGCTGCGGGGTCACACCGCCTGAGGCGTTCTAAAAATAAATTACTTTGGTTAAAAGGAAAGGGACGGACGAGACGCTGCGTCCGAGGGCCTTTTAAGATGGCGCGACCTTTGGCCGAAGGAATCTGCAACTTAGGGTCGTGGCGGAACATCAACCCTTCTATAAATCGAAAGAGATCAGTACTGAGATCGAAGGAAAACTTTATTATGGCCACGAACCTGGGCCGGACCAGGGTATGTCAACACAAAAGCCTTGAACACAGGAACGAACATAACAACAAAGAAAGAGGCACCTTAACTTAGTGATGGGTGAAAGAGGAGCGCTAGGCGTAGAACTTCTGGAGCTGGCCTACGTTCCATGAGCTCGCGAGCTCTCTGCCATCGGGGACCGCCAGATCAGAAGCTCCTCGCGCGCTTGCCGAGATGACTCAAGGGGCCTCCCACAATGGGACACTTTATTGGTGTGGGAGCGATCTTGATCCGTTTTAGGACCAGTCCCCGACGCGAAGCCTCGGGTTGGATCACCGGGCAAAGATGTCTCGGCGGAGATCTTGCAGGTAGCGCGGTCGAGCGCAGCGCCGCTGCACCTTACTTCTTCTCGCCAAGGCAAGGTCGAGGACCGCTCGCCGAGGTCGACTGGTCGACCGAGCCTCGCCCTAACGAAACGGAGCGCGACTCGACGGTAGGACGCCTCGGCCCAAGACGAGCCGGAAAGGGCTTATTCTCGCCGCCGGTGGTCGAGGCGGATGCACCAAAGGATCGCAGGAGCTCGCCCACCCATGCCCGGCCATGGCGATCGAGCTCGTCAAGACTCGCTTGAGCCCTTGGATGAGCTGCCCGTTGGCGCCTTCGGCGCCCGTGCTGTTCGGGGTGGCTCATCGAGGCATAGCGCACCTTGGTCCCTATATCCGCCGAACTCTTGGAACGACCATCGTGAATCGTCCGTTGTCGGTGATGATCCCGCAAGGACTCGCACCTTGTGACCACGAAGGAACTAAGAACTTACCGCGCCTTGGCGGTGATAGCGGAGACCGGCCCGCTCGATCCATTTTGAAAAGGTGTCGATGGCCACGAATAGGAACTTCTTCCCCGACCACCACGGGAAGGGACCGAGAATGTTGAGGCCCCACGCCGAGAATGGCCAGCGAGGGGAATGGTCTCGCAGGCGACGGCCGCCTCACTTTCCGGCGTGAAACCGACAGATCGGGTAAGAACGAACGATGCCTGTGGCATCTTCGAGCGCCGCGGCCGCGAAAAAGCCCATCTCAAGGCCTTCCCACCATGGTCCTCGAAAGAGGAGGAGCGCCGCATGTGCCGGAGTGTATGTCGTTGAGCGGTATTTATCTTCTTCTCGGAGTGATGCATTTTGACGAACGCCTAAGGCCTCGACGGTGGAGCTGCCCGCCGACGAGCCTGACGAGCCCAAGACGTCACGAGCTCTGCTCCTTTCAAGCAGAGGGGCGGAGCTCCTTGGTCGAGGAACTTGATGAATGGATCCATCCACGACGGAACGTTGAGGAAGGCCACCGGTCTTCCCGGCTCGGTGACAGACGGTGGCCAAGGTTTCAAGGATGACGTCCGGCGGAGCTCGTCGCGGATGATCCGAGCCCGACAGAGATCGGCGGTGGAATTGTCTTTCCTTGGTACGTGCCGGATCCTCGTGTTCCGAACCATCTTTCCATCTTGCGTACCTCGGCGAGGTATTTGGCCATCGAGGTCGAACACCGTAAACTTTGTTGTACCGATTGACGACGAAATGAGAGTCTCCTTTCACGATTAGGCGGCGGATGCCTGTGGACTTGCGTGCCCGAGGTCGCCAAGAGGGCCTCGTGATTCGCCGCGTTATTGGTAGCGGGAAAGCCGGGCGACCACATATCGCAAGTGGTCACCTTGAGGGGTGATGAGGAGAACGCCACCCCGAGCGCCAAAGGATCTTGATCCGTCAAGAACATAGTCCATGGGTCCTCGCCTCGACTCGGGCTCGGGGCAGCTCCGCCGTCCGCTCGGCCACGGTCCGCCAATACGTGATTTGATGGCGGTGCGGGCCGTGAAGCGAGGTCGAACTCGCCCAGCCCCATGGCCCATTTGGCGATGCGACCTCGGCCGTGGTTTTCGAGGATCTCTCGAGCGGGAGGCGCCGACGACCACCGCATGTGCTTGAAGTAGTGCCGAGCTTCCGCGGCCATGAAGAGTGCATAGAGGAGCCGACTGGGATAGCGCCTTCGCCCGTGGAGTACTTCGCTAACATAGTAGATCGGGTCGCCGCCGCCCTACCCGCTCGGCTACCAGATCACACGACGGCCGGGTCATGGCCGCGAGGTAAAGTAGCAAGACTCGCCTGCTGTGGAGTTGTCGCAGAGGAGGACGCGAGGTACGCCTTGAGCTCGCCGAAGACCGCTGGCTTCGGGTCCACTCAAACCCTTATGATCGCGCAGATCTTAAAGAAAGGCAACCCGCGCCGCCGAGCCAGAAATGAAGCGGCCGAGAGCGCGATGCGACCGTGAGGCTCAGATTTGTTTTATCGAGGTCGGAGCGGTCATCCGCTCGATCGCCTCGATCTTCTCTCGGTTCGCCCACGCCCACTTCGATTATGTAGCCGAGTACTTTTCCGAGGCCGTGCCAAGACGCATTTTTCGGGTTGAGCTTGATGCCGAACCTGCTCAGTTGGCGGGTCTCGCCAGTCGCTGACGTGGTTAGCCTTAAAGGGGCTCTTGACGATGATGTCGCCAACGCACACCTCGAGGTTCCGCCGACCGCGGGTCGGCTTTGGCCATTAATCGGAATGTGGCGCTGCGCGTTGCGAGGCCGAACGACATGGTCGCGTAGCGTAAGGTTCCAATGGCGTGATGAAGGCGGTCTTGTCTTCGCCTTCCGCGCGAGCTTGATCCGTGGTACCGATAGGCGCCGAAAACTCAACATCTTGGCGCTGGCGGAGTCCACAATCTGTCTATGCGGGAGCGGAAGTTATCTTTGGGGCATGCAATGCTCAAGCCCGTGGTCGGCTACACATTCGCCACTTTCCGCCTTCTTCTTCCAGACGACATGAGGTTGGCCACCATTCGAGTAGTTGACCTTGCGAATGAAGCCGCCTTAAGGAGCTTGTCGAGGTGCTCCTCGATTATCGCCGCCTTCTCGTAAGAGAAGCGCCGAGCTTCGAGCACGGGTCCGCAGCTCGTGCTTTGTTTGCGCTTGTGCTCGATCACCCCCGTGGGACCTCGCATGTCCGCGGCCCCCATGCGAAAATGCTTTTGTTATCTCGGAGGAAGGTGACGAGCTCGCCTTCCTATTTGGGATCGAGCCGGGCGTAATGCAGATGTATTTCCCCGAGTTCCTCTCTCGCCGCACGGCCTTGGTCGGGCCGCTTGGCTAGATAACCGCCTTCCGACGGGCGCCCTTCGGTGATCTCGGGCCCGGCCGGGCAAGATGCCGCCACCGCGTGGCCTTTTCTCGTAGCCATGCGCTGTCTTAAGGTCGCCAAGGACCAAGAGGACGCCACCGGCCCCGGAGCTTCATACACCGGGTGTTCGTAGTGATTCGCAGCCATGAACTTGACCGTATGGGCGTCCGAGGATGGCGTTAGGGAGATCGCCGTCCACGACTTCAAAGGTGATCACCGCGGAAATTTACGAGTCGCCAAGGTGACGGAGGACCACTTGCCCTGTGGGTGGTCGAGCTCCCGCACGATGCCGAAGGGGATCGCTATGTTCTTGATTTTCGACCGGTATTTGCATCCGGTCCAAGGCGCCGCTAGAGCAAAGTTGAGGAATCGCCTCGCCGACCATGACCCGCCAACGACGGTGTTGCTTATGGTCGGGCGACGACCGAGTAGTTTGAAGTCTCGGACATCCCGAGGGGCGCTGCCCCGAAAGGTGATGGGGACGACGCCCCATCTGCAGGTTGGTCGGGGCTTCGGCGGTGGCTTGATAGATGGCGCGCCAGCGCGCCCTTCACCGCGCCGAGATCGGGTATGCGAGGAACCACCAAGATCACGCCCACACCGGTCGTCACCGTTGGAATTCGTGTCGGGCCCGCTTGAGCTCGACCGGCGCCGACTCTCCCGCCGCTCATCGCCTTTTGTAGCGTGAGCATTTCGGCCCCTATAAAAGGCGCCCACTTGAATACCATGTCCCGCAGCCCACTGTGTCATGGCCGTGGATCTTGTGGAACAGCAAAACTTGTTGGCGCCGGCCGGCTATTCCTCGTTGCCCAAGATCGGACGTCGCGTGGAGGTCCTCCACCTGCCCTGTTGGGGCCGACGCGCGGCGCTGGGCGGTCACGGACGGTTCTCATCGAGGCCGGGCCCCATGGCCGGCCGGCGGCGCCCGCCTTTCACGCTTGTCGCCGATCGTGGCGATTAGGCGAGTCGCCGCCGACGCCGCGTCTTTACTCGCTTTTGTCGCGCGGCCGGTCTCTTCCTAGCGCGGATGGCCCTGTTACCAAGGCAAGGCCGAGCTTGCCTCGGTCATAGTCATGCTTCCAATGACAAAGATCATCCGCGCCCGCGACGCTTCGGCCATGCGGAATAGTTTGTTGACGGCGCTCGTGGCAATCTCGAGGTCCTCCGTAAGGCGCCCGCTGTCTCGGACGCCAAACTTGAAAACCTTGATGACGGTTTCATCAGAGACATTGGGGATCGAAGTTTCGCGGCGGGTGAACCGCCGCACGAAGTCCCGCAGATGTTCCCTTCCCCCGATAACACGGCCCAGTCCTCTCCGCCAGTGCCGCTCGTAGAGTAACTCGAAGTTGAGTGAGAGCGCTCACCGGGCGCCACGATCGGAAGGTGCCGCGCCGTTGAAGAGCCGTGGGGCGGCGCGTCCGAACGGTGGGAGATAGTTGACCATCACGGCCGTCGTCTCCGGCCGCCAGATGGCGGTGAGTAGATGGAGAGGAATTCGCGGATTCTTGGTCCCGCCGAACCGCCCCATCATCGCCGGCTTAAACCGGTCGGCCAACAGATTCGACGGAGATCGCCGAGTACGCCGCACCGAGGTCGAGGTTACCGCCGCCGCCGCCGCGGCGAGTCGCCACCACCGGCTGTGGAGAACTCGAGCCGGCGGCGCACCCGCCGACCGTGATGGTTGACGGAGCGCTGCTGCGGTGGTGTTGCAAGCGGTTGCGATCTTCCGTCGCCCGAGTCGAACGTCCGGGAGGACTTCGGGCACCGTCCGGCGAAAGCATCGTTATTACGCCACCGGCGACGGGCGAAGTTTCACGCGCCGCCTCTTCCCGCTTCGGGAGGCGTGAAGATGGCGTTAGCGCGAGCCCGAGGCGGGATCTCGCCGCGTGAAGCGGCCGGCCATCATGCGGCAGGGCACCGCCGCCACGGGCGAGACTCAGAGCCCGAGAGCTTGCTTGCCGCCGGGTGTGACGCCGCGGCCGCTTTGTTGAGCTCTTCGGCCGTGGACCGTCGAAGAGGGCCGAGCCGCCGAGCGGGCCACCATGACCCGGCGATGGCTCGTAGGCGTTTTGGGCGGTGTTCGTTCGGACGGGAGGGTCGAACCGCCGGATCGAGCCGGTCGCACCACGCCTCACGCCGAATGGCGGCGATGGCTCGGTCGATATTCATCTAGGCGAGCCGACGCGCCCCGAGGGTCTCCGCCACCGCCGTCCCACCCTGTGGTTGCTCACGTCCGCGGCCGCCAAGGCATGGCGTCATGGCGGCAAGGAGGGCGAGCATGGATGTGGAGCCTTGGCACTCGGGACAGCGCCCGAGCCAAGCTTGCTGCTCGTGATATGCCGCGGGTGGAGCCGAGGTGTTGAGCCGCCAAGGTGACGAACTTTGGACGAACGAAACTTCGGCCCCACTTGGCGCGCCACCGCCGACGATCGGGACCGCCGACCGCAAAGAAAGAGGGGAAGGATCGACGGAGGGCGAGGCCTGAGCTTCGCTGTCTCGGGTGGCACCCTCGGCGGCGCGACTGCAGGGGAAACCCGCGCAACCAAACAGGGGACACGAGGTTTATACTGGTTCGGGACGAACGTCCCTACTCCAGCCGTGATGATATCAGATGTCTTAGGTGCGTATGATCGCGCGATGTTTACGTATGAGAAGCTAGGGTGTGTGTGTGAAAGAAGAAAAGAGCCCTTGCAGCAGGGCCCCGCCCCTCCCTTATATGATCGAAAGGGGCAGGTTACATTGGGAATTGGGAGCCGAGAGGATAAAGGGGGTCGTGTCAGAAGGCCTTCATTTTGGTGACTGGTCTTGTTCCGCCTCGCCACGCCGTTGGTAGGCTCTCCGAGCAAAGCGGTCGTCGCTTCTTCGAAACAATAACCCACTCTCTCAGAATCTGGCCGATGATGACGTTGCTATCCGTGGTCCCATCACGCTGGGTGAGCCGACTCCATGCCGTATATGGTCGACGATGGACCGAGGTTTTGACTTTGTGGCCTTCTTATCGCTTGGGAAGGAGCTACCGCTCAAGGCCATCACTTGCCGGCCGTGATCACCGCACATGGTAAACGGTCGGGGAACCGATGCTCGATCTCGACGAGGCCGGTCGGGCTGGTTTGAGGTCGGGAAGACCGACTGCGGTCGAAGGTCGAGCGCCCAATAGGTCGAAAGAGCTCGGGCGCTGGCTATGCTCGAAAGAGCTCTGTGGCGGCATTAGGTCGGAAAGAGCTCGGGGCGGGGCTAGGGCTCGGAAAGAGCTCAGGGCCGGCCAGGTCGGAAAGAGCTCCTTTATGGCCTCATGGGACCCTTGGTCGAGCCCTGCCTCTAACAAAATCGACAGGTGCTCCGAGTCAAGGTCCAGTGGACGCTCCGCCTGAGCTAGGAACAAATTCCATTTCTAGAGAAGGGTCGCACGAGGGCCCCCCGAGGGGGCCACGTGTCGTGGTGGCCGATCCCCGATAATAGTAAATTAGTAATATAATATATACTGTCAAATATCAATATATCGTTTCCATACTGTTATACACTCATATTGTCATACATTGATAAGAATTACAAATATACCATACAAATGTACAACATGCTCTAGGCTCTGTTATTGGGAATATAGTTGTATTACACTTACACATTTATAGTTGTATTTATTTGTATATTTGCAATAATGGAGAAACGAACTTTGCGCAATTATTACACAAGTAATTCAAGTAGTACTCCCCTAACCGATGAGAGCGCAACTCAACTAAAGAGGCTTCGACTAGAATTGAATACGAATGAAATTATTGTCCATCCGGCGCTTCGCATGCCAATAGAAGATTATGCTAATGAAAATAGAGATCAAATGAGGATTTTTGCTTTTTTTTCTATGCTTTTCCTTTCTTTATGTATGAATTTTAATTGTACAATACTATAATTGCTATGTTTATCTCAATTTAGTTTATTTCTATGAGACTTTGAGCCCACCCTCTATTTCAATTCTGGCTTCGCCACTGGCTATATTTATAGATAAAAACCTATTATTGATAGATTCTACCTCACCCATAATGAGATAGAGTCTAAATATATTTAAAAAATTAGGAGGAAGAGTCCTTCTATATTCAGATTACTTTCGGTCTGGCCGTATGTCTCCATCAATCACCTGCAGCGCCAGCCCATATCTACACCGTCGTCAGAATATGCAAGGCAGTTTCAAATTACTGTCAAGCTAAACTTGTTCTCCCAATCAACCAACCAGGTGCTGCTGGTTTGCGTCACTTGACGCATAACAGGTCGTCATCCGCACACCGTCTGAAGTCTGTCTCTCGAACGACTGCGTTAGCAGCTAGTTAGTCCACATCTTACTATTTCCAAGAGTTTTCTCTTGAGTAATTATATTGTCCAATATACTCATGTGTATCTAGGACCACTTTGCCATTGCTAAGCTACCACGTGAAATCTTTTTTTTTTTTGACAGGATCCATGTGGAATCTTGTTGGGTGGGTTTTTATAAATAAAAATACAGTTTCGTCGCTGCAGCCGAAGTCGTGGGAATATTTTTTTCATCGCTGCAGCCAACCAACTTAATTTCAAATACGACTTGGTGTTTATCTTTGCTTCGGTAAATGTAAAATCTACTTCCCTAGATATACCCAAAAAGTCTAGTAATACATTACTTAATCAAATCAAGGGGATGTTCAGACCTGGAGAATGGTGGCACGATATGTAGTGGATACACGAATGTGGAGAATCCTCGGTGGTAGGGGATGAACATCAACACAAATGTAAGTCCTGAGTATAGCCACGCGAACTAGCTAGTTTGCTCAACGTGGAGGAATCACACAAGTCAGAGGTGGACGATGGCCTTTTCATGGTCATTCATGGAGGTTTGCGTGCAAATGAGGCTCTGCCCCTCGACTCGGGATTGAACGAGGTGCTTCTCTTCTCCAGCTGACACCACTAAACCCTAAGCATCATTAGAAAAACGAAAAAGGAAAAGTAAGCATGGGTGAAATGGTCCGATACTTTCAGTATCTTAACCTATATTTCTGTTCCGGATATGAAAACGGATTTTTCGAGAAAAGGGCATAGGACGGATGTGGATCGGATTCGAATCAGTCGTGGATATATTTAACATATACTATAGAAAATACTATCATATTTTTATAAAATTATACGTGATTTATCTTGATCTGAAAAATTTATGGTACCATCCTAAGAAGTGTAGTATCATACAGAAAAATTTTCAAAATAATTTAACTTCATTTTTTATATTTAAAAAATCATAAACAGAATAAACATAATTGGGACAGTAACATTGTTAGAATTGTATAAATTTTCTCGTATGTGATCATGATCCAAATTTTTATGAGAGCTTAATAATTGACTCAGTACTAATATATAATTTTTTAAAAAAAATCATTTTTTTATTTGCTCAATCAAATGTATGTATATATTGAACTTCATTTGTTATATTTCAAAAATCAAAAACAGAAAGAACATAAATGGTACACTGTATTTGTAAGAATTTTATAAAATCACTGGAGTGTGATCATGATTCAAAATTTTTATGAGATCTTAATAATTTCCTTATAACCCTTATGCAAAATTTTCAAAAAATTTAAACATTTTTTGGTTGCTAAAGCAAATCTATGTATTGATCATTAGGCTTTTACGAGGACGTAGCACTCTCAGAATTTTTGAAACTTCTTGATACTTGATAATCAGATAAAAATTTTATAGAAATATTTATGATAAATCAGAACCATTCAAAAAAATGTTCAAAATTTTCTAACATGGTTTGTACCATATTTCATTTGGTTGAAGTTTATCAGCACAGTAGCACTGTCCGAAATTTTTAAAAATTCGTGAAGCTTGATAATCCCCTGAATATTTTATGAGAATATTAGTGATTCATCACAACCATGCACAAAAAATTTAAAAATTTCTAATGTGGTTTGTTTCATTTTTCATTCCGTTCAAACTTGCCGGTCAGCGTTTTATCACGACAGTAGCAATATTTGAATTTTTAAAAATTCATCAGATCTGATAATCATCTGAAATGTTAATGAGAACATCATTTATATGTCAAGAACCTACAAAAAAAATTCAAAATTTTTCTACGTCGTTTGATCCATGTTTCGTTCGGTGCAATTTTGCCGAGATCTCGGCAAAACCGGTCGAAATTTCGGTTTTCTCAGTAGAAAAAAATCCGGATTCGAATTTTTTTTTTGTATTTCATCCGAGATTTGTCCAAAATTTTTAAATCTCGTTGAGATTTCGTTCTCCTCCGGTGATGGACGAGATTTAGAGCAAAACGAGATTTTGAACCCTGTACTGCGCATATAAAGAAAAGATGTAACTTCAACAACGAAAGTGTCAAATTATAATGCCAATTAGAGATTTATTTATCCTACTTAACAACATAAACATAATTTAATGTAAATTCATATTATAAATTAGTCAATGACATGAAAATCATAGAAGATTTTTAAAGAATATTGGTGTTTTATTGGATATCCATTTTGCTGATCTTCCGAATTTCCTATCAAATACGGATACGAAGCACATATTGCACTTCTTACATGATAACCCATATTCTGGACACGAATACATATAATACATATCAAGACTAATGTATGTATATGTATATGTATATGTATATCTTATATTAAGAGGGGAGGAATCCCCCGCCAACCAGGGGCACCACCTTATCATCTTCGCAAAAAAGTCCTCCCAAAAATTTAAAATTATGTTCAAATCCTTCCATTACTTTTTTTTTGACAAAATAGACCCGAAAAAATCGAAATTACGTTTACCTCCCTACGTGGTTTACGTTCAGATCCTCACGTCGGTTTTTAGCAGATTGGGCTCGAGAAAAATGAAATTACGTTTAGGTCCTAAAATACGTTTTTAGCTGGATTTATCCGAAAAAACGAAATTACGTTTATATCCCTTAACTTTTTTAAAAAAAACCGATAATTCATCTACAGTTCCTAGCAACCTATTTTTTAAGAAAAAAAACCAAGAAAACCGAAATTACGCGAAAAAAAAGAATCTATCATTTTTTTTAGAAAAGAACTAGAGAAAACCAAAATCGCGCAAAAACACACACGTTTTCGCAGATTCAAAGATGACTCGTGGTGCCGCAAATTCGCCGATGACTCCTATCTAGCGCATTTTTTGAAGATTTCGGAGAAAAAAAGAATTCGCATTTACGTCCTCACAATTATTTTTTTAGAAATAATCATCAGACCAAATTTCACGCGGCGCAACGTTACGCAACCAAATTTCGTACCGCATAGCGCGCAAACTCTTGCTAGTAAATAGTATCCCGTACAGATTTTTTTACATACGGTATGAAATCGGGCAGAAGTTATCCTTGTGATTTCACCGCTAATCCGGAGACGTGGAAGAGAGTAGAGAGCTGCAGCCTCCTCCGGTCCAACCTTTGCCTCACGCCTCTTCCCTCGCAGCGACAATAGCGATTGGCTTGGAATACTCCACGCGCGCGGCGCGACCACAACCCCATCCTCGAGGCCTCGTCTCCTCTCCAGAAAAAAAAAAGAGAGAAAAAAACACTCATCTTTCCGGATTCCTTCCCCTAGAACGTGTCTCCAATTCGAGTACAACTCCTCTAAAAAAATCGAGTGCAACCCCACGCGTACCACCAAAGTTGTACGCGCACAGATCCAATCCGAGTATATTAAAGGATCGCCGTCCGCCGCACACGAGCCGGAGCCGAGACGAGCCTTCTTGGACGGGAAGAGGGGAGAGCCGCGGGGAGGGGAAGGTACACACGGTCTCCTTGGCTCCTCTCTTCTTCTTTCGTTAATTTCTCGTGGATTATGATGACATTTTTTCTCTCTCTGATTCTCTTCTTCGAGGATTTGTGATGCTATTAGAGATTTCTGTTAGATTAGATGCTAGATTTGCGCTGTTATTGGTTCGTTGGCCAGTACTTAGTTTTGGTTACGGATTTCTATTTCTTGATTTGGTCTCGAGAAGCAAGAACACGGTGCTGTAATATAGTGGGACCGGTGGATTGGAGTAGACGCCAATTTAGGAGTCGCGTGGCCGCAGAAATCTATACGTGTTGCGGTGGAAGCTAACTGGGCAGTCTCTCTTGGATTCAGCTCCACAGATTGAAAAAAATGCTGCTTTCGACATAGATCGAAAAGTTGTTTTATTTGCGCGATAAAGATGATGATTGTCGAAAAAGGCGTGTTCTTTACGGCTGTACAATAATGCAATTCAATGTAAGGACATGAAAAGGTGTCAGTGTCTCTCTCGTGCAAATCGCTAGTTGTGGACATGGACGGGGATATGCGCCCCCACCGCATGTGAGGTCCATGTCCCCGAGGGGCATCGCTTGGCCTCTCTGTGTGGCGCTGCCGCAGCCGCACAGAGGAACTGGCAAAAGTGCAAATGCCGTGCTTGCTCACGAGAGGAGAGAATGTGGTGGAGCTCTGGGCGCAGGACCTCTCAAATCTCAATAATTGTGATTTGAGTCCAGGAATGGGGTCAATAAGAATAAGAGCCCTTTTGATCTGGATCTTGTCGTTCTTGTTGCAACTCGCAAGGGAGGGGATAATTTGGGCTGACAACTTAGCACTGGATGGGGTCAATATTGTATGAGTCGTGTGTCAGTATGTGCTTTGGTATTCTCTTTTGCATGTAATTCTGCTTTCGATTTTTCATTTAAATGTTGGCTATGGTTATTGCTGTGTTTCTAGTCATTATGGAATGATTTTCCTTAGTATCTGAATACATTTACAGTTCATGACTAGCACATTTTACATTTTGACACAAAAGAAACTGCAAACGATTTGGATTTTTTCTATATATGCTTTACATGGTAAAACCAAATGTTACAGGATTCTACATGTTTCGGATCGTGTTTGCCTCATCACTCATAGTCATACGTTTTACTTTTTGCAGGATTTTTCCGATCATATGCATCCTTTTCAACTGTCTAGTTCCTAAATCCTTCTACCAGTCTGGCAGATATCAAGAGGTCATACACGTCTCGCACCTCTAAGTGGGTGTGGGTTTGCAACAATTCCGCAATCAACTTATCCTTGCCTTTGGGAATAAGCCCATCGTACATCTGGAGATTACGCCGAGCATTGGAGGGCCTTTTTGTTGATTATGGTTAATTTCCAACAGTAGCTGGGATGTAACACATTTGCTGAGCTGAGTTCTCTTCTAAGATTGTCTTATGATTTAGCAATGTGATTGGATCGACTCTGTTTGTGGTGTGCTCGTGATCACATTAATCTGGCTTAAGCTCAGCTGACATTGACATCAGAGTTGACTTATGGTTAGGTTTTTCTGCTTTTCATCCTCTGCCACACAACACAGATCGAAGGTATGGAAAAGTTGGTTAGTTCCCCCATTGTATTCCCTTGAAGAAACTGTTGGATTGATTAGTGTGTCTCTAACTAATTTGGCTCCAACTATTCCTTTTTCTTTTTTACTTTTAGGTGTGTTTTCTGCTGTCAGATAAAACCATGCTCGCTGCTTCAAAGAAGGATTCTAGGGATCAAACGGTGAAGTCCACAACTGGATCAGCAAGTCCAAACCAGATGACAGATGAAGATAATCGTTCAGCTGTTAGTGGGCAGTATGATACTAGCCCAACATCTCATCAAGAATGCTGGAAATCTGAGGACTTGAATAGACATGCATGCTCTGACAATGGCGAGCGGATTGGTCACCTAGAGAAGAGCCAGTCTCTTGGAAACATGCTTCAAAAGGATTTTGACCATCATTGTAGTGAAGGTACTGGATGCGATACTGTAGATCATGATCACAAATGCCATTGCTCTAGTTTCATGTGCAATACAGCTGTTGGAGAATCTGCTAAGTTGTGCAGCAAGAACAATGAGAATACTTTTGATGCCTCATCTGACCTGATCAGTCATGATATTTATGAACTTTCAGGTCACCATGCTGTTGACTCCGACAGGCATCAGATGTCTTTTGCCCAAATCAAATTTCCAAGATCACAATCTGCTGTATTTCAGAACAATTCTAGTATTTATCTAGAAGGTTCTGTTGATTCTGAGATACCAGAGCCTCGTTGCAGATCTTTCAAGGATTTATGCTCAATGGATGATGAGAAGGCTGATTACTTGAGTGGTGATGAAACACATCACTCTAAATCGAATTTGGATGTGCGTTGTGTTGGACCTTCTTCTCCAGATGTCTATGAAGCATTAAACTATGAGGAAAATGCTTCCGTAGGTCACTCTGATGCTGCTGAAGGGGATCAACAGTCCACTTCAAGTGTAGAACAAAATTTTGTTAGGGATGGGATGTTAAGTCATGAATACTGGGATGGCAAATATATTAGTGGTGACCACTCAGCTGACCTAGTTGTCCCTTTCTGTGTCGATCCAGGGGATGGTTGTCACCATTATGGTAATGATGGTGGCATCAATGAAGCTATAGATCAAGAGAGAGAAGAGAAGTTGTGGAACAGACATAGTGCTCTCTACGGCGAATCACTTGCCATTGACCTGTCTGGTTTAAAGAACATGTCTGATCCAAAGGATATTAGTGAAGAAGCTCAACACAATGAAACTGGAAGTAATGGTAACCGGCATTTAAATGAGGACCCAAATGAACTCACTCCAAGAACTTATAGCATTAAAAGGATCGAGGATTGGATCAGCCAAATTGATATTGACAATGACACCACTGTGGAGGAGCAAGAAGAAAGTTCAAATTCTGCATTGACAAAATATATTGAACCAGTGGCTGGTGTTCCTGCTGTGCGGCCTGATGCTAAAAGTCCCATTGGCATGGAGATTGCTTACACTTATATTTCAAAATTAAATCCTGCCTCTTCATCAGCACAATTGGCCAACCTTAGTTTGGTTGCGATCCCGAGACTGAGCGCATTCTCAGGCCTACGCCTACTGAACTTATCGGGGAACTCAATTGGTGAGATTTTTCTTCCATAATTCAGCAGAGTAATCCTTAATGACATGCTTCTCATTTGTTTTAGGAAGATAATACGATAAAATTCTCTAACATTTGGGTCTTTCTGCACAGTGCGAATAACTGCAGGAGCTCTTCCGAAAGGTCTTCACATGTTAAGCCTGTCAAAGAATAATATCTCAATAATCGAAGGCCTTAGAGAATTAACACGCTTGCGCTTGCTGGACATCAGCTATAATAGGATATCTAGAATTGGCCATGGTATTGATATTAACATCTTTTACTTTCTCCTTATTTTATGTGCTTTCTTTTAATTTATATCTTACCCGTATGACCAATTTCCTTTCCTACAATGTTAGAGGGGGAAACCATATGATCAATTTCTTGTTCCTACAATGGTAGAGGGGGAAGTCTACCCTGTCTAGATAGTGATTTCTGTCTTTTTCTCCATTAGCGTGCTCTGATGAGAGAATTCATTATGCTTCACATTCGTCACTATGTTGAATGATTTGGATTTTTTTTTAAAAAAACCAATGCATGAACATTGAAAGCAAAATTCTGCATTTGTTCACAATAAAGTGCATTGTACTTGTGGTTTATATATGTATACAATTGAAATTTTGAAAAAGTTTTGCCTTCAATTTCATTGACTTATGTTGTGGAGCATTTGCTAGGTTTGGCCTCCTGTTCTTCTTTGAAGGAATTATATCTGGCTGGTAACAAGATTAGTGAGGTGGACGGTCTTCACCGTCTTCTGAAGCTAAAGGTTGTGGACTTGCGCTACAACAAGATTTCTACATCCAAGGGCCTTGGCCAGCTGGCTGCAAACTACAATTCTCTCGAAGCCATCAACCTAGACGGCAACCCAGCACAGAAGAATGTAGGTGACGAGCACCTGAAGAAGTACCTGCTAGGTCTGTTGCCAAGCCTTGCTGTCTACAACAAGCAGCCTGTAAGAGCGACTGGCTCAAAGGAGGTCTCTGACCGTCATACCCGCAAAATCTCTTCTTCCCATCGTTCTGATCGAGGTGTTAGATCAGTTCGCAAATCTTCTAAGCCCTTGGCTGGCACATATTCACACAAGTCACAGAGTTCACGGCATGCTCGTTCTGGATATGCCTCAGGCTCTTTGCTGAAGAATTCAAGAGACAGAAACATGCCAATGCCATTGCTGGGTTCTAGACCGATTGAATATGCCGGTGCCAGGGATCTGCTGAAGCAAACTCTAATGGAGGGAAAGCCGCAGTGAGATCATTCAAGCACAGCTATCTAGACTGTCAAGCTCTGCAAAGCAATGGAACAAGGAGTTTCCAAGTTTCCAGTTTATTTTTGTGAATAAAGCTCAAACAATATGCTGAGCAGCACCTTCATATCGTATATTTCATTCATATATTGTTGAGTCCATTTGAAGACATATAGGGATTGTATCAAGTATCTGCACTTTTGAATAATTCCTTCGCGTTGTCGGAGGGCATAAGCTTTGATGTGGAACAAATACCTTTGGGAATTGAATTGGTAGCATCTGGTTCAGTATGTTTATCCTAAGACGTTCAGCATCTGGTTCTTGCTGCAAGCTGAAACCTGAAGGTAGTTGAAGTTGCACTTTTTCCTTAGGTATGATTCTGAGTCTTGATGCTAAAGGATGCATCTACTTAAATTCAGGTTCAGATGTCGTTTTAATTACCGATATTGCTTCCAGCCAGATGTACGAGCGAAAAAGCTGCTCTGGACGCAAACGTGGCTTTTTCTCATCCACATGACCATATCAAACTCTACTCCCACCTCTATTCCCCACCATAGCCACTCCCTTCTTCAACTTTTGCACAAATCAGATATCACTCCCTCTCTGACCTTGTCTGCTACTCCTCTCCACTACCTCTCTTGCTGTATATGGCCACGGCAGGTAGAGGTCACACTACACTCTCTCTCTCTCATCCATACCTCTCTCGCTGCACCAAAAAATCCTAGGTGAACGCTGTCATGAGTTTAGATAATGTGTATTATCGGAAGAAGAAGTTGGCGGGCAGCAGGGAAGCAGTATCAAGGAACCAGGCGGCAGCGTTGCGCACGGCAATAGGATAAGCGTATGGGATAGCCGGTAGTTGCTAATAAAATTGCTAGTTAGTTATTTCACTTATCTAGTTTGTTGCTTATCAGTATTGGTTTAGATTCTATTGTTAGGGTTAGAATTTTGCATCTGTAAGTATGGAGAAAGTAAATGAAAACGGCAAGAAGTATTTGCCACAAATTACCTTGTGGTGGTGCCTTCGATTAACAAGGCCGGTAGCTCCGTTCACTAGTTTTCCGTCGAGTCGCCGCTACGGCCTCGACGTCTACCTCTACTCGCGCCGGTCCACGGCCGGGTACTCGTCTTTACAACCAAATGCATAACAAATTTGTATCAGATTCGGGTGATCCTTCGGCCATGGCGCAACCTTCTATCAAGGACCGCGCCGCCCAACTTGAGCTTTCCCTTCAGGAGATGAAGAACTCCCTCGGCGAACTGTTGGCCATTTCTCGGGCGGGAATTCCATTCCAGGTGATCCAGGCCAACACAGCTAGGCAGCAACCGACACTGGTCGTCGCCAGGACCTGGGCGTGGATCGTCGGGAGCGGTGGCCCGAAACTAATCATCCGGGTTTCGGTTCGCATGGCTCCACATGCGCGGCACGACCACACGCGGTCGAACGTGGATGACGTGGGTGTCAACCCTGGGACACTGGCGGACATCTTCATGCTTCGGCTGATCAACGCCACCCTCTGGAGACCGTGGACGACGCGTTTCCTCAGTGCCGCTAGACACCGCGCACCCCTCATCTTGAACTTCCGGATTACGATGGCACAGATGACCCACTTTTGTGGTTACGTTAGTGCGAACGTATTTTTTGTCTCCACCAAAATCCGCCCCAGGAGCACGTCAACCTCGTTGGCCTGCACCTTCGCGGCGAAGCACAAGAGGTACTGGACAATTGGCTACTCAAAGAAGATTGGATTTCATGGGAAGATTTTTTTCGACACCTTCTTGCAGCGGTTCTCGCGGCATTACGGGGCAAGACCCTTAGGGGACCTTGTCAATCTCAAGCAAGGAGCTTGTTGCGTCAAGGACTATGCCCGTGACTGTCAATGGCCCGTCGCTCGGGCACCCCGCATGGCTCGAGTAGACTAGGTTGAGATGTTCACCGCCGGGCTCGCCAAAGCCTTGGTGGCGGATGTCCGTCGGGAGCGTCCACGCGACCTCTCTGAAGCAGCCAGTTTTGCTCGAGAGCTCGAGGAACGAAAGGATCTGTGGGTAGCAGAAGCTTTGCAAGGTTATGCGTCTCACAGTCGGGGACGCTCGGCCTTCAGTCGTGGCGCGGCATTGGTGGCCACGCCCACTGTTTCAGCTGCTGGGGGTCCTACTTGGGATCTTCTCTATTGTCCAGTGGCAGCAATCACCCATCAGCAAGCCCGCAGTCCGCCATGGCCTCCATGGCAGCGCCATCCACGAAGCTGCGCCTCAATGCAGAACAATTATCGGAGCGACGTGCCAAAGGTCTTTGCTGTAACTGTGATGAATTTTATAGCAGAGTCCACCACTGTAAGCGCCTTTTCTCCATCGAGATTTGCGTCGACGAACCCGAAGACAATGAAGCTCTGGCCATTGGGGGAGGATTAGTTGAAGAAGGTCCTGACCAGTTCCCGGGGATGAAAACGCATGCTCTTGCTCTAACTCGGCCTGGTGCTGCTGTTAGGCAAAGTGATGGAGCACTTGAGGAGGGCCTCTCTAGGCTTGTAGGACTGTGAGGAGCAGGCATTGGACTATTGTACCCTGTGTTCCTTCTGATCAGTAACATGGTATAAGGGGCAAAATAAATGGTCTTACCATGCTCCCAAGCATACTGATCCATCTCCCTCATAATGAAGTTCACAACATCGAATTTCTGACACTGCATGATTTTGGTAATTAAATTCCAAGCGTACACCGGATCTTATCAAAGTTCCCACTCTTGGGATGGATGGAGACTCTGATGATCTTGTTGATGAGACCGGGTTGAGGTAAAAGCCCTGCTGGCTTCCCCAGCTTTGCCCTTCTGGCGGGATAATAAAATTCCACAATCTGACTTAGCCTCAAAACTAGATCATTGTGAATTCTTGGGAAGCCATTGTGAAAGACACCCAAATCATACTCAAAATCCTCCTTAGAGGCAGTATGGACGGTAGAGCCCATCATCCAGGTGATGGTGTCATAGGATTCTGGAATGTACAAGGTGGCATAAAACTGCTTGATCAGGTACTCAACATAATCACATCGCGTTCCAAGCATGTAATAGATACCGGCTCCTCCAAAGAGTTCAGGAACACCCACAAACATGGGTTGTTCCCTAGCGTGATCCTAGCTGACCCACCTCTGATTTGCAAATTCCTTGTCCTGCGAATCGAGAACAGAAGCAAGAACGTAGAAGATGCAATCTGAAATTGCAAATTGTATTAAGCACACGAGTTGGGGTTCCACAAACTGATGTACAGTAAAAAAACTGACAAAGTGTCTAGTTGTAATCTAAGCAAAAACCAAGTGCCTAAGGTGGCGGCTACTGAATATATGAGAGAGAGATGGTGGCTAGGGTTGTGTGCGACTAGGGGGGCGCACACAACCTGGGCTTGGACCCCCCACTTGCTTACAAGGCCCAAAACAGTCCAAAACAATAATATGATATATTGTTTTGATGATTTCATATGATCCGCAATGAATCTGAGGTTGGGACTAGATCCATTGGAAAGATCTCGTCGTTATCTTTCTAACAAGCACAAGAACTCCTCAATTGGACTCCCTATGAGGGAGATATACCCGTTTTAATGCAGTACTATCTGCTAACTCCGAACTGAACACAAAACCCGAATTGTGGACGACTTGGAGTCTGACTTGATTTGGTATGGCAAGGGTGGAGTCCAGCTGGGGATGTGGTTGTGTGGAGGTGATGGTGCCCTTCGGAAAGTGTGCCAACTTAGAGTAGAGGTGGCCGGTTCGACTTGGCGTCAATCTGAATTGTGCCAACAAACTGAGTGCTTGCAGCTGTCCTGGTGATGCTTCTCCCATGTTCCTAAGTAGTAAAACATCACAAATATTTCGTAGTATCCCATCCTCAATATCATTATTATGAACATCGAGAAATGAGCTCACCTCATGATTTAATTTACATGCACGAGCTCTTGTCATAGGATCATGATGTATGCGCGTATCCAAAGAAGTGATGTCCTCATCACAATGTACTCTAGTTGTGTAAGTGTGTAATTGGATAGAGATGTACATCTGTGAATATATTTGCTGAAATTTTGAGTAATTGAGAATATTGGATGCTTACTTGTGATGAGGTTTAAGTTGAATGTGCATATATGAAAATGTGCAAAATATCTCTTTGTGTCAGAATTAAGTGTATCTGCATATGTGTAGATATACATGTATATGTTGTCGTGCGAACGAAATGTAGTGTCTTATGGTTATGGTTTAGATTATTTCTCAGTATGAGAAGTTAAGTAAAGAAATTGAGTTTTAAATTTTAGAAAAGGCAAAAATTCAAAATTAAGTCACATTTCAAGCTCAAAATTTTACTTTAGTCATTTTTAAGTTTTATATTCTTATTTTATTTGTTTTTGAATTTTTGTGGAATGTTACAGATCTTAATGCCTAGAGAGCTCTGTTTGATGGTGTGAGTATCATATAAATTGTTTCTGCAATGTGGTCAACTGTGTGTTTTTTTTTGTAACATTTTTAAGTTGTTCACATGCTGCAGGATTGAAACCTTAGACTTTCATGTTTTGGCCTCACGAAGAATAGTCGGGATGGAAAAGTTATAGTACAAATTTAGCATTTACTCCTCATGAATACATGATGACTGGTTGGTCCCTTCTTACTTTTCCAACATTCTTAACCTCGCTTTTATGTAGCAGCCCTTTGATGCGAGTTTGATGATCCAGGTAGAGTGATGAAGACCCAACCTGCTGTTGAGCAAAGGTGGCCCAATTTTTCACGGTACAACGACGATAGCTTCGTGACGCTCGCACTCAAACGGCAAAAGAGCCAATTCAAAAGCGAGAAACTGGTCACACAAACCGCGATCAACACAAAAACGCGAATTGAGTGGAGGAATCGTATAGATTCAGTGGACAATCACAAGAATATGCCGTTCTTGACTTGCACCAACACTAACAAACCCAAGAACGGGAAGAACTTATCAAGAACACATGGTATTTGCGCCACAAACAACCATGGCTTATGCTGTCTATTTCTGATCATCCAAAAATCCGTCCCAGATAGAATACATAGGTATTTATACTAGGAACATCCTTCCTAGCTTAGGTGTGAAACTATACAAGAAACTAAAGGAGTTTTCTTGGGTAGATAAAAGGTTTAATGCCTTGGAAGTTGGACAACAAGATATGGTCTCGTGCAGCTTTTGACAGCCTGTGCAACTCCCACCAAAACAGTCATAACTCCCACCTTGGAAGTCCAAATGATGCACGGTTTGAAATGCTAGAAACTAGACTTCAATATCTTTCCATCCATATAGCCCAAGGATATGTTAATTGTCGTGATTAGCAGCAGCATCATGATCAAATGGATGGACAGATTTGAGTGAACCAGCCTTGCTTATGTAACTCTTCTTTGCCTTCCATTCCAATGGATCGCTGTCAATAATTCTAACAAATATGGATCCAAATAGAATTCTTTTCTCAGGTGACCTATTTCCAAAAGAAATGGATATTACTCCTTGTGGATGCATGACCAAGTCACATTTCTTCTCTCCAAGGTTTGCATTGCAATTCTCAGCCTGTAGCACATTATCAACACAACTTGCATCGATCTTGTGACTCACTTGCACTTTAGCAGCAGCAGAATGAGTAATGTGATTATTTGTAGACTTAGAGTCATGAGACGATACAACAATAGATGATATATCCGCATCATAGAGTCTTTCCGGTCAGGCTATAGATAGTCAATCACATACATAATAGGCATTGCCCACTTAATAGAATGTCGATGCATTTTATGCCCCACTAACCTTTTACATGGTTCTGTTGAAGTTATGCAACATCAAAATGGAAAGAAACATCGTCTGACCCACATGTTGATTATGATCAGAGGCCAGATATCTTTAGGTTGGTTAGATCTTGTGGGCATGCTGCTATACACCCTTATCTTTTTAATAAAAGGAAGATAACCTTGGCAAGTCTATCAGGTGGCCTTAATTTGCTCACAAAATTTGACTAATATTTTCTATTCACTTTTGAACCTACTTTAGTTTTAAAGTATTAATAATGCAGGCAGATAACAAAAACTTTCTTGTTTGTAAGAAGAAAATGGTTACTTCTCCAGAAATGGTGTGTTGCTTCTGTCCAGCTTCATTCAGACATTTTTTTGAGATGATCACTAACATGTAGTTTCAATATTGTGTACATACATGAATCATATCTTGATTGTATGACATGATGAAGTCCAACTTGAGTGTCTCTTAAAAAAAGGTCTTCAAGATACCTGTTGTTAAACCTCATTGATTCTGCATGTTCTTTTTTTTCTGCGCACGCATTTGACTAAACTAGTTTCTTTTCGGTTTTGAAAAAGTTGAAAAAGAAGAGGATACTGAAACTAGATTTTACACCGGATACAAAAGAACTTCGACAATCTTTCAAAAACACAGGTTGAAATGATGGGGCTATCGGTCCTAATATCATGTAAGCCAATTCAACTTCACACAACAAGTTCTCTTCCAAACTTGTTAGCTAATGCTAATGACTTGTGTAATGTTATCACATACCATAGGATTCATAAAAAATCAGGGTCGGTTCTTGGTTGCTTGTTGGCTTTAAGCTGTGAAACTCTATCAGGAAGGGTTCCTTCTACGCTTACTTACTCCATGTTCTTATGTTGCGTGACAGTATTGTAAGTTCAAGCTCCATTAGTTTTGATGATTGATTTAATATTAATGCTTAATCATTGTTTAATGACAAATCTAATCATTATGAGACTAACATGTTCTATTAAGTCTTATTCTTATTAGTCTCATATTTGGATGGAAAATGGAAAACCCAAGGTATGCACTTGTATTCACTCTATTGTTTTAATGCATACTTAGGATTCAAGTTAAAAGATGAACTCTTCCATTGTCTTAGTCTAAATATGTGCATTATGTTACTAATTCATATATACATGAATGCACACATCTAGGGGGAGTAGATAATTTAACTTGATGTTTCAATTGTATTGATTCATGTCCTCTTGTCATATAATATAAAGAATCAAGACCTTGAAACAATCTTTTGAGTATATATAACTTGTGTAGTTGAGTATACTCATGCAAATATAGGATAAACTCAAAAGCTATCTAAGATTGACTATGTGCATACTAGTTCCATGTTTAATTATCTAGATGCACATATCAAATGGAGTTTATTCTATAGATAATGGTCTCAAATGTATTGATCACTTTCCATCACTCAAACATAGTGGATCATTACTAACCATCACATTGAGTATATGAAACTTGTGTAGTTATATATACTCGTATCAATTTAAATGTAATTTGAATTGACTTCGATTGTCTTTCAGTCAATCAAAGAACATTTCATCATGTGTTGATGGTGTCTCTTTGTTGATTAAAGACAAGCGAAAAGTTCTTGAGTGTAATGAAGCATGAGTTGCATCAAAGTACTCAAGACACAATTAATCATTCAAATTGATTTGGGTTGTGCTCAATCGATCTTAGAGGCATCCATTATGTGTTAATGGAGTGCGGTGATGATTGAGACAACCGTATTTGTTGGACGTTCTATGAGTTGTGAAGTAGGTTGAGTCCAAGATAATGAAAATCGGGAAGAAGAAGAAGTCATCATGTGTTGATGAGTTTCAAGAGGTGATCCCGAAGTAAAGAGGAGAGCTACAAGGTTCATCATGTGTTGATGACCAAGAAGAAGAAGAGGTGGTCCTGGAGAGAAGATGATTGGAAATCATAGAAGCTCCAAGTGGATCGTTTGCGACAAAGGTACAACTAGATAGGCTAGAGTGTCTAGTTTAGATCACCGTACTATTAAGAGGGGTTGAGTCTTTTAGCTTGAGCTTCATCATGTGTTGATGAACTCGATCCGGTTCACTCTAGCTCACTCTCATGTTTGGTGTTTGCATGGAGCTAACCATTTAGCATGTGTTGCAGATGGGTGAAGCTCGTGCATTAGATTTTGCATGAGCAAAGTATTTGCATGTCTTGCAAATAAGAGTGCTCATGCTTGCATCTTAATTGAATCTTATTTGATTTGGTTATTGCTTGGAGCTAAGTTTTGCATGTTGCAAAAAGGAGAAAGCTCAAGCAATTTGGTTTAAAGTGGTTGCATGGAGCTAGAGATTTGCATGTGTTGCAAATAGAGAGCTCATGCACTTGAGTTTGATTAGCTGTTTGCATGGAGCTAGAGATTTGCATGTGTTGCAAATAAAGAGCTCATGCACCTGAGTTTGATCAGCTGTTTGCATGGTGCTAGAGATTTGCATGTGTTGCAAATAGAGAGCTCATGCTTTGGTGTTTTAGCTTGTGATTGAATCATGTGTTGATCATCACAAGGCTAAGCTTGGTTTGGTTGCAAAATGTGTTTTTGCAAAGTGTTGACTTATTATTTGCAAATATGTTTTGCAAATAAGCTGGAAGTTATGAGGTTCGATCCTAGAGCATGTGTTGGTAATTGCAAATGTGTTTTGCAAAGTGTCGGGATCATGTGTTGATCCTTACATGGCTAAGAGGATTAATCTTATAGGTTCGTGGTTTATTTGCGAATGTATTTTTCAAATAAGTTGGAGTTATTATTTGCAAATGTGTTTTACAAATGAACTTGAGATTATGGGTTTCGATCCTAGAGCATGTGAATAGGGTTTGCAAATATGTTTTGCAAATTGACATGATCATGTGTTGATCATCACATGGCTAAGAGGATTGATCTCATAAGTTCTTGGTTTATTGGTAAATGTGTTTTGCAAATAAGTTGTGCTTAATGAGATTATTTGGAGTATGTGATTAACATGTGCAAATGTGTTTTGCATAGTGTTGTGATCATGTGTTGATCCTCACATAGCTCAAAGAATAAATCCTCAATGGTTTGGAGAAAAGTTTTTGTGAAAAACTGCGTTTTCTCCATATGGCCGGTCGTACCGCCCATATAGGGCTGGTAGCACCGCCTGACCGGTAGTACCGCTTATGGGAGCATATACTGCCGCTCGGTTCGGTGCTACTGCCCATGGTATCCCGGTAGCACCGGATGTTCGGTGCTACCGTCTCTCTGGTCGGTGTGAAAATTCAAGAGAGGGATGTTTTTGGGCGGATTGGCTGTCCGGTGCTACCAGGGTGGAGGCCGGTGCTACCACTTGAGCGGTAGCACCGCTCCCATTTGGCCGGTGCTACTGGAAATCCTGCAACGGCGAGTTTTGTAGCCGTTAGCGGGAGGCGGTGCTACGGTCCCGATGAGACAGTAGCACCGGTTTCTTGAGTTTTTCATTTCACCCCAACGGCTAGTTTTGGCTTGGAGGCTATAAAAGGAGGCCTTGGGGGGCATTTGCTTATAGCTGAAATGAAGTGTGGGTTCTTGGGGGTGAAGTGCATGTGTTGCCTTCTCCCATTTGCCTCTTGAGCTAAGAGTGAGTCCTAATTGCATGTGTTGCAATTAGGGAGTGGATTGTGGGTCTCTTGTGCATGTGTTGCACTTGAGGAGGATCCTAGTGCATGTGTTGTACTTAGGAGATCACCATTGTGCATTTGTTGCACTTGGTGAGGTTCAAGCGAAAAGGGCTTGATTTGTTACTCTTGGAGGTTGCCGCCTCCTAGACGGCGTAGAGTGTCGTGCACGGTGAGCTTCTCAACGGAGGTTGTGAGAAGTCCCGACGAAGTTTGTGAAGGTTGGAGCTCGCCTACCCGAGAGGGAAAAGGAGCTACCACTAGTGGATTCGAGGTGGGCGCTCAATTCGTGGAGCCAGTCCAATTCTTTTGGGCTAACCTCAACGTGGACTAGGGGAGACCGGCAAGTCTCCGAACACCACGGTAAAAAGTATTGTGTCTCTTGTGCTTGTTTTGTTTTTATTATTTATATTCAAGCAATTTATATTCATAGAATTAAATTGATTGATTGCATGTCTTTAGAATTGCAATTATTGTTAGAGACATAATTAGTTAGTGCACATAGTGAGCCTAGCTGATTTAGGCTTTAATTGTCACAACCTTAGTTTATCACTTCTGCATTAATACTTGTTAAGGTTTTGGTATTAGGATAATTAGGGGTGAATTGCTTTGTAGAAATTAGCGAGAGAATTTTAAAAGCCGCCTATTCACCCCCTCTAGTCGGCATCCTCGACCTTAAAAGTGGTATCAGAGCTTGGTCTCTCATTTTATTAGACTTAACCGTCTAGAGAGTAAAGGATGGCGACTAGTGGATTAGTGCACTACACCGATTCACATATCTTTGATGGCTCTAATTATGCTTCATAGAAATTATTTATGATTTCTCATTTTGAATCCATGAGCCCCAAAATATGGTGGATCGTAGATGTAGGCTTTTCTCTTCGATTGAACGAAGTTGCTCCAACTAAAGGAGAAGAGAAATGCCTACATCTCGACGCTCAAGCTACTAATGTTTTATTTAGTTTTGTGAGCGTAGATATCTTTAATTCAATTTGCAATCTCAAGAGTGCCCATGAAATGTGGATCAAGCTTCAAGAATTATTTGAATTATCCACATCAACAACCGATGATTGCATTAAGGATAGGACATCGGTAGAAGAAACCTCCACTTCTACCTCAAGTGATGAAGAAACCTCAACTTTCGCCTCAAGCGACGATGAATATTCAACTCTATCATCGCTAACTCGTTGCTTCATGGCTAAAGGTAAAATTGAGGTAAGCGATAGTGATGAGGATGATGAGCCCTCCTATGATGAATTAATAAACATGCTAGAGGAGCTCAATAACTATCTTGGGAAGGAGAAAGCAAAATATAAAATTTTAAAGCTTGAACATGATTCTCTTCAAAATGATTATAATGTGCTTAAAGAAAATCATGAATCTCTCCTTCTTAAAGAACTCACTAAGCCTAGGATGAACATAGGAATTAATTGTGATTTGATTGATGAAATGCCTTGTTTAAATGTCAATCCTAGTATTTCATCTAAAATTAATATGTCCATCTCTAGTGAAGATAAGCCTTGTTGCTCAAATACAAATGTTGCTTCAACTTCCTCTATGCAATGTGAGACTAACCTTGTAGAGGAAAATAAAGAGCTCAAGGCTCAAGTCATTGAATTGGAAAATGACTTGAAGAAGTGCTTCAAAGGAAAAGCCACCCTTGACAACATTCTAAGCAATCAACGAAAGTTGGTTGACAAGAGAGGGATTGGCTACATCTCCAAGAGGGAGAAGAACATGAAGGGCCACTACGCCTCCGTGTGCCCTCATCAAGTGGAAGTCAAGTCCACACCACCATTGGAGAGGCAAACTGGCAAGGAGCACAACAAGGTCAAGAGAGGGCCAAATAGTGTGACGTGCTTCAATTGCCAAGAAAGGGGACATTTCGGTAAGGATTATCCCAAAGGTACTACTCCTAAGCCCATTGTTGTAAATGATCACTATTTGCTTAGGAAGGACAAAAATGGCAATGTGTTTGCCAAGTTTGTCGATTCTCTCAAGTATTTACAAAATTATGATATTCAATTGCTTAGGAGAAATAAATCTAGAAATGTGTTTTCTAAAAATGCTAGATTTCCTAAGACCAAGAAAAATCATGTTGATCATGTGCTTAGGAAAAATAACAATAGCAAACCATTTGCTAGATTTGCTAGATCCTCTAAGCGTTCTTATTATAATGATCATCATATGCTTAGAAAGGATCAAACTAGAAATGGGTTTGTGAATTTTACTAGACCTCCTAAGCCTTCTCATTACAATGCAAATAATTCGCTTAGGAGGAATAATAACCTCAAACCCATTGCTAGTCATGTTAGTTCACTTAATACTATAAATGTTGGGGCCATTTGGGTCCCTAAATCTATTGTGACTAACATTTTTGGACCCAACAAAAATTGGGTACCAACAAGTGCCTAGAAGTTTATTAGGTACTTGGAGATGCATTGGAAAGCTTTGGCTCAATCAAGAGGATGATTTCATCATATGCAAAAGGGAGCCAAGCTTGAGGACATTCACTCCAATCATGAACCAATGCCATCTCGGGTAACAAATATTTAAATTGATTCTTATAGCTTCTAGCCTTGTGTAGATTAAGCTACATTATTCATGAAAATCAATTTGAATTGCTTGTTCATATTCTTGCTCATGCTTTTTAGTTGTATTGATTGTAATCTTGAGCAAGATGGGAAGTGGCACATTAAGGGGGAGTGCTAAATCATAGTCATGGATATTACATCCCTATGTGTGCCCGTATTTACATAAGTGCTAATACATATACTTTCAAAATCAAGCCATTTAGCCAAAAGTCAAAATTTCTATATCTATTAGTAATCTTTCGAAAAACTAGTTGAAAAATATATACAAATGCTTTCAAAAGGTTTTCCAATAGTTTTGGCATCACAAAAACTACTTTTACAAAGAAAATAAGTTTCATGCCCAAAATCAAGTTACTAGTATCTTGTTTTGGATTTAAACTTATAATTTTCATAGAATTAATTGTGAAATGAATTTGAAAGAAATTCCAAAACGAAAAACCTAGAGTTGGTCAATCTTAATAACTTTCGTGTTCAAAATATTTTCAAAAGACCAACCAATCAAAAGTTATTTGATTTTGAAACTCGCCAAAAAACTACTCTTGACCTATAATGGTCATATTATTGCACTTTGTGAGTTTCTCCTTTTGGACCGGAACTTGTGTAGAATCTTGGTTCAAAATGATATTTAAGACTCATACACAATATTCAAATCTCTATATCTCATCTTATCCTTCATTTGAATCTTCTGTTGAAATATTTGGCTTTGTTTTACAAATAATTATTTCAAAAGAACCATTTTGGTCAAAAGCCAAAATTTTGTGTTAAAAAGGGCCAAATTTGTGAAAAGCTTTGTAAAACTATACTAATAAGTATTTCAAATGTTTTACAAGCTTTCAAAATTGAAATTCTATGTAGAAATCAAAATTGGCTAAAATCCTTGTTTTGAACCAAAAATGATCTATTCTTGCATTTTGTGGGTTTAGCAATTTGAATTGGATTTCTTTATGCATATTGGCTTCTCATAGTATTTCTTACTCATTCAAAGCCATGAAAGTTCAAATCTCCATGAAATCCAAATTGAATTGCATTTTGAGCTTTCAATAGAAATTCAACTTTTCTTTATGCCTTCAATGCACATTTTATCATATCTTTTTGAAGAAAAGTTATTTTAAGAAAATTCTTTTTTCAAAACCTTATAAATAGTCCAAAGTTTATTTTTGGAAATTTTCAAATCATTTGGACTTCATTTGAATTATTTTTGCAAAAATTTGCAAAAAAAAATAGTTTTTCAGTCTGTCAGAGCCGGTTGCACCGCTCTGAACCGTGGTAGCACCGGAGCCCGATACTACCGACCATGTGAGAGCGGTAGTACTAGCCCTGGCAGATCTGTTTTGAATTTTCAAACTTTTTAAAATTGATTTTGGGATATCTTTTGATTGGAACTTCCTTTTTCAAAAATTCTTTTTGGAAAAACTTCTTATGATCCCAAAGTATCTTTTTTGCAAAATTTCAAATCATTTGAAAATTATTTGGCTTAGTTTAAAATGGTATCCACTAAGTTCACCTTGATATATTTTAAGTGGTATCCATTTGGTTCTTTTTGAAAAATCATTTCAAAACCAAAACTTGTGTATGTCTAAATGCAAATAGCTCTATGTTTCACCTCCTGAATCCTATGGGAGCTTATTTTAGTCAAGTTTTGTGCTTTTATCTCAAAATGGTATCTTTATTGTTATTGCTCTGATACCTTCAATCTTCTCTAAATCTTTTAGAGTTCTTTTTCAAAAATTAAAATCAGATTAAGGGGTATTGATTTCTTTCATGTGGTATCATCTAATTCCTTGCTTTATGGATTTTTACAAATGGTATCCACATCTACCTCTTATGCATTTTTTATGAGCTTTCATGGTATTTCAAACTCATATTGATGAGTTCCCCATTTGAAGCTTAATTGTAAGTTCAATCTCTCGAGAACTCTCTGTGTGAGATCCTTTGTATGATTGAAATATTTAAAGGGGATAAACTCATGTTGAGTTTACATTAAATGAAAATGCATTTTTCAAAATGATTTATTAAACATTGCTTATCTTACAAGTATTTCTTCAAGCAATGCCTACCTCATGCTAAATGATCTTTACAAGTGGTATCTCTTTATATAAGTATCACTTAAAGAAATATTTACATGTGGTAAAATTGAAAAATAAGCATTACAAGTAGTACAAGTTTCTTGTTCTTTTCAAAATGGTGCTACAAGTGATGCTTCTTCAAAAAAAATCTTTATTTCAAGTGATTCCATTAAAAAACATTTAGACAAATTGGTATCAGGCTTTCTTTTGATAAATTCGTCGGTTAAGCCATATTAGGCAAATTATAGACTCTTCAAGTGAGTCATGATGTATTAATGAAAAGTCTAATAAAATGAGGAGTTTTATTTGAATGTGTTTCAAATAATCCTTTTTGAGCTTTAACTCTAAATATGGCCTATTTCTAAATGTGGTTTACTATTTTAGGTCATATTTCAAAAAGTTTGCAAAAGCTTTGGTTTTCATTGCTTAAAACCAAAAATTCCTTGCAATGGTTAAATAATTTCATTTCAAACCTTTTATGACCTAAATTCGATTGCTTCTCTTACCAAGCTCTGTACTCTTTTTCAATTGGCACATATTCTTCCAAGTGATGCTTAGCTCCCAATGTTTTCAAGTGGTATAACCTCCTTTTTGATTGGTTTTTCATTTTTGTTGTTTAATGCCAAAAGGGGGAGAATTATTGTGAGCTTAATTCCCTCATTTGGATCCTTGAGTTTAAAGCCCATTAAGGGGGAGAAATTGATGTGTGCCTATTTGAAATTTTTTTCCTTGGTGAAACTTAACAAATGATCAAGTGGTATAAGAGCTTGGATCTATTGATCATTTTAAACAAGAATGGGTCTTATTGGTTAAAATTTATAAGTGGTATAAGAGCTATTTTTGGTTTGGTTAAGTAGTATAAGAGCTTAATGGTTAAATTTTCTCTTATATATTTAATTGCTCCATTTGTCAAAAGAGGGAGTTTTTTTATTTTTATATCATAAGGGGATATGCTTTCTTGAAAATTTTATTGAGTTATTTGATCTTTGATCTTCAAAATCCCTTCATGCATTGTTTTTCAACCAAATGAGAAATTAATATAGGATTTGTCATCAATCACCAAAAAGGGGGAGATTGTAAGTTCAAGCTCCATTAGTTTTGGTGATTGATTTAATATTAATGCTTAATCATTGTTTAATGACAAATCTAATCATTATGAGACTAACATGTTCTATTAAGTCTTATTCTTATTAGTCTCATATTTGGATGGAAAATGAAAAACCCAAGGTATGCACTTGTATTCACTCTATTGTTTTAATGCATACTTAGGATTCAAGTTAAAAGATGAACTCTTCCATTGTCTTAGTCTAAATATGTGCATTATGTTACTAATTCATATATGCATGAATGCACACATCTAGGGGGAGTTGATAATTTAACTTGATGTTTCAATTGTATTGATTCATGTCCTCTTGTCATATAATATAAAGAATCAAGACCTTGAAACAATCTTTTGAGTATATATAACTTGTGTAGTTGAGTATACTCATGCAAATATAGGATAAACTCAAAAGCTATCTAAGATTGACTATGTGCATACTAGTTCCATGTTTAATTATCTAGATGCACATATCAAATGGAGTTTATTCTATAGATAATGGTCTCAAATGTATTGATCACTTTCCATCACTCAAACATAGTGGATCATTACTAACCATCACATTGAGTATATGAAACTTGTGTAGTTATATATACTCGTATCAATTTAAATGTAATTTGAATTGACTTCGATTGTCTTTCAGTCAATCAAAGAACATTTCATCATGTGTTGATGGTGTCTCTTTGTTGATTAAAGACAAGCGAAAAGTTCTTGAGTGTAATGAAGCATGAGTTGCATCAAAGTACTCAAGACACAATTAATCATTCAAATTGATTTGGGTTGTGCTCAATCGATCTTAGAGGCATCCATTATGTGTTAATGGAGTGCGGTGATGATTGAGACAACCGTATTTGTTGGACGTTCTATGAGTTGTGAAGTAGATTGAGTCCAAGATAATGAAGAATCGGGAAGAAGAAGAAGTCATCATGTGTTGATGAGTTTCAAGAGGTTATCCCGAAGTAAAGAGGAGAGCTAGAAGGTTCATCATGTGTTGATGACCAAGAAGAAGAAGAGGTGATCCTGGAGAGAAGATGATTGGAAATCATAGAAGCTCCAAGTGGATCGTTTGCGACAAAGGTACAACTAGATAGGCTAGAGTGTCTAGTTTAGATCACCGTACTATTAAGAGGGGTTGAGTCTTTTAGCTTGAGCTTCATCATGTGTTGATGAACTCGATCCGGTTCACTCTAGCTCACTCTCATGTTTGGTGTTTGCATGGAGCTAACCATTTAGCACGTGTTGCAGATGGGTGAAGCTCGTGCATTAGATTTTGCATGAGCAAAGTATTTGCATGTCTTGCAAATAAGAGTGCTCATGCTTGCATCTTAATTGAATCTTATTTGATTTGGTTATTGCTTGGAGCTAAGTTTTGCATGTTGCAAAAAGGAGAAAGCTCAAGCAATTTGGTTTAAAGTGGTTGCATGGAGCTAGAGATTTGCATGTGTTGCAAATAGAGAGCTCATGCACTTGAGTTTGATTAGCTGTTTGCATGGAGCTAGAGATTTGCATGTGTTGCAAATATAGAGCTCATGCACCTGAGTTTGATTAGCTGTTTGCATTGTGCTAGAGATTTGCATGTGTATCAAATAGAGAGCTCATGCTTTGGTGTTTTAGCTTGTGGTTGGATCATGTGTTGATCATTACAAGGCTAAGCTTGGTTTGGTTGCAAAATGTGTTTTTGCAAAGTGTTGACTTGTTATTTGCAAATATGTTTTGCAAATAAACTGGAAGTTATGAGGTTCGATCTTAGAGCATGTGTTGGTATTTGCAAATGTGTTTTGCAAAGTGTCGGGATCATGTGTTGATCCTTATATGGCTAAGAGGATTAATCTTATAGGTTCGTGGTTTATTTGCGAATGTATTTTGCAAATAAGTTGCAGTTGTTATTTGCAAATGTGTTTTACAAATGAACTTGAGATTATGGGTTTCGATCGTAGAGCATGTGAATAGGGTTTGCAAATATGTTTTGCAAATTGACTTGATCATGTGTTGATCATCTTATTGTTAAGAGGATTGATCTAATAAGTTCTTGGTTTATTGGCAAATGTGTTTTGCAAATAAGTTGTGCTTAATGAGATTCTTTGGAGTATGTGATTAACATGTGCAAATGTGTTTTGTATAGTGTTGTGGTCATGTATTGATCCTCACATAGCTCAAAGAATAAATCTTTAATGGTTTGGAGAATTTTTTTTGTGAAAAACCATGTTTTCTCCATATGGCCGGTCGTACCGCCCATATAGGGCTGGTAGCACCGCCTGACCGGTAGTACCGCTTATAGGAGCATATACTGCCGCTCGGTCCGGTGCTACCGCCCATGGTATCCCGGTAGCACTGGAAGTCCGGTGCTACCGTCTCTCTGGTCGGTGTGAAAATTCCAGAGAGGGATGTTTTTGGGCGGATTGGCAGTCCGGTGCTACCGGGGTGGAGGCCGATGCTACCACCTGAGCGGTAGCACCGCTCCTAGTTGGCCGGTACTACCGGAAATCCTGCAACGGCTAATTTTTTAGCCGTTGGCGTCGGGTTTGCTATGTTTTTCCAGATTTCGCCCCCAACGGCTAGTTTTGGCTTGGAAGCTATAAAAGGAGGCCTTGGAGGGCATTTGCTTATAGCTGAAATGAAGTATGAGTTCTTGGGGGTGAAGTGCATGTGTTGCCTTCTCCCATTTGCCTCTTGAGCTAAGAGTGAGTCCTAATTGCATGTGTTGCAATTAGGAAGTGGATTGTGGGCCTCTTGTGCATGTGTTGCACTTGAGGAGGATCCTAGTGCATGTGTTGCACTTAGCAGATCACCATTGTGCATGTGTTGCACTTGGTGAGGTTCAAGTGAAAAGGGCTTGACTTGTTACTCTTGGAGGTTTCCGCCTCCTAGACGGCGTAGAGCGTCGTGCGCGGTGAGCTTCTCAACGGATGTTGTGAGAAGTCCCGAGGAAGTTTGTGAAGGTTGGAGCTCGCCTACCCGGGAGGGAAAAGGAGCTACCACTAGTGGATTTGAGGTGGGCGCTCAATTCGTGGAGCCGGTCCAATTCGTTTGGGCTAACCTCAACCTGGACTAGGGGAGACCGGCAAGTCTCCGAACACCACGTTAAAAAGTATTGTGTCTCTTGTGCTTGCTTTGTTTTCATTATTTATATTCAAGCAATTAATATTCAAAGAATTAAATTGATTGATTGCTTGTCTTTAGAATTGCAATTATTGTTAGAGACATAATTTGTTAGTGCACATAGTGAGCCTAGCTGATTTAGGCTTTAATTGTCAAAACCTTAGTTTATCACTTCCGCATTAATATTTTTTAAGGTTTTGGTATTAGGATAATTAGGGGTGAATTGCTTTGTAGAAATTAGCGAGAGAATTTTAAAAGCCGCCTATTCACCCCCATCTAGTCGGCATCCTCGACCTTAAAAGTATGACTTTTCAGATCCCTTTTTCATTACATATGTTTAATTGTTTATATTCTGTGACGGATGAACTAAAATTTATTTCTATCAGGAGTCCATAGATCTGATTTTAATTTGTTTAGGGAAGAACCAGATTAGATGTCCTTTATACTTCCATATTACCATCTTAAAGATATAATTTGTACTCCTTTATTTCCATTTTTTGCAAAAGCAATAATAGCAATTCTTTTTAGAAAAACATCGTCCAATCCACATAAATATCAAAAATGAAGTACTAAGTTTATGCTACAGCTTACTTTTACAACGACTGGTGTCTGATAGCATATGTTCACGTTTTTTCATACTAACATTGTTCCTCTTTTCTCCTTCAACTGCTTTACAGGATTGCATCTCTTCCCCTAGCTTTTCGTACTTTGAGTCAACTAGCTAACTAAACTGTAGTTTGTTTATTTCTAACGTTATGCCTTTCCAAATCCCTTTTACATTACATATGTTTACTTGTTTACATTCTGTAACGAATGAACTGAAATTTATTTCTATCAAGAGTCCATAGATCTAGCTAATTGTAATTTGTTTAGCCAAGAACCAGATTAGATGTCTTTGATACTGTCAAGTTGTCATCTTAAAGATAGAATTTGTAGCTTCCTTTATTTCCATTTAAAAAAAACAATGACAGTTGTGTCTCTAGTGCAAGACCTATGGAGGCATGAGTTTGCGTGGATTTGGCTCTTTACACCCTTGCCATATATCTCAGAATTTAATGCCAAGTATCGAGATCAATTAGGTTAGCCCTACTTGGAAAATCAAACTTGCTCTCATATTCCTTCAAACAAAAAATGCTCTCATATATGGACATTGGCTTTTGCTATTATGGTTTGAGCTAGATTCTTCTATAGTTGTTCTTTTGACAATTTTTTGCGATAGCCGTAGTCTTTCATGGATGCTCTTATGTTCTAAAGTTTATTTATTGTTAACTGTTAGTCCATATTACTCGCTACTTATAATGAACTAGAATGATTCTTATATCTTACTAGACTATTGGCTACCTCATGTCATACGGCGCGACGTAGCGTGCAATCAACCCTAGTTAATCCGACGGTAAAACAAGACGTACTACGGAGCTAGCGTCGGGACCGGAAGTCCAGTCACTCCCTTTTACTACTGTTGTTAGCCCTGAGGTAGCATAACTATTATTCGTACGGTTTATATGCTACGCTATCCAACAAAGGAAAAACCTGTGATTTTGGATCACTTGCCCGTTCAGAAAGGGTCATCATGCTGAAGATGAATGAATTGCTTTACTACAGGATTGGACTAATCGAAGCGTCTTAATTTTCAGGAATGAAACTGTTTGCACCGAGATTCGGCAAGTTTATCCAAATCAGACAATAAAATTAAAGATACGAAAACTAACGGAGGATTGGAAAGAACCCGAGATATTTGATAACTACAAGATTTTTTTAATCAACCGTCCGAGATAAGGCCGATACGAAACGGATTTGAAGCGTGTTGTAACAGGACACGATCGACCGAGGGTATAAAAGAAGGACCAAAGTGAACTGCAAGGGGATCATCACCAACACAATACAGTCAACCAGTCTTTACTTTTTCTACTTTTCCTGTCGACTAGGAGTAGCTTCTGTAATTTAGCCTTTGTAATCGATCTTGATCAATAAAGTTGTGCATCGCCGATTGTTGATCTTCGTCAATTACACCCCAGGTTCGATTTGTTTTGATTTTGTTGTGCATCGCTTTCTTCAGAATCAATCTGCCTTTATCCTCTGATTAGCCTTAATCGGCTAGTTAGACTTATCCTGTTACCTTGATCTTGATCGGCTTCAAGCTGATTGGATTTAAGCCGATTGATCATCACGATCGGCTTTGTGTGAATTTTATATTTTTTACCTTGTCGATTCTGAGTCAAATCGACCGCACGTTCGAACCGGTGTTAAATGCGGTGTCTTCTGTCGAAACCCTACATCAAGTTTTTGACGCCAACACACTCTTGGCACGCCCGGTGGGACCCGCAATGTCTTCATCAGGGAAGTCGATTCCGCCATCAGATCTCAACTCAGAAGCTATAATCGTCCCAACAATGGACGATTTATCTACGGAGCAACGCCAAGAGATTGAAGCTCGGAAGGCTGCGCTAGAAGAGATGATGCTAAGTTGCTATCAGAAAACAAGACGTGGCGTCACCCAAAAATCCGCCCTGCCTACGGTCAACGCCCTGGGTGATGCGGGTGTAACAGAACAAGTAAGCCGATATCTGCCTGCTCAAGCCAAATTATCGGCTATGATTAATCAGTCTGTGCACCACGCCTTAATAAACCAATCATCGGCTCTTGTTACAACACTCAAGCCGATGATAGCGAATAGTGTCAAATCTATAGCCCAGGAGTTAGCCTCGTCAGGAAGCCTGCTCGACCCACTGCAAGCTCTGCCAAATTATCCTGTTTTTTCAATATCACAAAATACGCAGAGCACAATGGCCGATCCTAAACCATCGGCTGTAACCTCACCCCCCACCATGATGCCCACACAACCCACGGTCATATTGCCTAGGGACCCTCGGTCAAGTGGGGTGAGCCATTACCACGCCTATACTGATGCCGCTAGGATGGATGCATCAATCAATTTGCCTCCGTCGGCTCCGTTCTACGCCTTTCCCCAATCGGTTTCACAGCCGATTGGCTCCGAGAGATTCCCACAAGAGCCTACCTTGCTAAGGAACCCAGGTCCACATAGGGTAGTAACATACTTTGAACCATTTGCTCCAGTGTCGGAAGCTCAAACCAGGCATAATCGACGCGATCAGTATGGTCGTGTGCCGACGGCACAGCATAATTGGCAACCCGAGCTTGCACTCGGGGGGCAGGACGCCGATTATGACCGACATTATCAAGGGTCTGCTATGCCAACGGCCGATAACGCTAACTGGGCCGATCAGATCTCTGCCGTCTTGAGGGACCAATTCGGCATACAACCAAAAGAGAAGGTTATCGGCTATAGAAAGCCGTACCCCGACTACATAGATCGCATGCCTTACCCTCATAATTTCAGAGTCCCGGACTTTGCCAAATTCTCTGGGGATGATTCTATTACCACCCTGGAGCATGTTGGACGCTTTATCGCGCAATGCGGTGAAGCGGCCCAGTCCGACGGGCTAAAAATTAGACTATTCCCGTTGTCTTTATCCGGGGCAGCATTTACTTGGTTCACATGTTTACCTCCGAATTCGGTCCATTTATGGAACGATTTGGAAAGCCGATTCCATGAATATTTCTTTTCAGGCAGTTTGGAGCTCAGAATTTCAGATTTGAGTTCCGTACGCCAAAAGTTTGGGGAATCGGTAACGGATTATATCAAGAGGTTCAGAGAAATTAGGAATCGATGTTTTAGCGTTACGTTGCCTGACAACCAACTTGCCGATTTAGCATTTCAAGGTTTGATCCCGCCGCTTAGGGAGAAATTTGGAGGGCAAGAATTCACCGACCTTGGCCACTTATTGCATCGCGTATCGGCTCAAGAAAGCCGATTCACCGATAATAAGGTGTTCAAAGACAGATTCAAAAACAGCAATAACAAAGAAAAGGACAAGGCTAAGGTCAATATGGTTGAATATTGCCCTAGTGATTCGTCGGAAGACGAGGAAGCAGAAATAAATATAGCCGAATGGGTAAAAGGATCCAAGAAATCCTTAGTCTGTTCCTGGCTCAAGCCGACTAGGAATAAGTCGGAAGTTAAGTACTCTTTTGATGTTTCCAAGTGCGATCGTATTTTTGATTTACTTCTGCAAGAAAAGATAATACGATTGCCAGAGGGACATGTGATACCGTCGCCTGATGAGATCGAAAAACGCAGGTATTGCAAGTGGCATCATTCTTATTCGCATAACACTAATGACTGCAATATCTTTCGTCAACAGATTCAATCTGCTATTGAAGATGGTCGGTTGAAGTTTGCTGATGAGCCGACCATGCAAGTTGATGTTGATCCGTTCCCCATCAACATGGTACAGTGTTCGGCTAAAGGAAAAGAGCCGATGCAAGACGAGCAGAAAAAGGGTCGACAAGTCGACATACAATCAAGCTCTGACGGCGGTCAAACACTGAAGATTTCTATCGGTTCCTTACAAATAGAAGCCGATCAAGAAGAAAAAAATTCAAGAACCATTAAACCCAAGGGGAATCCCCAGGTGGGTAAATGGTACAAAGCAGAGAAATCTCCATCAAGGCATACAGCGAAAAGGTCAGGTCCAACGTTCTCACAATTAATGGAGAAATACGAAAGGATGGATAGCCGACCACGGTGTAATACCCGCCGGTAGGATAATTTGTACCGTACTGAGAATGTGGAGAGGGCACATAGAAGGTGTCCCTTTTGGCAGTTTTACTGGGAAAGAAGAGTAGCGTTACCATCACCGTACACCTGCCCGATGGAACATTATCCCCAAGACGAGTGGCCAAGGCAATCGGCCAGAGATAGGCTATCTGGGCCGATCAGAGAGCAGGGCAAAAGTCACAGAAGGCCGGTCCACGAGAGAATATCTAAACCGAATCAAGAACCGAGCCAAGTCAAGACGCACAAGCCCAGTTCTAATCAAGAAGATTTGGTCGATCGAATCGCCGGTGGAACCCAAACCAGTGGTGTCCATCGGCTGAGTGATCTCAACGACGACGGCTTCAGAGGCTAAGGACGCAAGAGATTCGTGAGGCCGACGCTGAGAGAGAGAGACGAAGTGTTTAACAAACTTCGTCCAGTCAAATACATCAAAAAAGAGTGCAGAAGAAAAGAACAAGCCGAAGAAGATTTCGAATCGGCTGATGACTTGGATTCTCCTATGATTCGGGATGACACGCCTCAATGGATATTAACATGGTGTTCACATTGCCTACCGAGTTCAAAGTCGAATCAATCGGCCAAAGAGGCGATTGCTCACCGTGTTCGGCTGTGCGTAACGCCATCTTTGAGAAACCAAAGATGATCATCGGCATCCAAACCATTGTATCCGAAAGGGTATATAAATGGCAAGCCGATATCAAGGATGCTAGTAGACGGGGGCGCCACGGTGAATCTGATGCCGTACACGACATGCGAAAAACTGGGTAAGTCTGACGAAGACTTAATCAAAACTAACATGGTTCTGAATGACTTCACATGTGACCCTACAGAAGCAAAGGGTGTCATGGTCAACGAAGTGAATGTCGCGGAAGAAGACCTTGCCGACAGCGTTCTTTGTAATTGATGCCAAAGGAAACTACAGTGTGTTGCTCGGGCGGGATTGGATTCATGCAAACTGTTGTATCCCATCGACCATGCATCAAGCGCTTGTTCAATGGAATGGAGAAGAAGTTGAGGTCGTTACAGCCGATACATCGGCTCACATTGCCATGGCTAGCTCCGATGCGAATTGGCAACACGAAGAAGTCGGCGCATATCGGGCACAAGGCGCGGATGATCGCGATTTCATTTGTGTGAGCAAGTCAGGTCTCATGCCGATCAGTGTCAAGCCGGGCACTTTTGATCGGGCAAATGAAGTATTACGCCGATGGGGACAGGAAAAACATTGAAGGCGCTGCAGGATAAAATGCAAAGCTATCGGCAAACAACGGATAGCTACGAGGCCATAGAAGACTTTGAAGAAAGTGAAAAGTTAGGTCAAGGCTTCACATCCACCGATTTACTTGAAGAAGTCGATATAGGTAGCGGTGATAGAAAAAGACCAACTTTTGTTAGTGCAAATTTAGGTGTAAAGTAAAAAGAAAAACTAATAAAAATCCTTAAGGATTATAAGGATTGTTTTGCTTGGGAATATCACGAAATGCCTGGATTAAGCCGTCAGCTTGTGGAACATCGGCTACCTATAAAATCGGGTTATCGGCCGTTTAAACAGTATCCTAGGCGTTTCAATCCAGCCTTGTACCAAATTATAAAAGAAGACATAGAACGGTTGTTGGAGGCAAAATTTATCAGGCCTTGCCGATACGCGGAGTGGGTTTCCAACATTGTTCCTGTTATGAAGAAAAATGGAAAGCTTCGGGTATGTGTCGACTTTAGAGATTTGAACAAGGCGACGCCGAAAGATGAATACCCGATGCCGATAGCCGATATGCTTATCAATGCTGCATCAGGGAACAAGATCATAAGTTTTCTAGATGGTAATGCCGGGTATAACCAGATACTCATGGCAGAAGCCGATATACCGAAGACAGCTTTCAGATGTCCTGGTGCAATAGGATTGTTCGAATGGACGGTAATGACTTTCGGCTTGAGGAACGCTGGAGCAACATATCAGCGAGCGATGAATCTGATCTTTCATGACTTAATCGGCCACATTGTCGAAATATATATTGATGATGTAGTGGTAAAATCCGCAGAAGATTTACAACACTTGGCCGATTTAGAAAGAGTTTTCAAAAACATAAGGTCGCACGGTCTAAAGATGAATCCTTTCAAGTGCGCGTTTGGCATGTCGGCTGGACAGTTTTTAGGCTTCATGGTGCATGAAAGAGGGATTGAAGTCAGCCAAACAAGGGTTAAAGCTATAGCCAATACTGAGCCACCGACATGCAAAAACGAGTTACAAAAGTTGATCGGCAAAATTAATTATCTCCGTCGGTTCATCTCAAACCTCTCCGGTAGGATTCGTGTTTTTACTCCATTACTAAAGTTAAAGGACAATAAAGAATTTATATGGGAGCCGATCAGGAGAAAGCTTTCAATGAAGTTAAGAAGTATTTGTCCAACCCTCCAGTCTTTGCTGCGCCTCAAAAAGGGGTCCCTTTCAGGCTATATGTTTCGGCTGAAGAAGATTGAAAGGACAGGGGATCTCGCCTAGAGGGGGAGTGAATAGGCGAATTAAAAACTTTATAGCTAAATGCAGCGGAATAAAAATATTGCAGCTAAATAAAATCTCCCGAGTGTCCTGAACAATCCGGAGTGTCCGGGTTATTAAATCCGGATAGTCCGATCCCGAGGGTCCTAATCCGGAGTGTCCGGGGTATTCAATCCGGATACTCCGGATAGTCCGGACTGTCCGGGTTATAGAGTCCGGATACTCCGGATTGGAGACTTCGAATGGAGATTTTAAATCTTTGCAATTTGTCAACAATCTACTTGAATACAAAAGATCTAAATACCATCAGGTACATGGGGATACTGTAGATCTAGAGCCAAACACAACAAAAGAGTAGATCGGGCAATTTCAAGATTCAAAATCAAATACCAAAACAAGAATAAGAAGCAAACTTGGAGACGATGATTTTTCACCCGAAATTCGGATCCTTGAGGGGATCCTACGTCTCCGTTGAGGCGGCTCGGTCACACTTGAGCCGGGGTCTCTTTCAACCCTCTTCCTCCCGGTGTTGCACAAATGCACTCGCCGGTCTTCACTCCTTTGATTCCTTCCCTTACGGAGGCGGAACCGACCTTCACAAACTTCCCACGGCCAACCACACAAAGCTCCGGTGGCTCGTAGGCGACCTCCTAGCCGTCTAGGAGTCCTCAACCTCCAAGAGTAACAAATACTCACGAAGAACAAGCTTGGAGATGAAATCAAGTGCTCAACCAACTCAAATCTCACTCAACCTAGCACCTCACTCCTCAAACTCTTCCCAACCCTTCTCACCAAGGGGATCACTTAGATCTAAGGGTAAAGAGGTGTTTTTGGGGGCTCAAGAACAATGGTATAGCACCTCTAAAAAGTGGGAACACAGCCTCTTTGAAGTGGGGAAGAGGGGGGCTTTAAATAGAGGTCCCAAAAAACTAGCCGTTGGAGACAGCCGCACACAACCCGGAGACTCCGGACTTCAATCCGGATACTCCGGATTGACTGAGAAAGGCTAACAGAGAGACCCAACCCGGAGAGTCCGGATAAATGTTCGGATACTCCGGATTATCCGGATAGTCCGGACTAACTCCGGATAGTCCGAATCAGCACTGAGCAGCTCGACGAAAACGAGCATAACTTTTGACTCGGACTCGATTTCAGAGATTTTGGACTCTTCCAAAGCTAAGAACGAGGGCTACACAAATAAAAAGGTCTCACTACCCAAAACTAAAAGGATAACCACAGATTTCACAAAGAAACCAAGAGACCTACAACCCTCACTTTCCTAGCACTACCAACACCACTCTCTTTCTAAGATTCACAAGGATGGATCACTTGAGCACTTGACACATCTAAAAGTCATTCGACATCGCATCCCTCTTAATAGTACGGCAATCCTTAGACTCAAATTAAATCAAAGATAATATAAGTCTAGAACTAGTCACTTGCCGTCTTCTTTCTTGATGTCGATGTATGAAGACCTTCACCATATAATTGATGACATCTTCGCCTTGTCCAACTCGACTCGATTCACCTCATGAGACTCTCGTCCTATCAACCTTGACTTGATCATCCTCTCGACGATCTCCACGCCAAGTTGCTCTTGACTTAGTCCTCGGCTCTTGGTGACACCGCCGTCTTGTTGACCTCGGCTTAATGATCATCCTCCAAGATACCTTGGTCATCATACACGACGGGACCTAATTCTTTCCAAACTACTCATGAAAGACATTAGTCCCAAAAGCTCAATAGATATGAATAAAGTTGATATTTGTGAGCAGTTGATTACAACAAGTGTTTCATATAAAGAAGCACAATATAAATGGAAACACTTGACATAAGAAATGTTCTCTACTAAGTACATCATGATGAATATGTAATTGATCTATATGCACTAGAGAGATATATAATTGCCAATAGGATGAATCAATTAAATCATGGCAAGGATCACAGACTTTACTTAAATAAAGCACATGATAGAATATACACGAATTGTACATGTGCAAATAATATTTGGAGTAAGAGTAAATATGTGATCCAACACTAGATAAACTTCACTAAGAGAATTGCATGAGAAGATATACAAATAAAACATGCATGCACCAAGTCAATCTATAGCAATATGAAGTTTAACTCTAGTTAATACATGCATACTATAATGAACTCAAATGAATATATATGCACAAATAAATATGACATGAACCAATGTGCATATATATAATCAACATGCTACTTGGAGTTCACTATGCATTTGCACGAAAGGAATGCAATAACAAATATAGAATAGATACCAAAATTGCATACCTTATCTTTGCTTAACCTTCCTATTTGATTTTCCTCTAAATAGATGAGACTGATACTCAACTAGGCAATAACAAGTTAGTCTCATAGCAATATAATCATATTAGAGGTTTGTCATTTGCTAAGCACTAAGTTAACCATTTACTTAATTGCATAGATTGTCATTATGAGTGTTTGTCATTAATCACCAAAATAACATAAGTGCCTAGATGTACTTTCAATCTCCCCCTTTTTGGTGATTTATGACAAACCTATTATCAATTGCACCAAATGACAATATTAAGATATTTTAACATTAAAACAAGCATAAAGATACAATAAGGGATCATACTTACAATTCATCCCTTTTGTCAATCGATTAGGGACAATTGATAAATCCATAAATTCTCCCCTTTGTCATTAATCCCAAAAGGTGCTTAAAAGATTCTTATTGTTTATTCAATAAAATCTGTTCTCCCCTTGATTGCACACTCAATAAAAAGATTAGGAGAAATAAAATAAAAATAAGGAGCTAGTAATAGGACAATAATATTAAGCTCCCCCTAAATCTAGGCAAGATATGATACCAATTATTTCCAAGATTTAGGTAATAGATTTTTCTAGTTATACCAAATTAAAGAAGTCATGATTCTTAGGATATAAGTGATGCTTAAACATGACACACGAATATGATTTCACATATTCTTTAAACATCAAGATCATATAGCAAATTTATAATTTAAGCACATGCTTATGATCAAATCAAATTCTAACAATCAAGATCATATAAAGAAGATTACACAAGAAGGAATTGCTTATATGATCACAAGATGTATACAAGATCATGAATCAAGGTTGTATAAGTAAGATGCACTTTCATGATCAAGAATTTCATAAACTTATCAAGGGCATACCTCTTTGCAATGTGTCACCCATATGTACCTTTTAGTTCTTGATAATGCCGAATGCAAGTTAGATGACACTTCAAAACAATTTAGGATTAGAGGATACCTCTTGAAAGATACCAATTAATCATATCAATTGAAAAATACAACACCATTTAGAATAACACAATTTAGCATAATGGTGTGCACAGACATTATTGAATATGGTCGAAAAAGAAACACGTCCCTTTTGTCGATTCTTGTCCACCGCATGTTCGAATTGGTCATGATCACGCGCCGGTCTTAGATCCCTCGTACTATGGAGCTCCTCTCCATTTCCTTCATCCCACCGTCGAAGATGACCCTTTTCCAATACCTTGAACATCAATAGACAAGCACACGATTTACGGGAACAAATATCTTTTAATTTGACCCAAGTTAGTTTGATAATGTCTAAGTACAACATGCATGATATATATGATATACAAGACAATACTCTTTGCATGCAATTTAAAACAATTTGAAGATATCAATTGAAGATTTTATTACACCACTTTATAATGAAAATATTTGAAACTCATTCAAATTTAATCTTGACACCCACTTGTAAGAGAGACAATGAGTAAAACACATTCAAACTCACTCTTGAGCTTACAAGGAAATTTTCTCCATTCCATAATAAACTCAAAGTTATGCAAGAGAAAACATTTTGAGGCTAAGTTACAATTAAATCCAATTTCGAATAACTTAGCCAAAAGATGCACTTTCATTGGAATGAAAACTTAAATAGATATGCTCCACTTAGAAGCTTGGAGCAATGAATAAGTTCACTTAGTTTTCATCTTGAAAGGCTTGCCAAGATTCCAATTTAAAACTCCTAAAGTCTCAACAGACGCAAATAGCAGCACAAAATCGATTATAACCTTTAAACCATTGCTCAAATACAAAAATCATCAACGCGGAACAGATCCGACTCGAAATCCTCTTCGAGGGCTATGAAGACTGAATATTGATTTGAGCAAGGGAGAAACCCCAAAAATAGGATGAACAAGATATTGCAAGAAAGTATAGATAGCAATTTCAGAATTTGGGCCGAGCAGTACAACCCGGATACTCCGGTGTTTTTGATCCGGAGTGTTCGGATAATCCGGATACTCCGGATATATTACCCGGATACTCCGGGTTGTTCAGTTTCATCCCTAAAACTGAACATTTTGAATTTGGATCAAATCTTGATCAAATGAAGTCCAATAGCCATAAGATTTTGCAGAAATGATCCATGAACATCCAAGAGACTTTTTCCAAAAGGATTTTCTCAAATATCACGCTCCAATCAAAAATTAGATCAAAATGGGCATTGGAGGTTTAGTTTTGACACTAAGTCAAATAAAGTCAACAATCTTGCAAATGAGTTCAAATAAATTTGAGAATTTTCAGATATGAACTCCATATGTGAGAGAAGGTTTTATAACAAAGATTTTCAATAAATAAATTTCATTTTGAGAAATATGATGAAATATGCATATGAAACACATAAAACATTAAGATTTTCACCAAATCCTCAAAATGGAACCAAATGAGTTTTGAATGGTAATATGCACTTATATGGCTTCATATGATTTAGAGAGATGTTTATAAGCCTATTTGCATAATCAAATCCATTCAAATCGTAAAATCCAACTTAATGCAAGAGTATGCCAAATAAGATCGAAAGAGAGAAAAGGCATAACTATTTCAAATTAAGTTGAAATTATTTGAAATTAGGCATAAACATTATTTAGACTCCCAAGAAACTTTTCCAAAAAGAATTTTCCAAAAAAGGATTTTCCAAAAAGGAGTCTCCAATCAAAAGATATGCCAAATTTTACTTTGAGGGTTTGAAAAGAAATTGAATTTTCGCCAAATGTTCAAAATGCATTCCGGATTGAAATTTATGGAGATTTGAACTTTCATAGCTTTGTATGAGTAAGAAATACTGTTTCAATCCAAGATATGCAAATAAATCCAATTCAAATAGCGAAATCCACAAAATGCAACAACGGGTCATTTTGGGTGAAATGGATGATTTTGGCCAAATTCAAATGGCTATAACTTTTGAACGGTTGGTCGTTTGGAAAAACTTTGAACTAAAGAAATGCTTAAAATGACCAACCCTATGAGTTTTGTATTGACCACTTTTTCAAACTCCAAATAGATTTTGCTTTAGAAAAATTTGAAGTTAAATGCAAAAGCAAGATCACAAAGATCCTTTTTAGGCCAAAGTTTGACTTTTAGCTTCTAGCAAGGGTTAGATACTTGAAAACATTTGAAATGCATTTGAAAACATTTTAGAAGACTATTTTCATAAGATTTTGCATTTCAAACAAATATTTTGCTTTTAACCCTTTTTTGAAGCAAGTTAAAATAGGTAATAGTTTTTCATAAAAAGCCTCAAAATACAACTCAATTTGGATTTCATGCAATTTCAATTTCCATGGCTAAGAATTGATTATCAAGATGGTTTCTAGCCAACATTTATAATGAAATCCAACTTGAATGCTAAGATTTGAGCAATATGCTTAAATAAGCTATTTTAGTTCAAACCAAAAACTTTTCGGGCTAAAATTGGTTTCAATATAGAATTTTCATTTTGAAAGCTTGTAAAATATTTGAAATACATATTAGAATACTTTTACAAAGCTTTTCACAATTTTGGGCCTTTTAAACATAAGATTTGACTTTTGACCAAAATGGTCCTTTTGAAATAGCTATTTGTAAAACAAAGCCAAATATTTCAACACAAGATTCAAATGAAGAATAAGATGAGATATAGAGATTTGAATTTTGTGTATGAGTCTAAGATACCATTTTGAACCAAGATACTACACAAGATCCGGTCCAAACGGAGAAACTCACTAAGTGCAATAATATGACAATTATGGGTCAAATATAGTTTTTCGGCGAGTTTCAAAATCAAATAACTTTCACTAGGTTGGTATTTTGAAAGTCTTTTGAACATAAGAATTGTTAAGAATGACCAACTCTAGGATTTTCGTTTTGGAATTACTTTCAAATTCATTTTACATTTAATACTATGAAAATTATAAGTTTAAATCCAAAACAAGATACTACTATCTAGATTTTGATCATGAAACTCATTTTCTTTTCAAAATGGATTTTGTGAAGCCAAAACCTTTGAAAAACATTTCAAATATATTTGTATACATTTTGCAACTAGTTTTTCACAAGAATACTAATGGTATACAAAATTTTGACTTTTGGCTAAATGGCTTGATTTTGAAAATATATATTTGCACTTATATAAATATGGGCACATGTAGGGATGTGATATACATGGTTATGATTTAGCACTCCCCCTTAATGTGCCACTATCCCAAACTTACTCAAGATTGCAATCAAAACAACTAATAAGCATGAGCAAGCATATAATCAAGCAATCTAAATTGATTTTCATGAATAATGCAATATAACCTACACAAGGCTATAAGCTATAAGAATCAATTTAAATACTTGTTACCCGAGATGGCATTGGTTTATGATTGAAGTGAATGTCTTCAAGCTTGGCTTCCTTTTTCATATGATGAAATCATCCTCTTGATTGAGCCAAAGCTTCCAATGCATCTCCAAGCACCTACAATTCTTTTAGGCACTTGTTGGTACCCAATTTTTGTTGGGTCCAACAATGTTAGTCACAATAGATTTTGGAACCCAAATGGTCCTAATTTGGATATTATTGAATTGACTAACATAATTAGAAATAGGTTTGCAATAATTATTCCTCCTAGGCAAATGATTGGCATTTTTATGAAAAGGCTTAGGAGAGCAATGATATTTTGCAAAACCATTTCTAGTTTGATCTCTTCTAAGCATATGATAATTGAAATTATGCATTGGCTTAGAGGATCTAGCAAATCTAGCAAATGGTTTGCTATTGTTATCTTTCCTAAGCACATGATCATTGACAATAATAGGCTTAGGGATGATACCTTTGGGACAATCCTTACCGATGTGTCCCTTTTTCCGACAGTTGTAGCAAGTAGGCTTTGAGCGTCTCTTCTTCTTCTTGACTTGCTCTTTGTCGGTTCGCCTCATTGTTGATGGTTGTGGCTTGATCTCCACTTTATTAGGGCACACGGAGGCGAAGTGTCCCTTTTTGTTGCAAGCAAAGCACTTGATGATCTTCGAATGTCTTTCGTTGTGCCTTGCCTTGCTAGTCTCCCTCTTGGAGATGTAGCCGAGTCCTCGCTTATCTTGAGGCGCCCTTGGCTTGCTCAAGATCTCGTCGAGAACGGCTTTTCCCTTGATGCACTTCCTCAAGTCATTTTCTAATCTAATGACTTTGGCCTTGAGCTCATTGTTTTCCTCTACAAGATTAGTCTCAACATGCATAGAGGAAGTGGAAACATTTGAATTTGAGCAACAAGGTAAATCATTGTAAGAGGTGGATATGTCAAATTTTGACGAAATATTAGGATTAACATTTAAGCAAGACATTTCATCAATTAAATCACATGAGATTCCTATATCCACCTTAGGCTTATGAATTTCTTTGGAAAGGAGGGATTCATGATTTTCTTGAAGCATATTATAATCATTTCGAAGTGATTCATGTTCAAGCTTCAAAATTTTATATTTCTTTTTCTCCTTTCCAAGACATTTATTGAGCTCCTCAAGCAAATTCATAAGTTCATTATAAGAGAGCTCATCATCGTCATTATCGTCACTT